>CM068316.1:40306570-40546570 GCA_034766995.1 Acanthacorydalis orientalis
ACTTGTGATGTTTTTGAAAACCATGTAACTTTATCAAAATGTTAAAATCGAATTATTGTTTCTGAAGTTCTAGTCCACTAAAATATACATTTTAATTTATTACAAATATTTTTTTAAATGATTCTTTATTAAGATCAAACTTGAATTTAGATTATATATTAGAATAAAATTTATACAAATGAATAAAATTCAAGTAGAATGTTTTATTTAGTTATAAAGGAAAAGTTAAAGCTAGGAAGGAAATATCTAATACAGAGTAAAATCGTGAATAATTCGAATTAAAAGTAATAAGGGAATTTAACTTCAAGCTTTCTTTGTAAATTATACAAGATTCATAAAATGATTTTTCACTGTCTTTCATAAAAAGGTGTTTAGAAAAAATGTACTTAGTTTTATTAATTTTGTGATAAAGAAAATATGTTAAAGAAATCAAGGACACTATCATATTAGCAAATACTAGAATAATCATTGGACATAATCAAACTGAATGAAAAATTACAAAAGATTGATATAAAGTATTTTTTAGAATTCCACTTTGAGGAGTTAATAAAATATTAATACTTTCCAAAATATGTTGAATGTGAAACTTGTTTGAATGATGAATACAGCGAAGTTGCTAGCTAACATGCCAAATCTTATATCTTGTATTTTGTATCTACAGATTCGAATAGGGTATTAGCACCAAAGCTCAATGTAGCCTTTATGTATAAAACAATACGGTTTGGCACTGTGGCTAAATGCATTTTCAAAAATAAATTGTTGTCTCGTCTCATAAATTATAAATATTAGTCATCAAAAATGTTCAATAAATAAATAATATTAAAAAATGAACAATAAATTATCTATTCCACATTTTTGATTAGAAAAAATTATGTTTGTGAAGTGAAAGAAAAAATCATTTTTGACTCAAGTAAATTAGTTTTATTAATTAAAATTAATAATTTTATGTAATAAGATCATATTTGTTGAGGTTTTTGTTATGAAAACTTTCATTAATTCATTTTTAGAAGCAGGCCCCTAATTGTAATATCCTAAATTTTTATAGATAAAATCGCAATGTATTCGAATCTCAAATTATTCGTGAGCCTTAGAAAGATAACCTCGCATAAATTCAAATCGTATTGTATTTTTTTATAATCAAAAATAATCAATAATTAATTACTTAGCATTTATCACAATTCTTGCTAATTTTTGTGTGTTCTGTGGAATGAAGAAAATTTCATTAGTGAAAGTTTGTTCAATGTTTAAGTTGAAATAAATTCTAAAAAAAAGAAAAGTACAATCAATTGCATACATATATATATATATATATATATATATATATATATATATATATATATATATATATTTAGTATTGTAAATATAAGTAACTTATATGTAAGTTTATGAAGAAATGAGATTAAAGTGTATCATAATTCAAATTTGCTCTATGCTTGAAACACGAATAAATAACCACTAATTAAAAACTTGTTAACTGTTTAATTTGAATTCCAGATAATACACGCAAAATTGAAAGCAATTAAAACCCACACATCGTTTTAGCATACCGATATAATTTACAAACACGTACACGTATCGAGTTTCTTTTCTTGTTTTCATATAGAATGAAGATATTATTCACAATATTTCCTTTATCTAAATGACTGTCTCATATATATATATATATATATATATATATATATATATATATATATATATATATATATATTTCTAATTTATGCCCTGAAAAACTTAAATATATATTTACTTTTGTAAAAAGCAACTGTAAGCTATTAATTAAAATCGCATAAACCAATTTATCTATTTCCTTATTACTATTATGGACGCGTCATCATATCATAACTAAAACAGAACAAGGTTACCGTTTGCATATAGTCTTTTTAAATATTTTTTTTTATTGTCGGATATAAAACAATACAAAATTATTACGTGAAGTCAGTTGAGAGCACATGAAATAAACAAATCTAGGCCAAATAACATATTTAATAACAAATCAGTATCGATGCGATATACAGATACGATTGCGACACGGAACAATACACAACATTGATTCATTAATCAAATAAGCAACGGATCGTAATTTTTGAAGAGACCATGCCATTCGCTTCTCGAATCTTCCTCCTATACATATGATTTACGCTTGCGCAAGATGGTCATCCGTCTGGCTAACCGTTTTTTTTTCTATAATCTTCAGTAATAAAATGAACGGGTCTGTTTATTACCTACTGCCGCCCACTGTGTCGTTTTATTGTTGACATTTGGCGATTATCGTTTATTAAAAACATATATCTTTGTTGTATGATATGTGTTTGCTGCCCGTTTACTTTCATTTTGTAAACAATTAAATGAGATCAATCTTGTTAGTTTAGATACAGTTATGTTCTGTTGTTATTAATTTCAATTTAACTGCACAAGATTTCTCATCCGTGATAGACGGATATTATATAAATACCTTATATTGTTGATTTATTCTCTCAGTATAATATATAAATATATTATATACATATATATATATATATATATATATATATATATATATATATATATATATATATATATTCTATAATTATTTATCACCAGTACCTCCATTTGGAATACAACAAGAATATTAAAAATAATAGTAACTATTTATCACTATTAATATAATAGTGTTTATATTTAGAAAAGGAATGCTTTAACTATAGGAAATATGGTCTACTTTTTATTATATTTTTAAAGGTTCCGCTGTTGAATTTATACAAAAAAATGTGGAAATGTCTGTGGATTAATTTAAAACATGCATTGACATTGAAAAATTATAATCATAAATTTAAATAAACGACAATTGTTAAATTAAAAATATCAAATCTATAATAAAACATTACTGTTTTTATATATTTTCGTAATTATATTTGGAAAATAATTACAAGAACATATATATATTTTTTCTATAATTACTTATCAACAGTACTTCCATTTGGAATATAACAAGAATATTAAGAATAATAGTAACTATTTATCACTATTAATATAATAGTGTTTATATTTAGAAAAGGAATTTAATCTGCTTGCATAGTGCAATAAATCGATCGAATTTGGTCAAGCAAAGACTAACTGAAATTAACGAAAAATCAAAAGAAGACATGTTTTACGTTTTATGTGACTGGAAGATTTTAATAATATTAACTTTTCAATGTAATTCAGAATACAGTGTTTATAGATTTTTTTTAAAGTTAAGATAGTTTTATTTATAATTTAATTATAAATAAATTATATTCAATCATTTTTGATCACAAAGTATTAGATCGGTAGGAAAATAATTACGGTTTTTGTTTTGTGAATTCTAACCTTAATTTTTTTCAATGAGTGTCATTTTATCGTCTTCATGATAATATAGCTTTAAAGTGCATTTTTCAATCCGGCCTGTATCTTGATAACATGGACATTGGGTTTATTATTAATTTTACTTCAAATTGCATTATTAAATTAAAAATTGAAAAAAAAAAAACAAATAAGAGTATTTTTGTATGAGTTCAAAACAGGTGGTAAAGTAGCGGAAACTGCTCGTAAACTAAACGTATGGTGTAATTGTGGTTCCAAACATTTCATGCTGGGAGCGAGAGCCTTGAAGATGAAGAAGATCGCGGGCAGGACGCCCACGACTGAAGAAAAACTCTTCAGTTCATAACTAAATCATCAATCAACTAAATGCGTTAATTGAATCAGAATCACGCACAATAATTCGAGAGCTTGAATAAAAGTTAGGCATTAGTCATTAACCACTTCTGGACCACTTAATACAACTAGTAAAATCAAAAAAGAGAAAAATATCTATGAGTTTGAAGGTGATAAACTGTAATTATTTTTCTACCAACTTAATATTTAGAAATATACTATTAATATTTCTTCTGTTTCAAATAATAATTGTCTAGTATTTTAGATATAGACGGTGCTAGGCTTGAAAGGATCAAAATACAAATACATTTATTTCAATTATTTTAACACTATTTTACAATTATTTGAGTTATTTTAAAATTTACTCGTAATTTTTTTTCTTTTAACATTTAACACAATCATTTTATTAAACAATACTTAAAACAACTGTCTGATGTCTATTGACAAGAAAGGAAAAAGACTTCACAAATATTCTTCACGAATGCATTATAAATTTATAAAAAAGAAACCAACGATATAAAACAATAAGTATTTTTATATAACCAGATTAAATTGTACCATGTTAAAATTTACCATGCTTATCGACAATCGCTCGTAAAAAGTATATATAAATTTTATGCTGAATAATTAGATCTTGATTTTATTTAAATGTGTATGTAAGATATATACATTCATTTACATTAGCATTATATATAATGTATGGGTATGCATGCGTGTATGTTTAGGTCATAAATTTTGATACATATATGTAGGTGCATAGGTGGAAAATAATCGTAAATGTTGCATTTGTTGAAAAATTCTGTTTTATCTGAAGAACTTTCAGATTTTAATTTGTTCAATTATGTTTCCTTTTTTATAAAATGTTATTTTTATCAGTTTTTGATGATTAATTATATATATATATATATATATATATATATATATTCAGTCACTGTTTTTGTTACTTAAAATCAATCATCATCTGCTCAGTTTTTTTCTCAATTATCAATAAACAAATTTTCGCATGTAACCTCACCTCAAATATTATTCTAAAAAACTTATTCCAGTACCTTAGAACTATTTTCAGTTAAATTTTTGAACAAATACCATGTAAGATATACAAATACACACACACACACACGCATACACTCATGTATATGTATATATATATATATATATATATATATATATATATATATATATATATATATGCGTATGAAAAACTGTGAAAGGATACAAATAAAATTTTAATTCTATGTTGAAGAAATCCAATTATAAGATATTTTTAACACCTGCCTGTTCCAAGAAGATATCTCGTTAATGGTGAAATTAATTTGCAATATTATAAAATATTCGTTCCCATTTTTCATCTCAGTTAAAGAATAAATTAGTCTACAAGTGAAATTAATTGGTCTGAGTGAGAATATCTGAAATTGTAACAAATTAAGACATTAAAATTAGACTTATGTGAGCAGGTGAGATCTGAATTGATGTAAATATAATTGCTAGTTATATGATTTTTATTAATATATGCGTAAGTATATATATATATATACATACACACATATTTATTTATATATACATATATAAATAGTTATAGCTTTATATATTATTAAAATTCACATAAAGCCTATCTTTTCATAATTATTCTTATTTAGTTTTATACAGTTTGTGTATATTTAAAAAAGTAAATATGAATTTAAATACCTAATTTATTTAAACTTATTTATATAAAAATTCTTTTTTATAATAAAAAATAATCATATTAATAAAATTTGTATCAGTGTATAAGTAGACATATATTTTTTATGTGAGTACATTTGTAATATGTACAACAAACAATGTTATTTAAAATAATAAGTCGAGTGCTGATGAAGAATTTAAAGACTTTAATTTTCTTTTTCCCACTATTTGTACTGAACGTTTATAACTCTATAATAAATGCTATCTTTAGTAATTGTGTGAACAGTAAAAATATAAATTGATACATTTTACATTAGATTTTGTATCAGAGTAATTCTAGGTCTGATCGACATTAATGATTCTTATTTTATCGTTTATAACAATAAAATTGTACAATGAACGCTCCAAAAATCGAACAATTATTTGTAAAAATCAATGATTATTTATTCGTGCTCAAGAATTTTCATGAAATGCAGACATTTAAAGTTACTACTTGTAGAGTAAGGTCGCCATAGTTTGATCATTTGTATCAGTATTGTGAATATGAAACGTATATCAAAGTAAAGTGTGTGTGTGTGTGTATATATATATATATATATAGAGAGAGAGAGAGAGAGAGGTGGATGGGGGAGAGAGCTAATAACAACAGAAACATTTTGTTTAGATTTCTCAAAAGCTTCTCAGTGTACTACGATTGCTCTTTTAAGTAATTATTATTATAATTGTTACAAATAACAAGTTGTTATATAAAATAATCGAAATATTAGATTAAAATTTATATATTAACCTTTTAAAGCCGCGTGTGGATATAGGAAACAACTGATGTTTTCAAAGAAAGTTTGGTTTCAAACTTTTGGATGATATACTTAAAGGTCACTAATCTCTTTCTAATTGGACTAAATATATAACTCTTTTTTCAATAAAAAAAATTAAGGTTGTCCGAAAATCAGAAAAATCGCAATTTTTTCATTTGAAGACCTATAAAAATTGTGAACTTGAGAATCGGGTTGAATAATATTTTTTTTACAAAAGTTCATTATTGGAAGAAAGCGTATTAAAAATTTGGAGACTCTACGTCCAGGTACAAGATGTGAAACAGTTTTTTTACACAGTTGATTGTTTCAAAATTTTTCATACTCAACAGTAATGTCATTTCTGTAAATATTCAATTGTAATCAATTTTTCCGCTTCCAATTACATGTTTCAAATTAAGACATTTATGTTTCCTCTAATATTATCAACGATTTGCTATAATATATCAGATAGATGTGAAACGGCTAATCAGAATTAACATATTTTTTCTTGTAACCCATACATTTACAATTTTTATTTTAGTTTACGATAAAAGAATGTCCAATTAATCGAAAAATTATTTGTTAAAATTATTTAGCACCCTTTCTCCTAACCCCGACTCCAAATGGTTAAATTACAAGCAATGAACATAAAAAAATAATTTATTAATAAAATAGCTCATGCGAAATTTTTTTAATTAAAGTAAATAATCAAAAAAAATCTATTCTATATAATTTGAGAACATGGTATTTGACTTTAGTTCAATCTATATTTTTACCATATTTTATTACATTCTTAATACATTTAAATTATTTAATATGATATAATCAAGTTCAAACAATGGTATTTATTGTATGAAAGGTCACTCTTAAGTATATACTTTCATTAATTCATTATTAAAATTGAAATTAAACACAAACACATGTATAAACAATATATATATATATATATATATATATATATATATATATATATATATATATATATATATATATATATTTGTATACACGTACATGAATTTAATTTCTATCGGTTTGTCTAATTGATTTAAAAGAGAATGTTCGTTAAAAACAACGAATTAATAATCAATTAGACTTATCGAAGTAGGATACGAAAAGCTTGAGGCGGTTTCATTAACTCAATCGTAACAGAACATTCCGATTGTGAATTACGAAAAATGACAAAACATTTATCTTTCCTTACATTCATTACTGTTGACTGAATTGCCATCGGCTTCCTCGAAAAGCGGTAATTATTCTGTTAAAATGCACGCATTGTTTCAACTGTCCACGAAATATGACACATAACGTGCACGAACAAAGACTTTAGGATAGATAAAAAATGTGATGTCATCGATACGATTTCGTTCACCGGACGACGTGTGATTTATGTGTGGGAAATAGGTGACAATATATTTCTGTATTACCGGGTTGATTCATTTCGAACACCTGATCTTAATTATGTATTCAACGTTTTTCTGATGATATAACTGGAAATTTCATGTGGTCGCGGAGTGAACGATCGTTTGTTTAAATAACCGTTCGTTTTATATTGTTCTCGATAGATTTATATATCAGTAATTATCGGAATTAATTACATGAATGTCACTCAGCTTGATAACATCTATTAAATGTCATTTAATAATTCGGTTCTTTTCTTACGATAAATGGTTTGTCAATCATTATTTACTAAATTAACCTATGGACTTATTTCCTATTGTTAGTTATGATCACGAACAAAGAGATTAAATATAACAGTATTTCTTAATTTATAAATAACGTCAGTTTTATTGTACACGAAAGGAAAATACATGAACCTATTGGCTTTTCAGAATACACATAACATTAACATCAATTATATTCTTATAATTATAAAATGTTCGTTAGGACTTTATGGCAGACACTAAGAAATACAGCAATTGTTATTTATGATTTTTTTATTTTATATGTAAGATAAAAATACATTTATATGAGTTTGAACGCAATTATTAATAATTTGTATTCAAGTCATTTGATTTCAATGTATACTTTAAAGTTTAATCTTTTTTTATTTCGTTTCTGTTTCTATTGAATAAACTTCTTTTAAACTCGTTTTGAATAATTTATAAATGACACAGGATTACTTCATTCATGTACAATCATTTCAAATAGATTTTATATATTGATTAATCTTTGTCATTTTTATTATTTCTATTAAACTAGTTTTTATTGTTTTTCATTTACGGTCACTTTATATAAAATTATATACAGTAATTGATTATAAAAAGATATTATTCAGGAGATGTCCTCATTACATTTTTTTAGATTTGGAATTCTTATGTTATACAAACAAAATGTCGGTATATTTTAACTAGACTTTCAGGATTTTTTATTTAATTTTTTTTATATAATTTGGTATTTGTAATGAAGAGTAAAATCTATAAAATAGAAATATAATTAAGAAAATTAGAGATAGAAAAGAAAAAGTACTATTTAATAATAAATTATAATCACTAAGTTTTATATTAAAATATATCAGTTAATTTAAAATCTGTTCTCAAATTAAATATCTAAAATCTAAAGATAGCACACGTGCTGAAATTAAAACGAAGAAAACCATCGAGGGATGGTCATGTGTTTCAATTTTTAAGATTTTTACTTCAAGGAATTTTTAACTATAATTTGTTGTTTATCTCAGTCTTACATTGATTAGTAACTGTTGAGCTGGACGACTCAAATACCTATTTCCAGGAGGCATCACACTATCCTGTGTGACTAAAGTAAACTTATGATTATTGTGACAAAATGTCGAGAATCCAGTTGTTAACTCAGTTATTTGCTGTGTTACATAATTTGTGAAAAGTCGATTTTTTAATATGAGAAATGAAAGATGCATTACTGTAATATTTTAAAATCAAGTTTTTGCAAGAAAGTGCGATTCAAAAAAAATATTCAAAGTTACATTAAAGTAAAATTCTAAAAAGTACTAAGAGATTTTAGTTAACTAATATATATATATATATATATATATATATTACTTTTAAAAAATAGAATATATATATATATATATATATATATATTACTTTGGAGAAAATTATATTCAGAATATTAGTTACTTTGTTAAAAGTGCATGTAAAGATATTACTTATTTCTTCTTTATAACGTGAGGCCTTCATAAATTTTTAAATTATTAAATAATTGTACTCGTTACACATTGCATTTTGAATTTTTTTTTCTTGTGTTTTAATTTTTTCGATAAAAATCAGAGCATTAAACAGAAAGAAAAAATGTTGGAGAAGTTTATAAATATAACTAATTTTCAAATAAGTGAAAGATTAATTTTGTTGAAACTTTTTATTCATTAATTATTAAATGTTTTCGATAATTGGTTTCGTTATGAATAAAATTTCAAACTTTGTTATATTTTATATACAGTTCTGCATATGAAAATAAATAAAAAAAAAACAACTTCAAAATAATTTATTATAGAAATATATATCATGAAACTTTTTCACTGTTAATTAGAAAATTTTATATATATATATATATATATATATATATATATATAATAGTAGTCAGGTATCCAACAGTTCTAGACCAGTTAAAACCATTTAAATTAATGTATATATATATATATAAATTTGAAGACCATAAACCTCAATTATGTTTGTACCAACCCAATATAAATAGCAGTAGAGTTAAAAAAGAAAGAAAGAGTTCATAGAAAGGAAGTTCAGTTCAAAGAAAGAATTCACTCAGTACTAAAAAATACTCGTAGACACATAAAACAAATAAAAATATGTACAATGATAAAACCAATGTTCAATTCAAACCGACATTTTTAATAAATTAAAACTACTTCGTTATTTGATAATTAAACATTATAATGAATTGCACATTCTAGTTAAATATTTTTATATCATAATGCTATTTAAAAAATGTTATCATTATTACGTAATCCAAACATATTAACGTGAACCATTGTAATATAAATCACATATTACAATTTATATTACAATTCTTTGTATATTCTTGATGGATAAGTACAAGTTGATGATTTCAATCAGCATTTCATAGTATTATAAAAAAACGTGATTCTTATTATTACACTATTTTATTATTTTTATTATGACATGTTTTTGTTACAATTTTTCTCCCATAGTAGACACAACAAAATTCAAATCTTGAAAAAATTATAACATTTTATTAAACTGGCAGTGCCATTAAATTAAAAATTATTTCCTTTCATAATCAATATTTTAAAGATCTTCACCCATTTTTGTGTATTTTAATATATATATATATACACACACACACACACACATATATATATATATATATATATATATATATCCAACATGGTTCCTATTTATATATCACAACAACATTCATAACATTAAATAATGTAATTATTTAATCGAAATATTTTTTTAATATTGTAATCAAGAGTCTGCTTAATGTAGTAAAGTGGAATAATTTTCGACAAATCAATAAAATTTAACATACAAAATTTTAGATAGTACTGTATAACAATATGTCAAAAAGAGAGTTTTTCAGTGAAAGCTAAATACCAATTTTCTACATTCTTCATCAGTATGGATTAAAACGTCATTAAGAGTATAGAAGATTATAAGCATTACGTGAACAAACAGAAATGTGAAAGAGAAGTTTTAGGCATATTATTTAATACAACGAACGCGATATTAATGTGTTATTTTACGCTCAATGAATATTATTATATATGAAAATCGTGATTGTTTTTCGATAATTGAAATTCAATTTGCAATCAATTTAATATCTCTGACATAAATGTACGCTTATATATATATATATATATATATATATATATATAATTTAATAATTTATATTGTTTGTTTTTATAGAACTAATATTAAATCCCTTTGAAATAAGCAACAAATTTGCTAAAATATTATCTGAATATTTTATTTACACACATTTTCGATTTTTTTGACTTAAAATAAAATGAAAATAATTAAATATATATATATATATATATATATTATTGATTTGAAAAGGATTTTTTGAATTAATCACTGTTTTATATATAGTTGAATCTAAAACACATGAATAAATTTCATTCAAATATATTTACAATTAGAACGTGTTCAAATTTTCAGAAAAATATAAAAGAGAAAACCGTATGTGCAGTTTTAAAGAATAAATTTTTAATTAAAATTCGAGAAATTATAGAATAAAATTCAGATTTTATATAATAATCGATTGAACTATAAAAAAATTGTAATCTGTTAGATGCGAATATTTTCAGTTAATGTCTGTTTTCAGAATCTGTTTAGTATAGTAATATAAAAATGAAGATTTTTTGGCCCTTTGTAATCATAAATACTATTTTTACTAAAAAAAATATATATATTCGACTAACGAAAATTTGATTTGTTAGCATTTCGAGGGCTTTTGAAGATAATTTCAATTTATTAAGGTTTGTTTAATTTTATGATTTTTCTGTTCATGTTGGTGGTATTAAAAATATAATTATTTATCTGAGGTCTCGTTAATATGTTGTCCTGATGGTTTTGGACGTTTTGAATAATTTCAGTGCCTGTTCTCCACAACAAGTTTCGGCTTATGTATCATCTTCAGTTTGATATTAGAGTTTTTAATATCTACTTGAAAATTGTACACGTGCTGTACAAATGCGATAAAATTCTTCCATCAGCGGAATTTCAGACATAAAAATAAACAATTATAATTCCTTGAAAAAATATGAAAAATATTAGTTAATTTTTTAGAACCCATCACGTTTTGAATGTACACGTTTACAAGATTCTTCTGCATCTCTCTCTTTCCCTCTCCCTCTCTCTCTCTCTCTTGTATACATGATAAAGTACATTTAGTTGATGAAACTAATTTATGTAATTATAATCATTTTTAGAATTTATAGCGATTTTTTAAATTTAAAACTATAATCGATATTTTTTTCTTTTTAATCATTTCGTTTTTTTCTATGTATTGAAAAATAAATTGGAATAATTAGAAAATATTCTGTATATTAATTAAAAGAACTCATTTTAGTTGATTTTAAAAATGTTATACAATTTATACATTTTTAATTTTTCTACATTTGAATCAAGTTTGAAAAAAGTTTTTAGAAAAAAATAAATACAAATTCGATTAATGTTTTTAATAATGCATTCAATTTTAATAAATAATTAGGTCGTTCACTCCATTTTCTGATCAAAATTGTTCAATTATTATTTTTGATTGTAGATTGTACGATTTTGATAGCGATGGTATCATATTTAAAGCACTAAGATACAGAAAAAGCTTTCATTTCAAAGAAGATTGACTGTTAAGTACGTTTCCTATCAAACAGTGTTAAATAAAAGTACATATTTTTTAATTTATTAAATCCAGTTAGAAACATTCACAAAGTGAAAAATTGCAATATGTACTCATATTATTGAATTTAAAGTGATTGTATTATCTATTCAAAAAATATATTTTAAGGTCCATTCTTTATCCGAATTTCCGTTACATGAATATTTTATTAACCAAGGACCTTCTGTATAAACTAATCATTATGCAAAAATTTGCATACAATAATTTATTTACGGGGATTTAATAAATAAGAACGTTGATTTAATAAGTAGGTTGACAAGGTATGACTTCATCGGATACCAAATGTGCATAAATGGTAATGAAGTGGTGAAATTTCTCGAATGGTAATATTGCACAAATCGATGACAATATTAATAATATATATTTAGAAGCTTAAAAAATTGAAAAGATAAGGTAGAAATGTTTTATATATAAAATTGGCGTATGAGAAAGATAAGAAATAAATAATTTAGTTAGTTAAATAACATTTTTCTTATGATTTATATACCTAAACATTTTAAGAATTGTCATTAAAAATATATTGCCAGATTTTTTCGTTGAATGCACCTACATATTACCTCATTTAACTAATACAAATGTAAATACATTCCTTAATTTCATGATAAATTAACCATTATTCAATGTAATACTACCATAAAGATTTTGTATTAACGACGCATATAAATATAAATTTTATACCATTATTTAAATAGTCTTTTATTGTACTAAACCCGATTATCAATAAAAAAAATCTCATTAGTTATTTATGTGATTCTTATTTTTATTCAAATAAGCGTACACAACAACGTAGATGAATAGCGTTCCGTTGTGATTGTTCAAAAGATTTAATAGTAAATTGATTTTGCACGACATGTAAATATTTCATATAAATCATCTCGGGCTATAAATTTGAAAAATTTCAGTCGTGCGTACGCTTTGCGGAAAATTGTTGCTCTTAATGATGATATTTATAAAACGGTTATTCGGCTGTTGTTGTTTTTGAAATAGAATGTAGTGGAGTGTTTTTTCTAACGTATGTAAATACATAAAGTAGGACATGTTTTGATTTCAATATCTTGACGTTACAATCAGTTGTTTTGATAAACGTGACAATCGATGCAATAATAGATAAAGCTTAAGGTGTAAACTATGCTCTGATCATGAGAAATACTCAATTGAGAAATATACGAATTGTACTAATGACCTAACTATTTTTTTTTTTGTATATACTGAGTGACATTTATGGGGAGTAGTGACATTTTTTTATATGATATTGGATTAACATAAAGATAATACTAAGTATGATATAATAAAAACGTAATATTGTTTCTTATCAACAAAGGTTATCTACACATAGCATTTGCGTGGGTTTAATTTATATTTAAGTAATAATTTATTGCAACGGAGCACATTTTTCGTATAGATATCTTTTAAAACCAGTGGTATAAAATTAATTCTTGAATAATTTATTTTTCCTGAGTCGTTTTAATAGCGATTATAAAAATTTGAATAATCAACCCTTTGAATACCAGGAAAGTATAGAAATTTGTTTCTTTTTAATGAAATATTAAAAAAAAATAATTATTATAAATACGAGAAATATTAAAAAAATTAATATAGTTTTATTTCTAAAGTATCTCGGCACTGAAACACTAGATAATCAATACTAGACAGCTTTTATTTAATTAAATTAATCAAATTTATATCGAGTCATAAAAATTATGGCGGTTTTATAGTTTGTTTTAAAGTTTATGAAGAAAATAGTAGATAAAAATACAATTTGTAAATTAGAGTATATTTTATAAGATTTGATGTTTATTACAATTTTTAAGAATGATTTCATGTTTATATATATATATATATATATATATGAAATGATTTTAACTTATTACCTGTCAGATTTTTTTTTACAAAAATGTAGTTAAGTGTTTATTTAGTACTCTATAAGTCAGTGGTGTCAAACTCATATATGAACACAGGTCATCGAATTCAGTTTAAGAGTGTCTGCGAATCACAGACAAAAAAGTGACCTAAAAAAATTTAACGAGCGAAAAAAGGTCTTTCATTTATATTCGAAAATAACTCATTTAAATTTTACATTTATTTTTTCTTTAATGAATTTACAAAAATTTTTAAAAAAAAAAAAAACATTAATTTTAGATCATCAAATGTTACAACAAAATTTTAAGTTCAAGAAATTAAAAAAAAAATAATATTTGTTACTAGAAACTTGGCATCTTTTAGTATAAACTATTTTATCAATATCGAGTGTAATTTTCTGTGATAATGATATTTTTACTGTGACCATAAAACTTACAATATACTTCTATAATTTGCAATGTTTTAAAAATGTATTTTCTATTTTTTTAAAGTCTATTTTATTATTTTTATAAAATTAACTTTAAACTTTGGACCATGACCCGCGTGTTTGACACCACTGCTATAAGCTAACATTTTGATAATTTTCTTACCATAATTTATACCAAAAATAATAATAAACTAATTCAAGGCTTCAAAATAATAATTTCGGCAGTGTGGTTCGAATATTTAGCCATTAATGAATCAGCGTTTTAATAAATGAAATTACCATTCCACTCCACAAACCACAAAATATTCAATTATTCCACTTATTGCGCATTTCAATGGCGATGTCATCATCCTCAGAGTGCTAGGATACAGAAAATCTTTCATATAAATATATACTTTAGCTTTTCTATATCCTAGTTTTCTACGAATGATATCATCATCATCCAAATGCATATAAGTAACAATAAAAAAATGATCGATTTATTGAACATTTTTGATCACAATTTTTTTCGAAAACTATGTAAACATATATACTAAAATTTTTGATATACTATATACATAATATATACATGATTATGTTATAATGAATTAACACCTTATGTACAAGAAAAGTTCTTTCAGCTGAATATCTATTAATTATCTATTAGATTTTATGTATCAAAGCTCTGAAAATATTATTCCCATCAAAATACGCATTTGTGTATAAAATAAACAATAATCAAATATTGAACATTTTGATAAAATACTTTTTGTGAAAAGTTATTTCGTTTCGAAACGTCCAGCTAGTTATATTTGTTAATATTTATTAAAAATAAATTTTTAAATATAAATTTGTTTGATTTCATACTTCATATTAAAATATTTTTATAGAAAATTTAAAATAGGAGCAATACCTTTCATTTAATATGACTTGATGACGAAACCTAATTAAATATTTATCAGCTTATTAATTCAGTTTGCTTATAACACACCTATTATAATAAATAAAAAGTTTTTCATTTTATTCAGAAAAATTGGTATTTATTATGGAACAATATATGTTTATGAATTATTTATAATTCTAAATTCTAATTGACGGATTCTAAAATAAAATAAAACCTAATTAAAATATTAAGACAAGTTTAAGTTTTTAAGTAAAATTGAATAGCTATCATTTTTAACAGAGTTTGAATTTGATTAAAGCCTTGTGATATATATTATTTTTTATAAATATCACAATGTAGTTGTAGTGTGGTTGTTTACGATACTTAGTAAGCTGATGCACATCTTTATATCAAACTGAAATAATCTAATTGTCTAAAAAAAAGATTTAAAAAATTATTGTACTTCTATGACTATTTCAAGTAGTATTCTCAGTAGTACTCAGATTTAAATTAATATAAAAATGACACATATATATATATATATATATATATATATATATATATATATATATATGTGTGTGTGTGTGTGTGTGTGTTTGTATGT
Organism: Acanthacorydalis orientalis; assembly: GCA_034766995.1. Taxonomy (NCBI): domain Eukaryota; kingdom Metazoa; phylum Arthropoda; class Insecta; order Megaloptera; family Corydalidae; genus Acanthacorydalis; species Acanthacorydalis orientalis. The sequence continues at coordinate 40,322,788 of CM068316.1, forward strand.
TGATATTGTATAGAAAATATTTTCTGCAAAGTAACAAATTAAATAATTTCCCAACCTATTATAATACAATCTTAAGAAATAGTAACTATAAACTACTTATTTTTGAATATGTTTTTATTATTTCATTATTCTTTGTTTATGTATGGAGAAAAATTTTCTTAATATTTCTAAGAATAAATTCTTATAAAAACATATATTTAAGTAGAGTAAATGAGTAATATATATAAAACAACGTTTGCAAATAATAGAATATTAAAGACGAACATAAACAATAAAATCAAAACGTGTCGTATTGTTTGTAAGGCAGTGTTAAAACAGCATACGTGTGTGTTTGTGATTAGCGGTGTGGGCGATGGCCACTATGATGAGTCACTGCGAACATCGAGAGTGACTTAACGCGTGAAAGTATGTGGTCATTGAGCAGCAATGCTTGTACATTTCTTGCAGTTTGTACGTAAGGGAGATTGGGACTCATTATAAAACATACGACGTACATAAGCAATAAATAATTGAAAAATGGAAATTGCAGAAGTTCTAAATGAATTTTTTGAGTGATTTTTTAATGACTGTCAATAATAATAAACAACTATACAAGTTTCGAGTTTAATTTACATTCTTTAATTTAAATTTTTGTAATCTTATTTTTAAGTAACATTCTTTGAATTTCAATATAGTATTAAAAACATTTTTTCTTCTTGTAAGTTTTTATGTGACGCGAATATAAACTTTGTAAAGAAATATACAATTTTTACTGACTATATAAAAATTACCACAATTTGATTATTATCACTTTGTCACAGACATGAAAGTAAAAGAACATTCAAATTTTTTCAAAGTTTCTCTACTATTATTTATGTTTGCAGAGTAGTATAGACACTGAATTGAGTAAACAAATTTTACTTCAAGTTTCTAATATCAATCTATATATTATAGTTTCTGTATAATATTTACCAATAATTATACGTATATGTGTATTATATATATATATATATATATATATATATATATACATATATGTATGCATGAACACATATTTCTATAAAAAGTATGTGAATAATTATTATTTTATAAAAAACATTTCATTATGAAAGTTTCTACAACATATAAAAATAGTAATTACTGTGTGTGTTTGTGTAAATGTATATATATATATACAGTAATATGAGTGTGTGTGTATATATATATATATATATATATATATATGTGTGTGTGTTTGTGTGTGTGTGTGTGTATGTACAATAACTAACTAAATAAAATTAATTAAATACACTGTTTATCATAAATGTTTATACAGGTGTTTGTACAAAAATATGAAAAAACTTACAATTTCTTAACACATCATTACATTTATTTACTTTTTTATATTATAAACTAATTTTATAAATAACTTCAAATTTTACTATATTTTGTGTGTATATATTTAATTTGAAAACTTGTTCATGTAAATTGCAACTACGATATAAAGCTACTATTTAAATAAATTTCATTAACTCCAATACAATGAAATATAAATCAGAGTTTAAATGCATTGTTCTAATGCTTTTTACCCTTATAGATTACTTGAGTTTATTATTTGTCGTATAGTACTAATTTCAGCACATGTACTATATTCAGATTATAACAATTATCTAAAATTTATTATGAAATGTTACACCTGCTGAAACTAGTAGTGGAAAACAGACACTTAAGTACTCCATAAGGGCGAAGACTATCAAAACAACTTACCAAACGCTTTAGAGATATAAACACAATTATAAATTTACACTGATAAATATTAACTCTTGAAAATATTATTGTGTGAGATTTAAATAGTTAATATTTAAATTAGTAAAATGTTTAATTGTTTAAGAAATATTTCGCTGAAGTTAATTTCCCTATTTAACACACCTCAAAAATTAATTCTAATTAAAATGTTCAATAACTGATTATTGATCTTTTAGAAAGAATTTTCTATGAATAGTTGAGAAATAATAACGACTATTTTTAATTTTACAAATGAATGTTGGATTCGTTGATTGAGTGAACTGGTCACTGAAAACTGGTACTTAATAATTAAACTTCCTTTATTAATAATCGTCCGTATATGTATTGATAGTGATGAGATGTTGTATTTAAATACTGGTGATAGAATAATAAGTAAAACTGTATATACACATATAAATAGTTTTCTTTTTAGTTTCATTTAATAATATATGTTGTTCAACCGTTTGAGTGCCAGACGGCGCGATCGCGCTTCTGCTGTTCAGTGCCTAAAAGTGCCACCTCATCGATCTGTATAGTCAAACTGACTGCACGTTCGGATTTTATCGATGCGTGTCTTTATTGTTACCGTTTATGGAGATGTTGTTAACATTATGTTATTGTTAACTATGTATCGCTGAAGGGTATATAATTAAAAACTAAATAAAATAATCAGGTAGAATAACATCAAAAATTAATTCTGCTACATGATATGTATATATATATATATATATATGTATGTATGTATGTATGTATGTATGTGTTATTTATACACATACCTGTTATATGAGCAATAAAAATATTTTAAAATATTATTTTGAAATTATTAAACAATATTATCACCTACTCATAAGAATGCCATAATAACAATGAATTCAATGAGATAATAATGACTGCTTATAAGCAGAATAACAGCGCAATCGCGCCGCTTGGCATTTTTCGACATGAAATTAGAAAAGCGCAATAGCGCTGCCTATCATTTTTTAACATGACATTAGAAGAGTTCAATCGCGCCCTTTGGCATTTTTCAATCAGATTTTTGCGAAGCCCCATGGGACTGAAACGGTTAAATACAATTTATTTTATTCGGAAATATTTTTCAATATACTGAAATTATTATAATAAGCTGCTTGCTTAAGACAAATTAGTTTATTAGCAGAGGTTTATTTCAAAAGAAAACTATATCACAACAAATTTTGCAGCAAGATTTCCGTTTTAGTTTCTTGCTGAAGGCAAATACCGAAGAGACAATAATTTAAGTGACACGATATGAATGAATTCATTAGACACTCTCACGTCGTTGTTAAATGTGTCAATATTTTTTTTAATTCTACTTTAATGTAAAATAGGTATATATATATATATATATATATATATATATATATATATATATATATATATATATATATATATAGATGAGAATATGTGAGTAATTTATTTATAATGTGTATGTTTGAAATAGAACTAACTTTGTTTAGATACAAGAAGTTTTCTTATTAAATATGAAATAATTAATATGTTACGAGTTTGCATAAACAGATGTATGTGTGTGATAAAGTTTGTCTTACGAATACAATCGCTGTTTCGAATAAGAACTGAAACACAATAGTCTTGTCAAATGTACAAACTCCGACTTCCTCTACACGTATGTACAATGCAAGTGTATGCCAAGTGTAGCGCGAAATGAAGCCAACCGTGCAAAGGCCACTACACTGCCATCGAAGGCAAAAGTTAGTTGATGACATGGTCACTGAATTATAACATTGAGCCTGATCATGAACTGGAGAAGTAAGACTAGGTGCGATACGGATGGAATTGGTCGATGTTGAAAAAAGAAAATACAAATTTACTTACATCGGTACGTTTCGTATTGACTCATACATAACTAAAATGATTGCACGTACATCGATTTGCAGGTTGCCGTACTAATACGTATTTATTTTCTTTTGCGTTTCAATCTTTTTTTTTACAATAGGTACATAATGAAGAACAGGTGTACTGAAATAAGTATGCTTCGTTTCAAGCGTATTATGTTTTAATGTGGAAAATTGAAAGAAAAGTGAAACTAATACGTTCTCTAAGAATGATTAAGTCATTTTAAGTTTATATTTATATATATATATATATATATATATAAATATATATGTATAAAATAAGAAGAAATACTTAATTTATATGTTATTTACAAAATCAAAATTTTAATTATTTACTTATATTCTTTTTTTGCATATTAACTGCTGCATCATTAAGATAAGATAAACATTTCGGAAACTTGATTATTGCTAATTCTCAAAAAGTAGAAATTAATTATAAAATTATAATTAATAATAGTAAATAATTAAATATTAAAAAAATAAATAATAATAATAATTAAATAATTAATAATTAAATATTATAAAAAAAATGAATATAAAAATTATAAAAATAATAGTAAATAATTAAATAAAATGACTTATTTATAAATCAAATAAGCTTATTAGTATACAGATTGTGAAAAAAATTCTTAATTAAATCTACGACTAAATATGTTTCTGATAATTGTAAATGAAATATTAAAGAAAAAAGATTTTGTTTAAATATTCTAGAGAAACGAAGAATAGCATATCGGTTAAGTTTTTTGATTCATTGAAGTTTATTAAATTGAAGATCAGAAAGGATAGGAGCCAAATAAATACTGAATGTAAATTTTATTGTTATAAAATGTGATTTAACCTTAATTACAAGAACGTCTGATAAAAAGGACGTTGTGCTTGGCCCTCAAAAGTCATACTTGTATTTTATAATGATAAATAATGCTTATGTTAAAACATTAAATAAAATTATAATAAATAATGTAGACTCATTAAAATTCACTGCAGCTCTCATAATGATATATATATATATATATATATATATATATATATATATATATATATATATATATATATATATATATATATATATATATATATATACATTTATATATATGTATATATATACACACGAGTAGCACCAAATATTATGTCTAGAGCATGTCTGATCATGCGCACGCATGGCGATTTAGTGTGGTAGATTTAAAAATCTTATACCATTTTCTCCTCTTTTTATTAAAATAGATGAGTATCTATTGTGTAAAATATTTATTAAAATTAAAACAAAACAAAAATATATAGCATTTCTAGTCTAATAACAAATGAAATTTAAAAAAACCGTAAACTTTAATTTTTTATTTATTATAAGATCTTTATTCACTTACGATTGTAATGATTTAAATTAATGACAATGACTTGCTAAATTCACTTCACAAATTTATATTGTTCAAAACTGTATTGTTATAAAACAATGAAAATTATATACAACTAATTAATATACAAAGTATATGTAAAGTAATATGTAAAATATGTGTAATTGTACCAAATCTGTTACACAATTTAATGTCTCTATGATCGCCTACGTACAATGGACATATTTCATTAAACAAGATAATTATGTTATTTTAATAACTGTTATTATTTACATTTTTTCTTGAATAGATTTGAATCAATTAATATTAATCAGAATATTTAAACTTACATAATATTATAGATTCTGTAATATTGCATTTTTATAAAAGACAGTCAAGTAATATTTAATAATGCTTTTATTTTGTTTAGAATTATTGATTATGTATTCTGTTGTGTTTAGTTTCGGCTCATGACCGTTCTTCTGGTAGCTTGTATAGTCTATGTAGCATGGTAATATAATATCAAAGAATTAAGAATACAATTTTAGTTCTTTGTTTGACATATAAATCAGTTACCAGAAGATGATCTAAAGTTGAAACCGAGTTTATCAGAATTATCAAGAATAAATGGAATGGAATTAATTCCAAGAGGATAATTCAACACATGGATCTCAGAGATGAAAAATCACACTTTTAATTTCGTAAATACTTTTTACCTTCCACAAATCATGAAAAATTTTGTGATCAAAAATATTTAATAAGTGATTCAATATTAATTGTTTTTGGTTGTCGTTTGTACGGATTTCGATGACGATGCGATCGTACTTTGAATGTTGAGGTATACAAAAATATTTTCAGGTATAGGAAATAATTGTTCTGAATCTTAGTTCTCTGAAAATGTTATCACCGTAGAAATACGCATAAAAAATAATTAAAAATGGCCAATAATCGAAAATTATTGAAATTAGAATTAGAAAAATTATTAGAAAAAAAAGGTCGTGGATTGTGGGAGACTGAAAAATTAATTCGTGCAAATGAATTTATCCACAGTTCCAAAAACTGTATTGTGACTTGATAATAAATTCCAACTTTTCCATAGATGATTTTACTTTTTTAAAGTAAAACGTTTATACTTCAACATTTATGTAATTTTTGATTATTTAGAATTTTGATCTTTTTATAGTCTATAAAAGGTCATACTTGTGAAAAGGAATACCTTAGAATTTATATTATGTTAATAACAAAACCAGTACAATTAACATCAAAGATATTATAATAATAAATGCTTAAAAAAATTTGAAATGTTGATATATGTTTATCTTTTTTGCTTACTTTATCTTTCTTGATTAATTTTTAGAACTTCTAGGTTTTATTCTAGTACAAACATTCATGTCACCTTCAAATCTTATAAAATAATTTCAATTATTTACTGAAATAAAGTCAGTTTAGCATGTAACTTAAGTCGAAAGTAGAAATAATAATAATCCTACAAAAAAATAAAATAGTGACAATGCTATGGATTTATAGAAAAAATGTGTGAATATAATAAAATTATCTTTTCTAAAAAATATTGTTTCCTTTGTAAATATTTAAATTTTTCCATACCTATTGGATACAATTCAAAAATAACATTTTAATTCTGTATTCGAGTCTCATCGAACTTTTTAATGATTCAAGTCTCACTTCTCGCAGACAGTTCGGAACTGTTGAGATTTTAAAACAACTGTATGAATTTGAGTATTGTCTCTTGATGTATTTTGTTACTAGTAGACATGTATAACATTTATCATTATATATATATATATATATATATATATATATATATATATATATATATATTCGTACTTCATTTTTATCGTAAAAACATTTACAGAATTTCAAAAACAATAAAATTACTTTTATTTTAAAAAAGAATGTATACAATAAAAAAATGCAAAGATTTTTGCCTTTAGTAAAAACTAAATCATGTTTTCATCATATATTCTTTTTTATTCTTTACACAAATAAAAAGAATATTTGTATATGTGTGAATAAATAAAAAAATAATCTTGAAAGAACTTTCTTTAAATCATGTTATTCTTGAAACGAAATGTAGATATTAAAAAAAACTGATTTATAATTAATTAATTTATAAAAAGCAATTTAAGTTATAATCTATTAATTTCAAAACCAAGATTATGTAATTATTTCATTTTTTTATTGTGACTTAAATTTTATGCTGTTTTTTTTGTTAATATTTTATAAGATTGCTAATATTAATTTCGTGATATTCCATCAGTAATTGAATCTTTTTTAATATTAAAAATACTGATTTTTTTAATAATTAAATATTTTAATTAAATATTTTAGTATCCATGAAGAATAAGGGTGGAAAAATTATGGCCCGTGAGCCATATGCGGCTTGCAACAGCGATTTTTACGGCCTGTGCACATGTATAAATTTTTTTTAAATTTTACCATGAAAATGTAAAATTATATAAACTAGCAACAAGTTCTCTTTCCATCAAATCCTGCAATAACGTTGTGATTGCGAGCCTACCTTCATATATTATTTTGAGTATGTAACCTACTGATAGACAACGCATTTAGAGGGCAATGGTAGTGGTAAGGAACGGTCGTGAAAATTTATTGAAAATAGAAAGTCGGTTTCCGGAATGATGGCAATATTTTCCTCTAGTATGAGTACCTCATGTATCAGAAAGTAAAAATTTTTTTTTACATGCGGCCCGCTAAAGATCTCACAGAAGTCCGTTGCCCCTCGGTCAGAAAAGTTTGCCCACCCCTGATATACAATATAGGTGGATAAACTCTGACCTATGAACCTTGAATCCTTCAATTTATCTAAAATTTTCAGTCTGATGTACCAATACATGATGGAATAAAAAACTTTCGCGATAAATTTTAATATATTTTGTAGAAAAAATCAATAGTAAACATAACAAATCTGTAATCCGAGTGTACTCCTGTATTATATGTCCTTTTATTTTTTTAATGGTTCATTATATATAATTTGTTGTTTATATACACATACATACATACATACATATATATATATATATAGTCTATTTTAAAAATCGAAAGTCTAATGGCAATGTCCGAAAAAGGCTTGACATTACTGATATAGAATATAAAACTATATTGCATTATCTTTTTATAAAAATAAATGCAAAATTGATTTTAGTGGGAAATTATTATCAAATCTAACTATTTTATATTTTATTTCAATATGAAATGTATTTACTTTATGAAATGTATAATAAATTCATATAATTTTAAAGCAAAAAAAATATTGAAATAAAGATTAAATTGTTGTTTTTTTAGTTGGTATGAAGTAATATCGTAAGACACTAATTTCAATGAAATTATTAGAAATTGTGTACTAAAATGTGCTGTATTTATCAAAATACATGTTTTGATTTCATGCTTTCTTCAGTACTGTCTTAGATCACATGCTAAATTAAATGATTTGTTGTATTTTATGCACAATATACTCTAGATAAACTTGATGTGGATTGTAAAATTAAATTAAAAAAACGTATTATAAATTATTATCGATATTTATAACAATAGAGTTACTGCTGGATGCCATAATAGTAGAACAAAGTAATACACGATGATCTTTCTTTTTAAAAAAAAGAAACGAAAAACACCTAAATACAATCAGTGTGACGACCTACATTTCTAACTAATAGTCTCAAATTATTCTTCCTGCATGTTATTGTCAATCAACAAACATGCTATAAAATAACTATTTAATATCAGTGTTATGTATGTCAATGGCCAGACCTTAATTAGTTAAACACCTATTACGTGTCATTGTGAAACAGAATTAACGGCAACAAAAAGAAAAGACAACAAGAAAAAAATCATATCTGTATAAACAAAGAATGACTTTGCAAGAAGATATCTCACACGCGTACATGAAGATTGACTCATTCCTGCACTTTGCCTTTTAAATTCGCTTTGTTTGGAACGTTACACCGCTAATTGATTATTCATTCGAAGACAGAGCGTAATATTTTATAGACAAAAGCGAGTTTTCCCTTTCAGAATCTTTTTTTTTCGAATTAAATGATTGTTCATCATTTTTATTATATTCATTATATTTCGAAAGAAACTATTAAAAAAAGTATACCATTACTATCTACATAAATTAACATTTTATAATGACGGATCTTTAGAAATGAACTAATTGCCAGTTAAATCAACTGCATACGGACTATATAATTTTTGTAATTTAAATTCCATGAGTTTTATGAATCATTCTGAAATATTTAAATCTTAGATATCCGCTTTTTTTTTATTTAAAAATCATATTTATAAATTCGTTTCATGAAGTATGTTTAATTGTAATTTGACTGCATTATTTTTTTATTTAGTTTTTTTTTCGAAGCAAAAATGATGAATGTTTTTAAAAATATGCCTTTCTAATCAATATACTATTCGTTATTTGAGTACTTGTACGTTTAATTACTATAATGAAGTTTAATTGTAACATATCTAGTAATTATAAATAATTAAATTGCTAATATTTGTATCTGGACGCTTTTTATACAAATATTAGTACACACACACACACACACATATATATACAATAAATAAAACATATTATCTGTGATTATGTAAATGTTACATCTTTGTCCACAATTTAACCACAAAAAATGTAGAAGATTAATCTGTGGTTAGAAAATCTATAAAATGTAATAGTTATACAATAGAAATCATCTCTTTGTTCTATGAAATAAATTTATTTAAGAATAAATTATATATATATATATATATATATATATATATATATATATATATATATTAGATGTGTATAACGTGTGAACACATACATTAGCAACCTTGTAAATAAAGGTAACAAAAAATTAATTGAAATTTACGTTGAAAAAGTATATATTTACGCTGGTATAATTTTTCGTTTTAAATTTAACATTTTATTTTCAAATAATGTATTAATTTTTATTAAATTTCCATTATTTTTGCGTTCAAAAATAATCATAAAATCTACTTTGTTTTATAATAAAAGCAATACATTGTTTTTTTAATTATGTGCAATTTTATATCTGTTTTTATATTTTCAAAGCTATTAAACTTCTACTACTCACTCTTCTCTACTCATGCAACTTTAAATCATGTATTGACTTTAAAGGAGATTATGTTGAAAAATAAAAACCACTTTACTGCCCTATCTATTGTCTTTCTATTCACTTCTACGAATTTTTTGAACCCCTCTCGTTTTCATTGACAATATATGTTATTTGATTAATAGTTTAATTCCCATATTTCTTTTTCTGTAAATATTTTTTTTTACTTTATCCGCGAATCAACGAGTTTTAATAATTTGTCTACGGGAAATAACTTGTTTATGAAATTTTAATCTTAATGCATTCACATAAAAAGAACAATAAAAATTATTGAAGGCAACATTATAGATTTTTTCGGTTAGATTGTTGATCTCTATTTAAAAACATATATTTTAATTACATGCTTCTAATAATTGATAATTCAGTAGATTTTTTGTATTTATTTTCAATCGTGTTCTATTTTAATTTTTGTATATTGCTTTATGAGATAATTCAATGTGATTTTTATGTTATTTGTTCTTGTAGTCAGAATATTTTAATATTTAACATTAGTTAAAAATTAATTTAAAATGACGTTAAAATAATGAATTTTATGATTCCATTTTGATTCATTGAACTTTAGAAATATGCACATCTTTAATAATAAAGTATTTGCAATAAAATATATACATACATACATACATACATATATATATATATATATAAGTGTATATATTAAAATTTATAAATATATAGCATACAAATTTTTGATAACATACTCGATTCTAGTACTCTTATAGAAAGATTTTTTTATAAAGGATTAATATAAACAATGTATATGTGAAGCTACTGTTAGAAACTGTTAGTAAAATAGAAAATTTTGTAACAGAAGAGTTAATTTTATGAATATTTCATAATACGCGTGCTCATATATATATATATATATATATATATGTGTATAAAATAGTTTGGTGCCTTTAAATCGAATCAATCATAACTCTGTTTTAAATTAAAATATTAATATATCCAAAAATGAATTGATATTCAAATCTGTCATATTAGCACTAAGAAAGAACTACTTGCTAAAAAAAATACGAATACATAAAAAAATATTTTATTTTTGAAATAACAAAATCACTATCTAATATGTGGCATATTGTAATTTAATTTTTATTTTTACTATTGAATATTTTTTTAATAATACCGATTATACTTGACTGTTTAACATTTAATTTACATGATGTGCACAAATATATAAATATTTGTTAATTGCAAACAGATTTTTATTATATATGAAAAATTCCATTTTATTCCACATATTTATATATTAACATTCTTTTCCAAATAGTCTCAAGTCTAATTATCACAGTGATAAATATAAACTATATTTCCAAACCTATGACTAAAGAAATAGATACTGAAGGGAGAGTGAATGACATCTTTAAAAATAACATTACGAACGTATTAATTGGTGTGATAAAGCAATGAAACGATGCAACAGATATATGACTAGTTACAAGTAAAATAACACATGTAAATTTGTACAAAATCATCATGTCACGGATGACGTTCCCCATTTGTCGTGATATTATTAAACTGTTCTAAATAAACACAGTCTGTAGTTATAATTAGTACCACCGCTAACTCAGCTGGTAAACGATGAATGCGTTGTAACTATATTCATTAGAATTAATTATTTCATTCAGCACTGTGAACTCAACAGTTAACACAAGTTGGATTGAAATCTGTAATTAAAATAATGTAGCGTTTTTATTTCTAGTTGTTGGATATTGACTCATTGTTTGCTTTGAAATATTTTTTTGTTTATTGCAGTTATATATATATATATATATATATATATATATATATATATATATATATATAATTTCGCTTCCACTAAAAGTGAAATAGTTTAAAAAAATATTATTTCACGTCTTATTGAGTTGAACTGAAATACTAAATATGTAATAATCTGAATATAATATCAGATTCTTTCATAATATTAATAACAATCATAATTTCAAAAAACTTTTGTAATAAAAATAAAATCAAAAAATTAATTGATACTATAAGTATATTATTCGATAAAATTAAACTAATTTCCTTAACTTATAAGTCTTGAACACAAATTTTATTTTCAATTAATATAAAGTCCATTTGTATTTTAATCGGTAATTTCAAAAATTACATAAGTGATAATTTTTTTCAAAATTGTTTTATTTTGTCGAAATTAGATCCTTGGTAGTCTCATATTCAGCATAAAATTTACATTAGCCGCGATGTCCCTAGCTGTCGAACACGATCATTTTTTCCTAATGACCGCGGTTTTGGGGTTCTTAAAAAATCTGTATGAAAACATTATTCTATATATGTGCTAAAGAATATGTTAATATGGTTACTCAATCCAGCATAAAATTTTCAGTAAAAGATATACAAACTGAAGAAATTTTTGAATTTAAAAAATGGTGGCCTCCGTTTTACAAAAAAAAATGTTTATCAACTGAATTTTATGGGAGAAGAGTTCCGGAAGAGCATAAAAAATGCTCTTCAACATACATGAGCTTTCAATACGATGATAATAAAGCTGTGATGTTGGAAATTGAGGAATTCATACATTATTCATCAAAAAACACATTCTAGCCACTAAAATATATTACAGCTGCTACTGATGTGACTTCCGTCTGCGAAAGCATATGGTTCGAAAATTTCAATAAAGTATAAAAAATAGACAATTTAAAACAAGTGAAAGATAGCATCTTGGAGGAGCACATGTTCTTTTACAACGAAATGTTTAACTGACTAACCGAAGAATTGGAAGAAACTCTGCTAGGATCCAATGATGAATATGATTAGACACCTTAATGTTGGATTGTAAGTGAGACACAAATTTGTGTGCTATAATATAATGTTTTTTAATAAAGAATTATAATAAAAAAATATTTTTTAAAATTTATTATGAATTTAATATTATTCCATGCAAAAACAACATAAGTCAAATCAATTTACGTTCATTTTTTATACATTTAGGTTTAATAAGACAGTAACTATAAGAAACTAACAAATTAAAGGTCTAAAAAAACATCTTAACAAAGAAAAACTTTAAACAATTCTAATTATTTTTGTGTTACGAAGTTTTTTATTAAATCCTGTAAAATTTAAATTCTGCGACTTATGTAGTTCTTGAAACGACTGATTCAGTTGAATTAGGGAACAATTTATAATGTTATTTTTTTAAAACGAAAATAAAGTAAGAGCGTTATTTGCTCATTTTAATTTTTTTTAAGTAAGTTTCAAAATCAACTAAAAGAATAGAGGACATTTTCTCTTAAGAATAGTAGGTTTCAGTTAGTACAATTTAATGGATTCGTTTAGTTCGATGTTTAGATTTCAGGAATGTACTTTGAGCATTATATATATATATATATATATATATATATATATATATATATATATATTATATATACACACAGTGTCGCACTCCGGATTTGATCTTGAAAAAGGCCGAGTTGAACAGATAAAAAAATGTTTAATGTGAATTCAATAAAATTCATTAGGTGATTATAAAAATTCATTTAAAGAATAAAATCCAATTTCATTTTTTTTTACAAAGCTCTTGAATTACTTCAGTCGTTCTTACATTAATCTCTCTCTGTATATATAGGGGATAAAGATTTTTTCTTTTGGGGAGTGCCGGTGCTTCTTGGCTCCTCTCTGGGTGCGCCACTATATATATACATATATATTTGAAACACGAACATTACTTTGTATTTAATTATGACGTTTTACTTAAACCATTTCAATTGTGAATGAGATTAAACTGTTTCTTTTTTTTCGTTAAGTAATATTCATAAACTGAATTATGTTCTGGCTATTCTAAGTAAGACCGTAAAATGAAATAAATATTCAAATTTGTACGTAGGTGTCTTATGTGAAAATTATACGACAATGAAATACATTAAATATATATATTTAATACTCCATGTAGGCAAATCATATGAGGAATTTTTATTCAGTTTATTTATATTGAACACATGCTATGGGTATGGCACGCGCTGACAACCATATTTATTTTTTGTATAGTTCTAATTTACGATTATTTATTAGTACGCTCCTTTGAACTAATGGCAAACGTAACTGGACTCGAATAAAAACATATATGAAAAATTTCGAATGAATTGAAATCATTTCTATGCAGTGCAAATAATGTGTAAATGTACCGTGTAAATATTTACAATGGGTTCTTATTTTTAAAACGTACAGGAAGTTTTTGTTTAAAGTACAAGCTACATGTTTATACATATAATTTTACATATTAGTGTTCGTTAGCTAAATATTATTGGATTCAGTTTGGCAATTAATACTGTTAGACTGTTTCATCGTGATTGGATGTTATATATTTAAAAAGTTTACCGTTGGATGAAAATAAATATTTAATGAATGAAAAAAGACTGGAATTAAATTTGTAAGTGAATTGAAAATTGAAATTAAACGTTTGTGTATTTTGTTACCCATAGACATAATATATAAATATTTAATTTAATAGCCATACATTCTTGTATTTTGTTTTTTTAAAACTTTTTTCGAATCTTCTTTAAATATGTTCTTATACAGATTATTAAAAAATCTTCAATAAAAATAACAAAACATGAATATCTGCAAACGATTCATAAAGTATCTTTATGTAATTATCTTGTTAAAATATACATGAAAATAGAGGAAATGGCATTTACATAAGTACAGATACTAATTATAGATGTATGTGAGGTTTGCAAAAATATGTCCGAACTGATAAAATAATACAAAAATTGTTCCTTGTACTTGAAGTTATATGTACGAAGGATAGTTAAAAGTTTTGCATAGGAGTTCAATATTTTTGAATGATTTGAGATGCTGAAATTAGGCTGACAAACTTTTTTTTAAAAAAATAATCTTTCAAATGGTGTACTTGTTTTTTATTAGTAGCACCGTCATTAACAGTTCATTTTGATTAATTTATAAGTTTCTCCAATCCGTTACTGAATAAACATCTCCAACTTGATCATCAAAATCAAAATTCTTTTATTTGAGTTTAAGCTTTAATTTTGGGATAAGTGGGCGTCAAGTGGTGTTAGATCTTGATTGTAAGTATAGAAACTTGTATACTTGGTCAATTTTTCGAAAGATGATCAACTATGAACTCACAGTTGTACGTTGAAACCTAAAGAAAGTTGAAAGTATGTGTCTTGTTGGGAGTCGCTGTAATTAAATTTTGCTTTATCAGAAAAATACAAAACTACGCACTTTAAAACCTAGAGTAAAATACATTTAATTGAATTTGAAAGAATATCTGAAACCCATGATTTCCAATTATTCTTATCATTAAAACGCCATCGCAATGGAAGGCAATTTGACTCGGATGAACAAATTAGACTGCGATGTAAGATAAGCTAGATAAATACAAAACAAATTTCTTCACAAGCATTTATTAGACGTTGGCAGGAATATATTGAAAATGTAATGCTTATATTAATATATATATATATATATATATATATATATATATATATATATATATATATATATATATACATATTGAAATATTATATTCGAAGCCTTTTTTTCTTTTTTTTGTTCCATCCCTATATATCAAACCTTTCAAACGTTACGAGCTTCTAGACGAAACTTTTTAGCCATCCATGGTAGAATTTAAAATGGATACACTACTCAGTGTAAATACATATATACTTGTTTTTTTTTATTTCATATTTAAATGTTGTTGATTAATTGCCATTATTAGTTAACATCATTTAATTTAAAAAAATGTTCTTTTAACTGAACTTGCGATATACACATGATTAAAAAGTACAACGTATTAATCAACAATAATAAATTTAAATCAAAAGATTGTCAATACCAAAAAAAAGTTTAAAATCAAGTTTGTAACTCTGAATATTATTTATGGCACTTAGTTCCTTTATTATTTACAGCGTTTTATTATTTAATGTGTAGTACATAATTAAATGAATTTAATTTTATTAATAAATGAGAATTTTTAAAATAATAAGTAGTTTATACTACTTAAAAAAATTATGTTACATCGTCCATAATATATTTTATATATATATATATATATATATATATATATATATATATATATAAATATGTGTGTGTGTATATATATATATATACACACACATATATATATATATATATATATATATATATATATATATATATATATATATATATATACACACACATATATATATATATATAGAGAGAGAGAGAGAGAGAGATAGATAGATAATAAATTGCGAATAAAAATAAAAGTAATTGTGTATTTGCTACGTCAACATATTTTATCTTTAATCAGCAAGCCTTTTGCATTCTGTTATTTTATAATTGCTCATGAAGTTTTATTAAGAGATGCATATTTCCTATAACTTACTATTACACATCCTGCAACGGTTGTGTACTAGTATATATTACATCCTGCGACAAATAAATAATGCAGGTACTAATAGACTTGAAATGTTAATGAACTCTTCAAGTATACAGTTAAACAAATAATGAATGATTCTTGAAATTATTTAATGAATTGTATTTGAAACAAAAATATCGTTTCCTTATTTTAAAATTATTGTTTAAGCAATATATATATATATATATATATATATATATATATATAGAGAGAGAGAGAGAGAGAGAGAGAGAGAGAGAAAGAGAGAAAAACTGACTAAGTTTGTTTGCATGTAAATGCAGAAATTATCGTATAATTTTCACATAAATATAAACTTATGTATTATAATGTTTATAAAATATTATGAGACGAGTTTTGAATTTCCCGCCACCTCCGTTGGATGAATAGCGTGGGTGAACAGAGGTCGACTCGGTGATTACAAATTCGAATTTTCAACATTTTTAACGTGCGGGCCGCGCAGCACGACACCGGCTTAACTACTTCTGTTACTCAATACGTGTTCACATTGCAGCCACAACACGAAAATGAAAATTACTTGTTGACTATAATGAAAAAATATTACCGTAACGTACATTATTTATTGCTTCGCTATTTTCTACCAAAAATGGTAACGCTGATGACCTACCAGTTCACTCAAATGTGTGAATGTATTTGTATATTTTTTTTACTATCTCTTTTCAGTTGTTTTCAGATAATTATGTATTCATTTGAAAAATATTGCAAATACGAATCAAATAAAAAATTGCATGTATACTTTTGTAACGTTGTCATTTGAATTGATTTTTTTATCTACAGAATATATTATTTTTGAATAATTTATGTGTAGGCGTGAATTAATTTCTCATTTATTTAACATTATATACACACACACACACATATATATATATATATATATATATATATATATATATATATATATTTACTTTAACAGTAAAGCGGAAAGGTGGTATATTTTCAAGTTTATTAAATTGTTTCCGGTCTTACGTAAATTATGCGTATGCAGTTATATAATTGAGGTCAAGTGCCTCCGGCACGTGAAACTTTTTTGATTCTTGTTTTAAAAAAACCGGATCATCATACATCATTGTCAACTTAGACACATTTTCTATATCAATTCAATTACTAAGATAACACAGAAATCAATTGTTATTGATTATTTCGAAACGTGTTAACATACTTTTCACTTTCACACAGATGACTGCGGATCTGGAAAATTTATATATGATTTGAATAAACTGCACGCTTGTTTTGTTGAAGTTTCACTCCTAGTTGTATTAATTTCACTAATGATTACGTTAATTTCTCCGAATGACGATTTATATTGCTGTATTCTATCATTGTGTATTAATTTTAATAACAACTTCAATCAATATTTTATTGTTGTCTTATAAATTATGAGTTGTTTTATTACAATGCAATTTATATGAAATTTTTATTGTTATTTGTTTATTGGATTGAACTTTAAAACTGTTTATCACATTTAAAGTTTTAATTTATGCAAACATATTATATATATATATATATATATATATATATATATATATATATATATATATATATATATATATTATTCAAAGACTCCAAACAGTACAGAGAAATACGAAAAAATGCATGCTAAGAATAATATGAAGTGATAGGAAAAGAATAGAATGGATACGAAAACAGGAATCACAGATATAATAAGAAAAGTAAAGAGAAATGGAAATGGAAATGAGCGGCACAAATAAGAAGAGGCCGGTGAACAGAATAGATGCTTATTAAGAAGTTTTGTTAGACCACAATGTAGTTTTGAGACACTGTGATTAAATTAACTTTCATGAAAAACTTTTTCACCTCACAAATCACATAATTTTTCTGATGATTTTGATTGTTGCTTTTGCGTGTATCTGAGGCATCAGTCTCAGAGCTTTAAAGTATGAATCTATTTGTATCTTTTAGCGCTCTGAAGATGATTTATATATATAATCATTTTTAAAAGTTTTGGTATGCATTAATTCGGTTTCACTTTAAGCTATAGATAATTGTATTAAACTTTAAAAGAGATTAATAATAAGAGGAAATATAAGAAAGTGGTTTCAAACTTAATTTCAATTAAAAAATGTATATAAAATAAAATGCCTTATTTTTTTCTTGAAATGAAAAAAATATACATACAACCTCTAATAAAAAAAATATCTATTGCAGTTATTGTAAATACTGAAATTAAGTTTTTTTTAATAGAAAGTGAGAGTTTAAAATTACTTATTTAATCGGTTTAAGTTTTTATTTAATTTGAGAATAAGAGTATTTCTTTTATAATGATTTAATAATTAATTGTTAAATTATATGTGGTAAAATATAAATTTCGATTTAAAGTACTGTATAAAAATGTTATTGTACTAAGAAATAGAAATACAGTTCTAAAAAATTCGTTTTCATATTATGCCAGCGTTTATATACAAATTATACATTTTTTTAAGAACTTGATTTCATAAATTAAAACATAATTTTAAAAAGAGATCGAATGTCTTAATATTAAAGAAAATATAGAATTTTTTGAATTGTTTCTAAGAAATTACTTATACAAGTACGAATTAAAATTTAATTTCTCGTTAGTTCATTGAATCATTAATTCATTTTTTTAATAATAGAACTAGGAACCCCATACTTATCAAATAACAATAAAATCCTAATCATATTAATTAATCTGCTAAGAATACGTTAAAAACAGAAGCTGATTGTTTTTAATAACAATACAAAATAGTTATCTAGAACAACAAAAATTATAACCTACAAATAAAGTATAAAACTAGAAAAAAATGTGTAATTTAAATAATGACAAAAGAATCATCTTTCAGTCGAGATAGCAATCAAAGAAATGAAAATTCGCATAATTTCCCACACGTGAATGCACGCGTTCGTCAATGTTAAGTCTGCCGGAGAGGAATTTCCTGTCCAGGTCTACGTGTTCTGCATCTGTTATCTGACAGGGTTTCGTAAAGTCGTATATCAGGTCTTTTAAAAGAAAGTGCGTAATTCGTATTGTGTCAATTGTATAAACGCGATGAAATATTATTCAGTGGGTAGATTTTGACAGTTTTTCACATGGTTCTAAATTTCTCGCATTCTTAGTTCATTGATTAGTGAGATAAAATATTTTTATAATAATTAAGGTGTTTTTTCTTCTAACTAAATAATGAAATGTTTTTTAAATGTACGACTTGATAACACTAGGTTTGGTTTAAGTTAGAACCAGAAATGTTTTTATAAGATAAATCGTGTTATATGTGTCACTTATACGTTGAAATATAATCCCATGTGTGTATTTGTTATTTTTATGTTGTAAGTAGTTTTTTTTTTAATTAGAAGAGCAACTAAGTTGATATATTTCATTAGAATGAACTTTGATCTGAGCATCGTTCTATAACAACTCATACGTTTAGAGAAAGCAGATGTGTAACAGTAAAAAAGTATATAATAAATTAATAAAATAAATGTAGTGTATACCAAAATTTAATCAGTTCTTTTTATACATTTTTTAGAAAAATATTGTACTATTTGATATCAAGAACTTCTTCAGAATCATAATTCCAAAACCATAAACTTAATAATAATAAACAGATAATACCTTACAAAATATTTCTTTCTAGACAGAAGAACGAATAAGAGCAATATATATTTTACGTTGTGTTCATTTCATTTAAAGTGTAAAATTATCTTGATAAATATTGTTGAAAAAAAGAAAAGTTTTATAAATTTTCATTATTAAGCACTGTTTCATCTTTTTTTATGTAATATCTATACCAATAAGTTTACTAGCAATAAAAATTGAATAAATACAGCGTTGCTCATACAAGTTATTTACCTAAAACGGATAGAAAGATGACTTTGAAACAAATATCAAATCTTCATTTACAATCGCTCATCGATAAAAAACGCACTTTTTCTCTGATACCGTTTCATTTTATAACTACATCAAATAATATTTAATTTGTTCTCATCTATCTTGCATGTATGAATTAAAATTGTCAACAAGATTCTTATAAGGATAATTAATTATTCATAAACATGACATTTCATATTTGCATTCTTGTTTTACATGTTTACACTCGATAGGAGAAAGATTTATAGGGAAAATATTTGCATTTCTCTTAATCTTTTATTCGCATTCTTTAGAATAAAATTAACGGTCTATGTATTTATTACGTCCATATACACACTATTAAAATCTAATTATTAGGTTGGTAGAGAAATAATTACGGTTTTTATTTTATGAATTCTAACCTTAGTTTTTTTTTAATGAAAATGTTATTTCATTGAGTTCATGTTAATGTCGCTTTATAGAGCATTTTTCAGTTTGTATTTAGGTAACATCGATTTTGGTTTTACTATTAATTTTGCTTCAAATCTGTCTATTGAATTAAAGGCGGAAAAGAAGCAAATAAGAACAATTTTTGTATAGCTTTGAAACGGGTGATAAAGCAGCAGAAACTGCTCGAAAACTAAACGATGCTTTTCGTGTGAGTACTGTAAGCCTTGAAGATGAAGAAGATCGCGGGTATTCTTCTTAAATTCATAACAATCAACTGAAGGCGTCAGTTGAATTAGAACCGTGCACAACAATTCGAGAGCTTGCATACAATTTAGGCATTAGTTATCCAATAGTTCTGGACTAAAACAGCTAAGAAAATCAAAAAAGATAAAAATGTTTATAAACTCGAAAGTCATAAACCGAAATTATTTTTTTACCAACCTAATAACAATATTCCCTTGATTCAATATGATTTTAATGAATATGTTATTTTTCACCACTTACTTTCTTAAGAGTAGTTGATTTGTAAGTTAACTCTTTACCACATATAAAGCTATACCAGATAATTATTAAAAAAAATATTTCTTCAATAAATCCTCTAAACTGTTACATCACTAACTAAAAATAATTGACTTTAATCAATTCTATTTACAATAAATATAATAAAAATGCAAAAAATATCATTATTGACATAACTGTTAGAGTATTTCTCAATAAGTAATTAATATACTAACTGATTAAGAATTTACTACTAGTTAAATTTTCCTTTTTTTAATCTCAAAAGATCGAATTTGTATTCTGTTCATTGTTTATATAGATAGATAAGATTTTTTGTGATATATTTGTGTATTATTTAAAGCATGTAAGCCCATAATTGGCAATTAGAATAATTAATAAATAAAAATCGGTATAAATAAATATTTTTCTTTTTTTTAAAAAAAAAAACAGTTTTTTAGCTACTTTTCTATTTCTTTGCTTTTTCTAAATAAATTTTACTAAGCTTTACTTTTGATTGGATTATAAAAAATTAAATACTTAAATATATCATATACAAGTAAATAATATATAAGTATATATATATATATATATATATATATATATATATATATATGATTGCAATATTTTTTATATAAACATGAACATTTTTATAAAAAATCTAAATTTTTATAAAGAAACCAACTGAAATAAATCACTTGTTACTACACTTCAAATCTTTCTATTTACTTTCCCCGATGGCACTGTTACACAATCAATCCGGAATCGCATTATGTATAATAAATATTTAATAACGCATCAACATCAAAGATCACGCATTCACAATTCGTAAACAAAACTCAGATCAAATTCATTTTACTGTATGTGCGTTTTTTTTTTTGGTATAGTTTTATTACAACGTAAATTCGATTGTAGATAATTTGTAAAGTTTATTTTGCCGCACTGATATTTCCTACTTTCAATTGGATAACATTTATAATCTATCGTTTACTGTTTAGACTTTTTTTCTTATTTTTTGAGATGAAATTACTGATCGTCAATCGTTATTATGACCATGCCTTTGTGGAAATGAAATGAAAGAAGTTAATCAGTGAATGAGTATGAGACTTGTTGTCCTATATAACTTTTTTCAAAAGTATATGAAATTAATTAATTATACTATTTTTTTGAAGAAAGTTGCTTTAAAATATATTTTTTATTTTTTAAATATAACAATAAAAACCACAATTTGGATTAAAAATTAACAACTACATCTTCTTTGTCGAATTTATACTGTACTTAAAAAAACTAGGAAAGTAGCAAAAATAAAAGTTAATACTGTAAAAAAATATAATTGTATAAATTTTAAAAGATTAATTTAGATTAAATCTCTTTAGAATGCCTATATTTTTTTTATGAAATAAAATAGACAGAACTGATTCGTTTATAGGGATGTAATATTAAATAATAGTTTCATTGTAAAAAAATTAAAATGTTTCGTAATTGATAATACTATTGTTAAAAAAGACAATATTCCATGTCTATTATTTATCTGCAATATTTTATATCATACTGTATAGACAGTTGTGTCTAAATAAATTTTTAAAAAGTATAAATGAAATAATTTAATGTAAGAAATCAGACATCTATCTTAAACATGATTTATAGGTTAATAATTATTTAAATTTGAAGTTTTTTTAATTAGTAATAAATTAAATTTAATTAATGATATTTTCTTTCATCTGACAAAACCACAAATTTATTTCTAATCAAAAAAGTTCAATAAACGATTATTGATCATTTTTGATTGTTGTTACTTATACGCATTTCAATGGCGATTACATCATCCTCAAAGCGTTACAATACATGCAAATCTGTAAGAAGGCGTTTCCTGTATCTCTGAGAATGTTGGAATCGTTAATGAAATCTACCACAATTAATAATCGTTTACTGAACATTTTAAATTTGAAAATTCCATGGTTTGCGAGAAGAGAGAAAAAATCATCTTTGGAAATAAATTTTGTTACAATTCCAGAATTATATTATTGTTTTTCAGACTAGTTTTGTTTATTTTTGAATATTTTTTATGAAAAAGTATAAAAGATTATTAAGGAAGTGATT
The DNA here is from genome assembly GCA_034766995.1 of Acanthacorydalis orientalis. Taxonomy (NCBI): domain Eukaryota; kingdom Metazoa; phylum Arthropoda; class Insecta; order Megaloptera; family Corydalidae; genus Acanthacorydalis; species Acanthacorydalis orientalis. Next base: position 40,346,145 of record CM068316.1, read on the forward strand.
CAAATAAAAAATTAAGAATCAAAAAATTTAACAAACGAAATTTTTAATAAAGTTTAGATCAATACTAATAAAAAATGTTTCAACACAACTCCTTAATATCTTCACAAAATAATTAAAGAATTGTTATTCTTGAAACAAATTTATGTAATAAAAAATATATATATGGACTATATAAAATCTTTTAAAAAAATAAACTTTCAGTTATAAAATATAAAAAAATATATTTTGTGCCTTTAATATATTTCTTTTTTATATAAATTATATTAATTTACAAATCTGACTTTTCTTTTAAAATACTTTTACTATAAGTAAATATCTGTCAAAAACATGTATTATAAACATGTTGATTTTTATAATTTATTAAAATACTTCAGATCAGTTATCCTATGTCTTGAGCAAAAAATTAAAAGTCAATTTTCAAATTGTTTAATTTTATAAAATAAACTGAATAAATATATATATACAAAATACTAATGTTCATAAATAATAATATGAAATTCTAAAATGTACTATGAAATTGAGTACATTTCATTTCTTTATCATTTATATATTTTTCAATTATTGATATATATATATATATATATATATATATATATATATATATATATATATATATATATATATATATATATATATATATGAAAGACATCTTTTATGTAAATAAATAAATTTTACAAAGAGAAATGAATTTAATTTTAAAATTCACTTTTATCCCAACCTTGATATACTTGAAATCTTACATACATTTAAAAAAAAAACATATAAATGATCAAACCCTACCAAAAAGAAAAGTTACATCCGCAAATGTTATAAGTTTATATTTGTATGAATGTTTTTAAAATCTAACTGAAAAATGTTCAAGCCCTAGTAATAATAAGACACAGCAAAACTGTGTGCAAGTTCAAGCGTTCTTTTATAAATAGCAATGCGTGATTTTGACCAACCGATACGGATTTTACTTTTTCCATATAAATACAAAACATAAGCTTATACAGTCTGGGTTATAAAATTTATTATTTGTTTTGTTTCTTTTTCAATGTCTTTTTATTATGTGAACCACATTCGTTACGATTATAAATATATATATATATATATATATACACATATATATTAAATTATTACATTGGCATTCGTGCATAAAATTCTTTAAACGTACTTGTAAATACTCCATTATGGCCAATTTTTCATTTACTGAGATAAGAAAAGTAATTAATGAAGTAAGTTTATAAATTTACAATTAATACTGAAAATGAACATTTCGTAGCATTACTTAAACAATTAATAAGTTATGTTAATTATTATACCACGCATTTGCCTAATAAATTATTTTAATTAAAAGATAAGAATTTTTCCTGTTTACAGTTTAAAGGAAAAACACATTTAAAATTTTATTATTAAATGGACTGGCCTCAAAATAATTCAAGTAAATGTTAAATGAAACAAAGCACATATTTCTTGGTAATAAGTGTATATATATATATATATATATATATATATAGAGAGAGAGAGAGAGAGAGAGAGAGAGGTAAGAGGCCCTGGCACCTCTAAAACACAACGAACAAAATCACCCTCTTATATATACACAGAATGATTAATTTAACCACGACTGAAGTGATTCAAGAGCTTTGTAAAAAAAAAAGAAAACTGAATTTTATTTTTTAAATTAATTTTCATAATCATCTATTGAATTTTATTTAATTCACATTAAAAAAATGTATCTGGTCAACTCACCCCTCTACCTCCTCCAGTAGATTAAATCCTGAGTATACTACTGTGTGTGTGTGTGTGTGTATATATATATATATATATATATATATATATATATATTGTATTAGATAAAATTTGCTAATAATTTTATTAAATGTAAGAGTAGTAATAAGAATAAAAATGTTAGCCACCATAACAAATAACCAGAATGTTTACATAAAAATATAAATTATAAAGGGAATTGATATTATTGTTTATATAATCATTAAAAAAAGATTTGTAATCTAACACCTAACAAAGAAGAATAGTTTGTAAATACATAATGAACATAAAGATGGCAAACAACATTTACTAGAAAAATATATTTATATCATAAAATAATTTATGAAAATCGTTTTTGTTTGTATATAAAAATATACATTCCGGTATACAATTACTTTGTCCTATTTTTATTTAGATTTGTATATATTTTCAGTGTTACAGAAATTATTTTTTTAAGTTTAAATTTCGTGTAATAAACGATGGATTTCATGAATAAAAATAAATGTAAGTACTTACTTTTATTTTGATGAATAAATTGAATGAAGTGTTCGATCTGAAAAAGAAATATTATTTAGAATCTTGTTTATTCAATCGTTTAGTGTTTTAAATTAGTAATAATTACATGTTAGTAATAATACTTTTTATTTATTGTTTGTTTTTTAAAGCACTAAATTATTCTGTTAGCATCTTCAGATAAAACATTTTTTATGTTTAGATTTACCTACAATTTTCATGTGCATGGTAACGCACACTTGTACTTAGGAATTGCATTTGAATTTTTAGTGTTTAAGGACATTAAATTGATCTTTTTTTGTATTGGTTTCTATTTTCCATTTTTCTTATATATATATATATATATATATATATATATATATATATATACATATAAGCAACAAAATCACCCTCCTGTATATACACAGAGCGATTAATGTAACCACGACTGAAGTGATTCAAGAGCTTTGTAAAAAGAAAAGAAAACTGACTATAATTTTTTTAATTAATTTTTGATAATCACCTAATGAATGTTATTTAATTTATATTAAAAATATATGTATATATATTACAAAATATATGTATATATATATATATATAACAAATCTTTTAACTAAGATGAAAAATGATTAATTAAGAACCTCTATTTAAGAGTTTTGCAGGTAAATTTTTCACTCTGACCATAAACCACAAACAACTTTTCTGATAAATATTTTTGAATTGCTTATTAATTATACACATTTAAATGCTGAATGAATCTTTTTAAGAACGCTGTGATACAGATAAAGTGTATACATTTACAAAAATTGTATTAAAATCTAAAATAGTCTTTAAACCTTAATATGGAATAATATTGGTAAAAATTGAATATGTTTTGAAATATTATAAATAGGAATCAGTTAATGTGAAAAATAAAAATGAAACAAATGTGAACATATATTCAAATTTTACTAAATAATCACTATAATTATTTGTTACCATTTGAAAATTATTTAAATTTGAACGTTAAATTACTAATAGTGATTATTTAGTTATGTATGTATGTATGTTAATATATGTGTGTTCATATTGTGATTTTATTATTATTATTATTTATAAAACTTTCAAAACCTACGTTGAAGTGTTGATTTATGTATATTATATATATATATATATATATATATATATATATATATATATATATATATATGTACACATATAATACACATACAGACATATAAATTTAACATAATGTCATTAAGAATAATTGATACACATATCAACATTTTTAAGAGAAAGGGAGAAGAACAATGTAGCTATAAAAATATATAAATAGTGACTTCATTATTATTAGCTTAAGGTCAAAGAAATATAACTTTATAGATTAAGGTTTTTCTGTAATAATAAACATTGTAGACGTGTCGCGCCTACATACGGGACAATATACTTAAAATAGTGTAAATTCTATTATACAACCTTGGTAAGTCAGTTATTAGGGGTTCAAAGACACGTCAATAATATACTATTATCACCTGAACACGTTCAGAACACAGACCTTGGTATTTCCAGTTATTCAATAATTTCTTGTCGATAAGATATGTTTTTGTAATCTTTTATGTTTACGGATATTGTGCTATTCCATATGTTATTTTATTAATATGATCAGAGTTCTGAAAAGTTGGAAAAAAAAACCAAGAGTGTACGGATTTCAGAGAAATTTTAAATTGTGTGTAGTGTGGTTGTGGTTTTGGTTTTGGTGTTTGGATATATAAAATCATATAGTATTTCTTTGAAATATGCATGAAAATAAAAACATGTAGATATGCAAGAGAAGAAATGTGTTTGCTAATGATATGTTATTAAATATTTGACTTTTTCCATTGAAAATTTTGATTATGGTATTTTATGTTATAGAAATACATTCATATGCACCTTTACATAGGCACACACAAACATATATATATATATATATATATATATATAGAGAGAGAGAGAGAGAGAGAGAGAGAGAGGGAGGGAAAGATATAACATACCACAATGTCCAGTAAATTTGTATTCAAATTAATACAAAAGAAGACATCCAATGAAAAATAATTTAAAATATTTGACTCTTGAGTCGGAAAAATAGAAAACCAAGTTGCAATTATGTAAATTTTGTATATAATAATAATTGTAAGGGTCGTTTGATATGTATGGTAAAAAACAAGTTAAACATCTTTTTTGGAAAAAAAAAACGATTTTATTTCTCAATATTGTCTCCATTGAGGGATATACACTTGGTCCTACGAGTTTGCAAAATACGCATTAATAGCAGCAATGACATCCCCATTCGATGAAAATTTCTTCCCATCAAACCAAATTTTCAAGTTCGAGAAAGAGAAGAAGTCACATGGAGCCCAGTCCAGAGAATAAAGTGGATGAGGAATTAATTCGAAGCCTAACTCATGCAATTTGCCATTTCGATGGTCGATTTGTGGGACGGCGCGTTGTCTTGGTGAAAAGACACTTTTTTATACGCCATCTTGGGCGTTTTTGTTTTAACTCTTCTTTCAAACGGTCCAATAATGTTGCATGATAGACTCCTATTATCGTTTTTTCCTTCGTTCGATCAGGATGATTCCTTGAGAATCTCAAAAAACAGTGGCCATCATCTTTCCAGTCGACAAAACGGTCTTCGTCTTCTTTAGCGCACCTTCATCAACCGTTGTCCAATACTTTAACTGCTGCTTCGACTCAGGTATTTACTGATGGATCCATCCATGGTGAAGAATCGGGGCAAAAAGACCTGCTCGTTGTTTTTTTCGTTGTTGCAGAAACTGCTGCAATTTTCCCTTCAAAGATCTGTAGAACGTGAAAAAAGCATCGCTTCTGGTTGAAATGTCGCCTATGCTAGTTTTAAAAGTGACATTTGATAACCGTGATGTTACCAAATGAATGATGGCACCATATCATAGAAATTTACCAAACTTATCAAACGACCCATGCATAATGTGGTGTTTTAAATATTTTAAATAAAAAAATCTATTTGTTTTTATGTATAAGACGAGTTATAAAAGGATGGAAGATTTATCTACTAGAATGATATAAAATAAATTAATATTTATTTCTGAATAGACATATAAACTAAGCTAGATTATTTCTAAAGATTACTAAAAATAACGTGAAAGCTTTTAAGATAACTGTGTTGAACATTACGTATTTAATAAATATTTTCTGAATGAAAAGATAAATAAACTGAATTTATAATATATTTCTTAAGATCTCACTATGTTATTTATTGCCGTCTACAGGGAAAAAAATAGAAGTAAGAGTTGATATGAATCGTGAATTTTTTAAAAAAATTTCGATTGATATAACGACTGTTATTTTATGTAGCATCATGTTTTATTATCTATTTGATCATTTAATACTAATATATTATGCTTCTGCACGTTTGAACATAAGTGAAGTGTGCAATTAAATTACATTAATCGAAAGTAATACAGCTACAATTGAAATATTACGAAAGTCTGAATTATTACTTGTAATAATGTTATCGATATGTAAAACTTATATCTTAGTCTATTCAGAATCAAATACAAGAACTGGTTAATGCATTATATCTTCTCAAATCTACATCTTGAAAAATATATCACCTCCGAATTAAAAATCAGAATAAGCGAATAATAATAGAAGAAAAAAAATATATATGAATCCGTGCAATAGGTCATGTAGAGATAAATCAATATAGATTCGTAAGTATGAGATCATCTGCAGATGATAACACTAAATCCATTTAACACGTTCGTCGTGAAACGTACAAGAGCAGTCCATTGATGCCTACCAAATGTAACGTTTCAGAATAAATAGACAAACAGAGAGCCGTGTAATCCCGTTACATAAAGAGAATGAACAGCACTTATCTGCTCCACATCATGTTCAATCCATTTGCCACCGTGTGATTTATTATCACGCGTGCACTGTATATGGTAACCTGTGCGGTTACTTTCATGCGATAGCCTCGACATTTGACGCGCCTCACGCCTACAATGGCTACTGGCCGAGCCGGCTTACATACGATTTAACTAACGGTGACATAGAACAATAATTGGCGTGAAATTATTACCGGCAATGATTTTTTTCTGAAAGAATCGATTGTAGTAATACGATTGTAAACGATCGGACAAAAAAAAACTTTAATAAGTAATAAATATTATAGTTCAAATGTTAAGACTGGAAACAAATATGTTACAAGTCCAAATCAGATTATGATATCAGAATAATGTGTCGACTGAATTGATTTTTAGGTACGGTTATAAAGGAAACGTGTTAATTTTCGAATTGTAAAAGGCGAAACTGCGATAGACTTCAGAAACTTGCGACCTTGTCTCTCAACGATGATATAAAATAGTCAGCAGAAAAACAACATGTATCGATATGTTTATTAACAAGCTAATAGATTAATTTAGCACTTCATATTTTGACAGAAACTAATGCGAATGTTCATGTATAAAGTAATTCCATTTATATTTGAAAAAATACGGAACTTAAATTTCGTAACAATGAAGTGTGGGAAAACATATTCTCAACTAAAGATCTAGGCCAAACACATTCTCTATTTATAAATAATGTAAACATATATATATATATATATATATATATATATATATATATATATATATATATATATATATATATATGTGTGTGTGTGTAAGTTACGCATCAGATAAACCGAATCTTTTAAACTGGCAAACCACAATAAAATTTAAATTGTAAATGTATGTAATTATGATTATTTACTTTTTATATCCCAATACTTATTATAACAGTATTTTAACTTCTGAAAATTGCTCATTACCCTATTTTTTCTACTGAATATGTTATTTTTTTAATTTTTCATCTCCTGCGGTTCTTTTCCTTATTAGTTTACCATTTTGGTCATCTGCTGTTATTTTAATTATCAGATTACAAAATTATACTTTTCGAAATATATAAAGCTCATTAATTTCTAAGTATTTTTTACTAGTTTTCATACATATGAATTGTGTGTGCATTTGTGAAAAAAACTAATTAAATTTGTGCATTTTTACAAACAATTATCTTTCTGTTAATACTTCATTGCGAAGTGACTTATTTATTGTTTTTACTCTCTTCAGCACGTATTCATTAATTTAGTACTGTTTCTCAATTTTTAATTTTCTATTTCCTCAGGTCTTCTCCATATTTGAATCTTCTGCCGTTATTTTAAATTAAAACGTGTCTAAATATTAATTTTCTGATTTTACATTTGAAATAATTTATTTTCCTTCATTTGAGATATAATATATGCAGTTATTTATAAGTATTTAGTTTTTTTTTTTAAAAAAAACATTTTTAGCTTATTAATTACTTATTTTCCTTTTATAGTATCTTGAGAATAGGCTGAAGAATGAAGGGGAACCTAATATAATTTCAAAAATTATTATTATACTATTTTCACATACAAAAACATTTCTATATAAAGAAATTACATAATTGATAATTTTCAAGTCAGAATACAGTTATATTTTTGCTGGAGAAGAAACAGTATATCATTGATTAAAATCACTTGTTTGTTCTTTTATTATTAAAATATATGCTATTTATTGCGATGATTTTTTGATAAGAAAATTATTTACACGAGTACACATACATATGTATATATCAACGTATGAATGGATATATGTATATATATATATATATATATATATATATACATATACATATACATATATATATATATATATATATATATATATATATATGTATATGTATATATATATATATATATATATATATATATATATATATGCGCTACTATGTGGTAATAAATGTACATTTTATTTAAATCATTCAGTAAAAACATTCTCGGGTTACGCTCTTCCGACACAAAATATCATATTACGTAGCCCGATCGAGAGATTGAGAAACGGAAAGAATAACATCCGCTACTAATAACTGTTCTTTAAAACTTGTATGCATTCAATGCACTTGGTTTTAATTTAAATCTACCTTAATGTTAAACATATACTGGAATCTCTCAAAAGTTAATATGAAATATAATATAACTTGACTTAAGGTTCGTATCGATTGATTTTCAGTTTCAGTTATTACTTCATAAAGCATTTTATTTTTAAACAAACACTGTTATTAAATCGTATTGTTTATTAAGAAAATATTATGTATGAAAAGTTTGTGTGTACTTAAGTTTGTTACAAATTTCATATAACATTCACGCTTTCAGCGTCTTATGTTTAGAATTCAATAACATATTACAGATTTTAAACTATTTTTTTACAATTCTACCTGCTACTTGATTTTTAAAGAGTTTAAATTACAAAATAATGGTCCGGTCTATCTTTGTATTAGCTATTAGATGTGAAATACAACTAAGAAATTTTTACTTGAAATAATCAATGTATGGTAAATGTAATCACTAAGATGACTTACGCTACGTTTAAATATTAAATTTCATAGTTACAACAGTTATATATATATATATATATATATATATATATATATATATAATTATTTACAGAAAAAATGCAAAAATAGCAGCACGTTATAATTGGAAATAAAAATTCAATTCTAAATGAAATGAAAAATGAATTAGGAAGAATTTAATAATTTTTTTGGTTGTTTTTAGTCTGTATTTGTATTTTTTACAAATTGAAAAACGAATTATTTTTTTAAAAGAACGCAAAAAAATACAGTAATCAAAAAAATAAATTAAAAAAGTATGCATCATTTCGTAAAAACTATGTATATTAAGGAACTCATTAAAAAAATGTAGAATGTGTTGTGTATAAAACATTATAAATTATAGTTTAAGAGATCCGATTTTTATTCATTTTAATATCTAAAGAGACTATTTTCTGAATAAATGATACCTATCCTTTAACTCGGTAATATTAGAAATAAAAAAGAACTAGTATTTACTTGCAATGGAAAGTTAATAAGAAGTTCACGTTTTCACAAGTGAATTATTTTTTCAGAAAAACACACAGACCACAACAAAAGTTTTCCTGATCAAAAATATTCTATAAATTATTATTGAGTTTTTTAGATTGTCGTTTATGTGCATTTCGATGGCAATGCTATCATCTTCAGAGCGTCGTGGTATAGAAAAATCTAGAAAGTTAATAATTTAAAATGTAAATTTATTAATATAATAATAATTCGAAAACATAAAATTAAATATTAAAAATTTATAAGATCTAATGTCAAAAAAGACATATTTATATTTAAAAATCGAATTATTAACATACATACACACACAGAGTATACAATAGAATGGAATTTTTGCAATGTCATAAAGATATCATAAGTAATGTACATACTTAAAAATTATTATCATATTTATTAGTTCCGTCATAAAAATATAATAATAAAACCAGCATCTTATCAATTATTAACGGTCATTGTTCAATTTTTCGCGTTAGTCTAATGTGACGAAAAAAATTAAACATCATTATACAAAAATATGTATAATATTTTAAAAAAGTCTATTGTATAATATTTCTAGTCACGTACTTAATTGTGCATTCAAATACTATATATATTGTCACTTTATGGAGAACTTGTATACTTATAATATTCATTCGAGAATAAATCTGTCACTGAATTAGCACTTTTCGCTCGTTTCAAATAAAGTCGTCTGTATTTTATTACCTTGCACACTTTATCAAAATAATATTATCATATATTAGAATAGGAGGAAATGATTATTTTTTTAATATATTTATAGACCTATTCGAATCCGTACGAATGTCAAAAATTTAATAAGAAAGCACATTTTTCATACTTTATTAGTTTCGCAATAAATATTGTAAACGTATTTCATATAATTATGATGATCGTTGGAGAAATACATTTAAGATATGAATTATTACCAGCATTAAAGAACTTTATGTATATATATATATATATATATATATATATATATATATAAGTTTACGTGTGTGTCTAAAATTAGATGACGCCATTAAAAAGAAATAGATATAATTTATGTCTCCGTCTTAGTTTGATCTGATAACTAGAATGTTAACATTCAACAAATAAATAATTGTATTGGACAGTAAATATTCTTTTATAAAATACCAAGGAACTCTGCCTCCTATTCCCTAAGCTCCTCGACCCTCATGGGGCTCAGCCCCTGCTCGCTTCGCTCATATCGCATATATTCGCTCTATATCTATCTATCTACATATATATATATATATATATATATATATATATATATATATATATATATATATATATACATGTTGGTATGTATATATAATCACTCTTGCAGTTATATTGAAACGTACTTTTTTTATAAAGTCGTAATTTCATTATAGTTGTTAAGTTTTCCCACATATTCTACGAATCAGGTCCACACTTGACACGAGACAGGGGTACTAAATAATAACATGACACTGATAGATTTCGGTATGATACACCCCGAGGTACAACCACACATAACACGACAGTACACGATAACAAGAATTGCACTTTTGTGTGGTTACACCAAATTATTGGACAAAATATATAGTATTTTTAAATGTTAAGACTTCAAACTCCTAAAACGATGAGAAAATATTTTAATTATAACAGAATTATGATTGATTCAATGTAAAGGCACCGAATTATTGTTTACGCCTAAAAATTAATTAACCTTTTGATAAATATCATTTGTATAGAATATAAGGAGGTAATACAATCAAATTAATTAAGGTGTACTACTAAATTCTAAGAATGTGAAATAAAAGATACTTCTGAATTTGTCAGTATGAGAAATGTACTTTTTAGTGATATAAAAGTGCATTCTATAACCATTTCTTAATGTGTTTTACTCGTTTTTATGAATATATTTAATATCTTAAGATTTTGTATCATGTCTAATAAAGACTGATTCAATTTATTAATAATATTTGGAACATAATTTATTTATGATATGATAGGATCTATTTGTTTTTATTATACATAATTATAACCATTACATACGTATAAAAGTATATATATATATATATGTATATGTATGTATTATACATAATTATAACCGTTATATATATATATATATATATATATATATATATGTATGTATATAAGTATGTGTATGTATACATGTCGTTTTTATGGAGTTAATTAAATTATTATGCGTGCATAAACTCTTCCTGAAAAATTTTCACCGTAAGTAATCCCGCATACTCATTATACATTCTCTTTATGAAATATTTATAATAAATTTCATAATATTATTATATTTATATCGTACAAAAAAGGTACTTTTATATCGTATAATACAGCATCAGCCCGAAGAAAAATTGCAGATAGTAATTATCTATTAGACGTTCAAATAAGTTGAAACGAGAAGAATATAATCAGAAAGTAAACAGTGATTCACGTCAGTTACATAATGATTTTGAACTAAATGTTCTAAATACGTATTAGAAAACCTCAACGAAATCATTATTCACAGACGATGACCAAAACAAAACAATTATGTAAAGACGAATACTTTTTTTTTTGAACAAAAATATTATTCAAATCACATTACGCCCTGCAGGCACACGAATACCTATAACAAATTCTTTGCCAAGTCACTCGTCCGTAACAGCACAGAACGTTGACTTACACAGCAACTCAAATAAAGCGAGAATGTGGCTTCCACGAATACGCAATGGATGGTACGTCGATCGTTCGACGCGACTCACATTAAATATATTTATGACTGGAATATGGAAAATTGGTAGTCGTGTGTTTTGTTTGTTTCGTGATTCGGAATTTATCGAACGAGGAAATTCTTTTTCAGATTGTACATTCGTTTATTTGTTAATGTGTCTACTAATGACTTATTTTATCTGTCTTCGAAATATATTGCTATGATGTAAGCATGCACTGCGACACTACTACAGACCTTCCATTCAAGAGGATAATGTTATTTTTTTCAGATACAAATGCGCACGCGTGTATTTAAAGCTCGAACACTGTGATGGTATTTAAAAAACAATGAGGAAGGAAGAGATGTTGAACACATACACCTCCTCCCTTTCCGGTTGATGTGAAAACAGTAACATGATATTAAAGTAACTATTTAATGTTTATAAGAGTACATGTTGTATTTTACATTTTAATACAAAATTATCATATATATATATATATATATATATATATATATATATATATATATATATATATATATATATATATATATATATATATAACAAAAATATTTAATGATTTAAATGAAATATTTTAAAATGATTTAAAAGAAAAAAGAAAATGAATAATTAATTCATAAACTATTTCATTTATTTGTCAGTTAAAATTATTATTTATATATATATATATATATATATATATATATATACATATATATATTGCTATCACTTATACTACTTTTCGTTATATTAACATTTGATTCTTCGAAAATAAAATTGATATCTTACATATATATATATATATATATATATATATATATATATATATATATATATATATAGTAATAGAATGAATTGCGGCAATTATTTTGATTGCATTTAATTAACTCATTTCGGATATAAATGAGAATAGTAAACGAATAAGATAACAAGGGTTTATTAGAAACAGAAATGAATTAATGTCTTAGACCGTTTAAAAATTATGTATGAGGTAAGTGATGAAGTTAAGGCGTACAAAAAGCTTATATATTGATTAAAAATATAAAACTGTTATATAGAAATAAATAAAAACCGTGATATTACCATCAACAGATCTCAAACGTATTTCTAACGCAAAATATTATGATTTGCAAAATGAATATTAATGGGTCCAAATGTCTGCCTTTAAAAATATTACATAAAACAGACGCATCGTATCAGTGGACGATGACTGTAGATTAGTTATTAGTCTATTTATATCTGTCATTTGATTAAGATACAGTAGTTTATATATCCAGTTTTTTAGCTTGATTTCGTGAAGAATGTTCGTTTAATTTATAAAAAACACATGCATACACGCGCGCATATATATATATATATATATATATATACGAATATGAATATGTATATATATATATATATATATATATATATATATGTAAATATATATATATATATATATATATATTGTTTGTTTATTTCCAATTCTTTTTATACATACGATATACATGATAGAAAACGAAATACATGAACTGGTCATGTTTTTAACGGTATTTGAAAAATAATAGCCAATTATATTAACATATTTGATGAATAATATAACGTACTTTTTATTTTTATAAAAGTTAAAATTAAACTGTTATATTTTGAGAGAGTAGACTTTTTTATACACATTTCGATTCATTAGTTTAAAAATAGATTAGATTTCAAACCTATCTAAAACTTCTATACTCAGTTGAAAAAAAAATTTTTTTTCAATTATATCATTTGATAATTCCATGAAATAAACGAATTTAGTAACGTAAAACACTAATTTTAAACGAACTAATGATTTATAGAAACTTTTGTAAGATTGAAAAAAATGTTTTATAATTTTGTCAAGAAATAAAAGCGTTAACCAATCGAAAAAGTATTTTCTTTAGGAAAGCAAATATATGAGTGGCTCGGTCTTCAATCAGCATAGGTCAGTTTTGCAAATATATATTTTTTTTCTATAAAATGATGTTAGCATGAGCACGATGAAATGGCACTTTCATTCAAAAAAAAATAAGATTAGAATTCAGAAAACAGAAACCGCAATTATTTTCCTACTTACCTAATATTATGTGTAAAAATGTATTGTGCTTTTAAATTGAATCAATAGTAACTCTGTTTTAGTATTTTAATTAAAATATTTTCTCGTTTTATTAAGACTTTGGAGTGCCAACCTTAACATTTAAAAACACTATAAATCTTAGATAAGCAGTTAGCATAACCTTACAAAACAGTAGTGAACAATATGACGTATGAAAAGCAGCATTTTAGGAATTGTATACTTTTCCAATTCCGGCTGAAAAAAATTCTTCCGAAACTGCGGGAATGATTTGTTCAGTTTTGATGTAAGGTATTGTAATGCATAAAATATGGAAGAAAAATGCTAAAACAATGGAATAGGTCCAAAAATCCATTACGACTTCAATTTTCATCATTTTCTTTTGACAGGAGATTCGTTATTTACCTGACAGATAGAATAAAGTTCTATAAAATAATGAGTGATATTTTTAGGATTGAAATGTAGTCCATTTTTCCTAAACAAACATTTTCAATAAAAAAAAGGCATCGAATTAATATGTATATCTAATAATGCGTATTGATAGCTAATTTTCTAGCTATGCGATTATGAATCTATAAAACTTTAAAAATCAGATTGTTTTAAATTGAATGTTTTAGTTTATTTTGAAAGTAAAATTGAATATATGTTTTTTTCCGAGAATACGAAATGTATGTAATATGAGATAATAGCTTTAAATAGAATTAAAATTCGATTTGATACATATATATCATAAGTACGTGAACTTTTATATTTTGTTAAACTAAAAATAAAAAAATCATATCCAATTTACACTGTTCGATACACTTGTTGGTTAAAAGATTGTCTACACGTTCACTTCAATACAGTATATCAAAAATAAATCCGATTTCTTGACACATTGAAAAGATAAAAAATAATTTGTTCATGTAGATTAATAAAATTGAATATAAAATATAATAGTAATTTGATTGAAAGTAGTAACTGTAGATCCAGACAGAATGACAATGAAAATACATGTCTTTCCAAATCGTTAATGGGTTTGTAGATTTGCAATACGATTCAATTTATATTCCAGTAATTATCGATGAATCATAAGTACTTTTTTTAATTCCTTATATACGAGTACTTATATTTGACAATTAGCTTTAATAAAACCAATGATCTAATAAAAAATCTTTATCGTTGAATCATTTTATATTTTCGATTGAGTAATTGCAATGCAGTTTAATTGCATTGACATTTTATATAATTGAAATAATTCGTCATTTATTTGCAGTGAGATAATAAAAGAAAAAAATAATGAAAAACATAAATATATAGGCAGTCGTAGCTCTAAGTATAGCAGACATGTAGAAATGTTGACTAGTAGTGTGTCATATGTTATTTTTTATTAAAAAAAGAATCGTTTCGAACGCTCAATGAGCCTCGGCCTTGACAGAATTTTAAAATAGCTTAAATAAAAAATAGAATTATTTTCAGATTTCATTTTAAATAGTATAACAAATGTATTATTTTTCAGTATAGATATTAATGTGCAGTGTATCTATATCATATAGGTAAATATGTATTATTTTATATATCTTTATTGAAGATACAATTATTGCACTGAGTGAAAAATATACACTTGAAAAATGTAAATATAAAGTGAAGCACTTGTGTAAATAAATAGAATTGTCTACCATAGTTTATATAAGTAACATGTGCATATGTATAAAGCTTTAATTGTGGCTCCTCTGTCAAGTATCCCAAGTTATGCGAACACGACACACAATTGAATGTTTACGACAACGCACGAGAGATACAAATAAGGCGCTTCGTGGGAGGCTGTAATCTCGTTGGAATTTTTATGTCTGACGCGAACACAATACGCCGAAGACTTTCACTGCTTGCGCCTGAAAAAAAATCTATTAGACGTCTTTTCGTCCAATTGTTGCACTGTGCAGATTGTGATTTTCTGATATAGATCAAAAAATTAACGAATTGTGTTCTTTACGCCAACGTATCATATATTCCCAAATCTTTTACATATTCGACACTGAATATATGTTAGTGCACGGTTATTTTAAATCAGTCTGGTATCTAGTGAAACATGTATGGAAATTCCATTTCATTGTTAATCGATGAACAACTTTCTGTTTTTAAATCAAGGTTCTTAAATTATAAATCACACACATACGAGTAGAAATTGATATATTCGTATATCCAATGCCTCATATTTAATTTTTAATGGGTTATTTAACGATTATACTATAAATAAAGGTATTAAATATAGACGATAAATTTCTTGAGGACAATGGGATTGGGTTGAAGATCAATAAGTTATAAGTTCCAATCTAACATTGAAGCACGTGTTGTTTTTCTGAAGGAAATGAGACTAATTCTATACAGTTTTAGTAAGATGTAATCTTAAAAATGATATACAATTTAATAAAAAAATGTAATAGTTTTTCTCTTATCTTTTATGTAAAATTTATAAATGTTTTATTGATATTTTACAGGGTTTAAAATTAAATTCAACTTTACTTCATGATAGTTCGAGTAAAAAAATAACATCTGAAAGATCATTCAAACGGTGTTAATCAGTATAACTGAGTTTAAGTAAGAGTTTCTGATGTCCCATTTCTTTAAATCAGTTTCTAAAGTCTATTTTATTAACACATTACAGCATATAAATCGTTAACTTTGTAATTTTATAGTTATGAACGATTATAGATCTTTATAAATCGATACAGATTAATAACGAGACTAATTAAAAATGCGAAATATTGTTTAATGAGAAGCCGTTTATGTACATTTATATTCTTATAACTATTTAAAGAAAAACTTATTTATTTCAACCATCTATTTAGCAATCGTGAAGTATTAAATTACATTTTTCACGTGAAAATTTTTCAAACCGTACAATATTGGGTATTTTCTCATAAAGTGAAAATAAATGAAATATAATTCAAAGATTCTGTGGACATATGAAAATATTTGGATTAATGAATTCAATGTTTAAAATTATTTTGTAAACATTAAATACGAACTTTTTCATAAAAAAGACAGCAGTGGAAAGCCTATGGAAAGCTGTTAGATAAGCAACAAAAAGAAATGAAATACTGACGAATCCTATGGCATACAGAATCTATAAATATACAATATGCATTTTCATAAGTAAGCTTTTTACTTACCTCACAGACCACAAAAAAATTATGATAAAACATGTCCAATAATTGATTACTTTTTGATTCTTGCTTATTAACTTTTCAAGGACAATACCATTATCTTCAAAGTTCTGAGATAGTATCGCATAATCCATTGAAATCCGCATTAGCAATAATTAAAAATAATCAATAATCAATTATTCAACATTTTTCAACAAAAAATCTTATGGTCTTTGGGTGACTGAAAAATTTCTTTACAAAACTGAATTTAGTCAAAGTGCCATAAACTACATTGTGAATCAATATGCATTTAAAACTATTACCGTTCAAAATATGGTGTTATAGTTTTTGGATGAGTTTCTCTTCTCATTGTAACAATATTTTGTTTATACAGCACAGCCTCGCCAAACGACTGAATGCACAACGACCGGGCTTCATGAAGCCCGGTCATAACAAAAGAATAATCGTGTTTATCTAGACATAAGCCCATGAAAGACAGATTAACATTGTTGCTAGGGACTAATACTTCTGGTGATTTCAAATTAAAATCTCTTCTCGTGTATCATTCACAGACTGCACGTACTTTTAGGTAGCACAATGATAAAAGTACACTGGGGGCACAAGTAACTTCAGCAGTTAAAGAAGGTGATTGAGAGAGAAAAAGATAGTGTGGAGGGAGAAAGTTGAAGAAGACCTACATGTTATGAGTAGTGACAAATTAAAAAGCTTGTTAAGTATATGGACAACTGTTAAAAGTAAAATGAAATTCTATCCGGAAATTGAAAAAACTGAAGTTCATATGTGCCAGTTTAAAGACAATATGATTCCTGTCTTTTACAAATTGAAAAGAAGTAGGCTAACGCAGTGCACTCTGGATATGTTTTTCACCAAATCTTCAACTTCTGACCAATCTAGTGTCACTGACACAGAGAGAACTAGGATTCATTCCCCTTCTGGTAGCGAATTACCGGAAATCTTCATGAACGGGGATTTTTCCTCTAAAGACCAGCATTGATAAATTGCTGGTGTAAACCACCATCGAATAAAAATAGATTATTAGCAACCAAAGGTAAAGCAAAATAATTTATTTTCATTTATTATACCTACCTTTAAAATTAAATTTTATCTAATGTACGGTTAGGATTTTAGCGGGTTTGCACTAATTAGAAGATTTACATATTATAAGTGCTTTATACAACGACCGTTTCAAGGAACAATCGTTATTCCTACACCAATTACGATCAATCAGCAAAGGTCTGTTGTACTGTATACGATACAAATGTTACGAGATTGTTCATATCAATATTATATGTTAGTATAACCAGCTCCAAATTTACCTCGGTTATTTGAAACATTGAATGATTACATTTTATTTAAAATGCAATGCTTTAAAATTAAAAAAAGAACATCCTTGTATCTGCTTACTATTGTTCTCGAGATGTAATTACATATCTGTTATAATTTGTACATCACATGGGAATGTGTTAAGTGTTTAAAAGGTCAAAGATGAAAATCTACACAAATACACTGAAAAAATATCGTTAACGATAATTCGATAAATTCTAAAAATTCTGTAATAAAAAAAACGTTTAATTCTATTGTCAAAGATATTAAAATTAATAAATGATTTAATGAAAAATACTGTACTACTATTTCTATTTTTCGACAATTTTTTTATCTATCTATCATGAAAATAAAACGAGAGACAAATATAAAAATCTAGTAATTTCAGATAAAATAATCAAAATAGATGCACTGCATAAATAAATAATCAGTGTTGAGAAACGCTTGACAAAATTAAAATCAATTTGACACATGTGCAATACAAATATTGCAGCGGAAAATTTATATTAGCTTGGTTTTATTTTAAATAAATTAAGTGTGATGCTGATTATGTAAAGCAAATCTTGGTAAGGGATATGAAAAATATGGATATTGCCATATCATTAGATCAGTTATTGTTGTAAACTTTAAATACGTTTTAGTGATTTCAAAACAATGTATATACATATATATATATATATATATATATATATATATATATATATATATATATATATATATATATATACACTGTCTGATATTTTATTTACCGATGTTAATATGACTATTCATTCTTGAGCGGTTCAAATCAAAATCTTTTATATGATAGAAAAGTGTAATCGAATAAGAAGATAAATGTTGAAATATGTATATATATATATATATATATATATATATATATATATATATATATATATATATAAATATCCACATACATTATATATACATGCATGTATATGTTTAAATAGTATGGTGTTTTTCGAGGAATTAGTAATTTGGGTAGAGTTGTAATTCGCCCACATATGCATATAAGATGAAGCATACATAAAACATAAAGGAATTTATATGCATACGTGCATATATATATATATATATATATATATATATATATATATATATACGTATGTGTAATATTTAATAGTAAACATGAAAAACGTCAATTAAACTGAAAGTCGTAACAGGTCCAAATATTATAATTACACGGATGAAGTAAATGCTTGATACGGTGTGAACCAAAAATCACACGTCATGTGAAACGTACACAAAAAGTATGAATCGACGATTATTTTCGAATTGAATATGAAGGTGTCTATCGTATAAACAGTGTTGGGATTGAGCCAATATCCATTTTAACTTGTGTGTAGAAATTTACAGGTTCAATCTTTAAATAAATGTATACATTTATGTAGTTTACATGGCATTGTATTCAATGATCTGTATGCAGTTGACATGACATTTTTATGTGTAGCATAAAAAATGTAGATTTAATGCAGGATTCTTTCAAAGGTATTTCAAGATTTTTTTTAAAAGTTGAATTCTTGGATATTTTGATATTTTATTAACAGATAACATTATTCATGAATTATTGAAAAGAATGTTTTAAAAGCAGATATATATATATATATATATATATATATATATATATATATATATATATATATATATATATATATATAGATAGATAGATAGATAGATAGATAGATAATTTACTATTATTTTTATAATAGGAGATTTGTTATGTAATCTTGTAAACATTTGACGTACATAGGTATTTCTGGGATATTTTTATTACAAAAATGAAAACTGTATAAACAAGTTCTGATACATTGCAAGATTTGTAGTTTACATTTTTTTAATAAAAACGATTACGGGCTGTAATGCAAAACGAAGAGACAAACATTTTTTTTAATGTTAACGAGATCCTTATTGGAGTATTGAAGTATAGTATGGAGTTCTGATACTATCTTAAATATTCAGGATATATAGAAAATACCAAAAAATCTGACCATTTTATATTTTTAATAGATAGTATAAGTTCAATAAGAAGAAAATATTAGGTTGGTAGAAAAATAATTGCGGTTTATAATCTTCAAATTTATATACATTTGATTTCCCTAGCTGTTTTAAATGGTCCAGAACTGTTGGATGACTAACACCTAATTTTTGTGCAAGCTCTCGAATTAATTGTTCATGGTTCTGATTCAACTAATGCCTTCAGTTGGTCGTTATGAACTGAAGAAGGACGCCTATGACCTCCTTCATCTTCAAGGTTCTCGTCCCCAGTACGACGTTTTTAGAACCACCATTGTACCTTATATTCTTTAACAATACCCACACTAAAACCATCATTTAGTTTACGAGCAGTTTCTGCTGTAAACTACCACCCATTTTGAATTCATACAAAAAATTGCCCTTATTTGCTTCTTACCATCTTTAATTCAATATCCCAATTTGAAGCAAAATTAATAATAAATCCAAAGTCGATGTTACCAAAATATAAACTAAAAAAATGCTCTTTAAAATGATATTAATATGAACACGATGAAATGACACTTTCATTGAAAAAGATTAAAGTTAGAATTCAGAAAACAAAAACCGCAATAATTTTCCTACCAATTTAATATGTATTACAAATAATTCTCATATTCAATGTTTATATAATTAAATAATTTATTTAACTTGTTATTTTGTAATATATAATTGCACTGATTGATTTTTTGTAAATATCCATATAAGAAATCAACAATAAATAACTTAAATACGCTATTTTCATTTCTCGAAACTTGAAAAACTTGTATTATAATACATTCACAATACATAAATTGTAATTAACGTAATATGTGTAATAATTTAAATGTAATATATATATATATATATATATATATATATATATATATATATATATATATGTAATATATGTGGTTGTAAGGAACTATAATCGTGTTTACTTAAAAAGTATCTTAAAGTGAATGTATATCGTATGAAGCATGTATGATGAATGTAGACTAATTTGGCAAATAATTAAACAAAATATGTTTCTAAAAGCGTTTATGTGATGTGGAACGTCGGTTGATATATTTCGTGGTGAAAGAAATTAATCAAAATCTCTACACTGGGATCATATAACATGTACACATCGTCCGATATGCAGTCATTAAGCCACATCTTGTTTTATGTTGGTTTCAATATCCGCAACATAATAGCCGATCGTTATTTCTATTAAAGAACACTACTTTGACAGATTTGCGGTACATCAAATTAAAATAATGTCTACATCGTAAAATCAACGAAGCGTTTTCATCAACAATGTCAAACAACCGTTGAATATGTTTTCCGTTGTTGTCTCGATGTATGTATGAAATAACTTTTTAGATATTATACATATTTTTCATTTGTAATGTGTTGCATTCGTCTGCGTGGGTTTAATGTGCTTAAATGATTGTTTGGTGCTGGAAACGTACATTCAGCACACGGATGTAGGACGAGATTGTGTGAATCGATTGTGTAGATCTCTTGTTTATAGATTCTGAGATTAAAGTGTGAAAATTGTGTAAAAATATCAAACATGCAATGAAAACTAAATATTTTTACTCTTTTACAGTAAGTTGTGTAATTATTATAAATATTTTTCTAATGTTAGAGACTTAGTCAACATCAAACTTTTGATGTTTTAGATATATGTCTACAGTTATTCATATTACTAAAACAGTTTACAACACATTCAATGTTAACTATTTTTAGCTTTTATGTAGAAATTATTATAAGACTTTTCGACCTAATAAATCATTCACAATTCGAGTATCAAAACAATTCATTTTTACATTCTTATAAAAGTCTCCCTTTCATTCAGTTACATATATTCAATACTACTGTAATAATTATAATATTTCATAATTAAAATTCACATTGACAAAAAATTTAATAATTTTATAATGCAAATACTTCACTACAACGATGTTATACTCAATTTTCTCCTAGATCACTTTTTTTTAATGACCGGTTCAAATCGTTCAGCACGTAATTCATCTTCAAAATTCAAGTATGTTGCGATATTTAATATTTTTTTCATTAACTTAATATTTAATCAATTTTTATACTTTCTATAAAATTTAAAGTATGTAGTAGTTTTATTTAGATTTCAATTTTAAAATATATCTGAGTGGATAATTGTGGAAAGTAAAATTAGTTACTCGAAAATATATAGAATTTAAGTACTGATACAGGTGAATTATTTAAATAAGGAATACTCTTAAAATTATTTGAAGATGAGGTTTATGTTAAAACTGGATATACACATCACAAAAATGATAAGTGGTCTCCAAAATGAGATGCGTGTAAAACTGGAATTGTACAAAGCCAAGATCAGTATCGATTGATATTTATTTTTTAAATATACACTTATAGATTTCCAAAAAATCAAGAAATAAATATCTTGAAATCACTGTATCATAAAGTTATAAAGAAATATATTTATAATCGATAAAATCTATTCATAAAAAGATATTGTTGTTTTTTATTCTTGTATTTTATTTCAAGTTCCATTTTTAAGTATTTGTGATTTAACTTTTATCAAAAATTTTACACCTATAGGTAATTATATACACACACACACACACACATATATATATATATATATGTGTGTGTGTGAATGTGTGTATAGGTGTGTGTGTGTGTGACAAGAATTTCCTGCGTTTATTTTTAGTAGCATAAAAGTCTTCAATAAAAAAATATTGAGGAGATTGATCTACAGAACAGTTAATAGAATAATTAAAATACATCAGAAAAATACTAAATAAGTAAAATTACATATAGGAATTTCCGGATTTTTTTTGTCACTACCGTATGTTTATAATTGAAATACTTTAATGAGATATATGTGAACCCACTTTTTTAATTAAAATATGTTTTGACATGTGGACGAGTGTTTGTAAAAGATTACTCACTCAGTACATAATTCGTAAATAAGAGAGAAATCGTAAGTGAAGTTATTTCATGTTATTTTTTCATTGAAATTTAATTAAAAATGTCATTTTAATTTCATAAGATATAAAATTGTTCGTAAAGTAATTTAAAAATTGTTAAAATAACATTTTTTTAAAAATATTTCAAGTGAACTATGAATATGGATTTTGGTTTTTATTTTTCCCAAAACAGCCTACAATTCGATTCCTGGTTTCTTAATTTTACTCTTCGAACAAAGATGTGGCAGTTTGTTACTTTAAACAATTTACATGTATTTATATTCTTTATAATAACCCCAAGTAATCCGGACGGAATTTCAAATACTCTTGAGAAAACTGGGTACGTTAGCTAATATTGAATAAACCATTGAAAAGTAGATTCCTATGAATAGAATAAAATATATAACGTATTTGTAATAAGAAATGAAAAATTTAAAGACTTTCTTGGTATATATACATAAATTTTATTCTAACACTACAAACCATATAACTTTTTTGATCAAAAGTGTTCAATAAATGATTAATCATTTCTATTAAGTGCTTATTGGCTTGAGAGTAATAAAATCTCGATCGAAATGCACATATGCAACAATCAAAAAAGGCCAACAATCGTTTATTAAACACTTTGGTCACACGAAATGTTTGTAGTATGTGAGACGAGTGAAAAATTCAAATATGAAAATTAATTTAATCACAGTTCCAAAACAATTAGACGTACAAATTAATTAGGTGCACTTTTTTATAAAATAATGAATGTTTACGGTAAACTGGAATACATTTCAATCCTCAAAGTATATTTTATATAACGTTGTTCTATCTGTCGGGTCATTGATAAATATCTTGTCGAATAATGGCTACTTTGAGTCAATTAAGTCATAATGCAATTTCGGACTTCTTCCAATGTTTTAACATTTTTTACATATTTTATACGTCACAAAATCTTTCCCCCAAGCTGAACAAATCGTTTTCTCGGCTTCGGTAGCATTTTTTTTCGACTAGAAGGCGAAAAATATGCAATGCCTAATATTTTGCTTCTCTGATACTATCGTGTTAATTATTGTTTTATGAGGTTATGTCAACTGCTAGGCAAAGATATTATAGTATTTTAAATGTTAGGATTGGCACTTCAAAATCCTAAAACGACGAGAAAATATTTTAAGTTAAAATAGAATTATGACTGATTCAATATAATGGCACCAATTTATTTTTTACATTTAAGATATTGTTATATTCTTATCGCTAATAAGCTAATTAATATAGAATACATCTTCAAATATCTTTTTTAAAAAATATAAGTATATGTATATACATATATATATATATATATATATATATATATATATATATATATATATATCAAAAATAAAACAAAAGTACAGTTTTTACATTAAAAATCCGGTTTATTAATGATAACTGCCTTATTTGAAAAAAAAATGAAAACAAAATCAAAGTCAAATCTTAAGTTTTACTTTATATATATGTGTGTGTGTGTATATATGAATGTATGTATATATTTATGTATATATATATATATATATATATATATATATATATATATATATATGTATCAAAAGTAACACTAAAGTACAGTTTTTAGAGTAATAATACAGTTCATTAATCAGAACTAGTTGAAGAAAAATGAAAACAAAATCAAAGTTAACTCTTTCAAGTTTTACTTTACATGTGTGTGTGTATATATATATATATATATATATATATATATATATATATATATATATATAGTTCTAAAAAAAAGTTAAATTATGTATCATAATAATGATGTAGAAAACAGTTATAATTATTATCATAGACGATACATTAATATAGACATTAAATTATAAATTTGATAATTCGAGTTTAGATACAAAAATTATATATTTGGGTGGTCTACGAATAAGGTTGATATCCGTCAGTTTATAAATATTTGAATAAATTAATAAAATAAATAAATTGTATTACATACGTTGCAAAATATTTTTTTATTCATATATTCTTCAAAACATATTAATGCTTTTAGAAAAAAGAATTAAAAATAGTATATATATATATATATACTTTGATATAAGTAATAAAATTCATATAGCAATATTTTGGTAACATCAAATAAAAAAACGAAGTATGATTTGTAAACGAATACAATTTAATAGACGTCAATGATAATGTAATTAATTTCCAATCTCTCGCTGAGACACTTTGTATTAACTATTAAAAAGAAAAATATGCAAACTAGTAGTACGTTAATAACACTTCTGAGTCAGCAATATTTATATTTTATCTTTGAAGAAAAACTCGTTAATATTTAATAAGAATATAGTGTAATATTTTTATATAAAAAAAGATATAATGTCTAGTGTTTGGAATTTATTTGACAGT
Organism: Acanthacorydalis orientalis; assembly: GCA_034766995.1. NCBI lineage: Eukaryota > Metazoa > Arthropoda > Insecta > Megaloptera > Corydalidae > Acanthacorydalis > Acanthacorydalis orientalis. Next base: position 40,371,859 of record CM068316.1, read on the forward strand.
GTCAAGAGATTAGATTCGCCAAGTTATACGTATTATATTTATAAATATGCCCCATCTTATCTACACGATAGTCTCATAAATTTTGAAAAGAAAAAAAAAACATCACAAAAATTCTATAGTTATTATTCTTTACGGGTATGAAAAGCGCTCTTCATTCTATTTGCATATATTTTAAATATTTTGATAGAATTTAAATTGAGATATCTTTTTTATTATTATTATCCTCGCATTTTTTTTATCTGTTCAGAGATAATTGTTTTGGAAATATAAATGGACACATTCGGTCGAGTACGTGTTTAGTAATATTAATAATTTTTAAGAACATATAAAATCTATCAAGCATAAAAAAGTAATTATCATTTATGTATACACTCATATATATATATATATATATATATATATATATAAATGAATATACACACACACACACATTTCTTTTATTTTTTTCCCTATGATTCTGAAAGATTTCTATATTATTTGAATTTCTTTTCTATTTATCGTTAAAATATAGTCAGTCACACATCAATATATAAAATAGGTGATAATCGTCAAAAGAAAAAATGATGTTTGAGAACATTACTTTAAATTTTATTGATGTAATGTCTCTTTTGGGTTTTTGTGAAATTTGAAATACTAAGGAGCTGCGCCCATTACTCGCTTTGTTCGCCGACCCCCGGAAGACTTTCACTCCCTGCTCACTAACGCTCTCGCTCTACCTTAACAGATAAAAGAATTTAACAAATTCTACAAATAATCTGAGTAAAATGTAAGCTGTAAAATTTGATCGGAAAAGTTTATAAAAATTAACTTACAATACAATGTCAACATGTGTAACAATTTTTTACACTAAAGCTTCAGTGAAAACGATATTTTTTAATAAATCCTTTTCAGTTTTACACTGAAATCGTATACCCTTTTTCTTTGTAAACTGTGAGAGAGTTACATATATGTGACTGATGTTAACCAATCAGAACGGAGACCACGCGATCTCCATCAGCCAGGAGATCAGCCAATCAGAACACGAATAAAAGTCACGAAGTAGGAGGACCAACTTTTAATTAAAGAAAAATAAATTTTAAATTTTAATGATTTTTTTGTTGTATAAAGCAATAATTTAGAATATAAACGCGACATCCATCATCTAATCATTGATGATCGGGAATGGTTAACGTGCTTCTTGTTGAGTGTAGCGGGGGGAGCGGCGTTGTGAGGAGGTAGTCTACACGAAAAATAAAAAAAAATGTCTTATAGAAATTTACAATGAAATTATTTTTTATATATAGAAAGATACTTATATACGAGTATTACTAGAATTGATACCAAACGATTCTATCTGAATTAATAAACAATGATTTTTTTACATACTGAAGATTTAAAAATGGCATGTTAAAGGTTGTTTGGTACATATTAGAAAGTGTATTGAAAAGGAAAAAAATTATTATGTAGGCAATAGACAATTTAAATTTTATTTGTACATATGTGTATGGATTTTGTGTTTATCTATATTTTTTTCTGTTTATCTGCGAATAATTATCAAGTATATAAAAAACTGAAAAAGATTTATATTTATATATATATATATACAAAGTATGCATATAAAAATAAATATTACATGTTCAATTTCCAATAAAACAGGAGTCGCTGACCTGTTGTGTGTAAAAATGTTTATCACAAAAAATTGTAACCGACGAACAAAACACATGAAAAAGTGTCTATATGATTTAGACATAAAATAAAAATTAAACACAACCTGAACTATAAATGTAATGTATGAGAGAGCAAGACAATGCAATGTAATGTATTAATATGAAAATGAGTAAGAATAAAAATCATGTTAACACATTTCATATTTCTTCTCTTTACTGGGACAACATATATCATACGTGAAAAAATCATAGAAAAACATGTAATTATTATGATTAGAAGCTAATAAAGCTAGTGTGTAGCTGTTTGAATAGAATCTGATTTAATAGAACCTGTTTTTTTTTCAAGTTCCTTTATTTTATTAATTGTAATCGTTACAAAAATTAGCATGTTATGGATTAAATTACAATAGTTAAATATTAACGATAATTATCTAGGGCTGGATTACAATGTAAAGGTTTCAATGGAATTGTTTTGTACAAGTTCATTTTTTGAAATTCGTGTGATAGTTCAAATAAACAAATAATTATTACACATGGTACATATCTATCTATCTATATATATATATATATAAATATATATATATATATATATATATATATATATATATGTGTGAAGAAAGAGAGAGAACATTTCTTGGGAAAGAATATGATTTTTTTAATCGACAAAAAGTAAATTTTTCGTAGAAAAAAAGTACGTTATAATATTTACACTTATTTTATTTACGTGAGTTGCCTGAATAAGTAATATACGTGATGAGAAATTGAATGCATAATGATTAAGTACGAATTGAAAAATCGATAACTTTTATTTATGAATATTTTCTGTATTACGAGCCCCATTCTCAAATTGTAGCTTACAACTTTCAGGAAGATCTAAAGGACTAAAAGAGGATATTAGTAAAAAAATAGGAATTAAAAATATATAAAAATATTTTGTTCAAGACTAAACTTGAAGGTAACAGATGAAAAGTTATTCTGCAACGAGAAATGGAGAGTATTTATTTCTATTGTAAAATCTAAATTTCAAAATAAAGTAACAATAAATAAGCTGAATCTACATATTAAGATTAAACAATATGCTTCCAAATATAATATTTTTGTTTGTCTATTTCCAATAAAATAGATCATATTAAAAGATATTGAAATACTTGTTTACTTTAAATGTTATATATAGATATATATATAATCTATTTTTTTTTATAATTTTAAACTCATTAATTTTACTTATGGAGAAATGAACAAGGGTCGTCAAAATTATTTTTTTCTATTCATTTACATGAATGTGTGTACTTCTTACTCGCTAATGAGTTCAATTAATGGTAGTAAAGTGTTATTATGCTCATTCTAGAGTATCGAGCGCAATAACAATATTTGTATAGCAGTAAGGTTAAAGTATATAAAGTTTTTGAAAAGTGTAGTGTCTAATTGTATTAAGAGAGCAAATACACCAGCTATATCTATTACACGGAGAAAATTTACTCGCGAATTCGTAAATTCACTGGTGAGTAGTAAGTAAATTTTCTCTATGTTACACTTGCCTTAACAGAATGATGATAACTGAATAACTGGAATAATAATTAGTGAGAAAAATAATAACTTGAACTCCAACTTTTAATCGATCTCTTTCTCTCTCTCTCTCTCTCTCTCTATATATATATATATATATATATATATATATATATTGCGTATGTATATATGTTTTAATGTATATAAAATATTTAAAATGTTGAATATTGATAAAGTTCTAAAATAAACCAAAAAAATATCTACATAATAAAAAAGAAAACATTTAATGTTCTGAACTTTATGTGCGCTGCGAATAATCCGAATAAAAAATATTTCAGAATTAGATAATCGAAAATCAATATTGAAAAATCAATTTGTTAGTTGTTTATAATTTTATTATAGTTCTCCATTTCGTTCTCCATTGTTAAATTAAAACTAGATAAACAATTATTATAATTATCAGCCAATTAGGTGATTATCGTATATTTTTCATCAGTTTTTTTATTATAAACAATTAAATACTGGATAAAATTATTAGTTTCGAGTTAAATAACTAGTATTTTGTGTTAGTAAACAAGTTTGGAATTGATTTAAATCGATGATGAGAGTTTAGTATAATTTGCTGTAAATATATATATATATATAAATATATAGGGTGATTTAATTTAGGCTTCCACATGAAAGTATTAAAACAATTGCAAAAATTAAAAAACAACATGATTTTTTTTAATTTTTGCGATTTTTTTAATATTTTAATGTGGAAGCTTAAATTGAATCTCTCTCTCTCTCTCTCTATATATATATATACACGATTATGATATGAACATAATAAGAAGTATATAACATTTCAAAACACATTCATGCAGAAAATTCTCTACATTGTATATTAATAATCATTACAGATAATTTGCACTTCATTGCAGTGCATATTTCATATATTAATTTATTTTATTCGTTGCCATAATTTTAATACATCACTCGCTATAATTTGCAGAGTGTTATTACGGTTATAAAATTAACATCGAACACATTCCAGCATACAGAATCAAGTCATACTTCATCGTACATTTCATATGTATATACAATGTACGAAACAAACCTGAATTTAAATCTTGATTCAAACGTATTAACATTTATTTTGAATGAAAGCGACAGAGATGAACAACAGTACGTACGAACGGTTAACATTTTGATGAACGAGTGCGTATGGACGCACCCGTTTGAAGTACGCTACGGGATACTCACACGTTTTGCATATCATTAAAATAATTTTGTCAGGTGTTGGTTTAGACAGGTCTCGAGAGAAGTTCTATATATACACACATATACACTATAGCTAGGTCTCAACCTACAGGTCTGGGTCTATCGACTTCCCATGCAGGTGTCTCCAAAGGTGTATCCGTCGTAGTCTACAGTTCAGTTGATTAACAAACAAGTTTCGTTTGTTTTATATTATAGGAGGTGTATGAGTGTGTGTGTTTCGTATCCTTACTTAAAGAAAAATATAGTTCAGTTGATTCTTTGATAGGGTATTTCCTTTTTGATTAATGAACATAGACGCTTCGTGTGGCTTCGATGTCGGAAACTGTTTTCCGTGATCAAATTTCGATATAATTATTTATATAAATAAACGGTATGGCCTTCGAATCATTCTGTACGTTTCAATTTATCAAATAAATTACAAGATGGACTACGGAACATTTTAAAAAAATATGTTATGTTATAATTAACATTAAATTACTTCAATTCATTGAACTTTTAAAGATACACCATGTTATTTTTTAAATTAGTGCCTTAGAGAATGTAAAATTTAAATATCATCTTGATATATGAACTATATTTAATTTTAACTTATTCGTTCTCATGACACTTTTTGGTGCTACGTTTGAATGTAAAACAATCTAAAAAATATCACTACATAGAAATATGTAGATGAATTTCATAACCTATAAATAAATAATATTTTATTTATACAAATTTGATTTTATAATTCCAGTAATTATTGAGTTTATTCATGAATTGGTATATATATATATATATATATATATATATAGAATATATTAGGTCGTCAGGAAAATAATTGCTATTTTTGTTATGAATTTGAAGGTTACAAACCGCAATTATTTTTCTATCAACGTGTATATATATATATATATATATAAATTCCAATCAGTCTGTGTAAATGTATATACATAAATGAATCTATGTCCAGTTGATGTTATTTAAAATAATAATAACATTCTTTTTACATAAGCTCCACTTAGTGTACACGTTTTAAATAAAAATAATTCATTTAATTATAATTGAAATTTTAATACATATTAAAATGATAAATTATAATTTATATTGTTGTGTGAAATTTAACTTATCACTTTTATTGTTTTATACTTTGGTTAAATATAATTATAAAACATTAAAAAGGTATTAAATTAATTCGACTAGAATTTAAATCTGTTCTTAATTACATTGTATATTAGTATTTTGAAAAATTATTTATATATATAGAGAGAGAGAGAGAAAGAGAGATAAAATACCATTATGGTATTGTACAATACATGAAATTGTATTAAATACCATATTTATTAATTCATTATTATTATTTTATAGGAACAATGGACGTGTAAATCGTTTTTAATTAATATAATAATTGCGTCAAGATTTGAATTTCAAAACAAATTATTTTATGAATTGTAAATCGTATATAATTTATTTAAATCACTAACCATGAAGATGTCAAATAATCAACGAATAAATGTAGCTCAACACATGTAAATACGTCATTACGAATTTAAATTAAGTGTTTTGCAAATAAAGTCTGTATAAATTTATAAATGTTTCTACATATATTTATGAACACACTCATGAATATATATATATATATATATATATATATATATATATATATATATATAGAGAGAGAGAGAGAGAGAGAGTATATTAATAATTAAATATAAAAATTACTATATTATATACAAATAACTTTTGAAAAATATTTGTATATAATATAATATTTTTACTTTCTAAACCATTTTTATGTTTTTTTTCTGTTTATATGTTCCGTTAATATCCTCTATTGTATACTATAGATATATACTTTTATTAATTACAAAAATAACAAAAAAGAAATAGTTCATTTGATAGAAAAATATTTATTCAAATATAGCAATAAAAAATACTACTATTATTTCATGAAAAATATGTAATTAAATATTTAATACTAACTAAAGATTCTATTACTACTTCAGACACTTGACTGATTATTACAATGAAAAATGAAATTTCAATAAATGAATTACAAGAGATCTATGAAGTATTTGTATATAAAATTGTTATTATCAATTAACATTTATGTACCCTTCCCAATTTTAACATTAAAATCATAAAATTAGTTAAAAATATTTGAAATTGAATACTTTTTGCAGAAATATGAAAATCAGTTTAAAACGAATATATAAAAATTCTGAACAGAAACAAAAAGAAATATTGTCATATTTCAAACGAATGAAGATGCAGGTACATAATCAACAAAAAATATTTCAAAAAAGATGAAATATTTTTTTAATGTATAAAGTGATTCAACTTAGGTTTCCACATGAAAGTATTAAATAAAACATGTTATCCCCCATTTAATATTTTAGTTCAATTGTATTTTTTTATTGAATTGAACTAAAATACTAAATAAAAAAATAACATGACTTTTTTAACCACTGCGTCCCCTTCTATACTTCCATGTGGAAGCCTAAATTGAAACACTCCATGTTATTATAAGATTTGTAAAAAAAATATTGCCTGAAATGTGTTAAGTATTGAAAATGATTTAATTAAAAACAAAATGAAGTTGATACGTATACAATATCATATTTTTGTTCAATATATGAATCATTGATACGGTTAAAAAATAGAAAAATAAACACACATGTACTTTGAAAACATACCTTTACAGTTATGGAATAGAGTGGTCACAATTTTAGAAGAACGCATGCGTTATGTGTCACCTCAGTTAAACGCATCACGTGGCTGACAAAAATTTTAAATAAATAGAAAACAAAGTGATACATCGGCACAATAAGATAATTAATTAAATGTTTGTAGTGTTCTTTATAGATTTTCACTAGTTAAATTGTTCAATTTCATTTCACAATCACGACAAAAATTAATTTTAATGCGTTATCAAATTTACCTACAGCAATTATCACGGCCAAACGTCTAATGGTGTTTGGCATGCGCATCGTCTAAAAGAAATATTTATTAATTTGATCTAGTAGCACATGATGTCCATACAAAATGTTTAATGGGATAACATAAGATAGCAATATACATTATCTTTTTCTTTCTTAATATTCTAGAAAAGTGTAAAAATTCTAGTAATATATTTTTAGGAGATGTATGAAGCTATTCTGGAGGGGGTTAAAAGTTATTGTAAAATATCAGGTATATAAAATATATAGACTATGAAACTTATGTAATTCATTTTCCATGGTTCAATTGTATTTCAGTATCGGAATAAATTTGTATTCATAAGAAAATGCTTTTAAATGCCATGATAAATTTGTTCTTTATGATATGACTAACTTATGTAATAAATACAAAATCTATTGAATGTAAAAGGTTAGATTTGTATGAAGAAGTTTAATATTATTTTTAATAATGATTTTTATAGCAAATGTATAATAAATATACACGGTTTTAAGTTAAAATAAACAACGAATTCTTTTTATAAAATATAATGTAAATTTATGTAGATTATTAAGTTTATAATCAGATATTTAAATATGAAATTGGTGGAATATCTCATTTATTCATATTATTAACATATTTTTTTAAATAAAGTAATATATATATATATATATATATATATATATATATATATATACAGAAAAGTTGTGGTAGTTCGATTATTTAATAATTTTATATGTCCAGTATTTTTATTTAGATTTATTCCTCACTCTGAGCTCAGTAGTATGACATTTCATCAAAAAATTATTTTAAACTGAAATTAAGTCACAAATTGAATCAAAAATATATCTTATATTTAATGTGTGTGTATATATATATATATAATTTATTTAAATTATATATATATATATATATATATAAAATTTATTTAAATTATAAATTATATCTATATATATATATATATATATAATTAATATAAAATTTAATATTATATATATATATATATATATATATATATATATATATATATAATTTAAAAGAAGTAAAACGATAATGAATAATACTTATTATTAATATTTTCTATGTATATTTTTTGTTGTTGATAATTAATCATTTTTAATCAAATTGAACACACTGTTATACCTCTTTTAGTTTAAAAATAACTTTGTAGTTAAAATATATAACTGCTAGGTTATAATTGTGTTATAGGATAATTTTTTTTAATTAATTCAATTCCTTGCAATTGTATCTTTTATTAAAATAAAAACTCAATTTTATATCTCAATTTTTTTTTACTTGTTATAATTTATAGCAATGCACACACCTTAAAAACTAGAATTACCAAATGTTTGTATATATTTAGTTTAAAAATAGTTCTACACCAATTTAACAAGGTTACAATTATGTCAATTTTGACTACATTGCGGTTTAAGTTCGAAGAAGTGGTATATTTCATATAGTCATACTAAATAAAATTTCAACGATGACTGATTACTAAATATCAGTGCTACAGTAATTTACAATGTTTAAAACATTATGCGCATTTAAATATTTTGTATGAGAAATACTGAAAAATGTATATGAAAAATTACTCACATTCTGTATACATTTCGATGCAAAGTGAGTTCAAAGGTAAGTCATTCAAATAAAACGTTATGACTAACGAGCAGCTGTTTATAACATAAAGACGTACACGCGAAAAAAACGATTCGAGTCTCTTTTTTAATTCAAGCAATTTTAAACGTTCGACCATCTGTCGTCATGAATGAAATACCAACTGACAACAATTCTGATATCTGAAAAAACGCAACACTGATCGCAATCGCACGCAATCTCTGATAAAAAGTATGTATTCGTTCGTCTTATACAGTTTCGTTTTACACAAACGTTCCTAACATTAATTGCGTTCATCCTCTTGATTACAGTTTTTGTTGTGATTTTTATAAAAGCATGGCTCGTTGATTATCATGCAATTTCATTATATGCGTATTTTAACGTGAATAAGTGAATTTTCCTCTCGTTTATGTTCTCAGTAATAATATAAAAGACATTAATTTTTATATGATTTTTAATATATATATATATATATATATATATATATATATATATATAAATTCAGTGACTCTAAACTTTTGGATCCACTTTAAATTTTAAAAAAAAACAAATAAGAAGAATTTAAAAATTACAAAATTCCTTACGATACCATTTCATCTGTCTACTGACCTGCTGAAAATAATATTGTAGAAAAATGTTTGTTTATATTGTTTGATAGAAAATGTCAGTGAAAAATAGTGGGCTTAATTAACAAAAATGTTCATGCTCTTCTATAAGTTTCAAATTTGAATGATATAGTTTAATTATACTAGATTATATTTTTAATTCTAAAAAGTTTTCCACTTGAATCTCATATTCTCTCTAATTTAGTAACGAGTAATTAAAATACTCTTGATTGTGTGACCGATTTTTATTCTTAATTCTCAACATTTATTTTTAATTCTATTTAACATTATTATCGACGATTATACAAATTATATTCAAATTATTTAGTGTAGATAGTAAGGAAAGAAGATTCATGGTCAATTATTTACTCGACCTCATCACACAGAGACTCAACAAATATATATATATATATATATATATATATATATATATATATATATGTACATGTGTGTATGTGTATAAAATAATAGATGCACCTGCATAAAAAGGCAATTCCGGTGGTTAAAATTCTTTCGAGGAATAAATGTACAATCATATCAAGATTACTACTTTATTTTTTCTCAAGACAAAGAGAATAATTTAAAGATGTATTTGACAGGTTCTTTTAACAAATATGTATATATGCATATATATATATATATATATATATAAAAGAGAGAGAGAGAGAATAAAAATCACCAATAAATTTTTTGTTCATTGTTTTGATTTAAAATAATTTGCAAAACATATTTTTACTATTCGCTATTGGTTAATAAATTGAATAGTAGGTATTTAGTATGAAATGGTATTAATATATGTGTATGAAAGATTAAATGAAAATACATTTTTCTTACTTGACAACTATAAGGTTTTTCAGAACATCTCTTATAAAGTTCTTGATTTCTTACCTGAAACAAAAAAAAGCAATGAATAATTTTATAGATAATTTTTTTAGGATTTTTTTTATAACATACAAACTATGTTATTATTAACAACTTTTACTCCACTGTACTTTTTTTGTAAATAGTTAATACAAAAAAAAACTTTTAGATATTTAAATGTGACTTTTTAAAATTATATTTAAAAAAAGTCAGTTATCCAATCAATTTTAAATTATTTACGAGATTTAATCTCATTTATTGCTTACATTAACATTTCATGATTGCTTTTAAAAAAGTAATACTAACTTGCACGCATATTTATTTCAATATATATATATATATATATATATATATATATATATATATATATATATATATATATATATATTAATATAATATATATATATATATATATATATATATATATATATATATATATTATTTTTGAATAAACATACCAAAACATTTTACTTGACAACATATCACTTGTGTGTACAGAACTGTATAAATAATTAGCATATATTATGTCGCCCATCCCGCAAACATTCCATACAGATTAATCGTGCAATAAAAAGCTGTACTTATTGCAACAATGAAAAAAATTGCGATAAACAAGTAGTAATTAGTAACGTTCGTGAAATCGTTGAAAAAAATGTATATCTTGAACCCACGTTTCGGCTGTCAACGTTAAATGACAAGGTTCGAACATTAAAACTGACAACATGTCAACAGCGAGTTAGCGCACAGCGGTGGCTTAAGAATAAAATAAGACAAGAACAAATCTGCGTGACACGATACATACTCTGTACATATACATACATTCATACACATACACATATACACACACACATATATTTATATATATACAAGTATGTATGTATAAATCCCTACAAAAACATTTTGCAATCGTTATTACAAATGATACACAACAATAGTTCATGGTAACTTGAGGTGTGGTTGTGCGATATATAAAATTAAACCGTATTCACTTTCATATGACATGTGTTAGTGTACACTTTGCATATGCTGCAAGCGTTTTAGATTAAATCATATTCGGGGTTACAGCGTGCATGTGTCGTTCGTAACATCGTTTCTGTTTCGTCTATAAAAGGATATCTTTATTTTTGAACTAAAATGCAAACATTATTATTAAAAAAATAAATACTATAGTCGTACGATATAAAACAACCATATCTAAACAAGAAAGAAGATGTAAATGGAATAAAGTTACATGGTTAGTTCGTTAAACTAGTTACGATGTAAAAACTTCACATATAATTTATGACTTAAAACGTGTTAACTTCTTATAAAGATGACCTAAAAATATAGTTAGTTTATAACATGTTATATATGTCTGTCTTGTAATCAACAAAGTGTTGTAAACTGGGGAAAACATGTTAAAAATATTTTCCTGTACTTATATATATATAAATATGTGTGTGTATGTGTATATACATATATACGAGGGTCGTTTGATAAGTTTGGTAAATCACGGCTATCAAGTATCACTTTACAAACTAGCAAAGGTGAAATTTCAGCCAGAAACGACGCATTGTTCACATTCTACAGATTTTTAACGCGAGCCTTATAGCAGTTGCCGCAAAAAAGAACGAGCAATCCATTTTGCACCGATTCGTCATCGTGGATGAAACATTGATTCACCTCTATACACCTGAGTCGAAGCAGCAGTCAAAGCAGTGGACATCGACTGATGAAATTGTGCCGAAGAAGACGAAGGCCGTTTTGTCGGATGGGAAGGTGAGGGCCCTTGTTTTTTGGGATTTCTAAGGAATCATCCTGATCGACTACATAACGAAGGGAAAAACGATAACAGGAGGCTATTATGCAACATTGTTGATCCGTATGAAAGAAGAGCTAAACAAAAATGACTAAGATTGGCATACAAAAAAATGCTCTTCACCGGTACAACCCGCCGTCTCACAGATCGACTATCACTATGGAAAAATTGCAGATCTGTCGCTATGGCGAATTTGGCTTCATATTTTGTGATTCCTCATCCATCTTATTCTCCGGACTTGTTCCCGTTGGATTTTTTTCCTCTTCTCAAACATGAAAATTCGGCTCGGTGGGAAATTTTTTTCGTCGAATGAGGATCTCATTACCGCCGTTAATGTATATTATGCAGACTCGCTGGACCAAGTGTATAGCTCTCAACGGAGACTATGTTGAGATATAAAATCGATTTTATCCAAAAAGAAAACAGTGTTTAACTTGCTTTTTTATCATATTTATCCATCGACCCGCGTATATATAAATACAGATAGATACATGAAAATATTCGATCTTCAATGAATTTAAACGGTTAAGAAGTTATTTATGGAATTAATGATGACTCCATTTTTTCTATTCATTTAAAGAGTACATACATTTTTAATATTATATATGATATTAAATATTTATTTAAATTTTTTAGGAAGATTTTTAAAAGAATACTGGCTGAAAAATAGTTAGTAGAGTAACAGAAGTAAAAATATATTAAATTTTATTAGTAAATAATTCATGGCTTTTATTGGTATTTTATATTCAGAAGAAAAGTGTCTTCAAGTTTTCTAATATACACTGCTCAATACACAAAATCTCTTATCTGAATTGATGAACAAGTCAAAGTAAACAAATAAATTAATAACTTATAATTAAATCAGATTTAGACTCTAACATATTTTCGTTTATAACAGAGGTTTACTTTTAAAGAATGACTAAAATGTTGGGAGAAGAACAACTTTTTTTAATGTTCTTTTTTTATTTCAGAATTCTTATGCGTAAATTTGTTAAATTTATAACAGTTACTTGGTACACATTACACTTTGGTGCTATTTTAAACAATGTCTCAGACGTTCTAATTTAAATGTAAAGAATTTATTAATTGTTTTTAAAAATAAGGTTATCTCGAAAGCTTAACAAGCTTCGACCGTGACAGTGTTTTAAAACATGGATTAAAAATAAATTAAATGTTCAAAATAATTTTGTTAGACACAATAGATTTACGCCAATGAAAACATATTTGAGTTTATATTTAAAGTAAGAATAGTTTTATGACAAACTCTCTAGTAACATTATATATACATATATATATACATATATACTTTGATATCTTTTTATCCAGTTTTATCTTGTTTAATTGGTTTGCTCGATAGTTATTTAGAACAATATTTAATAGTTAATTTTCTGGTAAATGATTTAAAGTTCAAATCATTGATTTGAAAAAAATGAACAGATAATCCGTTGTAAAAATCATTTATTTTATAACGAGGTTTCGATTAATAAAAACACAATCATATATTCCGTCCACAATCAACTATTATTCATAAATAATTACCATTTATTCAGTATGAGATAATTTTCGTTTTATATTTTATTTAAAATGAACTAATAAATAACCATGACATAGAGCATGTGGCCTGCGGTCCCTAATTTGTGCAGATCTTATATTAAGCATTTTATTTTTGTCGGTTAACGGTCCATCTATCCGCAATTATGATTTATGAATAAAAAAATAAATAAACACAAAAAACAGTAATTGTTCTTTTAAGGTATATGAATAGCTCATCAACAATGCGATCGATGATAAATTAAATGTTATTCTAATGAAATTACGACGTTCGTTCGAAACAACTTATTCAGAATGTATGATAATTCATTACAGAAATATGTGTTCCCCGTTGAACTTCGTTACATCTGAAATCACAAACGAATGAGTCATATTTATTATAAAGATATAAACTAATGGTCAGTGTAAATTGAAACAGTTCATTTGATTGATAGATAAGATATAGTATTTAATACTGTTATTGTTTATTATATTAATTCTTCATGTCTTAATAGAATTGGTATTTAACGTACTTTAAATTTCTCATAAAATGATGATTGCGCTATTCAAGAGTACGACTCACTAATGGTTCGTAAATGATGATCTGTTATTTTGTATTGTTACTGTTTTAATTTGATTTTTTTTGTTTAAACGGCGAGTAATTACCATTTAGCGTTTATATAATATTGTAACAGTTTACTATAAATGAGAAAAATTGAAGTACAATCCAGAAAAATTAGATATTTTTTTTTATGATCATTATCGTTAGTTTTGTATTAATCTTTCATGACTAGCTTAATGAACAGTAAATGACAGTAAGTTTTCAACAGTAAATATATAATATATAAGAAGGGTGACGATAGTAAGGTTCATATGCTTTTTTGATGTTACAGAAAATAATACCGTTTATAATCTCACTAGTGAAGACTTATTTGTTTATCAGAGACTGCAATCAATAATTAACAACTAAGACCTGAAGTGATCGCTGTTCTTGTAAATGTATTCAAAATATTGTTATGCGATAAAATGAGGATTTAGTTGTTAATTTATTTTTTATATATAAAAAAGTATATTTGAAAGCAATGTAAGTAATTAGAACGAAACCAAAACATAAATTACTTAATACATAACAGTACACAACATCACAATCATAATTTCAGTTTCTTAAACAAATTAGTGATAATACTATTCTGATACTGTAGCTAAATTCGTTTTCACAAGTGACTTATTTATCTTTCAAGCAAAAAAATGTGTAGTTTGTAAAGTAAGAAAATAGTCATTTTCATTTGTGAGAATAAATTGGTACATAGACAGTAATATTAACAAGAAGAAATGAAAGAGCAAGCTATTGGACATGTGTTAAAAAAAGATAGATAGATATTAGAATTAAAGATGAATGAGAGATTAAATTTAAAAATTTTAATTTTCCTATACCTTAGCATTCGAAAAAGTATGGCATCGCTATTGAAATGTATATAATCACCTATGAAAAATAATTAATAATCATTATCAAACATTCAAATCGCTCTAATTCTGTAAATATGTTCTATAAATGCCCTTAATTCCGTAAATATTTTTACAAAATATAATATTTTAATAAATTTATAAAAATTAAAATATTTAAACAACTATTGCGGAGCAACTTCGACTATTGTGTAAGTATATATATATATATATATATACATATATATAGTTTTACACTTTATTGATCCACTACTAGAAGAATTTTTGACTTATAATTGTCTAATTTGAGCGATTCGGAACCTTACTTACATTGTGTACATGCGGGGTCTGTATTAAAATACAAGAGAAAGTGTATGTAAAATACATAGTTGTTTTTTATGGACCACCCACAAGAAATATGTATATTTTATCGATAAAGAAACAGTATACAGCATGATTGCTTGATTTAAACGAACATAAAAACCTATGTAATTATTTTAATTTTTTATATAAAATATGCGTCTATGAAACTGTCATACTAATTGTCAGAATAACCGTTTAAGCGTACAGGGGATTCCAATGAAGAGCGGCGAAAAAAAACACGCATCATTCCTTTTGTACGCGTTTTCTATAATTTCCAGAATTACGTGTTAAACACATTTTACGAGTGGTCGTTACGTCAAGCGTGACACACTTTTCAAGCTTGTTAAATAATGTTATGACCGGTCGTCAAGATAAACACAAAGCTAATGCACTTTTATGGACCACAAATGTTACGACTGCGCCAGTAATAACAATTAGAGTGAAAAAATGTCACTTTTTTTCGAAAGTGGACGCGTGTGCGCACAGGTTCCGGTTACGGGGCCGATAAAAGGGTACGTAATTAGGACAAGGAGTGTGGAGAAACCTTCCGGGAACGTCGTTTCAAAAAAAAAACTATAAAGTTTAGTTTGATTGGTTTTTAATGTTTGTTGTAAACTTTTAAAGACGTGTTCGACTTTAAGATGGATTTCGATGTTTATAGAGTGTTTTATAGTAATCGTCTGTTGTAAGATAAAATGTTCTTGAGACATTTTTTTAATAATAAATTTACAAAAATAAAAGTATTTACATTTTAGTGCATTTATACGATTAATAAATATACAAATAAGATTTTTTTCTAAACACTACTACAGTAAATTACAATAATATTCCGAATCACTTTTTTTAGAATCAATTACTATACTTTTACATTAGTTTTACATTCACTATAACTATTTCATGGCACAATATATATGAATCTATAAAATATATTTGTACAATAACTATTTCAAAAATTGAAATCTAAAGTGGATAAAATACTTTCAAATGCACACTCTAAATAAATGTCAAAAAAATGTACGTGTTTTTCAGATTAGAACGGATTATAAAATTATCCATTATTTTTTATCAAGTCTTTCGTCTTGACTGTTGACTTTTATTTTTAAATATTAAATATATTTGGTTTAGGTCAAAAGCAATATTAGTTTTTGTAAAAGTGTTTATATATACATTACATATTTTAATGGACGGTAATTCAGTTCATGAGCTGCTTTTTCAATATTTTCTAGTTTTGAATGAAATGTCAATCATACATACATACATACATACACATATATATATATACGTGCGTGTGTGTGAATAATCGATCAAAATGTTAAATCGATAATTATTCAATTCTTTTAATCAGGTCGAAAATACTTTCACATATGAATTTTTCATTTATCCCAAAAGCCATAACTTTTTTTCTAATCAAAAATGTTTAATAGTTGATGGTTTATTATTTTTGATTTTTTTATGAGCATTTCGATGTAGATTCTATTACATCCATAGCTATAAATGATGAAAATTTTGTTTTTGCAAATATATAAAAAATAAAAAGTAAATTAACGAAAAACTACTTAGTATTATTGACAAATTATGGAATAACTTTGGAATTACTCCGATTTTCATTTTATGAAACACCAATTTTCTGTTTTCCATTACTAGTTTCGATTCATGTTCATTCTTTTGATAGATTTTACATTACAGAGCAGTAAATAATAAAACTGAGGTGACCCAAAAGGACGAATCTTAACCAAGACAACACGCACACACACACACACACACACACACACATATATATATATATATATATATATATATATATATATATATATATATATATATATATATATATATATGGGGCCACAAGCATAAAAATATATAATTACAAGGTATATTTTTTTAATTTTTTGAAAATGTTGAAAGTTGACCATTTTAAATTTTTCTTGAAATAAAAAATATTTTATGCAAGATGTGTTTTACTTAAATTTTGTTTTGTTTTCCAAAATAATTTACATTAACATATATTTTTCCATTAAGTTCAAAAAAGAACACTTTTTTATTTTATTAGGTTGGTAGAAAAATGTTTTATTTGCAAACTAATGATTAAAAATAGGGATACATTTTTCCAAATTAGTATCTTTTGATATTATTTTTTTCAGAAATGCTTCAAGTAGAATAAAAATATGCAAATTTATTTTTAAGTTTCGAATCTTTTTTATATTGTATTTGTGATTAGTATTCATAAAGAAAATATGTGGGTTCTTATTGCAGAGATATATTTTGATTTATAAAAATAATACAACAGAAACTTAAATATATAGAACAGAAATAGAAAGTATACTGTTTCTGTTAGTCAATCTGTAACGTGATGAAATATTTTTTCCGTTTTCACACTCTGTTAAAGATTTCATTATTGGTAAATCATTAAATAAAATGTTAAACAGAAAATTCTAATAATTAACAATTCAACATTTTTTGAAACATATTTAGTAGTTCAAATCAAATATATTTTTTTACTATATACATAATTATTCAAATAAAGATATTACAATGAATATTACTAATACAAATTGCATTTATCAATGGAGAATCGAATACATTTTTAATGGTTCTAATATCTATTATAATAGCGTATTCTATTCAAAAGTCTAGCCCTATCTGTGTATTCTTTCCAATTGAAGGGGCTGGGGGAATAAAGTAAGATTTTAAAAAATTTAATTCATATTATTTTGAAAAATAAATACCTGTACACAACAAATTCGGAATTGTCATATTTAAATTCGAACGACAAAGAGGAATTTTTAAATATAAAAACACACATTAAGCAATTTATAACATAAAATCCAACATGTGTGCGAACAAATAAAAGTAAAGGCAATTTTTTTATTTTTTTTGTATCGATATATTTAATAAAACGATTTCTAATGTAATATTTTATAAAGCACTTAAATGCATAAAGATTATAACATATGTTGTGACAAAAAATATTATACTACGTTCTCAAACTATCATGCGTTTTCCATTAGTAAACATATGTGTGAAATATGTAACAGAAGAAAAAGTTATTGAGCAAAACTGAAATTTCTAATTATGTCGTTTTACGTTTTCGAAAAGATTAAACAAACGATTTGAATGAAGTGAAATTAAAACAAATTTATTGAACACTTTTGACATTTAATTTGTTGTTTTTTTTTAATTGTATTGGAATTTCGATTCATTTCTTTCAGAAATGCAAATCTGTATTTTTAATGATTTCATGTCATAAATTATGTTTTTTTTAGATACGGATATATATATATATATATATATAAATATATTATATATATATATATATATATATATATATATGTATATATATGTGTGTGTGTGTATGTGTGTATTTATGTATTTTTATATGTTAATTGAACTTCAACCGATTTTATTTTGTCGCCATTTTTGTTTGTTGTTTAGCTGTCAGTTGTAATTTGACGGTGGTATAAGTTGAACGCAGGCAATTCATTATGGAGAGTTTAACGCCGCAACAACGTGTTATAGTAATTAAAACATTTTATCAAATTGCATAAATTTTTTGAAAATGTAATCATGAGGGACGAAGTTCATATTAACATGCTTGGATATGTAAACAAACAAAACAACCGTTATTGAAGATGAGTATTAAGGTTGATGATGTGTTGATGTTGAATATTAAGATTTATCTTAAATTCTAAATAATGTTGTCCCTTTTTAATTGTTATCCATAAAATTCTCTTTTAAAAATACTATGGGCTTTCAATTAGAAGATGTCTTAAATTCGAAATTATATATATATATATATATATATATATATATATATATGTGTGTGTGTGTATACATATATATATATATAATGAGGGGAAGAAAGATAAAAGGAGAGAGAGAGATCTGCTTTAAAATTTTCGTACACGAATAAGCAAGTGTTTGAGAGATCAGGAGTGGTATTGAGCAGTATAATCCATCAGTAAAAAAAAGTTTAAAATTAAAAAAATATCCAAAGTAGTAGAATAATGGATATAGATTATCCCAAAGTATATTTGTGCTTATATGGGCCAATCATAATCTAAATCCGTACAAAATAATAGTAGTTTCACAAGATTTTCATTATTTAAACATTATTTTTTCTCTCGTCTACGCAACTATTATTATATAGATCCAAAATAATTATTAATTAATTTTGTATAAGTTTATAGCCTAGTATGAATATATTTCTCTCAAAAGAAAATAAATATAAAGGGATTTTAATATTGTAATAAAATAATTCTTGTTGTGAATCGTGCTGTCAAAAGACAGCCAGAAGTATTAATTATCTGACTGCATAAAATTATCAGAAATAATCATTTGATTTCAATTATATATAGTACATTTTAAAAATTAATAAATATTTAAATGAAAATAAAAATACATTAAAAGCATTTATTATCATACAGTTGTAATTAATGAGATTAATTATCTAAATAAATTTTATTATTTAGTTACATAATCACTAAAACAAAGTTACATAATCAATAAATAAAGTGAAATGTGGTAGAAAAACTTATATCAATATTTTTTTCATTAATAGTGTGAAACGATTTGAAATCTTCTATGGGTTCTGCGTCAGGCGTCACTCTGTCA
The DNA here is from genome assembly GCA_034766995.1 of Acanthacorydalis orientalis. NCBI lineage: Eukaryota > Metazoa > Arthropoda > Insecta > Megaloptera > Corydalidae > Acanthacorydalis > Acanthacorydalis orientalis. The sequence continues at coordinate 40,392,012 of CM068316.1, forward strand.
AGGTAAAACAGTTTCGCTAATATTTCACCAATGCTTCGATTAGAGAACAAAAAAAATATGCTTATTAACCGTCTTAAAAGCCTGATAGCATCAAACATATGACGTCAAAATAATTATTGTTCTCCTTTTTAATATTCGCGTACATGTAACGATTACATTTTGTTCCAAAGTGCAATTACACAAAGTTATTACATGGAAATATTTATTACTACATAATACAAGCTGCTACACATTAATTAAAAATAGAATGGAATGTGTTGTGACGGTTAATATTAATTTCAATTTATAGCTATTTCACCCTCGATTAAAATTGTATCGCTTAATGTAACCATGTTATGAGATATTTCAACTTATAATACGCTGGATAATGTAAAGAATATGAATAATTTTATCAACACTGTATTTTTCTACAATCCGTGAAGGACGTTGCTGTAATTGACTTTTAATACGTTTTTTATAACATATAAGCGTAACGAAATACTAATGAAATAATTCGGAAATATTACAAAATGAATAATCTAATTTGCATACAGCTTTTTGTATTCAATACGTTTTCATAGTAAATTTTGCAAAAAATAAAACTAATTATACACCTTTTGTATACGCATACCTGTATATATATATATATATATATATATATGTATGTATGTGTGTGTGTGTATGAAATAATGATAATGAAAATTAGATTTCAAATTAATTTAAATTAAGACTTTTAAAAAGAATATTAAAGTAGTTAACATATATATTTTTATACCTAATATGTCATTAAAAAAATTGCAAAAATTAAGTCATTTTTTTAATATTTTCATGGGGAAGCCTAAATTGAATAGCCATATATAATTCCAATATTTTGCATTTGGTACTTGATTTACTATGAGGTGTCAGGAACTCTGTTTTAACCCTTTGCGCTTTAGTGAAGAAGTGAATAAAATTGATTTGTAAAATGGTATTTCAATAAAGTACCAAAACTATTTCTTGATTAAATATAGCTTAAAAATATGAAGTACTATGCTTCAAATAAATGCATAAAAATAAATAACAAAAAAAATGAATCTACAACAGTTCAAAAATCAAAAACACCTCTGCACCCTTCCTTCACTCTCACATTTATATTCTTAACGATGACATGTTTCATTTATGATATTATTAAAACTTTCGTTGATTGCAAACCAAAAAAGGACAATCATATAACGATCAGATTGCCTGAATACATTAAACTTTTTATTTATTAAAAGTAATTTCCTTAAACAATTTGATTTTACTTTGATTATAGAGAAATCACTGTCAAAGGTCGAAATAGCAAAATTTTAAAAAGTAGGTGAATCTTTTTCTCTACTTATTTTTTGCTAATAAAACACTTTTAATATATACCCGTCCCTCGATGCTTTTTATACGCGGTAACTTTGTGATAACATTAGTCTTATATCGAATGTTTGAAGCGAACAGCACTATTAAAAAATAATACGAGTAACCAAAATTATATTTTTTCTTTAATATTTTTTTTTCGTTCTGGCGATATTTACGCCGTTTTCTTCCGAGTAAAAAATCGCATGGATCGAATAATCCGTGTAAAGCGAGCGACGGGTTTACTCATTTTTAAATACCAATAAAATCTGTCAAAGTCAAAAATGTCTATATTTAAGAGCCTCCGAGAATATAAAACTAGTATTGACAACAAACTAATTTTTTTTCATCTCAGTTGTAGCGTACAAGCATGGACTACTCAAATTTTCCTTCTTTTTTCTAATTCTTTCATATATATATATATATATATATATATATATATATATATATATATATATATATATATATATATATATATATATATATATATATACAGACTAGAGGGCTTCACCCATTGCTCTCTGTAATCGCCCACTTGTCAATTATAAATCTACATATGAATCGAATGGGACAATTAATATATTTTTTAAAACTTATTATATCTATCTAATTATTCTCACAGATATATCGCAATGTAGTCGTTTTATATATGCTAGTATGTCTATATTAGATTATTTTTTGCAACGTTGTAGTTTTTTGTGGATAATTGTGATTTTATATATATATATATATATATATATATAGAGAGAGAGAGAGAGAGAGAGAGAGAGAAAGATATATATATATATACATGTATGTATGTGTGTGTGTGGCTGTGTGATTACAGATAATATAATTAACAATAAATTTTTGTCGTGCTTCTTTGAGATGTGTTTAAAGAGACACATTCTTATCTTTTATTCATAAACTAATTTAAAATAAAATACGTATAAACATCACACTCGTACATAATTTACATTGAATACATAGAATTATCTGAGATATAACTGGTATATTTTATAGTTTACTTACATTTTTCCTATATTCACAAATCGCATTCTAGTTGCTATAAGTATATATCATATTTATATTAATGTCTGTAATCAGAATGTATTTATAAGTGTTTTAAAGCAATTTCAATACTAGTATACGTGCTAGTAAATTGGTCATTATTCTCAGACAGGTACATGTGCAAATGTGTTTAATAAAGTCTCTTTGTACGACTGTACATTGCGATTACACGTTAATGCCAGTTAATATACACAAACACTATTAATTTTCCATTGAATGATTTTAACGAACACCTAATCATAACGCATGTTCAAGTTATCGATCAGATATATGAAAAGTTCTATAGTGTGTCACACACATACACTTCTACATACGCGTTAGACATAGTTAACAGAAGCCGTAGAAGAGACCGCCAGGCACATGGCGTTTGACACTGACACACTCGTTGCGGACAAAATCCATTGTACTTTTATTTCGATGAAAACAATGCCTGTATCATCTTACGTTCATGAACATCGTAAATAAATAAGGTAACGCACGGCAAGTGTCAGTGGCATTGTAATTCACCCGAGGCTGGTACTTTAACGGTAAAAGTAAATTAATTTTTACATAGGTTCATATTTTCGAGATGAATAAGTACAATTTGTATTCGACATGGTCGTTAAATCTAGTGAAAATATTCACCGTTTTTCTTATAGTGAATGATTTATTATACAACATTTATAAAATCGATAAGAAGTATCGAAATTTTATTTTAACTTCTCACACATTTCTTTTTTCATTTATATTCTTATATATCGTTTTTTAACATTATTGTATTTTATTACAATTTATTACATACATTGATTGAAACTAAATTTATCGTTTTTGCAGATGAATTTTTCACTCATACTCGAAACGTTTAACTTAACAGCTTCAATAATTGATTATTGATAATTTTTGGTTAGTATTTATGCACATTTACATGGTAATGTCACCATCCACAAATCGTTAAGTTATAGAAAAATCTGATACGGATTTATTTGTAATTTAGCGTTCTGAGGATGATGGTACTATTATGGAAATGCGAATCAGCAACAGCCAAAAGTTATTATTAATCAATTATTGAACATTTTTTTTTTAGTTTGTGAGGCTAAAGAAAATGTCGTTTATGAAAGGGAATCTAGCTGCAGTACCAACTTACTTATATTAAAATTTGATATCATTTGTTAAAAATCTAAATTATAAAAAAATATCTGAATTAACTATCAACATTTTTATACAAGATATAAACATCTTTCAATACACTTTGAAATATGAATTCTGATAAGGAAATCACAAATAAATTTAATAATACATTACATATAATATAGTAAGTCAATAACAGACAACATAATATATTTTAAAAAATATTTTTTTATTTTGTGGGACGAGAGAACAATTTATTTGTGAAAAAAAAACAGTATCCAAAATACATCTAAACCTAAATAATAAAATGAAGTAAAATTATCAAAATATGGTTGACTATTTTTCAGAAAAATGCTATTATGTTTAAAATTATTTTAACTTTCTGAACTTTTTAGTATTTTTATTCCCATAATTCATACCAGTAAACACGTTGTATTACGTCGGTAGAAAAATAATTGCAGTTTATGACCTTCAAATTCGTATATATATATTTTTCCATTTTCGCTACAGAACTGTTGGATGACTATCGTCTAACTTTTGTGAAAGCTTTCAAATTGTTGTGCGTGGTTCTGATTCAACTAACGCCTTCAAGTTGGTCATTATGATCTGAAGAAAAACACTCTTGACCTTCTTCACCTTCAAGGCTCTCATCTGCAGCACGAAATTTTTGGAACCACCATTGCACTCTACGTTCCTTAATAGTACCTACACCAAAAGGATCGTTTAGGTTACGGACAGTTTATCCTGCTTTACCATCCGTTTTGAACTCCTAATTACTCTTATTTGCTTCTTTTCCATCTTTAATTCAATAGCGTAATTTGAAGCAAAATTAACAATAAAACCAAAATCAATGTTACATACACACAGACCGAAAAATGCACTTTAAAATGATATGCACATAAACACGATGAAACGACTCTTTCATTGGAAAAAATTAAGGTTAGAATTCAGACAACAAAAACCGCAATTATTTTCCTACCAATCTAAAATATATACGGATCTGAATAAAAATAAAAAGAATAGAAAAATAGTATCAAAAACCGTTAAAGGTATTTTTGATTAATTTATAAAAAAGGATAAACAATTCGAAAAAAATTAAAAGGGTTCAAATAATATAACTGGTATTCTTTATGTGACCTAGTAAAAATATATTTATTCTCTAGAAATTAACAGACCATAATGTGTGAAATTAATACAGGTAGCAAAAAATAACGATGAAATACGAGTATTATAACAGTGAATGTAAATAATATATTCATTTTTCTTACAAATACTTTTATTTACACATTCGTTTTTCTAATTATTGATTAGAAAGTCATAAAAATTCTTGGTGCTGTATGTTTAAAAACATGGAAAAAATATTATCACATGCGAATATTTTTTTTTCAACCATTGGAAACCTTAAAGCGTAAAATGGTGTGAAGTATAATTCTATAAAAAAATAGTACTATGTATAATTTTATCACAAATAATATTGATATATTTACAACGATAGCATATATGAGCGTATAATTGACAATTTCGTATTTCAACTAATATTATAGTGCAATACATTGACTTCTTTTATATACTTGTATAGTTTTGTACTTAGATTCGTCTCTGATTGGTCGGCAAGGGTTAATGTAAAATATCATTGTTCAAGTAGCCTTATGCCAACAATAATCATTTTCTTCCAATTTCTTATACAGATATCAGTTTCCACCAAATAGGCTGTTTCATATTCTAAAAATATTAACACAACTGTTAGATTTTTGAATTTCTGATACATTAATCACTAGTCTAATATTGTGTAACCTTAAATAATTAGCCATTTTAGTACATGTGTATATATAGATATGTAATGTATTAAGTGTAAAAATTAATTCTGCACTTTTAAATTAATTTAATCATAACTCTGTTTTGAATTAAATATTTTTGTCATTTTAGGAACTTAAAGTGACAACCTTAGTATTTAAAAATACCATATTACTTGGCCAATCAGTTAGCATAATCTCACAAAACAGTATTGAATACGATAGCGTTCGAAAAGCAGCATATTAGGCACAGAATATTGTTCGAATTCCAATAAAATAATGCTATCGAAGCCGAGGAAATAATTAATTCAGCTTTGAGTAAAGGTATTGTTATGCATAAAACTTGCAAAACATACTAAAACAATAGAAGAGGTCCGAAAATTCAGTACGACTTAATCGACCAAAGCCGCCATCTTTATTTCGATAAGGAATTCGTCAGTTACCCGACAGTTGGAGTGAAGTTATGCAAAATAATGGGTGATATTGTGATAATTGAAATTATTTCATTTTCTATAAAAAAAAGGCACCGAGTTAATTTGTATACCATATATATATATATATAAACATGTGTGTGTATGAAATTTATCAAATTTTAAGCGAATTTTTTATATTGAAATGATTTATATTCAAATAAATATCAGCTTATATTTAATACAATAGACTTCCGTTTTTTGATGAAGCGAATATATTCTTAAGAATTCCGATGCGTTATGTCTGCATTGGCGTGCTTGTAAAATATTATATAAAATAAGGTATAAACAGGTCAAGTGATAAAATTTTAATTGAAAACAGTGCTGTACAAGCATGTGAGTGATTCAATTAATGAAATCGATATTGACGCCAGTTCACGCTCCACAGCGTTAATTATTTTGAAATTAGGTCATCTATTGATAACACTTATAATTTTAATATGTTTTCTTATATAATAATAATGATTAACCTTCATATATATTTTTTTACTATGTATTAATTTATTTTCATTTTTTATGAAAATGTTTTATATTTGTTAATAGGTTTAATGAAAGCGTATCGTATAGTAAAAAAAATGTTCATTCAATCACAGTATATGTTAATGAAAAGCATTGCTTAATTTGTCAAAGTAATTTTTATCGATGGATTAATTGATAAATACTTTTTACATATTATAATTAATTTTTTTCTAAAAAAAAACATTACTTTTATTTAACAAAACCTGTGAAGGTAATTTAAAAAGTTTTATGAAAGATGTTACTTTTAAAAAATATTATTGTCATTTAAGTAAACATTTGAAGTTTTTATATATTTATTTCTAGCTTATAAGAATGGTTTCAATACTTATGTCATTTTTTAGATATTTAACTCCTCCAGCTCGGTTTCATTTTAAAACTCTCCGTGCCGGTGCAAAAAAAAACACAATTTAATACTAATATTTTTCATGAAAAATACTATTTGTGAAGGAATAGAAAGATTTTTAATTAGTTGAACATCAAATTTAATCCCTACACTACCGGTCAGTATCAATAGAGCACGTGTATTACAAGAAAATAAAGAAATATAATTAAAAATAGCACTCTATTTCCTCGCAGTAAACGTTCGACGATCAGGAAACTGATATTTATTGGACAACGCATAAGTCACAATGTTGAGGCGGATTTTGAAATGAAAAAGGGAATTAAACCAATATCTGCGGTTTATATAATTATTTTTTAAAATTCGTTAGTGATAGTAACGATTAATAGAGGATAATAGGGAATATCAGCTTTCTGTAACAGAAAGAACGATATTTTCAAATAAAAAACCCGATCAACTGAGTTTGTCGCACCTGAACAGAAAAGTTAAGGGTCTATTATTTTAACCTATTCAGCTAAAACAGCGTACGATTTGAGTCCAAGTCCGCATATTAATCAGAGTATTAGTCCTATCTTAATTTTGTATTCAATAAATATCACATCTTGTCAATAGCAAATACAAAACGAATAGATCAAGAGAATTTATTATAATAACGGACACATACACGTATACAAAAAAATAGTTTAAATTTAAAAACATAAAAAAAATCGATAAGAATTAACTAATTCAAAACATATAGATTTTGTATATATAATTTTGAGATTAAAATTCTTACTCTGTTGATTTTAATTCTTATTATAAAATAAATGACAACGAACACATGCTTGTTGTCAGCTACCTGATGTATTTAAATAAAATACATTTGATTTAAATTGGAGAACCTTTATAGAAACACCTGTACAAGTGTCATTATTATATCTCCAGTTGATACATTCTTATGTGCTTCTAGATTATAAAAAAATGTTGTGTACGTTAGTTTAATTGCTTCATTTTTATAACACATACGCGAGAGTTATTAACATCCATATTACAAACCACATCATAGAAACATGATATTCACACATACATAGCAACTGCCTGACGATGTGATTCCAAACATATAATATTTCAGTTCGAATGTGTCAAAATCTCTTTTTTCCTGAACCCCTAAAATCTGTTTATATAATTCGATGAATAATTACACTTTTAGTTCAATATAATAATAAAGTTAATTGAATATACGTTTCTTTCTCTTTCGACGAATCTGCATTGATCTTTCTCTATTTCGATCAAAAATTGACAGCCTCCTCTCGCTTGTTGACCAAATCCGCCCGCGGTTTATTAAAATGAACCGTTAAATATCTACAACCGACATTTTTATTTCGCTTTTTTTCTTTCATGACACACAGCTTTTATTTTCGTACGTGTAATTATGATTTTTTGTAATATGTGCAATGTATTTATTTATTTGTGGAAAGTTTTTTTTGATATACTTTTTATTCTGTAATAAATCAATTACATTTTAGAGTATGCTATTTGTTTTATATTTAACACCTGCAAGTCTAATGCATTATAAATATTTTACAATTGGTACATGTATATATTTTATTGGTGTAATTTCAATTAAGAAATAATCAATAAAAAATATATTTTAAACAATTATATTTAAAAAAATATATATGTAATCTGTAACTCCTTTCTTGAACCAAATGTTTAATTATTTTTCATACTTAAAGAAGTATTATATTTTATTATTAAGTTTTTTTGAATATATTTAAATTTTATCATAAAAATATGTTAATATTTTGGTTCTAAGAATATAGTGAGTACACAATATGGAAGTAATAAAAATTCGTAATTCAAAAATATCTGCATTTTACAAATAGTAAAATACGTGGGTCGTTTGATAAGTTTGGTAATCTTTTATGATGGAGTAACGCCATTCACTTGGTAACGTCACTACTATCAAGTGTGAACTTTTTAAACATGCATAGGCGAAATTTCAACCAGATAAGACGCGTTCGTCATGTTCTAAAGATGTTTGAAGTGAGCATTGTAGCAGTTGTCGCAAAAATGGAAAAAAATGAGCAGGCCTTTTGCGTCGATTCGTCACCGTGGATGAAACATGAATCCATTACTACACATCTGAGTCGAAGTAACAGTCAAAACAGTGGACAATTCCTGGTGAAAGTGCGCCGAAGACGGCGAAAACCGTTTTATCGGCTGAAAAGGTGATTGCCATTTTTGTAGGATTCCCAAGGATGGAATCATGATCGACTACTAAGAGAAAAACGATAACAGGAACCTATTATGCAATATTGTTGGACCATTTGAAAGAAGAGCTGAAACGAAAACGGTCAAGATTGGCGCATAAAAATATAATATTCTTTTACCAGAAATCGCGCCGTCCCACAAATCGACAGTCGTAATGACAAAATTGCACGAATTAGGCTTCGAATTAATTCCTTATCCACCCTATTCTCCGACTAAGAAAATTTGTCTCGGTGGAAAGAAAATTCTTGTTGAATAAGGATGTCATCACCGTCGACCATACGTATTATGCAAACTCGCTGGACCAAATGTATAGCCCTCAATGGAGAGTATATTGAGAAATAAAATCGTTTTTTTTTTCAGAAAAACGGTGTTTAACTTGCTTTTTTAACCATAATTATCAAACTACCTACTTAAGTTATAAGTGACATACTTTATAATCAAATAGATAAATAAATTGAATAAAAATATTTGTATATGTAAGAATTTTCCACTTTTCTACTTATCCCACAAGCTGCAATAATGTTCTAATAAAAAACGCTCAGAAATTGTTCATTTTCCATTTTGAACAAACATTATGATGGCGTTATAATTTTCAAAACACTACTGAAAAAAAGTATGTACTAAAGCACTTTGATTAAAAATTATCAATAACTAATTAAAAAACAATTTTGATAAACCAAATTTGTAGTCGTTTCTGAGATGAATAAGAAATAGATATGTGGAAGTTGAATTTTATATTTTTCTGGAAAATAAATTTAAAAATTTACAAATAAAATCAATACTGTAAATTTTAATTATAATGCTTTAATATACATGGATGCACATATTGTTTTAGTGCCATGTTTATAACAGTGTAGATTTGAACAAGGTGATAAATAAATATTATATAATATTTACTTAAAACTATAAATGATATGTTGTAAACGTTTGTAATTACTAGATCTGGAAGGATTAGAGAATATACTTAAAAAGCAATACATTCTATAATATATTATGAAATAAAACTATGAACAAAATGTAATCATAAACAATTAAGAAAAATATATAATGAAAATTGAGATACATGTACGAACAACTGATTAAATTTTTATCTAGTACAGGTATACTTTTAAATGATTTAAATCTATAACAAACAGTTTCTATTTTTGTTCCTCCTGAATTCTGTGTTCTTTTAGAAATATTCGTACTATTTCCGATAAATAAAAAATATCATTGTTTTTGTGGCTTCCAAAGAAATACCACTCTTCATAATTAAATGACTGACTGTAAGCACTGGAGTATAAATATATTTTTTGCCGAGAATCGTTCATTAAACAGTTAATAGCTATGTTCGCCGAATAGTTTTAACTTTTATTCGTATTTGAATATGTTTTATACAAGATATAAAATGAATATTTGATTTTTTTTTTGAAATAACAAAAACCATAAATAGTTATGTTCTATGAAAAAACAATAATTAGAATATATATATATATATATAATATTTCGGAGTATAAGGCGACTTACATATAAGACGAAGTCGAAATTTTAAGATAAAATTTAAACATTTATCACATATCCGTCGTATAAGACGAACCTAATTTGAACACTTCTTTCACATGTTATAATACAATTTTATATCCAAAATCGAAATTAAGAGAATTACATTTTTTGATTTAAAATTTCAAAAATGAAATTCGGGTAATCACCTTATTCTGACAAACTGTGTATTAAAGTATCGTGCACGGCTTGTATCTAGAAGGCTATGGATATGTATTTTATTTTTAAAAATTTTCATTTAAAATCAATCAGTCGATGAGTTTATATTATATATCAAATTTTAAATTCCTTTTTTTAAAATAAAGAATTTAATTTCTATACAAGCACAATATTCATGTTATTCTCAAGTTTTTGTTTTTGTATTGGGCGTATAAGACGACCTAATATTTTTTAAAGATTTTTTTGGGTTTTAAGGGTCGCTTTATACGCCGAATTATTCGGTATATATACAGATATATATATATATATATATATATATATATATATATATATATATAAATAATTTGTTTTATTTCCGTCTGAATGTTTGTTAATTTAATAATTTTTAAGCGACAGATATTTTTCCTAGTTTGATGTATTCTGAAGAAATGAAAAACTAATGTATGCCAGGCATGAAATATAAATATAAGAAACAGCCTGTATGGTTTGTTGGGAAACGTTAATAACTGTTTTCAAATCTCGGTCGTTATTCAGTGGCCTCTAAACTAACACATGTTTTTATCGACTAATAGAAAAGCGAATGATAATAATAACCCGTTTAGCGTTATTTGTACAATCTGATCCATTTTCCATATCTATTGTCGTGAAACCTTGGTCGCCCCGAGAGTTGTATTCAGCATCATGCGGACATAAAACGAGCAAAAAAGAAACCACGCTGCACGAATAATTACTATCGTGGCTGTGTATGCAATTGCACTGGCAAAATGCAATATTAATGCGGTACTTACGCAAAGTCATGCATTTGTAACGTTTAATCGTGAACTTAATTCGTTTCTAATGTGGATCGGAGGTTATAATCAACGACTTTGCATAAACTGATACAAATATACGAACGAGTGTACAATGTATTTTATAGGCGTGGTGTTTTATGTAGATAGATGGCGTTTGATATAATTCTAAACGTCTAATTGTATAGTTTCGAATGCGAGACGTTTCTGTATGTAAATAGATGTTTGAAACTCATAGTTGTAGAGGCCAGACGTTATCATCAGCATCATCACCATAGTAATCAGAGACATAATAATCGGGTCCGGATACGTTTTTTTTTTCTGCCCACCGATAAACAAAAGTTGTCGAGCGTTCAGGCAGTCTCTTTATTATGTCCTTTGATCTGTTAGCAATTAGATAGCTATTTCGCTGGGCGTCGTTGTTTCTTTTTTTATGTCATTGATTATATTTAAATTTTTCCGTAACTAATTCTGCAACACTTATGAATTCCGAATTCGTGTTTTCATTTATTTCGGTATTCGATTTCGAGCCGGAACAGAATTATTTAAATTATGATTTATAACTTGGAGGTGTTAACGGTAATATAATATCATGAATAAAACTACTTAAGTCGTTTAGTATAATCATCAGCGCTGCCTGAATATAGTTCAATAAATATTAATAAACGATTTGATGAAATATTACAATAATGTTCAATTATACGAAAATTTATCGCTCTTTTACATTCTTTCATTCAACAAAATATTTTTAAATAACGGTATAAAATAAACAGGGTTTTTTTCCTAAGGATTTGCATAATTGTTTAAAACGATTTTATACAATGTAAATAAATAATACTGGAACGATTATCTGCTGAAAAATATATTAAACATTTAAAACTAGTCTAATAGTTTTTCATTTTCATTAAGTAAAATGATTTTTCAACATTATTTCTTTCAATACTAAATTATCATTGTTTAATATTACAAATTAATTCTTTTTTACCCTATATACTATAAAAAAAATCTGGTCAAAAGTGTTTAGTACATAATTATTGATCATTGATTTTTGATTGCTCTCGACACAGTGGCGTATTATCCTATGAGTAAAAAGGGTAATTGCCTGGGGGCCCCATAAACAAGGTGTCCTAAACTAATCTTTTATAAACTCATTACTGTAGTACAACATTGTACATGGGGCCCATAATTCAAATTTGCCTGGGCCTCATAAAACTATAACGCTGTCGCGATAATCATAAATGATCAATAATGATTTATTGAACATTTTTTATCAGAAACATTTTTGAATATGTAGGGTGAAAATGATTAATTTGTAAATGATAATTTAGGTACAGTGTCGATATTTCAATATTATTTAAAATTTCATTCAGAACAGCCGTAAAAAAATTGTCTTTTTTTTAGTTTGTCTTTTTTTTTAAATATATTTGGTATATTATGAAAAAATGTTGACTATTAAAAATATTGTTGTTTTAAAATATTTGTAAGTTATTATCAAAAAAAATATAGTCCAAAAATTTAAAGTTTAGGTTTGAAACAGATAAAATCAGATTTAAGTTCAAGAGACTAACGGATAATACTATTTGCAGAAATGGATAGAAAAATGCAACACAAATAGATCTCAGCTTAATACACTCGTTTGCTTTCAATAAATACTCGTTCGTGTCTAGTTAGTCGCTTGAACCTCAATCTAAATCACCATGGTATCTTTCTATTTTTAAAATTTTATACACTCTCATTTTGAGTGGATATTTTACCTACATAGTTTTAATCTGTTCGAGTAAACACGGAACTGTATTAGCGAAAACCAACCGGGAAATCCAGAACAACTTAAGTTTGACTTTACATTAGTAAAGACATTATTCAGATTTCTCAGAATCGAATTAATGATAGGATTATATCAGTACTTATCGAATAATATACATTTTTTATCATTGATAAATTACTAAGCTAACTACGAATTATGCAGTGCAAATATGTAAAGATAAAACTGTTAATTTTTGAGGAAAGGCACAATTTGTTTAAGTTTGCACAATATAAATCGCAGGGTAAAACTATCATTTTAACGGAAATATATCTTTAAGGTTTGTAGTTTAAAAAATGACTTCAGTATTGTAGCAACCTTTTCATAACATATTAGAATAAATTATTCATAATATATTAGAATAACCTGTTAATATACTCATGTATTAATTCTACGGAAAATTCATTTTTTTTCGATAATAATTTCAATTTGTTAAAATATTGACTAGTTTCTATAGATGTATAGAAATGGGTTTAATACTTTTTAATCAACTTCAGTGTTGATTGAGTGGTAAGAATATATTTTTTCAATTTCTTAATTTCTTAACAGCACTCTCATAAAATACACTAATAAATTATACAAAACCCTGTCATACAGCTCATTAAACTGTAATAAAAAAATAATACATATTTTCCTAAAACTGAAATCACATACATAAAAATACATCAGTTTTTATAATTCATTGTCTCAATTGAATTAAAAGTTAATATAGAATGCCTGTTATATTTAGATAAATAGATCCAAGTGTTTCAAAATCATATTAGTAATTCGTCAAGAAATCATGAAATATTATGTATATTTTAACAATGGCTATTAAATAGGTACAACACAGTTTTTTATTCGATAAACAGAGTGTGATCCATCAAGAATTTATGCCTGAAGGACAAACATTTAATAGTGCATTCTACGTTGAAGTAACGAAGAGATTGTTGCAACGTGTTCCTCTTCTGTGGCCGTAATTTCGAGGAAAAGGTGGTTGGTTCCTGTTGCATTACAATACATCTGTTCATTTTGCACAGATTGCCTTTTCTTATTAAACACGGCGTTGTTGAGATCAATCATCCACCATATTCACCTGACTTGGCACCAGTAGACTTTAGTCTCTTCTCAAAGGAAAACGATTTCATGACGTAAAGATATTAAGAAAAATGCAGAAAAAAATTAAAGTAGATGCCTTTTTGCGAACATTTTTCGTGTTCTAAAATTGTGTTTCCTTTCACTGTGCCAATCAGGGAATTAAATTGCCAAACCTTATATATATATATATATATATATATATCATTAGCCTCTGTCAATGCACTACTGGATAAAGGGCCTTTTCCATTATTGTCCATTTTGAATGATTAATGCCTCTCTTTTCCACTGATTTCCAATAAAAAATTTTAATTTCCTTATCCCACCTGTCCATTGGTCTATTTCTCGATCGTTTTATATTTTTTGGTTCCTAGTTAATAATTTCCGTTGTCCATTGGTTGTCTCTTCTTCTTGCAACATGCCCCGCCATTTCCATTTCAGACTCTTTACTTCTCTTATTACATCTATAAATCCTCTCTGCTTTCGTATCCATTCTATTCTTTTTCTATCTCTTCTCGTTATTCTTAGCATGCATCTTTCCATACTTCTTTGTTTGGAGTATATGAATGATTTTGGCGTAAAGCACCCATGTTTTGCTGTCATAGGTAAGGATTGGTAGTATATACTGATCAAATATTTTTTTCTTCAAATAGAGTGGGATTGTTAATTTAAAAAACGACGCGTTTTGTCCAAATGAGCTCCATCCCCTTTTTATTTTCCTGATGTATGTATGTGTATATATATATATATATATATAACGTATGTACGGCTGTTTGTGCGAAACACAAAAAACAAACATTAGATGAATCAACAATATATTCCTAAAATCCAGTGTAAAAAAATTCAGGTACCAGAACCTGAATAAAAAATTGGTTATTTAAGTAGAATTTTAACTCGTATTCAGCATCAATGAATAATTAAACACTGTGATGAATGATTCAAGTATTATTTTTTATACAAGTCTCTCTGTAAGAAAACAATGACAAACACAGGACCGGTTTCGTCGATTTGACTTTGATGACTAGTCAAGTAGTGGTCATCCATCACTTTTTTGCAGACAACGTGAATAGAACAGAAATAGCTGCATGATAAGGCTAAACCACAGTTGCCAGAATAACAGAATTTATTCTATACTTACAATTCAAATACATACACGTACATATTATACGTTATATATATATATATATATATATATATATATATATATATATATATATATATATATATATATATATATACCTGAAACATACTTAATAATCTTCGATTTTTAAAGAATTTAAAAGTTTATTCCACACAATTTTTTTCAAAACATTTTCTTTAGAAATTTAAAATAATAATCTTATAAATTAATATAGAATTAATTAATATATTGAATACTTATATTTTTATTCTAAGTATTTACTATAATGCGATATTTAATTAGTTAAAATTGTTTTATTTAGCATTATTTAAGAAAATGAATTATTTTCATATTATTTTAATATAATTGTTTTCAATGTAAAAAACGTAAACATTTGTGAAATAAATTATGACATTTTATCTTTTATCTAATTTTATTATTTTTTAATATTAAAAACTATTTAGGATGAATGTTCACTTTCTAAAAGTTTAACAACTTTAAACAAATGAAAAAAAGAAAACCTTTTTGTTAATCAAAAATGTTTATTTTTAATAGTTTTTTACATGAATTTTGATAAAAATGCCGCCATTCTCCAAATGCTGTAAGTTTATTTTACTTAATTATTCTAGAATATTATTAAATAAACAATGCGATATTAAGATAAATTTATCAAACAAGAGTAGGATTTATATAATACAAAAAAAGTATCAATTATGTACAAACAGTTAAAAATGAAATCTAATTAAGACTCACCATTCGCCATTTATATCTTTGAAATATATTTTAACAAGCCTCACCTGAAATAAAAAATAGAATATTAGTTTTGAATTTTTATGAAAATAAATAACAATTATAAAATATTCTTAAGCTAGACAGTAAATAATCGAAATATTCAAAAAATGTATTGTGTGTTTTTTATACTAAGTTGAATGTTATTTTCTAACACATCCTCAAATGATCTCATACTGTAACATAAACAGTTTATTATTTGAAAAAATCACAAATTCGGAACGGCAACATTGCAGAAACCAAACAAACCATAACAAAACAGTAGATCTGTGGACAAGAACGATTTTCTTCTTTATGTCCATACTTGGAATTTGGCGGCATGCGTGACCTTCGAACGCCCTCTCGCCTCCCGGCAAAAACAGTTTTAAAGTAACTGCTTACAATCAGCCGCCTATCTATAACTATACATAGTTTTTCATGTATGCTGGTTGCCGTTTCGGCAACAACAATAGGATTATTCGTGTGGCATTGAAATCACCACCATTTGTATGATTGTTGATCTGTCCGTAACTGTACGTACATGTATATACGTTTCTGTGTGGGTATTCTACATTCATACATACACACACACATATACACACATATATATATATATATATATATATATATATATATATGCATAACGTTTTTGTGGTTAAACTCTTTTTTACACACATACTTGTTTTTAAAAATATTGTCGAAACACAGAACATTTTGAATTGATAAAATTTTGTTTCAAAATATTCTCACGTACTAAATAAGATTTTGCATAGAGATAAAATTTAATTCCTTTTATAAAAACAGTTTAAGCCGCGCATTTTTATGAATGAGTCTAGTCTAGTAGAACTGTAATAAATTTTGGGTTTGATTTAGTTTTATGTTTTTATAATATCAAAAATGTCTAGACGTATGAATAAACATAAATCTTTACATGAGGGTCGAGAATATCAAGTATAATAAGTATTTTTATGCAGTACATATTTGTATGACATTGCTTTAAAAATTATAATATTGTATTCTGTACAGAATGTACACAATTACTTGTTATTTTTGTCATGGAATTTTTCATTGGAATTATTTTACAAGCATATTAACAACAAAAGTCATGAAATTTTTCTTAAAGAAAAAATATAAATGCTGTTAAAATAGAATTCGACTACAAATAAGTTAAAATAAAACGACTACAAATAAGTTTGCTTAAAGTTCTAGCTGTACGACAGTAAAGGTTTTTTAAATATAAACAAAATGTTTTGATTTTTTTAAATGACTGTTGATGAAAATCAGTAAAAATTAACATATATCATTTCTATTTACAATAAATAAATAATCCAACTATTATAATTATTTCAGAATATATAATAACAATTTATTTAAATATAAAACTACCATGTTAAGAATTTTTAAGTTTTATTAACCTTTACAATATGACTTCTACGTAGATTGCAATGAATTGAGCTCAGTTGTTTTTTATATACTTAAGTTAAAGTCATGTTTACTTACAGATTTTTATTTCAATAAACTTGAGCATTGATACTTTTTTTATTGTAAAGGTTTTTTTTCGTTAAATACATCAATGTCAAATATCTGATGGATGTAAGTACTTTCTGTTTTTTATATAAAAAAAAAAAACATTAAATACAGAACAATCCTTAATTTTCAATTTCATACACTTCATTAAGTAGAATTGATGGTGCTACTTCAGATGCATAAAAGCAACTGTCTTAAAAATAAAAAAAAACTTATGTAAAAGACATTCCGTAACATGTCAGATAGCGCGTGTCGTTTTAATTTGATATAATCATACGTGGAATGATAAATGCTTCAATAGACCTTACACTTTAAATATAGTTATTAAATGATAACAGATGAGAACTCTTAAGATTTCTTAAAGGTAAACAAGTCTTAGGAAAAAATTAAAAAGTCTCAAGACTCTTTTATGAAAGTATGCCTTGCTACAGCAATGCAAACTAATTTGAAATATGAATATTATTATTTTTGTTAAGATTTCTGAATTTTGATTTACTAATTTTTTTAAAATATAAAACAGTAATATCTGTTTCGTTTTTTAAATATAGATGGTTGGTTATTTATTTATTTTTTGATTTATAAATATACCCTCTGTAATTTTATTTCTTGCATAAAACTATGTTCAACTAAATCTAGTATTTTACAAAAAAAGAACAGATACATTGTTGTGTGTTCTTTGACAATTCAAATTTTCGATTAAAAATTGACTATTTCGGCTATTGAAAGAAAATTCCACTTTAGTATCGGGGGTTAATAACCTTAGTTGTCGACGCGTCATTAAATTCCAAGCAACCAACCATCTATTTTAATTTTTAAACAAGTCTAATGTAGATATTTTTTAAATTAAAATTTGTATTAATTAATTGAAACATTAAATGATAGTTTTAAGTGCTAAATAGTAAGTCAAATTTGAAAATAATTTTAAAGACTATTTAATATATTAATTTGAAAATTTGTAAATATTTTTCTTTGTTTAAAGATTCTGTGCTAATTATATATATATATATATATATATATATATATATATATATATATATATATGCATATATTGAGTCTTGTTAGCAGTAGCACATGATGCCGTACGAAACATTTTTATTATTAGTGGGGCAAGATATTAGCATTCATCCGGAAAAAAATGTATTTTATTTTATGAGCTTTGCTGTCTCATGAACTACAATTTAATACAAAAAATTTAAATTAAAAAATGGTGATTTTTTTAAACGTTATTGATTTATGTATTAAAATTCGTCATGTTTTTTTTTTGAAATAAAATAAAATATATATCATAATATTCGCTGTTCACATTATAGGGCGATTTTTATTTTCTATGTAAATAAAATTTTAAATTAATAGGAGTATTATTTCTTGAAATATTGTACTAGCCATGCTGAAAAATGTTATTTCAAAAAAAACGTAGTTAACATATTACGTTCAGTTTATGCAGATATAAAATATTTTATGAAAATATTGATACGTCTTAATATATGTTTTCTAGTCTCAATGGATAGGAAAAATTGAATAATTAGGAATAACTTCTTTGTGATTGCAATATGATAATTTCTGGTCATAAATTCAGTTTAATTTTTTTTTAAAAGTTATACAGGGGTGGGTTAAGAGGGTGTCGTACCTGGCGGCCGCCAGAGGCCGCAGGCTCGTACCATGCGACAGATCTTTCCCATAAAAAGAGTGAAAAATCAGCATATCTTTAAAATACAATGTCAGAGGAAACGCTAAATAGTACGGCGCTTTTATATTTAGACGAAGAAATATTAAATAATATCGATACTATGAAAATAATTGATAATTTTGCTCAACAAAAATCAAAAGAAAAAATATTATTTAATTTCTTTACTCCAAATGAAATGTATGGTTTCAGTTACAGTTTTAGATAGTTGAAAGTTTTTGTTCATTTATTTTTCTGAAAAATAATTCAGAATTTTATTTTAATGTAATTTATATATTTATAGAATAAAGTTATAAAAAAAATGTTATAAAATGTATTTGTTAATAAAGCCGTTTTTTTCAGTTGTCAGATAAATTTTGGAGGCCCAGTAAAATTTACCACCAAGGCTCCACAACTACGTTAATCCGCCACTGATCTTATATAACATAAACTTTTAAGATTCTTTATAATAATAACAAGACTATTATTTCTAATTTTTTTCAAAATTTCAACAATTGTAAGTAGAATGATATTCTTAAGACATCAAATTTTAGGAATATACAATAAAATAAACAAATTTTTATGAACGACAAACCAGCCATTTCCTTAAAACTGTAATTATAAATTTCATAGGGCAAGGTTCGACTCTTAGAGTAATTGTTAAAATAAAAATTTTTCACTATTAATTATGCTGATCGTGAGAGAAAATTATTATACATTGCATGTTTACACACACACACACCCACATATATATATATATATATACATTTATACCTACATACACACATATGCATATATATATATATATATATATATCTACAAAAATAGTAAATACTTATACTTATTGTAAGTGTTACAAGTGTCATGCATTCGTGTATTCATGTTATTTTTTTACTTAATACTCGTAGATTAGAAATTACTATAATCAAAGTATTTATGGAACGTACCGAATATTTAATAAACAATTTTATTTCTTTTCTTGCAGTAAAAAATTAATAACATTTTCAGTTCGCCTGTTTTACAAATTATTGTTTACTATTTTACAAACGATAATTTAATGCTGAACTCCAGCATTAATTCTTATCTTAAAATGAAATATAATTTTTTAGTCGCAGAGAAAAAAAATGTTAGATTAGAAAAAGAAATTGGAAACATGTACCGTGAAAAACGATACTTTTACATATCGTATGTTCGACAGATAAGTAGTTAAAAATTATTTTCTAATTGAACAATTTACATACGTAAACGAAACCAGAAATATGTGTGTATTAAACACGCGACTGGAATTCTCGAGATCCAATAAATAACAAAAAGTAAAGAAGATCATTTATTAGCCCACAAGCAGACACATAGTGAAATCGACCTACCTTGACACGACATAAAAAAGTAAAAACTCGACTTGTACAACAAATCGACGAAACAAATATGCATGAAGTATATAATTTTTCTAGTAAAAGCGTCTACCTACACACATTTTATTACTATAATTTCTGAAATTCAAACATTTGCATCTGTATGCCCGTTAGGATGTAGTCTGAAAAAAGTATTACCGTCTATACAAACCACATTTTTAGTAAAGATAGTGATCATAAATGCTCGTTTAGCTACGAAAATTGCGTTGCTCGAGTATTTGATTATGCCATTTGCGGTCTAAGGTACCGGTTCTAGCGGTCGAAATAGCTTATTTTTATCTGAGGTGTAAAACTAAACCAAAACTTTGTGTCAAATGATATACAGTTCATAATTTTATTTACAAAACGGTTTTATTGCAATTTTTTCGATAAAAACTCATTGATTAATACCGCATATTTATACGTATACTACAAACATAAATACAACAATGGTGTCGATAGAAACATGCACACCTCTGACACACACAAATATTATTCACATAAAACTATCTTATCTGTGAAATTGTCTTCTTTAAGCTAAGTCAACTAAACAATACGACACTACAAATATTTGAAATAAAACAATGATAAGAAATCGCACGGAGAATTGCAAGTAAAATTTAGTAAAATTTCGACAAATGAAATTCAAACAAGTTACTCATGCATTTAATTAACTTTTGTCTCTTGTACAAAAAGTTTAAACACAAACACATATATATATATATATATATATATATATATATATATATATATATGTATAGTATAGGTTGATTCAATTTCGTATGAAAATATTAAAAAAAAAACGCAAAAGTTAAAAAAATCAAGTGATTTTTTAATTTTTGCGTTTTTTTAATACTTTCATGTGGAAGCTAACTTGAATAAATATATATATATATATATATATATATATATAAGTAAATAAACATAATGCATATACTTATAAGTTAACGATGAATACATCTTAATTTTGTTTGTAATTTATTATATAATAAAAGATCAATTAAGTAATTATAAAAACAAATAATGAAATATTAATAAAAACTTTAAAAACGGGGTGTACGTTTTATCATTTGATCCTGTTAATTGGTTATCCTGATGGTCTTCGTTTTTTTTGGATCATTTGAGTGTATATTATCTACTGCTAGTTTCGGCATATGTGACATCTTGAGACAGATATAAGAAACATTAACTTGTAGTTGAAAATAGTTCACATAGCGAAAATGGTGATGGCAAACATACATTCAGATGATGAAAAATAGAAGCTATCAAGACAACAAATAAAAAAAATTTTGATTTGCTTTCAACAAGGGACTTAAATGGAGTACAAGTAACAGGTGATATTTTTTTTTCTAAAGAGTTTCAGTCACCAGATTTATTTATATTAGTTGTGAGTATTATTATTTATTTAAGTAGAAATAAAGCTTTCTTTAAAGCTTATTTAAATGATTGAGCACACTCCATTATTAATGAAAATAATTTATTAGAGACTAATTTCATATATATATATATATAAATATTCACAAATGGATTGTGGTTTTCTATTAGCACAAATATTTTTTTAATCAACATATTTTATATTTGATCATTAATTATTTTGACAACATCCGATATACATTTCAACGGCGATGCTGTCAACTTCAGAGTGCTGAAGAACAGTCTTAGCTACAAAATCATTTTATTTATAATGTAAAAAATTGTGATATAAATCAACAATTCAATTATTTAATTAAAAAAAATCAAACTATCAATGGATAATCTAGATTTTGTTAGAAGTTTTTTTTTTAAAAAAATAATATAGGTTGAAAAATAATTTTAATAGGAAATAACTCTTGACAGTTTTATTTATAAGAAACAAATTGAACCAGTAATGATAAATAACTGTAGGAAATTTAATAAAAAAAAGTATAAATACATATTGCAAAAATTGTTAATTGATAACCGCGATTTGATACAATTAACTGAATACTTTTTGTAGAAATATTTTTAATTAACAAACACGTGCATGTGGGTCTATACACATAAAAATATATTTGCTATATAATTTCAAATACCCCTATCGATGTGTATGTAAATGAAAATATGACATTTCAATTAATTATTTGATAAAAACAAAGCCCGAAGAAAAAAGAACTACATAATACAAGCTACCGCTGTGCATTCTGTTATAAAGATGAATACGCACATCAAATTAAAAATATATATTTATAATGATATCAAAAATATTAAAAAATGATGAACAAGTTTTTTTTAAATGAGGCCTTTGTTTCTTTATTATGTTATTTTTAAAATGTGAGCCTTTAGAATTATCTCATATGACTTTTCTTTCATAACACTTTAAAGGTCAATAATTTCACACTGAAATAAAAGCTAAATAGTTGTGCTACATAATGATGTATTTAGAAACCCTAATTTAGTTTCCAGATTTGAACTATGAGTTACAGTTCGAAAAGTTTAACTTTCATTCAATTTTTTCTCAGAAGCGATGTGTTTTTTTAACAATTTCATTATTAAAATTGTAATTTTTTGTTTTTCTAACTCCAGTGGATCCGTTATTCTGATATCTTCTAGAATGATGTGTGAATGTCTATTTTTCATTATCAGTTTCGACTTGTATACTATCTTTAGCTAAATATTAAAGCCTTTAACATCTACTTGATGATGGCGCATGTAATGGCACTAGTATTGATTTCATTTAAGTGTAAAATAGTTCACTTGCAATAAATATTTCAAATGTTATGAAGAGAAATGAAAATGTAACCCTTTGCTCATTGAACAAGGATTTAATAAGGGTATTTCCTCTTTATAGTAAAACAAACATAGTTCTAAATTGACAAAAAACCCAACGACTAGGTGAAAACGTTCATAATTAATTTACTTTTGAAATCTGATGCAGTAATACATCAAAACTATTCATATGTTTCAAAATAAACTGAATCAGAATGTACTAGTTTACAAATATTTCCATTTCAGTATTGGAAACATTCTTTGGATTTGTCATTTCATAAATGACAGCTAAACAAGATTGATATAATTTCAAGTACTTTCAGATTGTCATTTAGTATAAATGTGCACAGTTTCTGCGAAACTAACTTTTTTATCCCCGGTTTTTTGAAAAATTTTTCCCGGAAAACTTGCATGGACAATAATAAAAATTTCAATAACACAACACACCACGCTCAATTTCTAAAAGCGGTTAAATACCGGTAACGGTAAGGGCACCGCTGTAAAACTTGTAATCATACCGGCCAGACAGGCCCTGTACAATATTTAGTTAACAATAAAATTTATTTTTATTTTATTTTTTTTATTTTATTTTTATACGAAACTAACTAGCAAGTTTGTTAGCTGACAATGTTGATTCTTTACAACGTCTTGTGCAATAAAGTAGAACAACTTTATTCCATATTCTCAAGTTTTCTTCATTAAATTTAGTGGAATGACTTGTAAAAATAACTTATATGTATTGTTTTTATTAATCCTTATGTTATATTTCGGCTCCAGTTGATATAGCGTCAAATATTTCTGAGTTTTAGGCATTGGTAATCATTAATATATGTTTCAGGGGAAAATGACATACATGAATGTGTTGGAGATAACTACATTCACACGGAAACACTTTTAACTGGTTAGCTCCAGACACGATAATCTCAGTTTGATAACAGTTAAGAAAAGTATGCCCATCAATGAGATCAAATATGATATATTTTGAAATTTTAAAATTTTACAACATACTAAAAGGAATTGGTCACAGCAACTGTGTTTATGTAGCCCTGAAGTATTCATATATATATATATATATATATATATATATATATATATATATATATATATATATATATATATATATATAAATTGAGATTTCAGATTCAATCATTATTCATTCATAATATGTACGTGGTTTTTTATATTGATTGAGGAAGTGAGTTTTTATATGTACTATTAGACAGCAAAGCTATAAAGTACATCTAGATTAGTGTTTTTACCTTCCCTCCCCATTTGTTGGCGTATCCATATTGTTCAGAAAGGAGTCACTATTGTAATCAATCAATAGTGTTCCAGTTAGTATCATCAAGTAGACATCTGTAATCTCGTAAAATATAATTTAATTTTAATAAATTTAGAAACAAATATAATTAAATTAACCGAGTTGCATGCATCATAAAAGGTTCCTTAAATTAATTTGTTTAAAAAATGAACAACTGTTTAAAAAAACTTGTTAGTCAAAAAACAATCCTGACTCAGTGACTAAATTAATTTCACAAATGAATTCTTTCTCCGCCCCACAAACCACACCAATTTTTTTCGGCCAAAAATATTCAGTGAAGTATTAATGATTGTTTTAGATTGTTATTTAAGCACAGTTCGATGGAAACGCATGAAGTTACCGAAATTTTATAACATATTTCGCTTGCAATAAGCGTTTCAGTAATAATAATTTGTAATAGTCATAGTTATACAAAATTACTTTTTTTAAAAAAATACATGTCGGATTAAAATGATATAGCAAATGTTATATATGTAGAAGCACTTATATTAAAAGTGATATAATGAGAAAAAAAATTTTTTTCAAAAAATATTATTTTATTTTTGTACTTGAAATTATGCTACAATTTTGTGCAAGTTTGGAAAGTTCTATACACACACATACATACATTCATATATATATATATATATATATATATATATATATATATGTATATATTAATGTAAAAAATATTGATATTTATTATATGAAAGACAGCAGTAGCTATTGTAAAATTATACTCAACGTTTTATTTGCTTTAATGAATTAATGGTGTAATTTATTAATAACTTTAATAAACAACTGGTGTCATTTTCGAGCTTTTATAAACTTCTAAGTGAAAACAAGTAGTAATATTTACGTTCAATAATTATTCTCGTATGTATATTTCGATAATAATAATAATAAAATGTATTTTTTCAGTCGAGAAGGTAGTTAAAACATAAACAGTTAACATGAAAATAAATTAAAATTTTAATTGTTACATCAATAAATTCCATAATAAATTATGACTGATGTTATATATGTGAAAACAGATAATCACAAGATGTGGAATGTTATGTGAGAACTAATAAATGTTCATATATTTCATTCTCTCATAGTACATAAGATGTTCTTCGAAATAATATTCAAGTGTTAATAAAGTTATCAAGTAGATTGTAAATTTTTATTTGACATATTTATATACAAATATCTATTTGTTGTACACGTTTATTAAAAATATATTAATTATTTGTTTCTGATATTCGAATTCAGCGAGTGACACTTGGAAATATATAAGAGTATAACGATTGTTGTTTTCATGTATAAATTCAATAAATCATGTATTTCTTTCAAGCGTATTTTTTGGATATATCTATATCACTACATATACATATATATATATATATATATATATATATATATATATATATATATATATATATATATCGGATGTATTTTTACCAAACATATCGCGTAGTACCTTTACTCAGCATGAGTTCTAGACACGACTTGCAAAATCGGTCTGTTGTAGAAATGCCCGGAGCCATTACGCCACGCTGTCAGAACTATAATGATTTTGCTGTCGTGGGGTGAGCCAGTCATGTTTTATATTCCATCTAATAATAGCCTAATCATTTTGTCTGTCTCGCTGCTTGAAACCTCCTCCTTCTCGTATTTATTCGTATGTATGTGTGGTTTTGAACTTGATTTTTATATGTCGATGAACGTATAGGTTATATGTGCCCATCTTTAACAATGTATCAATGTATTGGTAAACAAATTTATAAATGTCTGTACCACCTATGCATACATACATATACATATATATATATATATATATATATATATATATATATATATATATATATTACAATTAAAATAACTGTAAATGAAAAGAAATAAATGCAAATATACAAGTAGTATATCAATATGTAAATATATGTATTTATCAGAATATTAAAGTGCAATATTTTATGTTACTGGTAATTATTTTGCTGAAGGTAATTTATTAAAATCATAAAGGAATAACACTTAAGAAAAAAGGTGTTATGTTTGAATATATGTGTAGTACGATATGAAGTGTAATAATATAAACCAGTTGGATAAGAGATTTATTGAAATTAATTCATTTGTGTATAAAATTATATTAAAGTGAATAATGGGTGTAGATAAGTATTCGTTTAGAAATTAATAATTCTAAGAGTGTAATAAATAATGTAACTGTTTATAGAAAGAATTTTTTTAAATATTTACTGCGTATTGAAATATTTTACAAAGTATTTACATCTATAGAATATAGAAAACTAGTTTAGTGTTAAAAACACGGAACTTTTAGATAATTTTTATTTTATCGTATTCTTTTAATTACTGGATTTCTTATACCATGTTTGATTATTTCATATTAAATTCTTATAAAAATTTAATTAGATTGATTTTATGATTCCGGTAATAGTAAAGTTGTTAATGTACAAAAATTTTTAAAAAATGTGTAGGTACATTTTTAACTAAATCAGAATTAAGTAATAGTTGAAAGAACATTTTTACATTTGAATAAATTGCATGACATAAGAAAAAGCGGTAAATTATATGACGAAAATATCATTATTTATAATTTTATAAAGATTCTGATACGAAATTTAAAAAAATATATAGGTAATATAAATTACTAGAAAATAAAGTTTATACACTTTTCTAGTTATTTATAATTAAACTGATTTAAAAATGTAGTTAATCTTATCGGTTTCAAATTAGATTTTCATGTTTTAAATAATGTTATGCACTTTAGAAAGTTGAAATTAAATATAAGTGCAGTGTACCGATTTTTGACTTACACTTTTCAATATTCTCTTTTCACTAAGTTTCTTAACATTCTATTTATCATAAAGTATTTTATTTGATTGATCCTTGCTATTAAAAAGTATAAAAACTTTTTGAGTGTAGTTATATAAACAAACTTAATAGTGTTTTTATATTTGTTTTTTTATTTTAATTAAAAATAAGTGAATATTAGTATAAATGATAAAGCGACCTGCATTTAAAAGATTGTATTGGAAAACACTTGTGTGTTAAGTCGATGAATTTAATCATACTTTCATGGTAATACTGAAATGATAATACCAAAAAATAATAGAAAAACGAAATAAAATGTCAGTAAATTCATTGATACTCCACGGTAGTGTAATTTATCTTTTTCTGTTTTCTACAATAAAGTTCTGATACTACGAATGACTTCACTTTTCAAATTAATTTTGTGCTCGCTCCACAAACAATTTTTCTAATGAAAAATGTTGTATTAAATCAAAGAAAAACATCATGTTTCACTTCAAATAAGTATTTTAGAGTGGATATCTCAGATGAATTGATTGAAGAATTAGAATAGAAATTTTAGATGAAAAAAGCAATTTCCAACTATGATTTGTAAATGTAAATCACTTATAAAATATCCAGTATTGTTGGATTTCAGTCAAAGAATAACTTCTCTTCCCTTCTATAGAAAGACTGATTATTATTTTAAAATAAAATTGCTTACTAAACTGCTTTCATCTGGAATTAGTAAGAGTCTTCAGGATAGATTGAAAAGAAGAATTAATAAAAAGGAAAACCTTTATTTTATTTTGAAACCTTTTCTAAAGGATGTTCTATACAAAAAAGTGTCTTTGTAACTATAATTACTATAAATAGCTAATAGTTGTTAAATTTATCATTTAAATAATTCCTTTTCTTAAAATATTATAACAAAATAATGTATGGTGAAAGAAGATTGAATTAAAATAACCGAAAAAATTCAATTAAAAGTATAAAATACCTTAATTGATTTTAATGATAATTTATAAGAATTTTTTATAATTTTAGTATAATTATAGATTTATACACACACACACATACACACACACACACACATATATATATATATATATATATATATATATATAATCTGAATATATATTTAAATATCAAATAAAATTAAAAATGGGCGTATAAAATTTAAAGAATGCACTCCGAACCGGAACAAAATAAATTCGATACGTACAAAATAACAAACGATCATCTTTCAATACCACAAAATTATCATAATACGTATTCACATGTGATGTGAACATTTTATTGTTGATATAGGTACTTATTCATACATATTTACAGCACATATAGAAATATATGAACATATGCTCAGATACACATTTGTGTGTGAACTCATAACTATGTGTGTGCATATATGATGTGTGTAGTTGTCGAGTGGGATTTCCTAGTCAGGTATCAGCCACACCAAAATCTGACTCGACAAGCAAAACGATTTAGCCTCAGATGCGTTCACCTATGAAAATTCACGCTTGTTTCATTAATAATTCGGCCGATTAAAAAATATAGATTTACACAGGATATGTATATTTTTCTTATGTCGTAACTCCTACTGAACACAGTTACATGTCATCTTTTTTACAATAATCCGTTTAACGAAAAATGAACTGTTCGACATTATTAAAATGTCGATGAAATTCCTTATTTGAATATCAATATAAGATTCTCATTAGCGCTTTATACTATTATTTATGTGTTTGTTTTTTTTCAATAAAGTATATATTTGTATAAGATTTTATTTTCACACAGATTAACAGTTCTGTTATTTTTAATTATTAAGAAAGGAAACAAACATAAGATTTAATTTATATAGAAGCACTAGAGCATATATAAACGGGTTTAAAGGTTACGTATATTTGTTTTTATCATTAATTATATTCAAAATATAATTATTTGCATTTGATAATATCTATAACATCAACTTAGTATTCTCAAGTGAACAAATTATGTTTTCTTTATGAATACATATTTATTTAAGAAAAGTATTTAATAATATTTGTTCATTCAAAAATACATGACATCAATAAAATCATTTCTGTTTAAGAATACTTTTAAAAAAATAATTCAAGTCAACTAATCTACTTTTTTTGTTATATCCAATCTTATAGACTTATTTTTTTCAATATTATGATAATTTTTATTTACATTAATATACGAATATATATATATATATAGGTAGATAGATAGATAGATAGATATAGATTCATCATTTCAATATCAGCCTCTGTCAATCCACTGATGGACGAAGGCCTCTTCCATGATTTTTTCCATTTTGTACGATTGAACACCTCTCTTTTCCACTGATTGCCAATATTTTTTTTAATTTCCTTATCTCACCTGTTCATTGATCTTTATCTTTATCTTGATCTTTTTATATTTCTTGCGTCCCAGTTAATAATTTCTGTCGTCCATTGGTTGTCTTCTCTTCTTGAAAACCACTCCGCACATTTCCATTTCAGACTCTTTACAGATCTTATTATGTTTGTGACTCCTGTCTGTTTTCGTACCGATTCTATTCTTTTCGTATCTCTTCTTGTTATTCCTAGCATGCATCTTTCCATACTTCTCTGTGTTGTTTGGAGTATTTCAATGATTTTAGCATCAAGCGCCGATATATATATATATATATATATATATATATATATATATATGTATATATATATATAGTGTATTACCATCAGCTCAAATAAATACAATGGATATATAATTTAAAATGATAAATGTGCCAAAGCATAATAATGAACAACAAAAGTATATCAATCGAAAAGAAAGAGCAAAAATGTCTTAACAAATAAAATATTTTCGTAGAACTGTTATATGTTTTGAAGATTGGACATAAAAAATTACTTTTTAAGCACATAATTCATACATCTGCGTTAAAACGAATTGGATATTTGAAAAGTTAAATTAATGAAAACTTACTAACCTATTTATAATAAAGCAATTATTATTTAATACCTCTTATGTTTGAACGTTTCATTTTAAGAGTTTTCCTAGAAACATTCATAAGTTAACTAATAAATATATAGAAAATTAATATTTTACTTCAACATCTGAGAAAAAAGACATGTGAGAAAAAATTGCCAATTAATAATATGAAAAAAAGTAGTTTCCCATCCTGCTCACATAAAATTAGGATACCTAATTAAAGATCTGACTCAGGCTTACAAAAAAATGTTTTCGTTAATTATATCAAAATTCTCAATAAACTATAAAAATATATTATGTGATTTTTTTATTTACATACACATAAACACACACACACACACACACATATATATATATATATATATATATATATATATATATATATATATATGCACTATGTACAAATGTTTAAAAAGAATGTATATCGTTTCTAATAACATTGAAAACTTGTTTATTGCTTTAATTATACATATGGTAATTTAGAATTTAAATAATGGAATATACTTTCATTCTTATATCCTTATCAATATTTAAAAATAATTAATGATATTTATTACCATTAACGTTAATTATATATTATTTACTAAGGTTATCAGTTTTCAAATAGATTTACAAAAAAAATCTTATACGTTTTTTAATGAGATTTTATGTTTTTGTAAAATATTTAAATTTTTATAAAAAAATTCACGGATCAATTTGCATAAAATTCAAAAGAACGCGAAAAATATATTAAGAATAAATCAGAAATATATCATTAGAATAATCAGGTATAACATGAAATATAAATACATATATATATATATATATAGGATGATTCAACTTAGGCTTCCGTACGAAAACATTAAAAAAACCGCAAAAATTATAAAGAAAAAAACGTTATCCCCCATTTAGTACTTTAGTTCAATTGTATTTTAGAACTGAATTGAACTAAAATACTTAACAAAAAATAACATGACTTTTCTTGACCCCTGCACCTCCTTTTACTGTTCCATGGGAAGCCTGAATTGAATCAGCTTATATATATATATATATATATATATATATATATATATATATGAGGTAAAAAATATAGTATATATATATATGTATGTGTGTGTGCGTGTGTATTTTAAAGTTAATATACAGAATTTTTGATCAATTTTAATACATTCATCTTCTGTATTGTGAAACGGATGGATCTGTAAGTTCTCTCGCATAATGAATTCAGAATACTAAGATTCAGGACTTATGCAGATTGAATTTATTGGAGGTCTCGTGAATCGAGGTTTTCACCAAGTGATGGATAATTTTTCGTAGCTCTTCGACAATACTACATTTCTCACCTTATCTAGTGAGCTCTAGAGTGCCCACGAAGGCACCATCTTATTGAGTTATGCATTCATTAGAGATCAATTCAAACATATTAAGGATTTTCTCATTTTGTAGTAAACGTACAATACTATAAACTGAACAAAACGCAATAATTAAAGTAAGATTAATTCGTTTTTCACTTTCTTTTTTAGAATAAAGGCAGACAGTTTTCGAATTTATTCTTGAACTGAATTTATTGACTTGCAAATGTTTCAAATTCAGAATTGAACACCATCTCTATATTTGTCATATTGCATATTCCTGTTGAACACTTTAGCAGGTCTATTTATTATATCAAAATTTTATTGACTGCATATCTTTACTGAGCATTGGTCTAGAATCTTTATGTTTTAACAACGTTAATGCTTTACAAGGTATCGTTCAATAAAGAAGAGAACAAGTTTATTGATTTGAGATTGAGCTTTTAAGATAACTTTGTCACCTTCTGCAATAAAATTATTATTTTGGGCTCTTATATATCTTGACTTGAGATCTAATACAACGTCAATAAAAAAATTAATTCGATATGAATGGCGTCAAAATTCTAGCATTAAGTTTTATCATAATAGAATATAAGACACTATAGCCAATTTATTTTCATAAATGAATTATTCACTCACCCTACAACCTACGAAAAAACTTTTGTCAAAAATGTTCAATAAATGATTAGTGGTGATTTTTGAAGAAACTATCAATAATCATCTTTTGTCTATTTTTCACCGGGATATTTCGTTGTAGTCTGTGGAATGGAAGTATAATTCACTTGTGAAATTATTTTTTTTATTCGAGAAATAGATAAGTACTTTCTGGCAACTATTTTCATATTATTTGTGAGTAGAGTATAATATAGTTAAATGTTAATACAATTTGAAAGAAAATAAGAAAATACAAATATAAAGGATGTGTGGATCAGTTGGAAAAAATAAAGAATCTAACAAAACATTGTTTAATTCTTCTTTTCTTTACTATGAAGCCACATTTAAAATTTAAAAATTTTGGTACCGTTTATGAAACCTAAAATCTTTATTAAGGTATAATATTTAATTTTTCAATATAATAGCAAGAAAATGTTTAAAAAAATGAAAAGAATTGTTTTAATTTCTTTGTATGTATAAATTATGAACTGAGGAAACTTTGTTTCGATTCTGTTTTTTCTAAACCTAGTTTTATGTTTCTAAACGTTTAAAAAATATAAATTAAAAACATCAAAATTAAACCCGAGGTATTTTTTTCCTTTCAAAAGTATATCATAGAGGTACACTTAAGGAATACTGTTCTAAAATATATTATATAATTTATAGTCCTGTAAAGCAGTAACACCTTTTGTTTTTTTAAAAAAAAAATTGTGAAATATTAAATATTAAAATTGAATCGTTAATAATAAAAATGTTAATGTAAAAAAGTTAATGATTCAAAATCATGTAATACATTAAATACATTTAATTACTTATATTTAACATTTTATTACTTAAATTATATTTTTATATGTATGAAAAGCATAATTATTATTAAGAAGCAGAAATATAAAGACGGTAATATAAGTAAAGATACAAAATTGATTTATAGTGTATGTTTGTGTATATATATATATATATATATATATATATAATTTCTGTATGTATGTACATGTATAATTCTTGGATAAAATATAAAATTTTCTGAAAACTGCATTGTGAACCAAAATCGAATAATAATATTTTGAAAATATATGACATTTATTGAAGTGTGATTTTGGTACTGTATATTTTTTAATACGATGTGATATTTTTCAGATTATTAAATATAATATACGGTCATGATAATAATAAATAATCATTTTTCGAATAATAAAATTGTTTAATAAAAATACTTGTAAAATTACTGGCCATTAAAATACTTACACCTTAAAATACTATAAATCATCGAATAAATTATTTTCTTTTTACGATTTTGATATTTTTTAAACCATATTTTTATTAAATTAAAACAGAAATACTCAGTTGATACGTTAGTGACGTTATTGACTAATATGCCATTCGGCTGTATACACTTTTATGTCATATCTTATCATCTTTAATTAATAAAGAATCTTTTTTGTGATAATTACATGTGTATTGAATTCAAATGTAGGGGAGGAATGATTTTTTTTCTGACGCCAAACACATTATGGAGTGAGGGTTTAGCCGAGAGATGCCCTTTTCTTGAGTGTATATACGACCACGTCGGTTTTCAAGGGAATAACAGTTTTGGTCGTATATGCACTGAAGAAAAGGGCATCTTTGGACTGAACCCTTACTTCATAAGGTGCTTGGTTCCAGGGAAGAAAAAATCATTCCTGCCCGACATCTGAATTCAATACAACATTTTTACAATGTATTTAAATTCATCTTCATAACTAAAATTTTATTCTCTATGTGAACTAAAAAAAAGATGTAAGTTTTTTTTACTGAAGTTTCTACAGGCATAAAAAGATGAAACAAATTGTGGTTTTGATATTTAAAGTATACTTTTTTTTAAAAAAAAAACTGATGATCACATGATATTTAATTTTGATGGTTATTTCAAGGCAAAATAACAGCTAAAAATGTTTGAAATACTGAAATAAAATTGTAACAAATTGCTAGAAATGTTTTTTAAGAATGAGTATACAATTCGATACACGTGTCTCGATACGATTTTTATTTTAAATAAATGTCAATTGTATAATCGTTAACTCTCAAATTGGGCCAAACCGAACTACGAAAAAGAAATAGGACCCCAGTATATTGCATACAGAAACATGCTCTTCATTATATTCACAACAATAAAATTTAATGTCCCTATAAATAAAATAATAATAAAACTGTAGAAAAGAAGTCCGTAGCAGTAGCGAGCACACTGCATATTCGTTGTCGAATTTTTAACAGCGCACTAAAACAACGAAATTCAACCTTGAACTTAGGCCGAGAACGTTGCTTTTCGCGCTATTCTTAAAAGGCTATGCCGAAGAAGAAGGAGGTCGCCGAGTCATTATGGTTAGTCTACATTCGGTGTTATAAAACAGCCATCTGCTTGATTTACGGCCGATAGTAATTGGCGTTGCAGTGTTACCGCACGATGCTGTGTGATTGCTTGCTTGTGCGGGCAACGGATCACTGAAACAAGAGCTCTCTGCATACCACCTCATTTCACGGTGTTATTTTTTTTAAAAAAAAGTCAATGTAGAATGTTTGTTTATCGCTCTTGATATGAAATTCCTTTAATGAATAATCGTCTCATAAATCGTAGAGAATAGACGGTATCTACTTTTCTATAAATATACTCGTCGACCTTAATATATTGTAGTATGTCAAAAAATGTAAACATGATGAACTTCAGAAGAGAGTGTATAATGAGGTTGTGTTTATTACTTCGAGATTATCAATCAAGTTTGGTAAAATATGATTAGATTTTTGCAATATAAGGAAAAAATAAAAATTCAAATGAACTTATGAATGTATGATTCTAGAAATTTTACTTAAATCAATAGTTTGAAATTTAATTCTAAAAAAAGCACCTCATTCTATTTAGGAAAGTGATTATTATCTAATAAAAATTCAGTGATTTTTATCAAAAATGTGACTTTTTTCTCATTTATATTAAATTAGACAGATTTTATTTTATTCTTTATACTTAAAATTGAGCAAAGGCAATTTTCGATTTTTTGGATAATTTCCATAAAAAAGTACTATTTAAATATAAAATAAATTTGAAATTATTAATCATGCATTTTATATTATCTGTTCTACGATTCGGAGTTAATAACTATTGTATAACATGATTTTTTTAATGAAATTAATAAAATAACACTTAATTTAAAAATGAAAAGAGGGCGAAAAAATATACACAGAGACACATTTCACATTTAAAAAAATACATTTCACTTGAGTATAAAAATATTGGTTACTCATTCTTATCAATTCTTGTCTCATTTATTTTATTTTCAATAATTAAAATAATTTAAAATTGCAAGTAAATGAAAAGTATAAGAAATTCTCATTGTTAATTATTGTAATTTGAAATATTTCAAACAAGTTTAAGAAATTATTAACCTTTTATCAGAAATGCAATTATTTAATAGTTACACATATTATTAAAACCTACAGTTTTATTAAAAAAAAATAAGTGTTAAGTCAAATTAATGTTCATAATTTTATAATAAAAAATAAATTACATATTTGAAAAGGTTAGAACTCTTAAAATAAATTTCAATGATCTATTTCACTATTTTTTATTAAAGAATAATATAACATTTTACTTTCCAAAATAGTATGTTAACCTTACTATATAAGCTAAAAATGTAGTTACAACTATCTATATTTTAATATGTTATGATTAAATGTTGATGTGTATGATTAAAACAATTACTACTATTAATTACATCAAGATAATTATCGTCATCAATAAAGATGACTATATAATAATATACTAAAGTCAATATGTGAAAGATGTTTGTTCATTTCAAGATTTGCCAAGAAGGACATAAGATTTTATTTTTTTTCTTTAGATATGTACGTTAATAATTTAAAATATGTTTGTAGGAGGATTACTAAATAAAATACATTGATTCAAAGAATTGAAAAAAAAATTATTTATAGTAATACAAGAAAAATGTTATATTTTATTCACAATAAAACCTTATCTGTCGAACTTGAAATATAAACAGGTTTAAATGTAATTACTATAATTATTATTACCATCACATATGACATTATATGGCATTTTATAACGATTATCAGTACAAATGTGTTAAAAATACATTATATATATATATATGAAGTATGTGTGTGTGTGTGTGTGTGTATGTATGTATATATTATGTATGTATGTATGTATGTATGTATACATACATACATACATAGATACATAAATTTTGATAAGAACTATATCATCTATAGTCACCGTTTTTATTATTATTCTTTATTAAGAATTAAATTTTATTCATCAATATAACTTTATTAAAATGTAAGAAAAAAATTAAAACATTTATTCCACTGGATCTATTCAAGTTCACTTACACGATTTCACTTATAAATCTAACACACCTCTATAATTATACAGAATATCGTCTGAAGATATTTATCATAATTTGAATATATATATTTATTTAATTATAATTTTATTTAATGTTTAATAGAATATATAAGAGATGCTTATCCACAATTGGTCTCTTTTATGTTCACTTCGTTAATTAACATCTATGTAGTCATGTTACTTCCAGAATAAATTATTAATTCTTGACTGACCTGAAGCAAGTTAGTACACGCATAAAAAGCTTGTCACAACAAGATACGGTCAGTACGAATTACTGGACCGACAAGGCCGCATGTATTGTTTTATATTACTTGTCTGGGTATAACTAGATTATATATATATATATATATATATATATATATATATATATATATATATATACCTAATAAAACCATGATTCCATTAATAATTGTTTCTCAC
This sequence comes from Acanthacorydalis orientalis, assembly GCA_034766995.1. Classification (NCBI taxonomy): domain Eukaryota; kingdom Metazoa; phylum Arthropoda; class Insecta; order Megaloptera; family Corydalidae; genus Acanthacorydalis; species Acanthacorydalis orientalis. The sequence continues at coordinate 40,429,309 of CM068316.1, forward strand.
TGATTTTTTTGAAAAAAGTAATTTACATTATTATTAGAACGGATTACTGGATTATAAATATATATATATATATATATATATATATATATATATATATATATATATATATATTCTTCACCTCTAGAAATAGTCGGAATAAAAAATGTTCTAGCAGATGTTATCTTATTTTATACGATCTCCCCTTCTTCACATTTCCGATATATTTTTTTTAATAATCGTATTATCATTTTCTTTCAGAGCATTTCTTGTTTTATAAGACTGGTTTTAACCCATAAGACATCTTTAAGTAATTGAGTTGTTTTTGTTTACATTATTAAAAGTTAACTAAGATCTTCTTTTCTATTTTTTCAAAAATGGTTGTGTAAAGATGCAACAATTAACAAAAGTGGTCGCACAAAACAGAATAAATAGTGATTCGAAGGAAAAAATAATAGGATAATTATAAAATAGACTGTACATGTGCAAAAAGATATTACGGTTTTAGAAGTGGAATAAATTAGCAGGGACTTATATTCAAAACAAAAAATAGGAAATTTAGGTATCGAAGAGAACCAATAACAGAGAGTTCAAATGAACTAAAGGACGTCATCTTACCAATATCATTTTCCATATCTCTATGGAACTTAACTAAAAGTGTCAATTGGTGGCAATTAATTTGAAGATGGAACTATTTATATTGAAGAAATTATTTTTTATATAAAAAACAATTATACAATTAAATATTAGGTTGGTAGGAAAATAATTGCGGGATTTGTTTTCTAAATTCTAACCTTAATTTTTTTCAATGAAAGTGTCACTTCATCGTTTTCGTGTTAATATCATTTCAAAGTGAATTTTTCGGTCTCTGTTTGGTAACATCGATTTTGGTTTTATTATTAATTTTGCTTCAAATTGGGCCATTGAATTGAAGATGGAAAATAAGGAAATAAGAGCATTTTTTGTATGAATCCAAAACGGGTGGTATATCAACAGAAAGTGCTCTGAAACTAAACGATAATTTTGGTGTGGGTACTGTTAAGGAATATACGGTGCAATAATGGTTCCAAAAATGTCGTGCTGGGGACGAGAACCTTAAAAATGAAGAAGGTTGCGGGCGTCCTTCTTCATTTCATGTCGATAGATGAAAGAGTTAATTGAATTAGATCCACGCACAATTCGAGAGATTAAACAAAAGTTAGCCTATAGTCATCCAACACTTCTGGACCAGTTAAAACAGCTAGGAAAAAAATGTATATGAATTTGAATATCATGATCCGCAATTATTTTTCTACCAACCTAATTCATAACCATCTAAACAGAATCCAATTTGAGTAAATTCAGTTATAAGTAAATATTTATAGGAACAAAATCGACCTCTAAGGAAAATCAGCAATCGCCTTTAAATAATAGCAACAATTATACAAATACAATATCCTATTGAGTCTGACTGAATAGCTTTAATTAAAATGTAAAAAAAATTGTATCATCATTCAATATTGAAACGTTATTCAAATATCGATTAATTTCAATATTTACATGTATTAGCAATTATGTATGCATTTATCTTCAGCTTAATGCCACATCAATACTTTGAAAAGTGTGTTCAATATATTAATAGTTTACATTAATTAATATATATATATATATGATCAATATATCGACTTTAATTATACCAAATATATAAGACCTTGAATTGTCGAAGACATTTAAGTGCAAATAAGGAAATGTGTATTATATGTATGAATACATGTATATATATATATATATATATATATATATATATATATATATATATATATGAACACCTTCATCTGAATGGTTACTTCGTTGTATTTTTATATAGTATTTTTAAGTAAACGTTTTTTACTATCGAACTCAGTGTCAAAAGAAATAAATATCGGGCAATAATATTATAAGAAGGTTTTAAAAATTTAAGAGCATAAAATCTATGAAACTATATTTTAATTGACTTATGGTTATTAAAAAATATCAGATCTATAAAGATACCTGTGTTGCTAATTATAATTATTTAAAATAGCTAACGTCTTTCACACAAAACAGATTACATGTATTTGTTTGTACTTTTACAAATTTCTTCTTTTTGTTTTATATAAGATTACAATTCAAAACACATGGAACTATGCAATTATTTAAAAGAACTGTGTTCTATAACATGAAGTGTTCGTGATTTTTTGAGATACGAATGCGTGGTAACGATCAACTATCCATCAGAATCGAATTAATCATGTACGAAACTTTCTAACATCACTAGTTATTCACAACACCTCAGATCAATTACATAATCTGTGCTGTTGCGGCTCCCTACAATAACATTAAATTCTAGATAAATTAACCGAAGTGTATCATAATATTGTGGCCTTCAAATGTTCACTGTCTTATTATGTTATACTTAACTGTTAAGTAATGTACGTGAGCAGGAAGTTCTCTTGAAAAAACTTTTGAATAATTTAACAGTAGTACTTAAAATACGACTGTGAAGTGTACACGCACACATTCAAACACACTTCCACATATAAATGACAGCAACAATTACAAGTAGGTTTTTATTTCGTCCATTATCACTACGTCGTCTTATTTTGTAGTGAAAATATGAGAATTTCACGTGTAATTAAACCTGTGCTTGGTGCTAGAATCGTACAGTTCGACAAAGATAATTATTTAACGAGTTGTGATTGTGGTTCATAGTTTGTTCGTTTAACACTCATGTGTGTGTATAGAATGACTTTTCGTTTATATTTTAATATATAATCGAGAAATGATTATGTGGGACTTTCTGATAGCGTGTCGCGATGGACTATTCATGCACGCTAAGTTGTTGTTCATATTAAATAGATACATCGTGTGGGTTTTTTCATCAATTAATATACATATTTTGAAATCAGTGAGTATTCATGAAAGTTCAAATTAAACACATGCATATATGAATCTTGTATTTAGAATGGGAACTATTCGTTCTTAAAATCAATTCATGAAACCATTCAAAAAAATTTAATACATCTATGAATTAATACATGTTACGATATTCATAATCATTCGTACATTTATACAATTCTATATGTTTTTAAATAATTTCTTACGAATTGTTAAATAGTTGAATAATCTATCTTAACAAGTCAAATATTACTGTGTAAAAAAATAATATGTAAAAAATGATAACTTTTAACGTTTTATTATAAAGTAATTAGTATTTTATTTTGAAAAACTTTTCTATAAAACATTCAAAAAATATCCATTTTAATTTCATTATATAATTATTTAAGTTTTAAAAATTTGAAATTATTTGAACAGTTGAATAATATTTATTAGTATATAAATAAATTAATAAATCATGATTTATATAATCCCCAAAACAACTCCTCCACCTGCACTCAGCAAAACTCAAGATGCGTACCCCCCCCCCAAGTTTTGAAAATCGGCCATCTTACATGACCAAACTTTATTATTTACATCTGATCGAGCGGGGTCGTAATGGGTACTACAAAATACAGTTTTACTGTACAATAATAGGCAATAATAAATATTTATAAAAATAAAAGATATTGCTATAAATTAACTGTTTTGAATTTTTAACTTTTCAGGGTTTTTCCGAAAATTCCTTCGAATTTTGACTTTAACTCTCGGAACCCCTGAAGATGTTGCACGAAACCCCAGCGTTCCGCGGAACATAGTTTGAAGAACACTGATCTATGTGAATAAACTGATTTAGATTAATAACTACTTAGTGACTAGTTTAAAATCTATGTTAAAAAATATGTCATCTTTTATTCAGGAAGTAACTGTTTCCATAATTGAACGACTATTAATCAGTTATAAAGCCAATTAAAATGTTCAAAGACATAAAGCGAATTAAATAAATAAATTAATTAATTAAGTACGTGCGCAGAAATGTAAATACTTATATAGCAAAATGTAGGGAACCTTATAGAATAACAAATGTAAATTATATATATATATATATATATATATATATATATATATATATATATATATATATATATATATATACGTGCAAGTGAAAAATATAGAAATGTCCAGTATATATGAATCATATATAGGCGGTTTTATTGCCTTTATTAAATATGATCATTGGTGAATTAACAAACAGTTATTTAATTTTGATGCAAAGTTTCGTCACCTTTTCGTGAGATTTTCTTAGTTAACTGTAACTTTTTTCTATCAACTTGTATATTTATCGTAATGTCGCTTTGCCTTGTATATAAATTATTTACATAGATAATATGTATAAATTTACATCAGTAAACATTGTTCGGGTTTCGTAAAAAATATTTATGTTTAAATTGCAGCTAACATTGTATTTGAAATACTTTCTGAGAATAAATATTTCTAATGTCGATAATTGATATTCCACTCCTGGCACTAATCTGAGAATATAATTTAAAGAAGAAAATAAACTACAGTTTAAGCACGTACACGTGTCAGATTCTCTTTCTTTTGATAGTGTCTTCGAGAATATCGTCGATGTCTGACAGCATGTCGTGGGAAGAGCTAACTCAGTCTAACCCCTACCGATGGACAATGTCAGATCGGGTTGAGTAACAAAGCGACCGCATTCTGTTTACACTTGGAGTTAAGAGTCTAGTCTGGCCAGGTAGGTCGATTTTTTTTTATTTGTCTTGACTTTTTTTCAATTTCGAAAAAAATTAATGAAAGCATATGGTAGCTTTTTATTTTATATTACCACATGTGAAAATGAAGATGGATGTAATTTATACTCCAGATGAAAATATTTCATATATTTACGGAACACTGTAGTTTCATTTTTATTTTGTTATATACAGTTCTCTGTTGTGAAGTGTAATCACATATCTTATAGTACTATTACTATTGTATAAAGAAGCTACAGTAAGATTTCACACTCTACCTGTAATATACAATTGAAAATCCCACACGATTAAAATCTGAAGATATATATACAAGTTTACTCTTCCGCATATATATATATATATATATATATATACACATTTCATTATGAAATAATAAAATTTTTTTAATGAATTGTTATTTTAATGCACTGAAATATTCTTAGGAATCTATTAAAAAAATCTTATATTATGAACATTAAATGTTGAATTGTATTGCAACTGGGAAGTTTAAATATGACTTTTACATATATATATATATATATATATATATATATATATATATATATACTTTATCAAATTGCTTTACTTAACAATTAATATTATTACAATAAAGTATTGCAGTTTTACAGTTTTTTTTACATTTTTCAGAATTAATATTTTTGTAATATTCTTTTAATCATGTCATATTATTTTATATTTATAATTTTTTTTATCACTTTCATCTTGACACAATACACATTGATTAAGATTATTTTTTTAATACGAATTGAAAATCTCTATCTATATTTTTCAAAAAGCTTTTAGAATGAAGTTTTTTTATATAAATCAGTTTAAATATAAATCATTCGTTGAATCCATTATGTACGTCTAAAATTATTCAAATCTAATTCTGTACTAAGTTTATATGTTTCAGCCATTAAATATTAACAAACAGCCATTAAATATTAACAAGTATTCGATATTTTTAATAAAATATGACAAATATTAAAAAAATAACTTCAAAGTTGTGTTAGATGTTTAGTTTTAATCATTTCGAACATATTTTCAGATAAAAAATTACAATTATTCATATCCTACAGTAATTAGTCCACTTAAAGAATTATTAGTAGCGATAAAAATTAAAATGAAAATGTGTCTTCCCTGTTGTTTAATATTTTTGTAAGAATGTTTGTATTAATCGAATTTCAGTTGAAAAGTTTTTTCATTAAATTAGAACACAAACTTAAATTCTACATTTTTTAGTGTTTTTCTATTTAGCGTTTCTTTCTAATCTGTTATACAAAATTCAGCTGTTGGTATTTATTAAAGATCTATTTTTTAAAAAAAAACCATTCAGTACTTATCTTTAATCAAACATTTTAAAAAAATATACGCATATAAAAACATCACATCACTGTTTGTAGAATCAATTTCTCATTGTATCATTATTTTCTCAACATGTCAAATATATCAGCCAAAAGTTGTCAGTTTTTTCTTACAAAAAAAAGTGTACATAATTCAGATCCGGCATAAGACTAATATAATCATTATTATCTTTATTATCAAAACGTTCAAACAAGGGCATTGTGTTTTAAAACAAACATGACAAATATTCAATCGACGACATAGATTAATATTGATCACGTTCGCGCTAGGATACAAACATGTGACCTTTACCGACCAATCGCAATCTGAATTCACGACATCAGCTCCCGTGGAGACGTTCCATTCACCTCGATCTAATGCTACTGTTCTGCTTATCTGTGCAGACCAGATATCATAGAAATAACTGATACATAAACAATATATTTATGTTATGTTGGAACCGTTACACGTTATTAGCCGTTTATATGGAACCAACTGTATATAACATTCACTCCATGTTATTATCACTGACTGTATATTATTATTAATTCAATGTCGTCGTTTTGATTGACTGGGCCTTTTTGAATAGCGTGAGTCCAGACGACTGATTGATACTAACTAATAAATTTGGAAGGTCGATATCCTTTTTGCACGCGATATGATTTAAATAAATGTGTATGTATATATATATATATACATTTAATTGATGATATGAAGTTGTGAGCCGCGGTTACTAAAATGATTGCATTACCACGTAGAAAATAATAAATCGCTTATGAATAATAAGCAGTACGTACGTAGCAGTTGGAATAATAATGAATGAAATGAAATATTAACCCATATTTTTTCAGAAAATTATATATTTATGATAATAGAAATTTGGGTTTCAATTACAGAGTCAAATTTAAGAACAAAGCTGTTCAACTTTTCGTACGGAACCGTTAATTTCAGATTACTGTTATTCTTTTGATGAGTTATTGATTATTAAAATGTATACTATCCTCTTGAAAACAATTTCAATAAATAAGGCTATAGTTATACACACACACACACACACATATATATATATATATAACGAATGACAAAAGATATAAATAAATAAATTCATAACTGTGGATTACAGAACTTTTCAAGTCGCTCCTAAAATAATATTGCAAGAATAATATTTTTCTTAGAAATGCATAACTGTAATATTATTAGATTTTTTAAAAAAAACTAATTGATTTATTAATAAACAAGAGTAGTATTAATAATAAACTGAAATATCAAGACGGTATTTGAAACACAAGAGAAAGATAATTGCATATTAAATCGATTTAAATATTAGGCTTCTTCGTAGAATAATTTAAAACCTTCTCTAATCATTAAATGCATAGGCGTATTTATTTACGATGTTCGTAGTGTAAAGTATCAGTAATTTTGACTAACAATTCGCAGAAATATGCAAATTAATTGGAAGCTGTCAGAACAAAATGTTGTTAAATTATAAATTTATAGTTGGAACAATAAGTACCAGACACATTCAGTTGGATTCATATGAAGTAGATAAGTCTCTTGAGCTTTTCGATCTAGTGGCCGTCTACATACATTAAGGTTTAGTAACCACTCTTAATCCTAAATAATAAAGAATGAGGAATAGGTTCCGTGCCTGACACTCAATTAAAAATTCACTTCACTCATCGAAAAGCAGTATAATGGTTTATTCACATTCTATGTGCCAGGTTTTTTGATTATACATTATAGAATGTTTATTTGTTTTTATATTTGTAACACAGAAAGAAATTTAAATTTTGCATATGATGGAAAATATTCAAAAAAAATCCTGGTAATCATAATCTTTTTAAATCGTACACTTTTTTTCTACAGCTAGTTGCAACACTGCTGTGATCTTCAAACAGCGGTAACAAATTGTTAGTAGTTATTTGTAGATGTCATACATTTCGACAATAGTTTAAGAGAATAACTCCTCACATTAAAAAGGAGGAAAACCACTAAGATAATATTTCAACGGAATTACAAGTATAAAAACCAACAACTAGAACTTTAAATAAGATGTCAATCACTGAGTACAAATCTATAATGAATGTCCATAAGTTTCATATCATTCAACCAAAATTTAAATAATCACACAACCTCATTCTATAAAAAAAAAACAAATTAATGTCAAATTTAATAGGAAGTACTAGTAACAATAACTTCCTAGATTTTTTTACATCCATTAAAATATAAAATTGAAGCTTATTTTTTTCTAACAATTTAAAATCTTTTCATTAAATATTATCGAATTTAAAAATATTTACTATCTTCTGAATCTTTACTAAAGTGAACAAAATATATAAATATTTTTCGAATTTCCCTTTCCCCCATACCATTCCTACTAAGCTATAATGCTGGATCAGCCCTCGCTATTAACTGCCAATCATAATTCAAATTATATAGTTCTGTTTTAATAATAGTCACAAAACATATTAATATGTATTCAAATATTAACAGAATTTTAATAAACAATCTATAATGAATACTGGAGATAAATATCAAAAAACTTGAAATTTTAGATATATAAATATTATTTTATTATATATAATACTGTTATTTATATATATATATATATATATATATATATATATATATATATATATATTGTTTGCAACATAAAAAATAAGTATCTGTTCTAGAGACTTCAATGCGTTACTACTAACAAACGGTATAGGCATATATAGTAATTAAAATAATTAGCAAATCATTGATAGATAAGTAGTTAATGCATCCGTCTAATGATCAATAAGATAAATTGAAATCTTGCTTTATGACAAGTGTAAATTGTTATTAAGAAAGTAACTGTTTTCATTTTATCAAATGATTTTAATACAAGAAGTAGGAAATATGATCCAGTTCCGAATTTAAATTATATTTAATTAAATTCATTATATTCAATTACTGTTATTCGGAAATTGTTTATTTCATCCTTCTTAGGCTAAATATTTATAAGAATATAGTAGAAAATTATGGAAAAAATTTGGATAAATATTCAAATTTCAATGGAAGTGTGAAAGTCTGAAATGGGTTCCAGTTTGTATTCCACATCACTTTTCTACTTTTATATCAAGACGAAATTTAAGTGAGGAATATACAAGTAATGATTTTTTGCTGGAAATAAACTTCTATAATGAGATTATTTTTTCTTGAGCAGATGTATTATTTTTTAAAAAACATACATACATATATATATATATATATATATATATATAAGTAAATATATAAATTCTGCACACTGTGCAATAAAATTTTATTATAAAAAAATAACTAAAATATGTTGATACTATGGAAGCTTTGAGTATTCTTTTGAGTATACTTTCTTGGTTTTATATATATATATATATATATATATATATATATATATATATATATATATATATATATATTGTTCACTGTTTACATTTTTTTTAAATAAATCTTATTAAATTAATTGAATAACAAACATTTAAAATGTTCATCTGTTGTATATACTTATTCCAAATTAACTTCTAACATTTTAGTACCGTGCAGTGTATTTTATAATGAAAGTATTTTTATTTTCGATTATAAATTTACTTTAATTAAAATATTACGTAGAATAAATACTCGAGTATGTAGATTTAATATTTATTTCTATGATATACATTGATAAGAATAGTAAGATATTTTTATGTACAGAATTTTTTTGAAAATTAATTTAATCATAAACAAAAAATAATGATAAAGTTTGTGTTATAATGAATAAATTAAAACTGATAATATTCATTACAATTGGTGTTAGTCATTTCTATTACCAATTATTATCGGTTAGAGAAGAAATGTAACCTGTTCATTCAATATATGTATATATATAAATATATGTATATATATATATATATATATAAATATTTGTGTATATATAATATATATATATATATATATATATATATATATTCAATAAGAAAATAGTTAACAATTTGTATAATATTTGTTTATTTCTTTTAACCTACTTTGGTTGATGTTATTATTAAAAACAGATTATTTAGTTTATTTATATACCTACAGAGCTTATAATTTATTTGGAAGTGATTGCAACAGAGACCTCGCTACCTGTCTCTTTAACAATAACAAGATATTGTTTATGCACAATTAATATAACAATACAGTCATATGTGGAGGTCAACCACCTAATACATATATTGTTCATTCGATAAAAATCTAAAATGGAAATTATTATATTGAAAATAATGTTTTCGGTTCTTCATACAAGGCGTGGCTTCATCCTGTTCAGCAGCGATAGTTAAATTTAATCGTATTCGTCCGATTTCGACATTGCACGTATTGTAATATCATTACAATAGACACGAATTATCCACGAAACGTGATTGTTTTAAGAAAAATATCTTGTGTGTAGGTGGACATATCGCATGTCAGTGTGTGAGTACTGTGTGTACGACTGGCCGGAGATCGTAAACCATTCATTAAATCATTTTTATAAGATTGTATTTAATTGGGTATTGGTCCGTTTTGCTGGACATTGAAGGGCATCGTGAATATTATATACGTATAATTAATGCGTGGGTTCTCTTATTGGAATAAAGTACGAGTAAACTGAATGTCACGAATGGAATGATTATTTTCTTAGATGTATACTCGTACATCATTAATTACTTTCTTTTGTAAGGAAAGCGGACAATAGAAAAGTATGTTCTTACATTATTCGTGTAAAAGATAAGTAGGTGAATCCTAAGCTTTTATTGTCTTAAGCACTTTAATAAAAAGGATAAAGATTATCAGCGTTTCACAAATAAATTGTTCATTCATCCTACGAAATACATTTTTTCCCATCAAAAATTATTAATAATTGATTATTGATTATTTTTTACTATTGCTTCCGCGTATTTCGATTGTAATACCTTTATCATCAATAGATTTTTTCTGTTCTTTGTAGTATAAAGGAAAAACTTATTTATGATAATGAATGTAACCATGTTAGAATAATATTTTCATAGTCTACCAAAAGGCGACAATTTTTTTCTGGAAAATATCTCAATAAGCTTCAATGTTGCAGTATTCCTAAATAATACAATAGATAAAACAATATAATATTTTTAAATACATAATCCGATTTTCTAATAACCTTTATTTAAAAATAAAATTTCTTTGAAAATGTATATAAAAAAAATTCAGAAAACAAATACTGTGTTATTATTAATAAAATTATTTTACAACTGTTTGGTTATGTTCAAAATATATATTAAAAGTAAAAAATAAAAGAATTCTGTCTAATTCATGTATATTTTTTTATTAGAGTTCATTTTTTTTTTTGAACTTTATCTTTTAGTAAGAATGGGGATTACTCAAACTTTTGTCTTGACCTTTAATCTTAGTGAAATTCTAAAATATTTTAAAGAACAGACATCAAAATTATTTGGTGTATTTGTATGTTAATTGAAGTTTTCTGCGATTTTCAAAAAAACAGGTTTTTTATATTATGATAGAAGTTATATTTAAATTGTCAGAATGGTAAAAATGCAAATAATTCAAAATTTTAATCGATTACAAGATATTGAAATCATTAATACATATTAAGATTAACGTTTTTCATTGAAATATCATTAGATATGCTAATATTCTATTTACTTATTTCCATATATAAAAATATTTAATTTAATTATTTATAATTTCGTCTACAACTTATATACACAACTTTAGTGATTTTTATTATATATATATATATATATATATATATATATATATATATATATATATATATATTTTATATATATATATATATATATATATATATATGTATTATACTTTTGATTATTGCTCTGTACTATTTGTATATATTAAAATTAGGTTTATTTTTTTTGCTCATTTTCTAGATTAGATTTAGATAGCAATATTTCCTGCTCATTCCACATATCGTATCATGCAATCTCACATTTTGGTATTCAAATAAATCATCTGTCATTCTGTTGACATAGTTTTATTATTAATATTTTTTTAGAATATGTCCAAGTGATTGACAATACATTTAAGGAATCGAGGACAGATATTTTATTCGATGAGCAACTAAACGAAAAAGTATATTTATAGATCACTTTTACTCATAGAAAAAGATGTCTGTTCAAATTTCATTTAAATGTTTTCTATATGGAAACATAAGGCCGTATTATGTATTCAATAATATAAAATAAATATAATATTAAAAATTAATTCATTAACATTAATAAGAAAATAAATCTTTTCCAAAATTGTGATATATCAAAAGCATTCAATCTTTTTTTAAATAAATAAAAGAAAGGGATTATACAATGGTTTTTTTTATATCTCATATAATTAAAACATTAAAGTGTTTCATTGTGTTAGATTTTTGGAAATATTTTAAAGTATAAAATAAAAATTAGTCTAAAAGTTTCATTTAATGATTCCTTTAGAAATGATAAAAATATCTAGTAATTTTCTGATGCGATTTTTTAAGTATTAAATATTTTACTACGAGATAAATAACATGTATTGCAGAATCGCTCATGTGAAAATATGTCTTAATTTTATAAAGTATAAATAAAAATATTAACAAAACGATTCTCATTTTTTATTCATTACTTTTTATTGTAAATATTTTTGAAATTAAAAACATTTTTATCTAGATCTCGATATGAAAATATGAATTAATATACTTTTTTGCATTCTTTTTAATACTATATTCTTTTTATTACAGTTGAAATTAAATTGACCACACTGTTTCCTTTTACTCACTTTAGTAATTAATTAACTTATTATAAAAATTGTTACAGTCGTGCCTGACCTAATACAACACTGATATGTCAAAACAGCATGTCATTTCTTATAATGTATGAAAAGATTAAATCAATAATGCATAATGTCGCTATTGTAAAATAAATACTGGTAAAACTAGGACGTTTGTATAATCAAAATAAATTCCGTTTGACATAGAAGAATACCAAAACTTCTGTTACAATTTGTTAAACATGTCTTTTCTTAATTTCCAATTTATTTAACGGTTAACCTTTTTGATCCCAAAAAAATATTATATAAAGACGATTTCTTAAAAAAATCTTTTAGTATTTTAACATTTTATTCGATTATATATATATATATATATATATATATATATATATATATATATATATGTATGTATATGTATATTTAATGAAGAATTTTCCACTGCATGTTTTTTTAAGTTGGGTTTAGTAATATAATAACATTAATCTGTTTTTCAACTTAAAGTTCTGGACAATAAATCTATTAATAAAATCCTGAGTCTTTCTGTCCTTGGAGTTCTTCTGTCATTTCAGAACATATATAAAAAAAAATAATTTTATTTCTTTTCGAATACCAAGTTTGAATGAGTATGAGGGCAGCAGTTTTTTTATATAATTTTGACTACCAATCTTTATAATCCCCACTGAAATTGTTATCCATTGATGTAATAAAAATCCAGTCATAATTATTATTAATCAATTATTACATATTTTTAATCAGGAAACTTTTATGATTTGTGTGAGAAGGAAGGTGAAAATTTTATTAATGAATGCGAAACAAATATCTTTTTGATGAAACTCAATAATCTCATATTACTACGTTGGAGTGTATATCTTATTATTTTTTTCCCTTTTTATCACTCCAAAATCTTTGTTGCATCAGAAGAAAAAATACCCTTGAATCATAAATTATGTATATGTATATATATATAAATACATACATACATCTATATGTGTGTGTGTGTATGTGTGTAAGAATAATATTTTTTTCAAAATTAGCTTCAATTCTCAGTGACATCAAAAACTGAATAAGTATTTGTGTTTTTTTTTGAATTTTATTTGGGGTAACTATTGAAAAATATTAATAATTGTTAACAAATTCTGTAAATATTTTTTTCTTTTTTCCATTAATCTGCATAATATAGATACAAGTTAGACTTGTCAATTGTGTTTTTTGTGTTTTTTTTTTATTTTAAAAATGAATAAACTTTGCTCTCGCATAGGAACTCTAAAGCCCTATTGACTGAATTCGGTGAAGCAAATTCATTGAAGGGACAAAGGAATTTTTTCTTAATATATATCGTCGATCTAAGAAACGATAGATTTTTCAGAGGCACAAGTCGTAATCCTCAGTGTTTATTCATTGCAACGTAGAAGAGCTATCAGTTATTACACAATGAGTGCATTTATCTCCAACATCATTCGTATTTCGTTTCTTATAAACATTTCAATATCATTTTACTCTTTTCTTACTTCTTTACTTCTTTTTTAAAAATTTTTATGTGGTCAAACATTAATCATAATTTTGAAAAGAGTATTACTCAATCCCTCGCAATCATTTCAAAATAAAAACAAAATATCTGTAAGTCACGTATTTGATTTTATGAACTTTTGAACTCTGATTTATGCCGTTTTCAAACAAAATATGTACTTAGATCAGGAAAACATGTTGTTGTTAACTTATCAAGACAAAAACATCAACTATGTTTTTTCTGAAACTTTTGATTCGATTTATTAAAATACAAAAACGAATAACAGACTTTCACATATTTTTAACGTGATATATGAAAAAAAGTGTAAGAACCGTAATACTTAATATTTTTTTAATTTTATTTATGCATTTATTCTTAAAATATAGAACATATAATTATATATAAATTTGTTCAATATTATCAATAGCGTATATATATATATATATATATGAAGGTGTACATGAAATAAAAACAATAAATCATTTGCTGGTCAATTTGTTTTCATTTCATGTTTCATTAGATTGATAAGTAGACTTCTTTCGACCTTCACTATTCAATTTATCTTATTCATTGAGTCCGAGAAATATCATTCAGAGTTATAATTTTATTTTTTTCTTTAATATAAAATTAATCTTTCACTTCTATACGAACAAAGACTATTAGGAAAAACACAGGTAATTGTTTTAATTGTATATTTAAAGAGAGAAAAAAAACTATAACGGTTTGCAGTAATAGTAACAAAAATAAAAATTCAATCATTTTAACATTACTATCACTGAATTTGTTCACCAATTATAGATAATGACTAGTTATACTATCATTATTTATCAATAATTGTTGGTCACTGGAAATGAACAGACTGCTATTAAATAAATCCTGAATTTATTTTTATCTTTGACATATATACGAAAACGATCTCTTATTCTTGATATAACGTCATTGTGTGTTTTTGTCTTGTTTGTTTTTGTGTATTAGAAATTAAATTTAATTGGTAATAAAAAAAGTAAATGAATATTTAAACTAAATTATTTTTTTTCTATATAAATATGGTAATATGGAATTAGGTCCGGAATTAAAAAAAAACATACATTATTTTGATCGTTAATTTTAATTAAAAAATAACAATATATTCGCTTCTATGTTAATTCTGTAATAAAATTAGTATTTATTTACATTTTTAATCTTGTTACGAAATGTTAAACTATCACATCATTATTCATGATATGTCGATTTTTATGGAAGGACATTAATTTTTTTATCGTGTTTTGAGAAGATTTTATAACTAATTCCTCTGTCGTGATTCATCACTTGAAATAAATATTTTTTATATTATTAAAAAAATATATATATAAGAACAAAAATTTATGAAAGAAGAATTTTGACACTGTTAAAAACTATAGTTTTATTAGAAATATCTATTTTACACATTCGTATACGACTAAACCTACCAGCTATAGATATTCTTGGATTAGTAAAAAAAGTTTATTTCATCTCTAAATTCTAGTTCTGATCAATCATATAAAACAACAAATCTTAAATATTTTCCAAACTTTAAAATATTTTCCAAACTGGGAAGTTATGAAAATATTAAATAGTTTATCATAAAAGAAATTCTTTATTTTTTTTTCAAATTATCTAGAAACGTATTTTTCGGTTTTTGCCACCTATTTATTAGAAGAGTAAAAGATGAAAATTTAACTATTTTTAAATTATTTTTTAAAATAATTATAACATATATTAATTTCTTGATTTGAGATGATCTGTACGAGTGTATTAAATGATTTTAAATTATTTTAGATTTATAATAGTAATTTCAATGAAAATATTAAAAAATCCTAACAAAATATTATTTCTATTACTTTGTCACATGTGTACCTTCCATTTTTATTCGTCACTTTTATTTCCAATTCTTAAAATAATAAGTAACGAATATAAATATAATTATATACATATATAACTAATATAACTATTTATCCATTTTAAACTAGAACATATTTTATGATAAACGATTTACTATTATAAAATAGTTTTTATGATGAAACCATTTTAAGTATCATGCATTAAAAAAATACTCTTTATATTATTTGAAATCTCTATTAATTGACCCAATACTTATTAATCATAACCTTATATTTATCATTTTTTTTTAAAAAAAAAACAGGATTTAAAACAAAACTTATGACGAAAATATACAAACCGACATTAATATTTTTAATGAAAATTCTGTCATAAAAATATGAAATGTATGTCTTATGTTCCGAAGCATTTTGCAGATTGGGAAACACTATTTTTGATTTTTAGAAAGTAGGTTAAATAAAATTAAAGTGTATCTATTTAAGTAACAGTAGATATTTTACCGTAAATAATACAAATATTCAGATTATATATATATATATATATATATATATGTATATACATATATATAAAATAATTTCAATAAAACAAACAAAATACTAATATAAAAATTCGGTAACTATTAGGTTAGGTCAAAGATCTCTGGTTGTATCGATTTAATTCATTGCTAAATGTACGAAAAAAGTCGTGAAATACATACAGTTTCGACATTCGCGTAATTACTAAATTATTTATATTTGTTTTATTTTGAACTGTTGCAATAATCTATCTAAAAATCTCTGAGCTGTTATGTGTTCTTAAACCAAGTAGTTGTTTAGTCCTTGAATGGTTGTATGAGAGTTTCTTGCAGAAATATTTTATTTTTGTAAGAAATGCTAGCCTCGAAAATAAGATTACTTTTTAAATAAACGGGAGAGGAATAATTTATTCCTTAATTTTTCTTCCTTATATTTTTTATTTATCAAAAAATAATTTTTAAAAAAATGCTTTAATAATTTCGTTTAAAAAGAACTATTCCTTTCTAAAAATAGATCTTTGTTAAAACAAATAATTGGTAATAAAAAATATACTTGGCATCGTCATACAGTATGTAATTAATGTCAACCCATGTTTAACTGTAGACATTTTGAACTTATCGGCTTAATTGGAAACCATAATCCGTTTTTACATTTTCGTTCTGATCTAAATACATGCACAAATAAAAGACAGCAGATAATTGTATTTATAAAAAGTAAATATTTATTGAAAATGACGTCATGTTCATTGTGGGAGGTAATTTGTCATCTCGATATTATGACTGTCATTATTATAATTAAATACGAAAAGAATTGACCATATGATGAGCTGTTGTACATGTGATCTCATCTATAAAATGATTCTAGAAAGTGTCAACCAAACGTTTGAGGTCGCCGAGTCAAACGTCGGAATATATTAAACCAATAATGACAAATAATACTTTATTTTGTAGCCATATGTTTTGAAACAATACGAAGAACAATTTAATGCGTGCTGACAGGGTCATAATAATATATTCATACGAGTTGTGGTTTCATAGATTTCATAGACCAACTTTGGAACATGCTACCTAAATATAGAATGACTTAATTGAATAAGAGACGTCATTGCAAAATAGTAAATGTAGAAGATGAAATATCACAATGAAATGTAAAATCAAATTTACATACACGTGTATGTATAAATTCATAGTGAAACAAAAATAACAAAAAAAAAACATAGGATTCTTTACTAAACCTTTTTATTTACTTTCTCATTTGACATTTAAATATTTTATTGAATAATTTAAATTTTACACTGTACATATACAGCGAATCGAATGTAGAAATTATATAGTTCAAATCTCTTGTTATATTTGCCTTTTACTCGATTATAAGAACAAAGCCTACACAGCTCGATACAAAATTAAATAGAGTGTAAGTTGTTTGTCAACTATGAAGTGGTTGTTTATTTTAAAATGATATAAAACAAATAGAAATATTTATAAATCTCTAGCACGAAAACAAGTTATCGCCCTGCTATAAAGACCTTGACGAGAAAGTATTATTTCTGCTCTGCAGTGAAATCATTCAAAATTATATAAACCTGTATAATCAATTTTCATTCTATTTCAATAATTATAGAAATTTGTAAAACATGACTACATTAATATTATAAATAAAACGGTTCAAAAAATATAGTAACAACATTTTTACAGATTTCTTAGAAGTGAGATTTAACTAGCATTAATAAAAAATTGAATTTTTCTGTGCTAATCTTGGAAACCAGTTTTTGAAGATTTATTTCGATTTTTATCACCCCCGTGTAGATTTATATATATATATATATATATATATATATATATATATATATATATATATATATATATACCTGATAAAAGTTGAAAAATAATAAAAATACAATTGTAATTAAATTACTACAGCATTAGGACAGTAACCAATGTGTCTAATTTGAGACGAAACATAAACGTGTCTCATCTCATAATAAGAAAACGATTATAAACTTTGGAATAATTGTAATAAAAAATGAATTAAACGTTTGATCAATAATGAAATATTTTATATATGAATTTAAATTAATTTGCAAAAATCTATTGTTTTCATTTCAATTAATATTTCGATGAACAAAGGCATTATTAATTTTAATAATGTAGAAACATAAATAGAAACCGAGAAAATTCGTTTCAAAAACAATGTGAGAATGTGTATTAAATTATTGGCTTTCCAATAAAAAAATTCTATAGAGAGTAACTTGTTTTTTATTGAATCGCTTATGTATATATGTTGATTATTATTTATTACTATGTTTTTTCATTCATTTTGTACATATTTGGTTTTATTCCGTATGTATACGACCGTTATACTCTCACTAGCATAATTAATCACTTAATGTTTATATTACATAAATGTGAATATTAATACACACGCGCATACATACATATATATATATATATACATATATATATATATATATATATATATATCGAATTCAAGACATCACGTGTGAATTTCTTCATCGTTGTATATATATATATATATATATATATATATATATATATATATATATATATATATATATATATATATATATATATATGTGTGTGTGTTTGTATGCATATATGTACGTGTGTACATATGTGTGTATTTCTGTATGAAGTATATATATGCAAGTTGTGTAGTTCTTGAGAAATATTTCAGCTCAGTCACAAGTTCATCGCGAAGTAATACCGCTATGCAAAGCCATGGGCTGCATACCGCTTCATATAGATGGAGAGAGA
Organism: Acanthacorydalis orientalis; assembly: GCA_034766995.1. Taxonomy (NCBI): domain Eukaryota; kingdom Metazoa; phylum Arthropoda; class Insecta; order Megaloptera; family Corydalidae; genus Acanthacorydalis; species Acanthacorydalis orientalis. The sequence continues at coordinate 40,448,660 of CM068316.1, forward strand.
TTTGAGGAAGAGGTGATACGACCGAGCGTGTTATTGGAAAAAGTGCGAGATCATTTCATATTTCTCGACGTAATATGACGGCGTTTGTAAGGTTGTACCTGGTAGAATGTGGCCAATAAATGATTCCTTTGAGCTTAAGGCTTATTGTAAATTACAGTAGTGTTATATGCAACGGTCTTGTTAATGTTCGAACTTTGAATATTGTTTGCTGTAATTTCTTCCTGATTCGAGTCAGGATGAATGATTGACGTATCGTAATAAGTTTTGCATTAAATTGTATTTAAATTTTTAAATACATTCGCACACGTACATATAAGTACATTAAATGGAGAGAAATAGAAATAATATGTCTAGACATTGTAAATCTAATTCTTCTGCTTGAATCAAATAAAAAAAATGAGAATTATCGGATTGGAATGTTCAATTACTGTTATTATATATTTTAATTGCATGATATCATCATATTTTTTTATCTCTTGATTCTAGTGTCTTTAGGGTGTTTTCATTTAAGTGCACATTCAGTATTATGTTCATCTGATATATTACCTACATTTCTAAGACATACATTTATTGTGTCACTTTTAATTGTTATATTCTATTCAAAATGATCAATTGTTAATAATTAAACAATGATCAATTATAAAGTACCGAACAAATCGGTTTGATCGAAATTCATTTGTGAAACATGCATTACATTTTTATGTCATCGATTAAATAACTGAAAATTAATGAATTATTTTTCATTCTACAAACCACAACACATATTTTCTGTGTCTTGCTCTCTGATGATGATGGCACCGCCATCGAAATGCGCATAAGCAACAATGAAAAAGAATCGATAATATTTTTTGAAATCTTTGACCACGAAAAATGTTTGTGCTGTTTTTGTGGGGTGACAAATAATTCATTTACGACAGTGAATTTAACCATAGTGTCAGTGTTATTAAAATTAATGTTTTTTTCAAACAAGAAATTGAATGAAAACATCGATAAATTAGGAATGATGTTAGTATTTCGGTTCTAACAAGATAATGATATGAAGCATACAAGTATCCACTTGTTGCCTCTGTACAATATACTACCCAACACCTTAAAATACGTCTACGACCTGCACATATCAATTCAATGGAGAATTCGCTGTCAATACTAAAAACAAGTACTAGAATACAATTTTGTATACAAAAAAGACTTAAAAATTACAATTGGAGATAACCAGCTCAAAATTAGAGAAGAAATTATAAATATAACAATATTTCTGACTTGATGAAGAATTTAAATAATCTTTATAGACAAACGATATCAAAAAATATATTAATTTATAAAATAATTGTTAAAATAAAAAATAATTCCAATAATAAATTTTTTTGGGCAATTTTTAAACATGAATTTATATAAACTATCTATCTATATATATATATATATATATATATATATATATATATATATATATATATACATATATATATACACAAATATATACTACCTTCAGAAGGGAAAAACAGTTACTGGCCAATACTACACAGTACTTTTGGAGAAGTTGAAGGTAGCAATCTCGGAAAAATGACTCATAATGTTGAAAAAAGAAATGTTTCATCATAACAGTACACCAGCTTATTCAAGCGTTGTACTTCAGGGAAAATGGGTCAAATTGATGTTTGAAATCTTCCGTATCCACCATATTCGCCTGATTTGACTCCCCCGGGTTTTCATTTGTTCCCGAAATTTAAAATTTTCCTGACTGGTAAGCGATTTGGGACGAATGAAAAGGCGATAAAGGACTCAAATGACTTTTTTATGGACTTCGACGAAACCCACTTCCGGGAAGGAATCGCAAAGCTGGAGATGCGTTAGGGCGAGAGCATAGAACTTCGAGGTGATTATATCATTTTGAGTGGATTATGAAACTGAAGCTGTTTCTAATATGGAACCAAGTTACTCTTTAATCCTCTCTCATATCTTTATATATGTATATATATATATATATATATATATATATATATATATAAAGAGGGAGAGAGATAAAGGGAGGGAGAAACTGATATGATATTAAACATTTACAATAAAAATATATTTATAATTAATTACAAATTTAATACATCAATACCTATAAACCAAAAACATCACCTCAGGCTAACAGTATTCACTTTGACGTCATCTAAATTACTTTTACATTTTAAGGTTAACTTATAATAAAAAAAAAACTACTAAAACGTTATGATTCAACCAATTTGATATTACCAATTAAAATGTACATAGTATATTCACCTTTATTCATAAAAAAAGTCTTTTAATATAACATGTGTTTTATTGATATATATAATATGAATATACAATACATAACTATGTGTTAATATTAAAATAAACCTAGATGTTATACACCTAGCGGATTTAATATAACTGGAATTAATTCCATTAACAAATTATATTTTTGAACCAATCTCGTTTGATCACAATCCTAATGAAGCAGGAAATACATAAAATAATAATAATAATGTTATATTGTCGTCAACTTTCGATTATAAATTATATACTTTATGTTATTCAAATTATATGTAAGTTACAAACCATATTTTTATTACCGAATCTCTGTGGTTGCTGAAAGTTCTAAGTGTTAATAAAATCTAGTTGTGTATATAAATCATCAGTTTATGTTTTCAACGAAATATAAATCATATTTCATTTTTTATTATAAAAGTTTAAATATTCAAATTCTGAAATTTACATAGTAAATGAGTTAAAATATTTTTTTTATATATATATAAATAAAGTCATAATCGTTTAATAATAATAATAAGCGCCTTTTATAGGATTAAATACTTTTGTATTAGAAAATAACAACATATTTTATATATTATTTATACGAAACACGTACAAATGCTGAAATTTATGCGTACATCTGTACTGTTTCTAATTTACCTTCGCATTCCCCAACAGGCAGCTGATATTAATATATTGTATAAGAATTGTGCTCACAATGAGTATGTTTCTTAAAGAGAACAAAATATGTTAGCGAAGGTCGCTAAACAAAAATGTTTTGATAACACTTCAACTCTAAATAAATTTTTATATCAAATATATGCACAATAACTGTAGACACATGGCTTTAGTTGACTCACTTTCGATGCAGGTAAATATTAAAAAGAACTATTCTTCAGTTCGTAAAACGATCGACACAAAAAAGACATCAAAAATTATTCTTTAAATATAATCGAGCACGAATTTTAAATAGAAATTTATCATCGTCATAGATCTTTGTTCATTTTATAAAAAAGAGATCTTTCAGAACGTCTTTCTTTCAAATCAGTCTGTTATGAATTCTTTTTTATATCAAAATCGTTGTAATTATGACTTATCATTTGATATATATATACATATATATATATATATATATATATATATATATATATATATATGTATAATATAATTTACTTACAGTGAGCTCGGTTATAATAAAGTAAACGAAATTTTCAGTTTAATTTCTCATTTAATTTCATTGAAAATCATTTCAGTAATCAAAAGTTTAGATACATTAACGTAACTTTTCTTATAGGAAAAAAATCCAAACGTGTTTACAAGCCATGAAACACAAATTTTGCCAATTTTTATCTCATAGTTTGTCTACACAAACATTAAAATACTTTTAATCTAATTAATTTTATATAACACATCGTATATATTAGGTTGCTAAAAAAATAATTGCGGTTTTTGTTTTCTGAATTCTAATCTTATATTTTAAATGAAATTGTAATTTCATCGTGTTTATGTTAATATCATTTTAAAGTGTATTTATCGGTTTGTATTTAGGTAACATCCACTTTCGTTTATTATTAATTTTGCTTCAAATTGGATTATTGAATCGAAAAGAAGCAAATAAGAGCAATTTTTTATATGAGTTCGAAACGGGTGGTAAATCAACAGAAACTACTCATAAGCTAGACGATACCTTTGGTGTGGGTACTGTTAAAAAAACGGCGCAATGGTGGTTCCAAAAATGTCATGCTAGGGATGAAAGCCTTGAAGATGAAGAAGGTCATTGGAGTCCTTATTTAGTACATAACGATCAACTGAAGGCGTTAGTTGAATCAGAAGCAGGCATAACAATTCGAGAGCTTGCACAAAAGTTAGGCTTTAGTCATCCAACAGTTCTGGACCACTTAAAACAGCTAGGAAAATCAAAAAAATAGAAAAATGTATATGAATTTGAAAGTCATAAACCCCAATTATTTTTATACTGTCTTAATAATATTAAATTTGATTGGTACTAGTATGTAAATAACCTTTTTTAAAATAATTTAAACGCTGACGAAGCACAAATGTGCCAGTAACGGACACAATGAACAAACACAGTAAATGATTTTCAACTGAAAATTTAGGAAAATTCTTTGGAATTAAAGTTTGTTATCGCAAGAGTTGGATTTATTTTGTTTCTTTTTGATGTTAGATGTGTTTTCGGTCAATTACCCCTAACAACTGTTTCTAATCAGTGGTAAAAAATAAGAGAATAATACAATGGACGTTGCTCTTAATGGTAACGATATTGTATTACATTTATTTTTTATATTTGACAAAATGTTGAACGATAACAGCGAAAAATTTATTAAAACAGAAATGTATACAGATAGTCATGCTAATAGCAGTCAGAAAGAAATTGTACGATATGGAGAAATCCAAGAAATCTAGAAATCTTCAAAAACATATAGCCATTATCTGTGGACTGCACACCAAATAAAAAAAAACTGAATAAAGAATACATAAATACGTACTATAGCAAAAAAATAAAAACCAATAGATTAAGTACATTCTTCTTCTTCTTCAATATATACTTGAACACATATCTGATCATGAGAAATTTTAAAATACATGTCGATATTTAAATGTAATGATTTCCTTACTATAGCGTGTTCAATGTTGCTATAAATAATTTTTGTTCATATATATATATATATATATATATATATATGTCTAGTAAATGACAACAAAAAAGAGAAATGTGTTATTAATATATTAATATTCTAACATGTTAATAGTGCAATATGATTGTAGAAGTTTTACAATATATATTAATAATTATCTTTTATTGAAATGAAAAGTGAAATTTAAAGGTGTAAAGGTTGAGCATTTAGTTAAACTATTTTTATTCGATGGATATATATATATATATATATATATATATATATATATATATATATATATATGTTAATAAGAAAAATTAAAAATACGTTTTTTTCTATAACTGAATTAACTGTTCGTCCTTTAAATTAAATAATTTTATATAAATGTTATTAAAAAGAAGAAATTTATTACTGATATATCGATAAATAAGTAGAACTATACGAACTCGAAGTATTTTTATTCATTTTTAAACACATGTGTATTCTTTATGTACACTAAATGATTCGCACAAATTAAGTACGTTGAATATGGCATTTTTAATGTGTTATTTCAATTTGGTCAATTCCAGACATAAACGTTATTTTATTTAATGCTTCCGCAGACATGGAGAGCAACTATTTTGTAACATGTTTTTTACATGTTTACGAAATTTAAGTTTTAAACATTCTAATAAAATAATTAACTGATGCAATTTATCATTTCGAACATCGAGTGTGTAACATAAATTGTCATAATCAACGATGAACAAACGCCACCTGTTTAATATTGTAGACCACGCGTAAGAATCAAATACAATTTTGTTACAATTGCAATTATTGTAGCCTTGAGATAATCACGCTTTGACACAGCCAATCTTAAATGGGCGGTTCAAGGGAGTTCAGCCATATGGCAATAAATACATGCATTCGATAGAATAAGAGAAACACGTCGTGTATCTATTTCAATCGGGTAGACGTGGAGCGGGCAAAATGTACGCATATTGAAAAAAAATTCTTGGTACGAACGCCTGATTCAGAAACAATAACAAAGTAATTCGAGTCGTTACAGTGGCTAACGATATATCTGGATGGAATTCACAATGACGGCTTATAATATGTGTCTAATCGAATATTAGAGAAGGTGAATTCTAGGAAGACTAAAATTGCGGGTGTTGATTTTTTTAAACCGTATGAGACTCGACAGAACTGTTTAGAAATGAATTCACTGGAAAACGTTCCAGTCGACCTTGAAACAAAAACACACGATGACCAAAACATTTTTATGGTAGTATTTAATGATGCATTGTTTCTAAAGGAAAAAAATGCATAAGTAGAAGCCACGATAAATAAGTTTCAAAGCTGATAGCAAATCTGCGACAGTCTGCACAACCACTTTCTATTTGGAAGGTCACGGATTTGTGTTAAGTTTACTTTTTAAAAAATATTTCGTTCGAAATGTCGTTATTTGGAACAGTTGAAACAATATGAAATAAAAACATTATCTGTTTTTGGATCACGGAAACATTTTTATTAGAGATAAATTTCATGTTATTAATTTTTACAAAATTATTCTTTGATCATAGTCGAGTGTTTAGTTCTGACATCGATACGTTGTTTGCCGAATGAATTCTTCTATCAGGCCTTCTTCCATTAAAAGAACTTTTTTTAATGAAAAAAATACTGAGATTGAAGTTTATTTCAGATGAATATCAAAGTAAACTAAATTGTTACTATTTTATTTTTAATATTTAACTATTTTCTTGACAAGTTGTCAATCTATTTTTACATGTATACGTAAAATAAAAATAAGAAAAAGTATTAAATTAGTTTTATTATATATAAATAATATTTTTTTTTAAATATTTTTGCAACACTTATTTAAAAATTGAACTAATTTAAAAATAAGCATGTTTTATTGATTTGTATTCTTTATAAAATTTTTATTTCTTAATATTTTATTTCACAAATTTAAGAAAAACACTAAAAAAATACACATCCTAATTCTATTAGTATTTTTATTTAAATGTTAAATTATTTCATTTTTGTTAACATTCGTTAGCTCGGATAAATCCGTATTGTCTGTTTATATATATATATATATATATATATATATATATATATATATATATATATATATATATATATATATATCACTACTTAATATTTACATTAAAATTATTCGAATATATATTAATAACTCAATTTAAAAAATAAACTTGTGACATGCGAATATTTGAAAAACTATATAATGAAGTGTCTAAGAATATTTGATTAGCAATTTTAGAAATTCAACTCTAATGTAATAAAAATGACTTATAGTGAATTTTTAATAAAACTGGATTCATAAGTGTTAGATTTGATAAAAAAATTATTTAAAATTTTCATGGAAATGAAACTGAATAGCATTCAGAAGTTTTATCTGAAATCTACAGCGTTTATTGCTATTGCATTTTCGATTAACATTAATGTATAGTGTTATTAATGTGTTAATATATCTGTTAAAAAAGTATACTATATCCGAAAATGTTTTTCTTTACAGTTCAAATTGTACATGAATAATTATATATATATACATATATATATATATATATATATATATATATATATATATATATGTATTTATCACTGTTATTGAAGTATATAATTTGTATATGTATTTATATATATATATATATATATATATATATATAATATTATGTATAGTGAATAATATATATTATGTTATGTTTAATATTATGTATAGTGCTATGAACATGTTAATATATCTGTTAAAAAAGTATAGTACATCCAAAAATGTTTTGTTCTTTACAGTTCAAATTGTATATCAATAATTATATATATTTTTTATCACTATTATTGAAGTATATAATTTGTATATATATACATGTTATATGTACGCATAATTAATTGTCAATTTAATATTGAACGAGTGTGCGTATTAAAATTAAAAGGCGAGTAACTTCTCTGTTTGATAACCAGTTACAAATATCATTATCAACTCGTATTATGGAAACGAATGAATTATGATTATCATATTTAAACCATTTATACACGAGGTGGATATTAAAGCACCACGGTCAAATCGACGCCTTCGCCATCGACGACACCGAGATATTACACAAGAGAACGAAGCGGCGCCTGAGGACTGGTTTTCTCTGGAGTGAACAACCGCAAGCACCAGAAGGTCGTGTCTAATTAAAATATCGTCCGTCCCCCTCAACCATCGCAATAGCTAACGTACAAAACGAACGAACGGACGGACGAGTGTGAGCAGAGCATCGCGTAGAATGTATACGAACGATCAATTGAACAAGAACCGAACGAAGAGTATGTTATAAGTATGTATGTTCGCTCGTCAGCCAACGGCAAGTCTGCAATAGCAACAAGCTGGCGACGTGCTGTTACATCAGATGCTGTCATCTTTAACGCTTCGCGCCAGTAATTATGTGCGTCTGTCTATCTGCAATACGCTTACGAACGCACTCCTATACTTGCGATTGAATGTTTCATGTACAACAATTATGTACTTTATACTAGACTTGAGATAGATTGACTGTTGACCTTGATTTAAAAGATATTGCACATTGCAAATTTATCTTTCGTGTTAATAATTACTGAACAGTGAGTCGACTTTATTGGTCGGTTACGTGCTGTTCAGCTATAAAGCTACATTGAAAATATTCATACATGTAAATTTCGGTGATTCTATACCTGCACCTCGAGGCTACGTTTCGTACTTAAACTCAAACATGTATTTGGTTTATTTGTGGTTGCTGTTTGCCTATGAGCTCAACGGAAATACCATCAAATTTTATTCATCTCAAATACACACACACACACATTATATATGTTATATCTATAAACATGTGTGTAACATTTGAATGTTATTGTCAATGTTTGTCAAAACTTTCGCTACTATATTATTTTTTCATATTTGTCAATTTGTGATCTAGCGAAAGGTTACACTAATTAATACAGCAGTTGTTTAATCTAGTCAAAGAGTTCAATATAAACGATATAATATGACTCATTGGTGAATTTCAAGATTTTATAAACCAGACATTACTGTGATTCATCGATATACCATATAAAGTAGAAATCTTTGAATATTCAACACATTCTGTGTACAAATTTACAACTGGATCCTTCGTTTATCATTGAAAAAAATATATAGAATCATAAATTTAAAAAATTATGTCTTATTTTTTAAATAAAAATGTAAAACAATGATTCGATAGTAAACTTAACCTAAATCATTACTAAATATTTTAATAACATTTAACTAAACATTTACTTAAATTTTTAACCAATCTATAGAATATTTAATTTCATAAATCCTATTAACATATTACGAGGTGCAATCCGATTGGATGATATAATATTATATTTCCATTCAATCAGAACATCAACCTACAGTTATTCTCATATTGCGTCTTTTTTAAATTAACAATAAATAAATTATTTTTACTTCTTATTACTTAAATATATATACTTTAAGTAAATAATGTCATAAACCTGGAGATTTTTAATTGAGAGTCACTAACATTAATATTTTTTATCTTTACTATTGATTCATAGCTCAAATAGTTTCAAATGATTTAATAAATTATATAGAGTTATGTTGTTTTTACTTAATTACTTGAAAAAAGCTTTTAGATTGATAATTCGAAAAAAAAACAACAAAATTAAACATAGTTGATTTCATTGACTAGTGGATAATGTTAGGTAGGCATAAAAATAATTACAGTCCGTGACCTTCAAATTCATATACATTTTTAATAATTTTATGTTTTAAGTGATACAGAGCTGTTGGATGACTAACGTTAATTTTTATACAAGCTCTCGAATTCTGCATAGTTCTGATTCAACTAACGCGTTCAGTTGGTCGTTATAAATTGAAAAAGGACATCTTCGACCTTCTTCATTTTCAAGGTTCTCATTTCCAACACGAATTTTTGGAACCACCATTGCACCCTTCGTTCCTTAACAGTATCCACACCAAAAACATCGTTTGTTTACGATCTGTTTCTGCTGCTTTGCCACCCGTTTTGAACTCATACAAAAAAATTGCCCTTATTTACTTCTTTTTCATCTTTAATTCAATAGCTCAATTTAAAGCAAAATTAATAACAAAACAAATGTCGATATTACCAAAATACAGACCGAAAAATGCACATTAAAATAATATTAACATGAACACGATGAAATGACACTTTCATTAAAAAAATTAAGGCTAGAATTCAGAAAACAAACACCGCAATTCTTTTCCTATAAACTTAATACAATCATAACTATATACATTTGTAGATTATATGATAAAAAATGTATTTTACGTTTTATCTAAATCTGAGTTAAATGATTCAAAAATAACAAATACTTAAACAAAAATAGTATAATCCGAACATGTAGAAATGAATAAAATTAATATCTAGTATATTAATAATTTCATTTAGACTTTATAACCGTGACTATATTGATTAAAAAACGTTTTAGCAGGATTTATACTTCATATTTACCTTTTGATGCGCATTGAAAACACATATCAAAGTAGAATGAAACCAAACTGAAGACCTTGTTTGACTTTGAATTCAAAAATAGTGCAAGATGAAACTCATAAAAAATCTCGCTTTCATTTGAAACTTTTAAATCGTAAAACTTAACTTCTGAACCTATTTTTATAAAAAAGCGTATGATATTACATTAAAACAAGGAAACTGTTTAATGAACCTCTTTTCAAATGACGTAAACAGTTTAATTATAAAACATAATTGAAGGCAAGAAAATAAATAAAAGTGAAGAGTCATGTGCGTTCCTAATGAAAGAAATCATAATTTTTTTGCTCTCTAACACATAATAAAAGTATAATAAATGGTTTGATTACTTTGAATATAAAAAATATACAGATGAGAGAGCGTAGAAAAACAGGAAGAGTTTAATGGTCGCTATAATAAATGACCCAAATAGTTTTTTAACGTATTTATATGTACGTTTATATATATATATATATATATATATATATATATATATATATATGTGATACATTTTTAATTCTAAAAATAAATTCATGACATGGACATGCCAATGTCAAAGCTTAGTCATACGTTTGAATTTTTTATATTTAAACATTTGATTTTTTTAATATTAATGTTCTTTCATAATAAAAAGAAAAAATAGTAATATTTTATATAATAATACTAATTTACATATTTTTTATTTCATAATAATAGAAATTATAAAAAGACTATGATAAATTATGTTTCATAAATTTAATACCATCTTATAAATTAAACAATTAAAACGGTTTCAAATACTCCAAAAACTGCTCTTTTAATATTATCTCAAATTAAATCTTACATAAACAATGAAATAGCCCGAAACAACATCAGAGTACTTTAAAACGAAAGTGAAATGTTGTCAACTGTGAGTAAGATATATAAATTGCGTGGGAGAATACACGACATGCATCTCTGTATTCTTTATCTTGCTCTTGTTCATTGAATTTATATACGTACGTCTCTGTCAGTAGATAACCGGGAAGTAATTTGCTAACATCGTACAGCCAGGTAAATATAAAATAGGTGATTAGTGATCCTGCAATAGTTGTTCAGAATAATAATGTTGTTTGCATTTTTTTCCAGTTAGCCCGAACGTATTTTTGAAGATATTGTAATGTACGCTCGTTAAAAAATATTATATGAAATACCTTTTAATACAATTGCTTGACGTAATGGTTTATGAGAAAGTAATTTATAATTTTTAAACAGTGATTACTATTTATGGAATTTGAAATAATACAAATGTTCATCGCCTTTTTCACAAATGATTTATCGACTTAATTATTCTATTGAATAAAATTTATGTTGAAATCTTGCATGATACAAAGATTTCGTCTAAAATAAAAAAATATATCTTGAGACAAGCATCAAATGAAAACATTTGTGTATAATTTTTATTATTTAAAATAACATTCAGAACGAAATGCTGAACATAAAAACATGTCTAAATTACTTAAGATTTTTTACACTGGTTAGTATTTTTTATTCCATGTGAATTTCATAGACTATTATATATTTATCCATCATCAATCATTTTAAACAACTGCATTTTTTTGAAAACATAAAAACAGTTTTTAATCTGCTATAAATGAACAATGAGTATTTTTTTCATAAAATAAATGAAAAGATAAAATAATTTAAATACAATTACAGTGAAGATATTCTAGAAGAAACTTGTTTCTTACACTTAATTTTTTCATAATAAAGAGAATTCATTATAAAAAATAAATACACATGTATATCAGAAGCAACTTCGTTAGCTAGCTTTGTTTCAGTTACTTTTTGTAAATTTTATTATAAAAGAGTCCTTTCTTTCCATGTATAACTAACTCTTTTACAATCTGTTTCTGTTACTGAATTTTTTTCAGATGAAGTTGACTATTTTTTTAACAATAATTCAGTTTTATAAGAAGAATGGACTATAAATAAAGGAAACTTGTTTGTTTTCTTTATAAAAAATGTCTATAAAATGGAATAAAATTACTTTCATAAATAAAATTTTCATTTATCCTACAATCATATTTTTTTCGAACTAAAACATTTAATAACTGATTATTTATCAATTTTGATTGTTGTTTATACGCATTATAACAGAGGTACGGCCATCCTTAAAGTGCTAAAATACAGAAAAATATCTGTACCTTGAGTAGATTTAGATTTTTCTCTGTCTTAACACACTCTGAGAATGATGATATACTTATTAAAATATACATAAGCAACACTAAAATATGATCAATTATTGAACTTGTTTTATCAGAAAATAAATGTTTTGTAGTTTGTGGAATGAACTAAAAAGTCATTTGTGCAAGTGAATTTAGACAAAGAAACAAAACTATTATTTAAAAACACGTTTAGGAAACCGAAAAATATTAAATAATTTTTTAAAACTTAAAAATTAGATTTTACAAAATCGATAATCTAGTTCAACCTGGATTACATCTGAAGAAAGCAGAATTTAAGATTTGAGCTGTTTTAAAATGTGCAGACTCTAATTTACAAATTATTACGAGTAAAAAATAATTCTGTGCCTTTAAATTGAATCAAATATAAATTTGTTTCGAATTAATTTGTTTTTTCGTCGTTTTAGAATTTTGAAGTGCCAAGCTTAGTATTTAAAATCACCATATATCTTGGTATTACTTCACAAATAAACAGTCAACACAATGTGATTCAAAAAGCAGCATATTAGGCATTGCGCACTTTTCAGATTCCTATTTTAAAAAAATGCTACTGAAGCTGCGAGAATGATTTGTTCAGCTTTGGGGGAAGGTGTTGTAATGCCTAAAGCATGCACAGGATACTAAAACAGTGATAGAAATCCGAAAATGCATTGCGACTTCATCGGCTCAAAGGAATTCAACTGATAGAGCAAAGTTATATAAATTAATGGGGGATATTTTGAGGATTAAAATGTGTTCCATTTTTCCATAAGTCATTTTCTATAAAAAAAAGTCACCGTATTAATTTATAAACCTGATAATAAATATAAATTAACCTTTCAATCTCTTAACAAATTTATTTTCTTAAGATGTAAACCTTTTGAATTATGGTATCAAAAAAAACACACACATTTAATATTTTCGAAACCTTTGTTCATTATTTATGAACAACACTTTATATTTTTACATTTAACAAAAAAGTAAACCATTAAAGATTAAAATAGCATTTACGTTACCGAATAGCAATTAAGTTTTTTTACAAAAAGGAGTATTTTTGTATAACAGCAAAGTTTTTTTGAAACGATAGAAGAAAGATTAATATGGACGTAAATAAATATTAAATACTTTTAATCAATATCTAATTGAAAATTTATAACAGAATATCAATGCGTTTTTTAATACTTGACCTAGTTTTTTTAAAGTTTAATGACATAAAATAATAATTACATAATTAATCACAATTAACAAAACGTATACCTAATCTAATACAATTTGAAAGCTTATGTCGATTGCCATTTATTTAAAAAAAAAACTATATATAAATTTTTTCATTAATACGACCTTGGATGTTTACAGCATCCATTATAATTGATATTTTTATCATATATATATATATATTAAAAAAATAATTGATTTAATAATATATGCAGAAATGTATTTTGACATTAAGCAGCTGCAGTTAAAACGATAAACGATATAATCGCATTCACATTTCATTTTTTCTTTCAGTTCTCTATATCAACCTTCAACACGATCAGTACACTACATGTTTTTAAAAAAAGCATACACACACAGTTTTGTATATCTGTTTCGGTAATTTGATCTTTAGATCAAGTTTTTTTTATGTTCTGGAATTTTAGCGTCATACAACAAACAATCAAATAATCTGTTAACTTTTTGTATGTTCAATATACTTTTTTAATTGTTATTAATTATATAAATTAATATCAATCAATATTTGTTATTTTTTTATTAAATACATAAATTGTCTTTTAAATATTTATTGACATAAAGTTATGATTAAATAATTACTACAAAATTTTTAAGAAATAAAAAAGTAATACGTTTAAAGTCAACACCTTATGTTTACATTTTAATTAATTTATATATAATTTAATATAATTGTCAATGTTTATTTTAATATTTTGTAAAGAAACAAGCATATTCAATTTAAATTCCTGATTAATATGCAAAAATGTTGTTATATTTTACTGAAAAAAGATTGCTTTAATTAATTCGAATCACGACATCATTTGAAAATAATATAAACGTGTTTAAATATTTCGAAAAATAATATATAATTTATGTCCAACTTACTCGAATGTGAGACCGGAAATTAGTATTTTTATTGCAGTATCGTAAAATATCTAGATATAATTTATATATATTTGCTATGCAATTAATTATATCCCTGACAATCCAACAAAGCATCAATGCATACAATAAAGCCTTCTCAATTAATTATAATTTTATATTTTAATACTAATATAATGTTGCTTTTGCATCCTTATAGATAGCTGTTTTTCGAATGAAATAATGATCTCAATTTGAGTCTGTGAATGATCGATTGAACAGAAAGCATTTATTACAAAAAGTGTTTTCTTTAAAAGAGTAAAAAGTATTTTAAATTGCGTGTTTTATTTTTATTATCAAACAAGAAGTTCTGCAAGTGGTTATTTTAAAAAGAGAAACTTGATTTTTTAGTGATTTTTGTTACTTTTTTTTATTAAGTTATATTTATTCTTTTTAAAGTGTCTTTTAAATACTTATTCTTGTATTGACTAAAATTTTATTATATATTCATCTTTTTAACTCTAATTCTATTAAAATACAAACGTTAATCATTTTCTTTTCAACACGTTTTTAACATATTTTTCTGGAATTCTTTTTATCCTTCCTTTATCTTCTTTTTTAACGTTTGATGCTATTCCATGGTTCTCTAAATTTTCTCAAATTTTTCTATCTTGTCTTATAAAGAAGTAAATTTGTTAGTCAATATATGTGTGTGTGTGTGTGTTTGTGTGTTCTAAAAAAGTTAAACGTTAGAAAAGATTGCAGGACAAAACGTTGCAAACACATAAGCATGCGATTTCTCAGAGCTTTTATAACTTTTAAACGGATTTTGCTCAAAATTTCAAAATTAATGCCACCTGTCGTACCCCAAACTATAGTAGTGCATGATGTCTTTTCCCATCTCCTGCGCTTATACTCTACATAGCTAACTGTAAAGGGGTACCGAATAACGAACACCGAAGTGATTTAAATGTGCGTTCCTGTTCTACAAATCGTTCCTTCTCGTAACGCAACAGGGCTCCAGAAGTGTTGCTGTACGACAAGAACACTGTATATGTGATAACATAAGATTTACCCTTGAGAAATATATTGTTTATTTTCAGAAAATTAATAATTTTTTTATCGAAAATTGTTAAAAAATGTTAAAATCATTTCAAATAATCATTTATATAAAATTAGTAATGATTGTCTAAAACGATTCCGATGTGATTTTAATGCAAAAATTGTATAATAAATGCTACAAGTGTTCAGAAGTTACAAATTTTTATGTTGAAGTTATTAAGCAATACACCCAGCAACCTTGGGTAGTTCTCTAGTTATGTATATACATGTGTGAGTATGTGTGTATATATATATATATATACACATAATGAACCCCCATATAACATGGTCCCGTATAACGTCAAGAAAAAACGCGTTGTTTATAATTAAATAACTTATCGAAAGTCTTTTTTTAATTATCCGTCTTAGTAATTAGAGCCGATATATCGGCACCCCATTTTTCCCGAGCAATACCTTGAGCCGATATATCGGCTTTCAGTACAATTTTAACCCATATAATGACGCTTTATTTCCGTTAAAATGAATTTCTATTATAGAAAATATTTCCGCCTACATATATTTAATACTAAAATACAAAAAAACGTGAAGTTGTCTTTATTTTTAAGAAAAATGTCAACTGTAATAAATGGCTTCAAAAATGCATATTTTCCAAGATATTTTTGACCAGTACATAAAAAACTAGTAAGGTAGTAAAAAGAGTTAAAGGAATTTTATTTAAAATGAAATTCAAAAGTTTACTCAAAAGTTATGTTAAACGTTTAAACTTACTTAGACGCATTTATCCGCATAAGCAAATTCGTGCAAAACCGTTACGCCACACTCACAGTTCAGACATAACACATGTGGTTCGTATAACACGGTTTCCTATAACGTGTAACGTATCTCCCGCATTGTACGAGGGTTCACTGTGTATATATATATATATATATATTTGTACACTTCAATCCACAATTGGAATATTTTGTGCATTTTTTTGGAGAATCTATTTGAATTAATTATTTTAACAATTTTGAAATAATTTAAAATATATTAATATTTTTTATTAAAAATGTTTTCAGTGTTTTTAATAAAAAGTTTATATTTTTTTAGTGAACTTAATAAGTTCATACTATAAAAAATGAACACGGTAATTATGTATTTGATATAAAATGAAGTAAAATTTAATATCGTTCTAGTTTTTATTAAAATGTTGTAACTAAATACTTTGACACAATACTGAACTTCATTTTATATTATGTCATTTGTATATAAAAATAAATTTAGTGCAAATGTAATAACCAAATTAAACTTTTGATTATTATATGTGCACTGTGCAAATCTTATGACTGCATAAAACTAAGAGTTCTTATTTTATGGCTGCGTCATTATTTTCCATTATCTTAAAGCAATTTAAAATTTTAATAGCGTATGAGGTACATAAAATATACTGTTCATTTACAAATGTTGTTCTACATTAAACAGGGTATAAAATTAAAAAAGAAAAACAAAGACTGTACATGAATTATCGACATTGGTTCCATTATTCACATTACAGAATTCAATTCGCTATTAATCATAACTCCGAACGGAATTGATTGCAACAGAGACGACGACAAAAGTTTACTGTTAACATGTTTGACCTAATTTTGTCAGTTAATGAGATAAAATTTTCATGGATATTCATCAAAAAATATTGATTACGAATTTACAACCCTAACTGACGTAATCAGAATAAAGAAATAATCTGTAGAATTAATTTTTACATGCTGTTAAATATATTTTTCGCTGATAGAAAACTATGCAATGATGGAACATTTTTTTAAAAATTTGATTGATATAATTGTAAATTGGTTCAAATATTATATATATATATATATATATATATATAACTATTTGAAATCTTTTCGCATATTTTTATTAAAAATTATTTGAATATAATGACAACTGAAAATTATATCAGAATAAAAAATTATGACGCTATGGTTAAATTTACTTTAACAAAAAATATTTTACTCACCGAAAACACCCGAAATTTTTTTTGATCGAAGATATTCAATAATGATTATTGATTGTTTTTAAATGCATTTGAGTTTATTTTTCTTCAACTCATGTTTTATTATTAAGAAATATATATATATATATATATATATATATATATATATATATATATATATATATAAAGAGTGATCAAAAATTACAGCGAATCTCGCCACAGAGAACGACTTAGTGAAAAGAGTCGAAACTTCCATGCTGTAATTTAATCTCTGAACCCTTCTGACAATATGTAATAATTTTCAATGTGTTTTATTCTGTCTGTTAGTACTGAAATACGATTTTGTGCAAGATTTTTAATGTTTTCGTAAAAATGGATCATGAAAAATGCTTAAACATTAAATTTTGTTCCAAACTTCAGAAAAGTACCAAATAAATCCAATAAATGTTGCGTATTAATTTACTGAAATCCTGCAGTAACTCTTAAGACGGTTTACAAATAATTCGAGAGATTTATGAGTTGGTTGTAGATTTGGAAAGATCGAGATGCCCTTTAACATCAAAACCTGACGAAAATGTTGAAAAAGTCATTGAAATAGTTCTATTAAAAAGGCGATTGACTATTCGGGAAATTTTTGAGTATCTGAATATCGTTTCGGTTCGAAGTACTTGAAAAACAAATTTGATCATGAAGCGAATGAGCGCAAAATTCGTTCCATGCGTTTTGATGCCTGAACAAAAGGAATAGCATTTGTCAATTTCATTAAAGTTGAATGATTGTGTCGCTTTAGATGTTTTGATCTGAACATTCATAGTACTTTTTGATCACTCCTAGTATGTAATATATATATATATATATATATATATATATATATATATATATAAGTTTTACAGTTATTATTTTTCAAAAATAAATGGGTGTTAATCCTAACTGAAGCATTTTCTATAATTTTAAATTTAATAAAAGTTATTTTATTTATTGCCTCTGTTGAAATATTCCAAAACATAATTATTATACAATGAGTTAAAGTAATTATACCTAAAATATGATATCTTTGCCATATGCTAATTTCATTCATTTTGAATAACGAAATATTGGAGTAAATGTGAAATTTAATTATAGGTTTTCATGTTTAATTATAAATAATAAATAGATATACTTCATCATATGTTAAAGGCATAATATTAAATGGAAATTATTTTAAAATTATTCCAAAATTATTTTCAATTTAAATATTCACATACCTTTAATTTTACTAATTACATTAGTAACTTACAGAGTATTTATACATTTATAGGTTAAGAAGTCTTGTATATGACAATTTCACCCATATCTTGTGACAGGCAAGTATTCATTTGCTTATTTAACATTTCCCATCACAGGTGTGCGACGTCAACAAAGTTTTAATTTCATTTATAATTACGCAATGCACGTACAATGTGAAGTAATGACACTGATAATGCAAAAATCATTCTCACCACAAATATACTCGGAATATTAAACACAATACTGTATGCATGTCACGTAAGAGTGTTGACGGTACGTTTATATGAGAGCAAAACCGTATCTGAAACTGTGTGCGCGTCTGTGTTTATTCGTCAATCAAGATATACGGTGAAAAAAGTAAACAATGAGTAATCTTCACTGCATGGTTGATTAATTTTTTCGTCTTGAGATTATTTGTCAACGGGTACTTTTAACACTTAAGAAAAGTGTATGTGAAAAATGAATACTATAAATAGTTGTGATTGACTCATAATCAGCTTTTATTTATTTAGAATTGGCGGACACCCAATTGATCAACGTCGGTATTTAATTATGGCTACTATTTTATGGGATCCAGACAGTTTTAATATAATTGCTTTGTCTTTTAAAAAATCTCCCACATTATAATTACTTCACTCAACGTCTGATGTATTTGTGTAAATCCACTCTTGTTGACTTGATTTGATAAATGTATCAGGTTTTACCAGTTCTTTAAAAAGCTATGAACTCATGTCACTCTTTTAATACGAATGAACATTTAATTAGGTACGAAAACAAATATTACTAATTTTGGTAATATATAATATGATTTTCATTAATCATTTTTGTATAATTGATTTTCTGAAATAAAAGTTTTCAAAATTTGACACTGCGTATTTAATTAAATATTTGTTTTTAAATAAAGCCTAAGAATAATGGTGCACATACACAAAAAATACAGAAATGACAGAATTCTGTAACTCTTCGTACTACATAAAAATTTGCAATTCTTTTACGGATTTTACTAAAATCTGTTGTTTTCCAATTGTTACGAATTGTCATAATTTAAATTTTCAATAGACTTGTGTAAATACAAAAATTGTATGATTTAATGAGTACAAATTTTTTTCGGAACTGAATTTATCCAGTGTAGCAAAAAACATATTTATAAAATATTTTATTAAGTACTCAGTACTGCATCTTTCCCCTCTCTCTCTCCCTATATATATATATATATGTGTGTGTGTGTGTACGGTAAAAAAATCCTTTATAAAAATGATAAAGAATGTATTCTTAGATAATTAAAACATGACAACGATTACATTAAATAAAAATAATTAAAAATATATTGAACTGTGCTAAAAGTCAAATTATAAATGAATTATTGATTTATTAACAACTAGTTAACGATAGTAAAAATCTTTTTTTCAAACAAAACATGTTTTTATATATGTATAACATTATACATGTATGTAAGTACATATATACATATATATATATATATATATATATATCGCTGACGTGATCATATTTAAAATACGAATTTGGTATCAGGTGAATGTTATTATTATCATTAGTGTAATTAAATTCATTTATAACATTGATGTATAAAATTAAGTGAAACACCTCTTACCGTAGACGAAATTAGATTTTATGGTGTAAGTAAAGCACACAAGAAAAAAGTCGCTTATATTAATAATATCACGTTTCGGAAAAATTTGTTTATAAATTGAAATTATGTAAAAAATTAATGGTTCGCTAACAGCTCTGCCACACGTTAATGTGATGTAGCATGAAAAAAATTAAATAGATTCTTTGCAATACAAGTTGAGATATATGCAAACGAGTTTTTGAAAACGTATTTAAAAGATGTTGCTCTGGATATATAACTCATGAATTATATATATATATATATATATATATATATATATATATATATATATATATATATACACTAATGACTTTAGGCAGCATGGTGTGTTTTTCAATAAAAAGTCGAGACAAAATAATGGTTTAGAAATAAATTTTAAATATGAAAATTATTTAAATATAAAAATCGTTAATTATACATACACAGACACACACACACACACACACATATATATATATATATATATATATATATATATATATATATATATGTATATATATACTAGGGAGCTATGCTCCCTGCTCGCTTCAGTCACCAACCCCCGGGCATGCTACTCTCGCCCACTTCTCAATTATAAGCCTGTGCATGCAACTGAATGAAACAATAAACATATTTTTTAAAACTTATTATGTCTATATAATTATTATCAGATATATAGCAACGTAACCGTTATATATATATATATATATATATATATATATATATACATATATATACACATATATATATATATATATATATATATATATACATATATATATATTTATATACATACACATATATACACATATAAATATGTATACTGTGTGGTTTCTCAAGTCTACATAAACATGGCAGTAGATTATTTTTTGCAACCTTTTAGTTTTTTATGATTAAATACGATTATATATATATATATATATATATATATATATATATATATATATATATATATATATATATATATATATATATTAATATATTAATATATTAATATATTAATAAGGTAATTACAGACAACTGAAGAAAACGTTAAACGACTAGACAGAAAAAAAGTTAGGCTTCAAGGAAACAATAATTGAATAATATGTTGAAATATTTTTAAAAAATGTGTATTTGGAGATAGAGATACAATGTCTTGAAGAAAAATGAATGAATAATTTATTAAACAAGAGGCGCAAAGATGAAACTCCAGGAGAAACTCCATTTTTGAATTCTACTTATTACATATTTTATAAAATAATTTAGATAACTTTTTATATTCGTACATACATTCGTTGACTGCTGTGAAATTTATGAAGACATATATTTTTTTTGCTTGTATAACCTCTTATTAAAGCTCTAAAGTTTTAAAATGTAGTAATTTTTAATTACAATTATCATATTTCTCTCTCTCTCTTTACCTCTCACTCTCTTTATATACATATATATATATATATATATATATATATATATATATATATTACACGACTTTAAATTATTACAGTAGAATAACTGAGTATAATTGTTAAAAACAATTAGTGAAGTAATTACTATAATTATATTTTAGTTATTATTTAAATCTACATAGAATAATTATTTAACAAATTATGAAAATATTAAATTATGAAAGAACAAACAAGAATAAAGAACTGAAACTAAAGAGAGAAACTCTTGCAGATATAAATAAACATAATCTGACAGCAGTCCGGAAAAAAAGATATTGTTTTAAAAATAAAACACAAACTTTTTTTGTGTTATTAAAAAGATGTAAATTTCCTGTAAATTGTAATTAACGAGCACACCTTAAAATATAATTTAGATTTATTTATCAAGGTTTCGTTCTCATTCGTTATTGATAGATATGCAATTTAAAAAAAAATATATATATAAAATCGTTGTCGAGTGATACGTAGTTCTTGTAATGTATTTCTAAATTTAAATGGTCCATATAAATGTTTTCGTCGCCCACCTCTTATGAGTTTTTGCTATGAATACATTTGGCATTATCCCAGATTTCATATCGCACTATACGATTATTAAACAGTGTAGAATTATAGACGGTAATTGTACATTTAGTACTCTGTAATTATATTTGAAATTAAAAATATAATTTCATCTTAATACGTTCTGATCCCCATATATAATTTTCAAAATACTATATATAATTGAACATATTTTAATGGATTATTTAATTAAATAATAATAAAAAATATTCGATAATATATAAAAACTAAATAGGATTTTTTATGTAACTAATTTATTATTTATGTTATATTTAAAATTTTATTATGTCAGTACATAATCAAACTGTTCCGAATTCTAATTCAAAAAATAATCGCACTAAACTTATATTTTTTTATGTAATTTAACACTACAAACGTCAGATGTTATTATTTAATTTGATTGTTATTTTTTATAATATTTACATTATTTTATCTTTTTATAACTTAATCTTATTTGCAAATCCTTTTTCATTGTTTCCATATTTTTAGATTTATCTTGAAATGTAAAGTGAATCAAACGTAAATATTTCTTGATTGCATTCAAAATCTCATATCTATCTATCTATCTATCTATCTATATATATATATATATATATATATATATATATATATATATATATATATATATATATTAGATCTGAAATTAAATTCTGTACTTTTAATTGAATCGATCATAACTCTGTTTCAAATAATAATATTTTCTCGTTGTTTTTGAGTTTTGAAGTGCCAATCTTAACATTTAAAAACATTATATATCTTGGATAAGCAATTGGCATAACCTCACAAAACAGTAGTGAACACAATGGTGTTCGAAAAACAGCATATTAGGCATTGCATACTTTTCGCTTTCTAGTTAAAAAAAAAACGCTATTGAAGCCATGAGAATGGTTTATTTAGTTTCGGAGGACGGTATTGTAATGCATAAAATATACAAAAAATGCTAAAACAGTGGAAGATGTCCGTAAATACATTACAACTTCATCGATTCAAAGCTGCCATCTTTTTTTAACAAAAGATTCCTCAGTTACTCGACAGATAGAATAATGTTATAAAAATAATCAGGAATATTTTGAGGATTGAAATATATTTTATTTTTCTGTCAACATTCCTTTTTATAATATATATATATATATATATATATATATATATATATATATATATATATATATATATATTGTACTTTTTACTCTATAAAATAAATGAATATGAAGGGATTGGATTCTTAGAGATGACAGAACAGTAATCAACAGCAATAAACCCATTAATTAATTGATTATTAAATATTAATTTTTTAAGTCAAAAATTATCTACCTGTTTATTTAACATGATTATATGGAAAGTTATTTTGTAATTTTAACTGAAAATCTTCAAAGAAATGGATTATCTCCCGTCGTATGCAACATATCTGCAAGTACATTTGCAGAGAAGGAATATGTAGTCGTATACTATGTATACTTCTTAGTTAATAAAAATGTCATAAAACTTATATATGTATAGTTATTGACTTGAGATATATATTAAACGTATGTGGTATTTAACAATAAAAATTACAAATAACTTTCTTTTCATATTTGTAAATTTTCTCAAATAAAAAAATAACAATGATCAACAAAATATAATAAACATTTTTGGAAAGAGATATTTATATACCAATTATATTATATTCAGTATTTGTAAATACAATAATTATTATTTTTACACTTGAGAAAATCACAACACTGTGATGAAATGTTATTTTTTAATGTTTTTTTATATATTTTTCTTTAAGACATAGCTATATTTAATAAATGTTGCGGTTATTGTAAACAAAATCATTAGGCTTAAATATTTTCATAAATAAACCCAACATAAAAAACGAATATAATTAACCATGTATAATTATCATACAAGAAAGATTTTCAAATGCCGACCGACTGTGACAAAATCAATATTTGAATTTACTCATTAACACTACAGACCAAAAAATCAGTTTCATGCTCGCGTTGATTTATACTAATGTATTCATAGATAAATGCACTGATCACATTCACTACCGGTTTATTTCAACATACAGTTGTAGTTATATTGTTCGGTTTTTTTGACGGCTCTTTCTTTTATTCAACTTCTTATTGTAATGTTTCACCTAGCGTCTTCTCGCAGATTTACACACATTTGTGATACGATAAGGTATATAATTTTTTTCTCGATTTTCGAGAAGCGATATATAAAACTGGTTATGTTTTATATATCGAGATAAATATCAATGTAATTTTAAATAAGATATTATAAAATGGGAATCTAAATTTTGTGACATCGGTGACGCCATGACGCCAGTTCAAGGTAAGTCACTGATTTTTCATTTATAAATATTTACAGGCACACACACACACATATATATATATATATATATATATATGTACGCGTGTATTACATATATTTTTGGAAAATTTTAAAATAAAATAAAAAACAGTAATTAAATATTTGAAATTGACATATATGCCGGTATCTAAAAACATTAATAAAAATAATAATGAATTCTTTTAAGACGGCATTTATTTAAAAATATTGAATATTAATGAATAATATTGAGAATTATCATTTTAATAATAAAATTTAATTATATTTTAAATATAAGCACTTGAAAATTAATCCAAAAATAAATTAGTTATCGAATATTTGTAATTTATTAGATTTGATTTAAACTTGCTTATTAAAATCTACTATTAATATTATTTTCTTCGTACGGAATCTTGAAATTATAGTGATGTATAAACATAAATGTATATTCATGAATTAGTATTGAATAATAACAATTGTAGAATATTTTATGACTAATCGTTTATTTGGATTAAAATGATTCAAGTACACATTTTTATTAATAACGTGTTCTCTCTATGTATATAAACATCTTCTTTATTCAACCATTTTCTAAGAAACCGGTTCTGTTTTCTTCAAATATTTTCTTTGTACAAAATATCCTATCAATTTTTGTGGGAGAAATAAACCATAAACCCTTTTCATAAGAGAAATAAACCATATAGAAATAAATGAAACGGAAATAGAATAATAAATGTGTTTTACTATACAACACTTACTCCCACATATAAATTTTAACGATTATTAAATGAAGACAAGCTATGTTATATAATTGAATTCCTATGAGACATTACAATGTGCATCGATTCAAACATAAGTTCTTTTTAGGTTTACGTCATTAAAAATATAAATTAAATTGAACATTTTGATTAAAAGTATATTATATAAGTGCATGTTTAACAAATTCAATTTAAACGAACAATAAATAAATGCTCGATTACAATAAAAACATCAAAACAATAGTTATTCAATTTCTTATCTTATCGGAATTATTCTTAAGTCTGGTAAAGTATGTTAAAGATTTTTAAGATAACGAGTAAAGAGTATAACCTATAGATTTCAAGCGTAATAGTAATTTATGCAATATTGTACGTTATTTGTTTTTTTATTTTATTATCATTCTTTGAAGATATTAGTATTATAAAAATAACAGAGATAAATTTCATAAAAATGTGTTACAGTCGATGTATTAAACGACCAAGTAAAATTTGTTGCAGTCACATGTGTGAAAAGGTTTAAACATTCAACTTTTTTAAAAAATTTCTATCATTTTATTCAAAATACGTTGAATTTGTGTCGAATTTTAATTCCAAATATATTCTATGAGACATTTTAGAACAATTGAAGAGTTTACGTCTAAAAATTCAAACTCAGGTCAGTTCTGCTCAGCTGTGCTCAGGTCTAACCAGAACTGATCCGATATATTAAAATATTGTCAAATTAGGTTCAAAAAAATATGTCAAAGGACTATAATTTCAAAAATTATCTTTCAAAGATGAATTCTTTGTTCACAAATTTGGTTGTTTTTTTGATTTGAACATTGGTAGAATTACATGTTGTGACTATACCGAAAGGTTCAAAATCCCCATAACCAGTTTATTTCCTGATATGATGTTAGTCTTGATTTTTTTTTGGTTAATTCGTGTGTATCTGGGAAGTTTTTCCAGGTCCTTTGTCTTTTCAATTTATCCGTGACTTAAATTATAATTTTTCTAATACATAACATTAATACTTCAAATATTAAAATTTAAAAATAAAAATTGAATTCAATTTGTTTACATATAAAGATTGTATTTTTAAGTATTTTTTTATAAAAACATAAATCAAATAAAATTTTAAAAACGAAATATCTCGAGAATATAAAAAATTAACAAATTTTAATTAAAATTTTTTCAAGAATTTACATCCTTTCAGTAATATATATATATATATATATATATATATATATATATATATATATATTACCAGTAATAATAGAATAAATTCGTGTAATTAAAATCTCAATATATATATTAAATAATAATAACATTAATAAATATTTTATTTGATAATATTTTACTAGTTCTTCTTCCACAAAAATCATTCCATTTTAAGATAAATCGTCATAGGACTGAAATGGTTACATTTCTTGTATATGATACATTATCAATTATTTTCCATAATTAGTTATAAATATGAAGTCATTAAATCACATCGTTTATATTTACAACACAAAACTAGTTATATTTTATTCAAAATCCACTAATATTGATTCTAAGTTACTAAGACTATATGTTTTTGAATGTTTTTATTAATAAGTATATATATATATATAGATGGATAGATTAGATGAAATAATTCACAAGTCAATCAGTACAAATCAGATTTCAATAAAAGTCTTTTCTTCTTTTAAAAATCTTGAAAAAATAAATAATTTAGTATTTGTAAAAATGACGAAACGATTTGTTAATCAATTTATTGATAAATTGCACATAAAATATTAACAAAGCGTAAAAATATATTCATGACGTTTACCAAAAGGTAATTATTGTCATTCTTTTCGATTACCTGGAATCGTCTTCAAGATGATTTTAGAGGATTTAGATGAGTCTCTAAATTTTCTTGCTGAAGATGTTATACGTGCCAAAACTAGTAGTAAAAAACATCAGTTATAAAGATTCGAAGAAACGAAGACCATCAGAACAATGAATGAATGAAATCGCATTTATAAAAGCATACAAATAATTTTTTTTATTATTAACAGCCTTCGATATTTCTATTAAAGAGTTAATGTCTTGGATTTATTGACTTCCGAATCAACCATATATAAAATCAAAAATATATTTCAAAAGTGTTTGAAATATTAGATACGAAAAATAGATGTCTTTTGCAGAAAAAGCTTCTTTACAAAAACACAAATAAATGAAAGCTTACATGATTTATTCTGTTTAACTGGATTTATTCTGTTACTATGGACTCTGATCACTCGCCATGAAACAATGCTCTTCATATGCTACAGGCGACTGTAGTCGCTTAATATATAGCACTCACTTAAAAGCACTCTCTTAATGTTTATCAATAAATTAAAAATATGCTGTTCTAAGTAAAAATACTTTCTTCCAAAAAAGGATTATCAAAAAAAGTCTCTGAGGCTTAAGATAGAAGACACAGAGTGCGACACTGCGCTGTAAACGAAATCCCATTCAGTAATGGCGTACTGACGGTCAATTCCGTTGTAACAAAAGGGTTAATAATGTTTTAAGTAATAAAAAAGTTTAATATATATATATATATATATATATATATATATATATATATATATGTATGTTATTAATGTCATTATATTGGACTGAATAAAAAATGATACTTAAAAAGACTACGAGACCAAAGTATATGTTGAAAAATATACCTGATGATACATTCAATAATTTTTTTTATACAATTGACAACTAGTTCTTTTATTTTTAGTTTCAGGGTCGATCTTAATCAATTTATCGCCCCAAGCAGAATAAATATTTGCGCTCTTACTAACATTATATTACATTCAAATATATTCTAAATTATTCTTCTATCTCTTTGACGTTTTTCTATCGCTATTCTTCGAAAAAGTCATTAAGAATCTACACTTGTATTATCTTACAATTGTAAACAATCCGACAGAGATTCATATTCTACAAGGATATTTAAATTGTATATCTAATAAAAAGTCAATTAAAAGCGATAATTTATCTACTTTATCATCGCAACTAAATTTATTTATTTACAAAAAATAATCCGAAGCAAATGTATATCTTTTAATTAGAAAAACCAGGCTGCTTGTATGTTTTCAAAAATAAAAAAAGTACAACTTTTTCTTCGCAGCATGTTTGTGTCTTCGAATTCAAGACATTAATGTGTTTGTTTAAAAAATAATTTAAATAGATAAGTACATTCATACATAATCACAACAAATAAACACAGATAAAAAAATACAAACATATGTAATCCAGATATTCTTGTAAAAAATACAGTATTAAAAATTAACACATTTTTTTATTGTCCTCGAGTTTTCATTTTATTCCTGCTCTTGTCAACTTTTGGAAATTCGATTAACTGTTTATCCTTTGAACATGTTCCGCATAATAAAGTGTCTTTAATTTAATGTATTTGGCAATGACATGCTCTTTATAAAAAGTAATCTGTCATTGTCATTAAAGTTAAATGTATGGTATATATATATATGTATGTATGTAATGAGAGTAAACTCCGTTCAACAAACTGGAATTTACAAACGTTTTGCTTAACAAACAAGTATATATCATATTTATCTAGACTTGTACATCATTATGAAACGATTAATACGCATTAATTTAGTTTGAATGTCGTACAAAGCTTTGGCAACGAATGTGTTAAATTCCACGGATATTTTTGATATAATAATGAACTCCACTCCACATAGCATATCTAATTTTAACCAATTTCGAAAGGTAAATAAATAGTAAATGAACAAAAATACATACTACGTTTATTTTAATATTTGAAAGCGTTCCAGATAAATTACGATATTTTTAGGTACATTGGTAGCTATGTCAAGATATTACATAGACGTGGACAAATTTATATTGTTTATAAATACACATTTATATACGTTTTGATAAATGAAATCTGTATGTTTTATTTATAAGCATATTTGTTCCATAAAACATATAGTTAATCTAAAAAAAACTACTAAATTATAAAATTAGATCACCGCAATGGATATGTTTTGATGAAAGCTAATTATCATTAATTGTTTTCTTTTTCGTGAAATGAATCCAATTATCACTTTCATTTTTAATCGGTGTATGTGTTTAAACTATAAAAAATGAATCGTTAAATATATAATTCGTATAATACATAATTAATTAATTTCCAAGAAATCGCAGAAATCACACTTGAACTATACTAGAAGATTTCTGTCGAATATAAAAGAACAGAAGAATTTGATATTTTCAATATTGCATAAATGACAATTATTATAAAAGAACAAAGAAACAAGATATATTAAACGATTCGAAAGTACTTTATTGAAATATGATTCGATAAAAAAATAATCCGTCTTTTTCCATTTAATCGCAATATTTCGTTTCGTTTCCGAGTCGACAAATTTAAATCTCGTTGTGAAGAAATAACCATTCATTTTATTTCGCTTCAGTGCAGGTAACAAGGTACTGATTGATCAGTCTGTCAATGTTATATGACACCTCTGTCGTCTACCTACATTTTATGTATATCACTGTCTTTTTTAAATACGTTCTTGGACTTGTGTTGAGAGTACGAGCTCTGAATATGTCTTAAAACTAAAGTGCAGAGTTGGAAGTACCGTTTCGTGGCTGCTGAAATGCCTCAGGCATTCCCATGCTATTGAGTAAAAGCCATGATTTACAAGTATTCAATGTAAAACACAATATGAGATTAAATAGGATTATAAAGAATAGTGTGTGTGTGTATACGACGTAAAATAATTAATTAACAAATTGTTCAGTAATGATCATAGAAGTTGTTGTTTAGTACTGATTATTTTACACTTGTATTAAAATTAATATTTACATCATAACTATATAAGTACATTGCAAAATTGATATTCAGAAATACATAATTTTGGGTTTTAAGTATTAATCATTTTAATTTTATATTTGAAGCAAACTCTGCAATTTCTTATCAAATATTATATAGAAAATCGTTATAGTATTATTAGATTTATGACGAATTTCTTTAATTTTAATTATACATTTTACAAGTTTTCGGTACAGATTTATAAAATATAATCTAAGGATCCAACTAATACTATCTTTATCAGGTACTGAAAATGAACAATTTAAAAACATATTCAAGTAAAAACTGTATAATGAAATAAAATTTATTTTCACTGTTTTATATTCAATTAGTTATATTTTATCTCCATTCTACTCTATTTGTATGTAAATCCTCTATTTTTTTAAAAGATTTATGAAAGAATCTTTATTGTGAAAATAGACAATTTATACAAAATTGTAGAAAATTTATCTAATTTTCTTCCTGTAATCTAATTTGAACATTCATAGTTGCATTAGTAATAATCTATTCCGGATGTTAAGTTGACTTTAACATTCTTGACCTTAACTATTATAAAATATCTATACAATAAATTATGAATTGTACAAGCAAATATTTCAATGAAAGGGAGCATAAATATTTCATTCATAGTTCTTTTTATTACTTTCGTGGAATTTCTTTAGTAGTTATGCTTGTTTAATTAAACATGAATATTTTTATCTTTTAAATATTACTTGTATGGTTTGCAATATTTTATAGAAAACAAAATAATTAAGTACATATTTATTAAATGCATTTTTCATAAAAATAAAATAATCTCTGGATACTAAATATTTACTTATTGAAATTTACAAATATTGACAATAAATCAAATATACAAATATAGACAATCATGAATCATGTCAATCGTGAATCATCATCTGTTTGTTTTAATGAAAATAACAAAATTCTAAAATTTTACTTTTATAAATATTTATAAACAAATATTTTATTTGCTAAAAGATTTTAAAAACTTGGTTAATAAATATTTAATAATTTTTAATATTATTTGTTTTTTAATTAGTTAGAAAACTGAACAACTGTTTAGAAAGAGCAGTGATATAAAAATTTACATTAAGTGAATTATTACTCGATTAACAATTTAAAAGAAGTTTTTTTTCTTTAGATTCTTTTAAAATTTCTATATCAACGTCACAGTCGTTTAAAACAGTTATATATTATACTGAATAAATTTATTATTTTTTTGTTGTATGTCACTCAACCACGCACTAATCACCTCAATTATTATTTTATCTTTTTTCAAATTGAATAATCTGATCAGATTGATATCGTAGGCAATGAATTAATTAATAGATATAATAACAAATAGCCGTTGACAACAGATTAATAACTCAACTGCTAATATGTAATAATATCAAACAAACTTTTACTGAATATGAAATCTTATATTATTAATGACCATAGTTTGAAAAGTAACAATATTAAACATAGGGATTTAAATATAAAATGAAGTATACACAAGTTAATAAAAATCTAATTGTCACAAGTTCAGAAATTTTTATATAAATATATAAGAAACGCAACATGTATGAAAATGTTTGAAAAATTTTCATAGTTTCGTTTACTATCTTTCAACTGTTAATATAAAAATATTAAGATTTACTTTCACAAAATACATTTTTATATTTTTTAGAACAATAATTCATTAATCTTGTACGTTATATACTGGTTTCATATTTTTTTATCTGAATTTATTAATTATGTGTCGTTTATCATTTGACGTTAAAGTAAAAATACTTTTTTATATTGTTCTTTGTATATATATATATATATATATATATTAAATAATGTAATTTGTACATTAAATATATTCATATTTTATTTTGTTTATTTATATATATATATATATATATATATATATATATATATATATGATTCACTGCATAATTTCATAAACAACAATATCAGACATGGTCTTTTAATTTTTGATAAACTGCAATAAAGTAATGTCAATAAAAAGATATCACATGGGTAAATCTGTAAAATAAATTAATAACTTAGAGAATTTTAATCAAAATTATTTATTTTATCGAAAAAAAGATCATCGTTGTTGTGTTTTCAATTTTGTAGATTGAAATTATGAAGAATATTTTCATTGTCAAAGAACTTAATAAAAATGCATTTATATTACGTGTAAAAATGAATTCTCTGCCTTTAAATTGCATCATTCATAACTATATATCTTGTCTAAACAGTTGGTATAACCTCACAAAACACTAGTGAACACATTGGCGTCTGAAAAACAGAATATTAAGCTTTGGATACTTTTCGCATTCCAGTTTAAATAAATTTTATTTTTGAGAAGAATAATAAGCAGCATTTAGTAATTTATATTTTATTTGTACAGCGCGTACGTTTGTCGATAAATATTTTTTTCTAGTCTGTATATTTCACTACAATACTTTTACTAAATAATCACAAATTTAAATTTCCCTTTGTGTCTGTTCTCGTCAAACAAACGGTATATATTTTAAAACAATACACTCTTAAAATTTACTACTTATTCGAACAAAGGTATACATGTTAATAATTTAAATACATAGTACAATAAATTATAAAAATTCTATGTTTGATTATTTTAAAACTTTTCAAAGTAAACAAATGTATACATGACTAGTTCATATAGAACTACCAATACAAATATATAATTTATTAATAGACGAATAGTGTTCAAAGACGTTTCAATGAATATATCTTAATAGAAATTAATTTGCGAGAAGTTGTTCTGCTAAAAATGGTAACTTGTATCATCTATAAAAAAATAAATATTTCAAGTATTATTACTATTGTATGATCATTTTTTTTATGAAAATATATTGTATTATTTAAGTGATCTTCAGAATATACATTTAATCACAATTTGGCATTGAAAGAAAAAAATAGAGAAAGTTAGAGAAGTTTTTATGATAATAAATATTAATAATTTTATCAATTCAATAAAAATTTTAATAATTTTATGGCAATTATAAAAATATGTAGATTTTTTCATTTTTCCATGATTTCATAAAGACTTGTTTAATATTATTCATTTTATTCGTATTTATTATTTTCAATTATATATATATATATATATATATATATATATATATATATATATATATATATGAATATAGCGTTCATGTTTTTAAAATAGTTAATCTTTTCGTTTCAATGGATGTATTCGTTTCAAATTACCAGTTTCGTTTAATATGTTTATAATTTATTTTACAAGTTCATTAACACAAAAAAATCAATTAATAAAATTCTTCGCGATTTTTTAATAATTTCTCTATTGTTCAAATATGATAATATTTATTTTATCATATAAAATAATTAAAATTTTAGACTATAATGATTGGACCTACTAAAAGACTCCACCTGATTTGAGGTAACTTTTTAGGCACCATGTAGTAGTATAAACATATATTAAATATTAATTTTAAATTCATGGAATTATATAAATTATTTATCAATAACTACATTTATGTACAACAATTTGATAGGTTTTTTATTAATTTATTTTTTAAAATACTTTTTTCATAAGACGAACAAAAATCAGATTTTTTTCATTCCAGACCGAATCAATATAATTAAAAGTTCAATAGTGAAAACGATGGTGTCCGAAAAGCGGTATATTAGGCATTGCATACTTTTCCTATTCCAATTGAAAAAAGTATTGCCGACGCCACGAGAATGACTTGTTTAGCTTTGAGAGTAGGTGTTATATAAAACATGCAAAAAATTCTAAAATAGTGAAAGAAGTCAGAAAATGCATTACGGCTTCGGCAACTCAAAATGGCCATCTTTTTTGTACAAAAAATTCGTCAGTTAACCGATAGATAGAGCAAAGTTATACAAAATATTTATTTTCTATAAATACCGAATTAATTTGTACACTTAATACTTATGCCAAAAAAATATTTAAGTCTTGTTAGGAGAATTAAAACTTAAAAATTGAAGAAAAATTCTGTAGAAAACTTGTTTTGTTATATAATATGCTTTAGAAGATTCTATTGGATGTATTGTTTTATTTTTTCACATTTTATGGTCAAAGCCTATCTTTTGAGCAAGCACTAAAGGCACATCATTATCCTTTGTTCATAAATTCTCTTTATTAATTATATAATTTTAGTATTTTAAATAGAAATTCAATCTAGGTGTTTATATGTAAATAAATAAATCAAGCAAATTACTTTTACATTATTATGTTTATAAATATACTCTTACAATAAGTATTAGTTAGAAACTAACATAAATTGCATATATATATATATATATATATATATATATATATACATATATTTGAAAACATAATTTTTGTGATAAACTAATCTTTAGCAATTTGTCAGTTTATTTTATTTATTCTAAATTGACTTCAATCCTAACTTCCAATTGAAATAATGAAATATGTAAAAGATTAAAATTAAAATCCATATATAAGTCTTTAAAGTTTTTGGAAATAAAATTGTTTTCTACAGAAAAAACATGTAAATATAAATGCGTAATTCTATAAAATGAAAATGGAATAAAATGTGATAAAACACCATACGAAAACAATATTAAAATAAAATCATTATTGAATGGTCATACAAACATTCATTAATCAATGACAATGAAATAAATTACAATTAACATTACTTTTATCAAAAATAATTTGCAATATATTCAATTTATTTGCAATATGTCCAAATAATCTTTTAGTGATTTCTCTCTTTCTATATATATATATATATATATATATATATATATATATATATATATATATATATATATGTATGTATGTATGTATGTATGTATAACAATAGTGAATCATTATATATATATATATATATATATATATATATATATATATATATATATATATATATATATTATCATCACAAATTAATCTAATGGCATAGATTAAACATGTGTTTTTATTTACGACTGATACGTGGTCATATTTATATTCAAAAAAATGACTCTTTATTACACATAAAGAGTATGTTATTATTTTATTTAATACAATACGAAATAAATTTTCAGTGTTATCTCATTCCTAAATTTGTAAATTTGGATATGATTAGAGAGGTCGATAATATGATTGTAATTATTGGCCATTATTGAAAAATTATCGTTATAGTTCAACCGAAACAAATACAATAAAAATGTATTCGACTAGGACGTACAAATCAACTTTAAAATTTTAATAAACCTACGCCACCCACTCTGCAGTACTAGGATTGTTATATATATAAATATGATATAAATCCGTTAACATTTTGAGGCCCACATTTCAATTCATGTATGTATATATATATATATATATATATACATGCATTTATATATAATATTATATATATATATATATATATATATATATATATATGATATTAATTTATATTTCGATATTAAAATTCTATAGCGTTTTACATTCATTTTTGAAAGTTAATAGATTTTTACCGTCCAAATAAATATTTTCTCTATAAATTCACTAAACCGTTCAAAAACAACTATGTATAAAATTTTGCTCGAGCAAAGTTGATATTTTTCTATGAATAATTCATACATATCTTCCATATTTAAATTAGTTACACAGTAAATTCATAATGATTAATTACATATGTCTTTAGGAAAATTAAACTTTTATTCTATCAACCACTAATGAACTGATAGTTATGTACAAATTTGAATGAAATTGTTATTTACATTCTATTTTATCATTTTATATATTTATATATATATACATACACATACATACACCTAAGTATTTATACACACCATGTGTATATATATATATATATATATATATATATATATATATATTAAAAATAGTTTAATTTTAATAAAAAATATACAGCCACCAAAAATATAGTATTATATTATATACTAAAATGTTTATTACTCATTTTAAATATATTAAAATATTTAAAAAGTAATAAAACAATTATAATAAATTAGTAAGGAGAAAAGTCTTTAGTTTTGAACTACTTTCAAGTATTCACAATCAGTATATATATATATATATATATATATATATATATATATATATATATATAGAATATCTTTAGCTTAAAATTAATAACAGAAAATAAATTTCATGTATTAATTATACAAAATAGTTAAATAAAAGGTTTTTTCTTGAAAAAAACACTTTAATTTTAATGAAAAATAATGCTATAATGATTAATATTTGATAATATATTTATAACAAATGGTTTAGTAGTAAATGTACATATATACACATTTTTAGAAATTATTTGATCTTTTTAAAAATATCTATCACAACAAAATACGAGTAATAATTAGTATACATTTAAAAAAAAATTACAAAAAAAAAGTTCAACATATACTCAAAGAGGATTATAAAAAACGTCACTTCTTAATATTTATTTATATGCATATTTTTTTAATATATCCTAATAAAAGTATATCAACAATTCAATTTGAATAAAGTAACATATGTGCTTGCCAAATACATACAATTAACCCTTTGCACTCGGAATTTTTTCACCTCATCTACCAGCAACTCGAACAAAATAGCAAGTAACAAATAACTTCAAATAAAATGATATAGCATTGTAAATTATTTCTTTATTAAAACGAAATTTCAAAAAAACATTTATTAATTCACGTTTTATAAAAGAAAATATTATTGTTATTTGTTAGATTTACGATGTTCCCTCAGAGAATACACCGACTGTAAAGGGTTAATATTTATTATTGTTTTTATTTATATAGATTTTTTACGAAATAAGATTCGATTTGAATAAAAAAATATTTATTGTTATGGAAAGTTTAAGAAAATATCTTAACACAAGTAAATATATAAAAAATATTTTATCAAATACATTAATTTTTTAAAAAAATAAGTTAAAATCACTGAAATTTAAAATAAATGTTACATTTTTGTATCTCACATATTTATTTATATATGTATTAATTTCTTTTAATACGATGTTCAATTAGAGTAACCTCGAAAATATTTTAATTGACAGTGAAAATAAATTAATAATGTTAGTTGTTTCTCTTTTTGTGAAAAAATAAAAGTATATATAACTTAAAAACACTTTCAGTCATAAATCAAATTGGTTTGTATGAAATGTTTGCATAAATAAAATTGTTTCATTTTTAGTAGCCATTATAAGATTTCGTTTACTAAAAATAAAAATATCTGCAAATTGTATGAGATTTCACAAAAACGTTTTGAAGATAACAATTTATGATATATGATTCATAAATAAGATCAAAGTTCACAGTGTACATAAATCTATGAATTGAAATTATCTTCTTCTAACAAAAAGATTCTTTATAATTACTTTAATATCAGGTACACTTAAGATAAAATTTTAAATAAAAAATTAAAAATGTTTATAAATAATTATTTCAATTTATAAATATATATATATATATATATATTAAAAAATAACAAATGAATTACTAGAATATTAATCCACATGAGTATTTTAATTGTTTACATTGAATAAATATTTTTAATGTATACTGAAAGCTAGATGTTTTTAAAAAATATTTTCACCGCTCTACTAAAAAAAAGTTTCAATCTAAAGAATTTATTACTCTCTTAGCAAGTCATACAAAATATCAAAAACATGAAAAATCTTACCTGTATATGAGATATTCAAAGTGTTGCTTCTTTCCAAATTTGTAACCATAGGTGTTTATTATATGCACTTGAACACAAATAGCCACTGTTATAGAAGAGGCACAGAAAATCCAACACTTTTTCTATTTCTACTAACACCTTCGACTAAGATGAACAAAAAATTATATATTTGAAACACAAAGACACAAAAAAGTATTTTGTACTACTTCTCACTTAAGTCCAAAGTCATATTTCATAAGAAATCCATTGTTACATTTTATTGCATGCTAAGTCACAATACATTGCACAGATTCACAGAAAAAATGTTACTTAAAAACATTTGTTCTAAATGTATTTATATTAAATTGTAACTTAAACTAGGAATATATCTATATGACACAATATGAACTTATTATTAACTGTCACGTGTACAAAACAATAATCGCAAGTTTAAACAGTTTTTTCTTGTTTTTGTAAATGAAAATTGCGTTTATCTTTATACTGTTTATAGTAATTAAGAAATATTTACACGTGTATTGAAAATTATATAGAAAACTTTGTATTATGATTAGTTTGTTAAATTGTGGTTATGTAAAATGAATAGCGTTGTTTTTTTTTATTCGAGTTAATTTTATATTCACTGTTAGTATAGTTTAAAGTATTTTTTTTATATATACAGAAATGTACACTGATGTATTTTAGGATTTTTAGTCTTAACACTGTATGAAGAAACTTATTTATTGTATCTCAATAACTGTTCTAAGATACTGTTTTATACACGGCACGATTAGATTATAAACATATACAACATCGGTAAAAATAATGATCTTTTTGTTTAAAACTGACCTCGATATTAGTGACCAAATAGATCATAACCGACCAACCACAATAAATTTCTGACGATCACACAAACACCAACAACACCGGTACTAGAAACTCACGTCACTGACTTGTAATAAAAAAAATAGTTCTTCATTTGTCACCCTTAGAAGTGTCATGCGTGTCGTCCACAGCCACCCTCGATAGGTTTGAGTTTGCGTATATTGTTGACATGCAAGAGGGGATGGTTGAATGCCACAGGTGGTTTCTTCAATGTTATGTGAAAAAGTGTTCGGTGCTGTGCGCGTATCTTGAAAATTTTGTCGGTTGGACGTTCGCCGCTAACTCAGGTAACAGTCATGTTCGTCCGTACACAACCTGCGCCCGATGTGGAATGCAACTTGTCTACAAGTTGACTTGAGAGCAGTTTCAGTCGGCCTGACTCGGCCAGTATCTTGCTCGTTTGCTTTGGCTACTTGCTGACTCCCCCTTCCGTCTTTTTATCTACACCAATGCTAAGTTTTGTGTGTATGCATTCTATGTATAAGATACCTAGTCAAACATGGTATATATATATATATATATATATATATATATATATATATATATATATATATATATATATAAATATATATATAGAGATATGTGTGTATGTGTGCGAGTAGTGTGTGTATGTGTATGTTGTGTATGTGATGTGTGTGTTGCATACGATACATATGTACACAATATACGAATTCAGGTATGTATGGATTTGTGTATGCATGTGTCGGTTTACATTTTAAGTGTATGGATCGGGATGTATGTGTTTGAATGTGTTCACAATGCGTGAATGTGTATATGTATGCATCGTACGCTTAAGTGTGCATTTGCTCTTGTGTTGACTGCGTTGGTATAGAATAAGCGAGAAGTTTTGCTGTCAAACTGGTTAGATTATGCAGGTGTGGATTTGGATATCGTTCATTTATAAATGGCAAAATGTAATGAAGGAAGTTAACAAATACGAAATTAATTAAAGGATTACATGATAATATAAGACATATTTAGATTGATAACAGTTGTTTACGAAAATAGGAATCTCTCTCTCTCT
Organism: Acanthacorydalis orientalis; assembly: GCA_034766995.1. NCBI lineage: Eukaryota > Metazoa > Arthropoda > Insecta > Megaloptera > Corydalidae > Acanthacorydalis > Acanthacorydalis orientalis. The sequence goes on from CM068316.1 coordinate 40,488,626, forward strand.
ATCTATCTATCTATCTATGTATATATATATATATATATATATATATATAGAGAGAGAGAGAGAGAGAGAGAATAAGAATAGAAATATTAATAAGATAAATTTCATCATTATAGTCATATATTCCAGATTTAAAAAAAAAGCTTTTCCACAAGTTCATTTTTCATTCACCTTACAAACTGTTCTCTAATCTGAGAATAATAAGCATCGCTATAGAAATGGATGAATGAAATATTCATTTGTGAAAGTGAATTTTGGCACTGTGATTAAATAATATTACGAAAAACGTTTTTACTTAACGTATTTTACCTGTCCTTACCTACAGAAGTGAATCATGGCAAAAATAACAAAACGACTTCGGACCACACTGAAAAAGTAAAAAGATATATGTTATAAATTAACATAAGAGACAAAATAAAATAAAATGGGTTGGAAAATAAACATCAGACAGAAATTCATTAAAGAGAATACAGAGTTTGAAAAATAAATAGTCTGGACATATTTTTAGAAGATGAGATATCTGTGAAAGAACCGAAATAATTGTTGCTTGCCAAGGAATATGGTAAGAATTAGAAAGAAATAAATGAACAGTTAGAATAAGAATATTAGATTTAAAATGTATGGAAAAGATTGGTTTGAATCGTTGCAATAAGATTAATTTAGAAAATAGGATTATCGAGCAATGAAGCGCAAACATATTGTTAGTTGTCATTGTTAAAATAGTTTTATACTTAACAACTTGTATTGTATTTCGACACTATTATAATAAGCGATTTTATTTATTAAAATTTGAAGATTATATATATATATATATATATATATATATATATATATATATATATATATATATGGAAAAACATATTAGCATCTTACTATCTTTATAAAATAATATTTAAAGTGAGGATTATTTGAAAAAGTGACCACCTTATGTATTTTTTAAATGTGTAATATATTTAAGTATTATTTTTTCTTTGTCTATACCGAATTGCCACAAAATTCGTATTAAGGAAGTTTTCTATTTTCTATTTTTTTTATTTATATGGAAATGTATTATTGTATTATAAAAAATATAAATATTCCATCATAATATACGCTTTTTTTTAATTTTAAAGTTTAGAAAAAATATTGACTTAAATTTTAAACCGACAATAAATCAGATCAGTATTATTATTTATTTTTTTGAAAGTGACTATAAGAAATATTTACTTTGAAAAATATTTTACGACTTTCAGAAAAATTCGTAGTACAATATGTACAATTATTTCTGTCAGACCTGTGCAAAGTTTCATTGTCCTCGAACAGTACCTGTCGGTTTGAAGCTGACAAAATTTAACTACGGTAGTTCATGTCGGGTATTCTGTTATCCATTTCATTTGTTTGGAAAAAAAATACTGAATTATCTCTTTCTCATTTTTTTAAAGATAAATGCCGTTTATATTTTTTAAACGCTCAGTAACTTTCAGTTGCTAAATTATAGATAAATAGTACCGACTTCATTTCTCAGCCTTGTTGCACAAACGTTTTTTATCTCATGCATATAACATATAATTATAGAATTATAATGAAATTAAAATGTATATTTTATATATATATATATATATATATATATATATATATATATATATTTATATATATATATATATATATAAGATAAAAGTTTGCATTTTTTAACAACAAAGAAAATATAATGTTAATTGTCGAATATTTTTCTTTATTTATATTTAATTCACTGACTATCGAATAAAAATCAAGTATATTTATAGAAAGTATTTAGTTTTCGCAGTTTATTTGTAATTAATTATTTTCACTACTGTTTAGTAGTTGGATTTCGATTTATATTTTAAAATAATAAAATGTACTTTGTATTTTATATCATATAATTTTCAGAAGATATAATATTATTTTCAAAATAGCAAATGTACAACGTGCAGATAAATGTGTATTTTTTGACCTAATCTCCATCTGTTTTTATCTTTTATGAATCTTTGAAAATCGTAACTTATTTTACTTTTAAAATATATGGAATTTATACAATAAAATCATTTATCTCTCTGCATCCTCAAACTACAAACGAATTTTTTGCTAATCATTTGTAGACCATTTTTTAAAAAGTTTTGAATTAGACTTGTTTACTGCTTTAAAAATAATTTAATCATTTTATAATGAAATATTTGTGTTTATGGAATGTATGTGTAAACAGTTTGCTTGAATTTATCATGGCATTAAAAATAACCATTAAATGATACGCATTCGTTCATTCAATACATGTCACAGGAAGTTATTTATTTTTTTATTAATCGATAATATAAATTATGTATACACACATACATACATTAATAATTTATATATATATATATATATATATATATATATATATATATATATCGACATATTGCCTACAGAAAATTTTGTTTGTAACAGTTCTTTTTCCACAAATAAATGAACTGGAAGATATATTTTATTATCATTACCTCAAGTGCTGGTTTGTTAATTATGTCTTGTCAACAATGCGGGTAGAATTAATTTTAACGAAGGGCCACGTCAGTCGTGGCTTGTACTTATTTGATTTTGATTTGAATGATAATTTAATTTACACTATCAACATTATTTAATGGTATTAATATCGATCAGAATTGAAGCTCTCTCTCTTTACACACACATGTATATATATATATATATAGAGAGAGAGAGAGAGAGTATATGTATATGAAAAATAACTAACATATATTTAAATACTAAGTAGTAAATATATATTTACATATGTATTTTAATCGATTTTTTTATATATTTCAAATTAAAAAATATATTTATTCGTACATGTGACAAAGTTTGATATGATTTTTTTTTTAGAAAATATTTTATAATATTAATAAACAAAATGTTTTTCTGTATAAATGATTGTTTTTGACACTTTTTTATCGAGCAATTATTTCTAATGTAGTCGATTTTATAACTTTTACTTGATATTTTGTTCGTAATTATTATTTAAATGATCTGGATAATAACGTAGAATAAAATCTAAGTCTATTACTCTCATAATAAAAAAGATTATGGAATTATTAATTTGAAAATAGTTGTTATATGAATGTAATTGTTAATTAAAGAAATGTTTATATTTTAGTTTCAAAGAAACCAAATTACAGTGTTTTTAAAGAGTTTTAATTTAAGAGAATATAAGACTTTCTATTGTCTACAATATTACTATGAAGATTTGGAAATTGTCCATAATATTTAACAATTGCTTACATCATATTTTATCTTTTTTTTTTTGAAAAATGTTCAATATGTATGATAAATTCTCTTGTATTTTGACTAAATTCACTTACTTACTTTACTACTTATCCTTTTTTTCTAATTAAAAATAATTAATCATTGATAATTTTCAAATGTTCTTATTGCGTATTCCGATTCCTGTATCTTCAAAATTATGAAGTACAAAAAAAATATATACTTAGATTTAAATTACTTTACTCGTAGATACAATTTTCTATACACATTAGAGCTCTGAGACTGATGACATTGTGATCGAAAAGCGCAGACAACAAACGGCAATGATTAATAATCAATAACTGAACATTTTTGATCATAAAAATATTTTGTAGATAAGTGAAAAATGCATTTATGAAAATGTTAAATATTATTAATAACAAAAATATTCCAAAAAGCATTATAGTATTTTTATCAAAAAATATTGGCATCTGATGATATCGATGAAAATTTGATGAAATCTGAAAGTATTAGGTTGGTAGGAAATAATTACAGTTTTTGTTTCCTGAATTCCAATCTTACTTTTTTTCCAATTAAAGTTTCATTTCATCGTGTTCATGTTAATAACATTTTAAAGAGCATTTTTCGGTCTATATTTGAATAACATCGACTTTGGTTTTATTATTAATTTTGCTTTAAATTGGACCATTGAATTAAAAATGAAAAAGAAGCAAATAAGAACATTTTTTGTATGAGTTCAAAACGGATGGTAAAGCAGCAGAAACAATAATAATTATTAGAAAATTATATAGTTTTAAAATTTTGGCTTCTATCAAATAAGCACTTCACTAGTTTAAATATTACAATAAATATGTTTTTGTGTCTCTTAAGAAGGAACTGAAGAAGAAAATCAGCATAATGTGAATTTTTTATTTCTTATTGGAACTCCCGATAATTGAATCAAAACTACGCACAGCAATTAGAGAGCTTGCACAAAAGTTAGGCGCTAGTCATTCAACATTTCTGGACCACTTAAAACAGCTAACTGAGAACAATAGATATGAATATGTTTATATTTATTAATAATAATCTAAGAAATTAACAGAATTTGAAATTTCAGATCATTTACAAATAAATCAGTTTTAAAGAATCTAGCATTGACTCTTTGTATCCGCATAAGTCCTTTTCATTAAATTTGATTATATATTTAGATTTTAAACAATTTTTTACTTTTATTTAAAAAAAATCACGTCTAATAAATAATTGTATGAATAAACAGATATTTGTATTAAATTGTCAGTAATTCTTTTTAATTCAAATTCAAATATTAAAAAAATATATATTAAAATAACAAATGTTTTCTTTAATTGATTCATTTATCCATTAATTTTTTTATTTACCAATTATAATAAAATTGAATATTTTAACGATCTTATTAATTTGAAAATAATATTTTCATATTGTATGCTTTACATATTGCAATCGAGTCACGTAGAAAAATAATTATCTCTCTACATAATAAATAAATGAAAACATCTTATCGGAAATTTCCAATAAAAAAAATTCAATAAACTCAATTCTGATTAACGTCATTGTACTGAATATGACTAATACAATAAATACAAATAAGTATCCGCGTTTAGATTATTCGGTATCGTTAAATGTTATTTATTGAAAAACTATTCGTTTTCATTAGATTCTTTTCAATAATGTTATGAGTGTAACGTAATAATTAATATTAAATGTCTACAAAATAACTGTAACTAAAAATTATGAACTATCCGCTGCTGTGTACAAACATATAGTAACTACTTTATTTGCATACATTTAGTTAAATGTATGCAAATTTTATTATTTCATTTGATGACTCAAGATTTCTTAGTAACTTCATAGATGTTATGAATTTTTATTTGAATACTGCAATCTTTTAGAAGCTGGAATGTACGTGTTTGCACTATAAAGTATACCCATTCTGTCATCAAATTAGGAATAATATATATATATATATATATATATATATATATATATATATATATATATATATATATATATGTATATATGTATATATATATATATATATATATGTATACATGTATATATAGATATCTGAATATATAAATGTATACAAAGTTAATGGCAAAAGGTACGGAAAAAACAAGTATTTACATAAAGTAAAGTCAAAAAAGTATACAAAATGTTGAACGTATAAGGATTAACGACGATCAACGATTAACTAAAGCAAATATATTTAAAAGTAACGGTACATTAATACGATAACTTATATGGGCATCATTATTTTGGAAGACATACACTGACCGTTATTCTGGAAAAAGACATTTTACAGTGGTTCATTGGAAAATTTGCTAAACAATAAGTGCAACAACATAATACACAATCAGTACAGGTTTTACGTTAAGCAGGGGCGAACTGATTGGTATTTGAACAACATATGCGAATAAATTAATACGTTATTAATATTCATTAAGTGTTACTATTATCATTTTTTTAAATCCATAATTGGAAATGGACGTGTGAGTGAACTATGTTATGTACTGAATAATTTATTTTTTTCTTTTATAGGAGACTGTTGACTTTTGATATGTTGTTTTTTAAATAGTTTATACTGTTCGATTTGATCCTTTTTATATATTATTACTGATTATATATAAGGCATTTTGCGCTTAAATTATTAATTTGAAAAATGAAGAAATATTTTCTTTCTAAATTTATACTATATTTATATTTGAATACTGAAAGAATTGAAATAAATCAAATTATTTCAAATCTTTTCTTGAAATTCAGAATAACAAACGTAACAAATAAATATTTTAATAATAAAAAAATTGTATCTTGTAAGGTATTAATTCATTTTTGTAACATTATTAATCAAAGAACTAAATTATTACATTATATTCGATGTAAAAATTAATTTTCTGTCTTCAAATTTTATCGATCATGACACTGTTTTCAATTAAAATATTTTCTCGTTGTTTTAAATTTTTTTATGTTTTTTTTAGGAAGTCCCAAACTTAATATTTAGAAACACTATATATCTTAATCAATTAGTTAGCATAACCTCACAAAACAGTAATGAACACAATGACTTCAGAAAAGGAGTATATTAAGGATTGCATAATTTTCACATTCCAGTTGAAAAAATTCTTCCAAAACTACGGGAATGATTTTTTTCAGCTTCTGCATAAAACATGAAAAAATGGTTTCAAAGTTTTAGAGTGGTGATTTTTGATCTTTACGATCGAAAAATTTGAAGATGAAGAATTTGAACATCTGTTAAGTGTAAACTTTGACTGAACAGGAACTCGACCAACAATTCGGAGTTACCCAGTAAGCAATTTACTATCGTCTACATCGACAGAGAAAAATTCAAATCTAAGCCGATAGATTCCACATGAGTTCAGCACGAAAAATAAAGAAAGAAGATGCGATACGCCTATGTCCTCGTTGACAACGTTCAAAAATATGTACTTTTGGCATAAATTCATAACTGAGAATGAAAAATGGATTTTGTATGATAATCCTGAGCATCAAAAATCATGGGTTACTCGCAGTGAATAGCCGACATCGACTCCGAAACTAAATAACTAAATATTCAGGTTAAAAATGTTTTATTTTGTATTTAGTGAGACATTAAAGTCATAGTATATTATAAATTGCTCGAACCTGGTCAGACTATAAATTCCAAGTGTTAGCAATAACAACTCATCCGTTTGAGTGGCAAATTAGAGAGAAAAAGACCATTCAATGGTGAGAGACTGTCATTTTTGCAGCACGACAATGCTTGGCCGCGCGTCGAGAAAGGGACCAAAGACCTTATTTGTTTGTTAGACTGGGAATTTCTCCATGCGGTGTATTCACCGGATCTAACCCCGTCAGATTATGACCTGTTCTCGTCGCCTAGCATCACCTGACTGATACCCATTTTAAAACAATGCAAGAAGTTCGAAAATTCATTGACGACTTCATCGACTCAAAACCAACATCTTTTTTTCGATAACAGATTCGTCATTTACCCGCCAAATGAAATAAAATTATATAAAATAATGTGGATTATTTTTAAGATTGAAATGTATTCCATTTTTCCGTAAATAAACATTCGTTTTCTATAAAATGGCGCCGAATTAGTTTGTAACCCAAATATAATTATACAATATAATGAAATATTTTAATTGTACAACAATATTTACAAAAATATTTTATTTCTTTACAATATTGAATGATAAAATAGCGGAAATTTTGTCATCAGTTTTGTCTTTTTCTTATCATAATTTACTATTCTAAGGATATTGAAATCGTTATCGAAATAAGCATAAATAACAGTAGAAAAGGATCTGTAATCAATTTTGAACAGAGAAACGTTTTATTGTTGTTGAGGTAAATGAAAAATTCTTTTTTGAACTTGAATTTAGTCACTGTACTATATAATTATTAAAATACAGTGTTTTCCAAAAAGGACGCATTTTTTTAATTTGAAATGAAACATAGACTTTACTTTGAAATTTCAAGTTTCTTTATATTAAATAATAGTTGAGTGTATGCTATTTATAAATGAAAAATAACATCGTGCACTTTCTTACAAGTAACTATTCTTTTATTAAAATTTTCAAAAACATCCCAATACAACTGGTGCTCTATCTCAGTAATTACTCTTCGAATTTCATCTTTCATGTCAGAAGAGTTGTTTTAGGATTATTTGGGTGCACCTGTCCTTTAACGTGATCCTAAAGAAGGTAGTCTAACGGTGTTTAATCGCAGGATTAATGTTTCCATTGGAAATTTTGTCCTCAATTAATTAATAGTGTCATCAGCTGTGTGGCTTGTACACCGTCCAGCTGAAATCACATGTCTTTCAGATTAATATCATCTAATTCTGCTCACAAAAAATTGGTTATCATATTTCGGTATCTTTCTCTATTCACAGTAATTCCTTTACCAGATTGATTCTCACAAAAATAAGGATTAATGACGCCACTGAACCAAAGTGCACACTAAACAGTCAACCATAGCCTCACTAATCGATGAATTGTTGATTCAGATGGACGAGTATGTCGAGAATAAATATCGTGTAATTTACGAAATGTATTTTTTTATAGAACGACCACTTTAATAATGCAATTGTACTACTTCAAAGCGTTGTTTTATTTTATACGAAGCCATTACTAAAAAAATGACACTGTCAAAACTTAACGAATGTCAAAAAAAATATAGCTGTCAGTTTGATATCTGTGAATATAACATTTTAAAAATTGCTTCCCTATTGGAAAACCGTTCAGTTCATTTTTTAACAAAAATAAATATTGTACAAAAATATAAATTTCATAACTATTTTAAATTTTGTTTATATTCAAAAACACTTTTAAGTAATAACTAAATTGGATTCTGTTCAAATCCAAATTGAAATGTTTTAAGAAATATAAGTCTTTATGCCAACAGTATATTTTAAGAAAATTGCGTTTAAAACGTTTAACGCTTTGGCAAGAGCTAATTAAAAACTAAAGTAATTTTCATTCTATAAATGAAATGTTTATGGTTTTATGTGTCTTTCACAATAATTCGATTTATCGTTAATTAATTTTACAAAAAACATCAATTTCTAATAAGTAATTTTTAAAAAAATAGTCTTTAAGTATATTTTATTAGTAAATATTCTCCTATTATATATGAAAATAAAATGTTAAGAAGATGATTATATTCATTAATATATAAATATGTAAATAAATTGTTTTCTGTCAATTGCCTGTGTACTTAAAAAAATAAAATAAATAATTGAACTTTGCTAGATGAGTTTACATATATTTACAGTTTTATATGAATTTTAATGCGTTTTTTTATGTAAAATAAAAAAATAATAAACAACAGTGATTCCATCAATTTATCCAAAGTGTTTATTTTATTTATATATTAACTTAATTGTATAAAAATATTTTATTCACAATTTATTGAAAATATAATTTTCTAATTTCACGATTGCGCCTTATTGAACGTTATACCATCTAATATTAGATATTAAATAAATATTATATTTTTCGTTTCAATCTTTTTATTTTATAATATATTTTTTCCTAAATTTCTTTATATATTTTCAAAATAAGCATTTAGTTCAAAATCAGTTAAACAATATCCGATACATATATTAATAGGATGTATTAGTTTCATCCGATAATTTAACAATAAAAGATATACTAATCGTACAACTACCTTTCTACCTTCTTCAAATAATGATTGCACCAGTTTATTCACGAATCAGCACACAAGAATATGACGTCATATTCGTACCAGTTGTGTTCTATTGGTTTATAAGAATGCTCTTAAAAGGCTGCTTACACCTATAAATCTTGTATTGTAGTTCTTACAAAACGTCTATTTTATGACACATTAACGCGACGCAGAAGACGTTCAAAAATTTGCCTGCATTGTTTGGGTTTCAAAGTAATTTGTATGAAATTTAATAGGTTTGTTTTTTTTTGCTGCCACTTAAAATTTATATATATATATATATATATATATATATATATATATATATACATATATATATATATATGTTTTGATATTTATTTAAGCAATAATCTGTCGTTAATGTCAACAATAAAAAATAAAAATAGACATATTATACTTCATTTTATTCAAAAGAAAAATATTTAATTTACCAATTTTTCACTAACCCAACAAACCAAAATTATAAATGTTCAATAAATAATTATTAATTATGTGCATTTTGGTGACAGTGCCATAATTCTCAAGATTTTTATGTATCTCATTTATGATAAGAAGATTTTTTGTGGTTTTTGAGGTGAGAGAAAAAAATAATTATTAATGTGAATTTAGCCACAATCGGTGTACTATATTGTTCTTAGTTAATGTTTAAAATATTTAACAGGCTGAACTATTTTATATTTTTTTGTTTTTATTTTTTATTCCTCAATTATCATTCTTTCATACTAGTTATTTGGTTAGAAATAAGTATTTAATAGTTTAAGTAACATTTATTTTTTAAGTAAAATCTTAAAAACTTACACTATTCGTATACTTCTTTCTAAAGTTTAGTCACGTGCGGATATCCGGTTAGGAGTTTTAATTTCTCTTCAATTACTCTTTTATCAAAACCAGAAAATAAATAAAATAAATGTTATTGATTTATCAAAATATAAAAATTTATACATTATTATTATTTTTAATTTTTTATTTCTTTTCTGCAGAAAATATAAAATAAAACATAATTTCATATTCTCTCTGAAACCCGTTTGTGTATCCTCGTGATATGTTAATATAACACTATAAAATTAGAAAAATACATTCTAAAGTACCAAAGTATATTCATTTCAAAGTGTATTCAATTATAATGCTTGATTTCTCATTTCACGTAGTATTTAATTTACAAATTTAAAAAAATAGATAATTTCTTAAATTCTCAAACATTTCCTTAAATTTATTTTCATATATGCTTTAAAGATGTGTGTTTTTATTCATAAGTTGCTTTTTCTTCATAAAATGTTTGAAAAAATATTTAACATACTCTAAGAATTTTTTTTATGTTTTGTGTTTTATTAAGAGATTTTAGTTAAAGAGAATAGCGTTAAGTAAGGTCTAATTAACACATATATTCAAGAAATCCATTATCACAACATTTTATAACTTCAGAAATTAATGTTAAAACAGTTCAAAACGATTTAAAAAAGATATAAACTTTGATTTATTTTAAGATATGTTGTTTAAACGTTTATTAATAAATTTTAAAATTTAGTAAAATATGATTCTGTTAATTTATGATATATATATATATATATATATATATATATATATATATATATATATATATATATGTATATATATTGATTAGTTAATTTTAATCTTTACAATTTTTCATAATAAATTCTATTTATATTTTAATTTTCAGTTTTTTAATGAATTCTTAACCCATTTCACTGTATTCAACAAATATATTTACAAATATGATTATGTAAATTTAAAAATTAAAGTTTAAAAATTACAATTTTAATCAGAATTATTTTTTAGGAACAATATCATTTTCAATACAAAAAAGTGAAACTTAATGCTATGAATAACAGTTATTCATCAATCTGTGTATAAGCCATTAGCAAAAGATCAATAATACACAGAGAATGAATAAACGTTTAAAAAAATGTTATGTAGATTAAGTGGAAGTATTTATGTAACGTTTTATATTGTTTTCATGTCCATGTTATTTAATTAGGCATTTAAAAGTTAATTTTATCAATCACCCTGATTTAAATTTAATTTTAGAAGGCAAATATACTCTATTTAATTGAAATTCATAATACAAATTTTATTTAAAATCAATTGATAATAATAGTTTTATATAAAATACAAACTAGGGTTGAATTTATGTCAAATGAATGTATGTGTCATAGCTGATCACGCAACATTATCGTTACTTTCGAAAATCGAGAGTAGGGGTTCATTACAATTAATGATTTATATTTTATGCTATGCCTTTTTATGTTTAAATCAATAAATGTATTTTGTATAAGAAATTGGTGTCTGTTTTTCGCCCAAAACTGATTTTATAATATGTTTTGTTGAAATGAATCAACAAGATGCCTGATGTTCAATAATTACTTTGATTGTTAATCGTACTTATTTATATTTCGACAAGGAAATGTATATATGTAGCAACCAAAAATGAACAATAATGTGATTATCTCCAGAGTGTATTTCTGTATTTTTTTTCTCTGCGGATGATGGTTTCATCGCAATCGAAGTACGTGTCGAATAATGAAAACGATCAAAAATAAGTTTTATAATATTTTTCATTTAAAATACTTTCAATTACAATGAAATATTTAGAAGGGAGCAAAAAACGCATTGTCCAATATTCATATAGTTATAGAGATAAGAAATAGTTAAATATTTAGTGGTTAAATATTTTTATTAAGGCAAAAAGCTCATACTTTTTAAGATAGCCATTAATTTAATAACTGAAAAGTAATAGAAATATCGATCTCTTTCTGTCTATTTATCTGTATATATATATATATATATAGTTTGATTCAAATTTAGGGTTCCACATGGAAGTATGAAGAGGGGGCGCGGGGGTTAAGAAAAGTCGTGTTATTTTTTATTTATAATACTAAATACAATTGAACTAAAGTACTAAATGGAAGATAACAGGTGTTTTTTTTTTAATTTTTGAGTTTTTTTAATACTTTCGTGTGAAATCTTAAATAGAATCATGATATATAAAGAGAGAGAAGAAGAGATGATGAGTCTGTGTTGTATTTTAAGCAAATTTTTTCTTGTTACTAGTAATATTAATGATAAAAATAGCTACATGCTTTACTTTTATTTTCTTAAATATGTTCTTAAAAATTATAGAACATTCATTAGTGACGATTTAAGAGATTTTGATTTTTCATCCATTTTTAGTAATGTGTTATATAAACATATATATATATATATATATATATATATATATATATATATTATATTTATACTTATTTCTCCCTCTCTCTCTCATATATATATATATATATATATATATATATATATATATATATATATATGTATACACATACATATAATTTTTAATTTTATATTTTATTAAAAAAAATTGGTTGTGTGAATTCATAGATTTGATTTTTATTTGAGCTTCAGTATTCTAAGTATTTTTATTTATTTAATTTAAATTAATAAATAAATAGTACGAATACTTTAAAAAGAAGTATTTTTTAATACTCTAAATTAGTTTTTTTTAGATTATAATTTGTTCCTAAACAGTATCTTAATGTAAATATTTGCAGTAAATATTATCATATCATTGTACTTATCATAGATTTTTTCCACTTAGATATAAATAGAGTTAATAGCGAAAACAACTTGTTCTATTTTTATAAAAATAATAATTTTTAGAAACTTATTTCCTTATAAATATTGTTAAGTTTAGTTTTATCAGTGAGTATATATACATATACACATATATGTATGTACATACATACATATATATATATACCAATATATAAATCTTAATTTAAACTAAAATATTTTATTTTATAGACAAATATTTCTAATTATTCTTGCAAATTACATATACATTCCTGATTAACACGTTCACGCACAATATGGCTGTAGACATCTTATGCTTTAAGCGCTCTAGGGACAAAACGGTTGTATCCAACAATGAGCCAGTTTTCTTTTCAGTGTCTCAGAAAATACATAATAAATTTCAATTATCACAAAAATGTTGCTGAGGTTTGGTAGCGATATTGTGATCAATGTTCGATTGTTTTAATAAAAATATGTAAGCACTTAACAATAATATTTTTAAATAGTCAAATGAATCGATCGTTATAAATGCATACATGTTTTATAGAAGAAACCATTAGACCTCTTCAACAGTTTTGTTCCATCTTACAGAAATGAGTGGTATACTGGGACATGACGTCTGTGACTTTCCAATGTTTTTTTTTTCGAAAAAAGAAAACAATATAGGGATGATTGACATAAAAAAATATACAGGTTTTGAAACGTCTAGCTTCGTGAAACACTTGTGAATTTCTACCCACGACTTCAACAAAATAAGGTATCCGAGAACGTGTTAGTTGTGAAAAACATTTTGATTTAAAAATTACTATTTCAAGAATAAACGCCTCAAAAAATATGTTTTTTTATGTTACTTCCTTTTGCTCTAATGTATTTTCCGTTTCATAAAATATATCGCTTCAAAAAGAAGCAACGCTAATATTACAATACATAGAATGAATCTGAAGAATAAAATACAATAAGAAAGAATTGTAATTAAAATAAATATGATCATTCTGAACTAAAAAATGGACAAAAGTATAATATAGGAAATGATTAAAAATTAAAATTAATACAAATTCGATTTGATTGAATTTAAATAACTGTATTTATATTATATTTGATTAAATGTTTAAAACGTGGGTGGTTTCTTATAAAAACAACCGTTTTCAAAAGTTTGTAGTTATATATATATATATATATATATATATATATATATATATATATATATATATATATATATAACTGTGAATGTAATTCAAATAGAAATATCATAGGACAAAAATGATGATTCAAAGTATATAAAACTTGAAATTGATAAATAAATATTATATCCTTGTATTTGTTTTTACTTGCATGTGTTGTTAATGTAATATATATATATATATATATATATATATATATATATATATATATATATATGTATGTATTTATATTAAAAACAAGTATGTGTCTACACACACGTTGTTCAAAAATGTCTATCTGATCAGTATAGAATAATTTAGCCAACGCCACTGTAACTTGAACTTTCCTAATTTACATACGTACTTTTTATATTTGACTATATTATATTCCCGAGACGTACACTCGGTAGAACGCAAATGCGCGTCATCAGTGAGCAACAGTTCGTTGTCATTGTCGATTTCCATATTACACGACACGGCAGTAATATCGCAACTCGATCTATAGGTGCTCGACTCGAACGCTGGATGCTGTGGAATTGTGCAAGCATTGTTGTTGCTGGGGCCACGGCGTTGCCTTTGCGAGCCGTCATCCATCACGGCTGGCATCTGTCAAATGGCTATATAAAAACCAGCAACATGGACGTTTCCATTTTCAATTTCATTTTTCTCGATCAACGTTATAGATATGATATACATATATAGAATAAAATATACGTACATTTTAGTATATATATATATATATATGATATACTTCATTTCAATCATTTGATATGTACATGAAGTTTGTTGTGATGTTTAATCAATTAATAATTATCATTAAATAGTCAATTTAATCAATTATATTATCACCACCTTTAGTATTGACTTCGATTAATAGACGTTTTATAAAGAAAGGAAAGCTGAAATGTTATTGCATATCCTATTTAAATCTTATATTGTACATACTTTAGAAATGTTTAATCGTTTTTTGTAAACATTTTCATAACCTCTTTTATAGAAGAACAAAAAATATTAAATGATATCAGTATTTTTTTCTCATAAAATTGAATAAAAATATATTAAATCGAATTATAAATAATTTCTGTTTAGTAGCAAACAGTGATTTTTGAAAAGCTATATTTTTTATATAATTAATAATATATTCGTGGTTAACTTTTTGAAGCCGGGCGTAGATCTAGGAATCCACTTTTCTAAAGAAACTATGGTCTCAGAGCGCTATCTTTTGGATGATATATTGAAAGATCACTAATCTATTTCCGATGGGATTAAATTTATAAATTTCTTTCTTTCTTTAAAAAACACTACTTCAAAAAAATATTATTTTTACTGCAATATTTTGTTTACAGTGTAATTGAATATATTAGTGTTTGTTTATATTTAGAAAAGAATTTATTATAATAAATCATGTAGAGTTTGAAGAATTACTATTTAAATGTATCACTTTTTTATTTAAACAAAAACTATTTTCTGAAAAATTTTATAGTTTATTTTGTTACATAAATTCATAGCCTTACATTAAAAATACGTGAGTAGTAATTAATAAAATTTAGTTTCAGTTTATCGGCAGATCATAATACCTAATTTAAATCGTGTTATTTTTCTTTAACGACAGCTGTAATAAAATACATTTAAATAACAACGATAGAGGCTTTATAACATAATAATCGGAAATTTCATTGCAATTATTCATGGCGTCGCGAATATGTTAATAAAACAAGGCTTGTTGATTTATTTTATAGTAAAATTAATTTATATGCGTAATTTATTATTGAATTCAAGAAAATGGACATTTATAATATGTTAAGAAATCTGTTAAGAGATCGTCTGTATTGTTAATAAATTTCATTAACAAAAAACCCGGTCAGTATTAAAATTAATGAACTAGAACTAAAGATTGTCGGATTTACAACCGTTGAAAGATATACAAAAGCAATAACTGTATAACTGATACTTTGATGAAATAGTATAAAATTGTGCAATTGAAAACAGTTTATAAGGGATAATATAAATTAAATTACATAGGTCAGCGATGTAGGTGTCAATTGCAAGAAATAAATTTCATGATGTTGTAACTATATGCCGTTGGTTTATTGTAATCTCGAAATCAGATATTTTAATGAAAGAAAAATAGTTTAACAGTTTTTATAAATAACTGACCTTGCAATAAAAGACGGTGAATATGATTATTTATTTATTTTATATATATTTCACTGACAACAAATAATTTTTGAAACTATATAAATAAAACACAATTTGTAAATACATGTATAACCTCCTCTATAATAATAAAGTACAACGTGATTAAATATTATTGACAAAGTTGCTTAATAAAATGTATATATGTTTTAAATTTATATAGAATCGTTTTGTAAATTAATGTCGAATAATGTTGAAATTGAATTTTCTTAAATATTTGAAGCAATAGAGTTTAAAACAAACAACTTATATGTATTAAAACTTCAATTCAGTATATATATATATATATATATATATATATATATATATATATATATATATATATATCGCTTACTTATGGTTCTATTGCCATTACTATTATATCTAAGAGTTATACATTCTATTTTTAATAATTTAATAACCTATTTTTCTACCTATTGATACATTTTAATTAAAATCTCAATTAATTACTATCTTCGTTCTCTTCAAAAAATTCTATAAAATCGAAAGAAATTAGGATTTTTCTTAGATTTTCTGTTATTATGATAGTAGAAAAATAATTGCGGTTTATGGCCTTCAAATTCATATACATTTTTTTTTCTAGATGTTTTAAGTGGTCCAGAACTTCGCCAAACTTTTATGCAAGCTCTCGAAATTTTGTGCGTGGTTTTGATTTAACTAACGCCTTAATTTGGTCGTTATGAAGCGACAAAAGACGCCAGCGACCTTCTTCATTTTCAAGGCTCTCGTCACAAGTGCGAAATTTTTGGAATCACTATTGTACAGTACGTTCTTTAACAGTACCGATATGAAAATCATTATTTAGTTTA
The DNA here is from genome assembly GCA_034766995.1 of Acanthacorydalis orientalis. Lineage (NCBI taxonomy): Eukaryota > Metazoa > Arthropoda > Insecta > Megaloptera > Corydalidae > Acanthacorydalis > Acanthacorydalis orientalis. Next base: position 40,505,814 of record CM068316.1, read on the forward strand.
TGAACATTTCTGCTGCTTTACCATTCGTTTTGAACTTATAAAAATTAGTTTTTATTTGCTTCTTTTCTATCTTTAATTCAGTAGCCTAATTTGAAGCAAAATCAATAATAAAATCTGAGTCGATGTTACCAAAATGCAGAGAGAAGAATATTTTATCAAACTTTCATGAATTTATTATTTCTAATACAAGAAAGAGAAGTTATTACTCGATTAAATTCCTCTCAAACTGAATAATTCAGAAATGATTAAAATACACAAACTGAAGTAACATGTTTTAAAATTTCCCAGATGAGTTTTTCTATCATATTACTTGCACTTAAACTAACATGACTATTTAACTTTAACAAATAAATTATTTTATCGTCTCACAAAACAACAAATTTTTTTGAACAAAAACGTCCAGTAAATGATTATTGGTAATTCTTGATGCTTGTTTATATGCATTTTGATGGCGATGCCTAAGCTTAAAGTACTAACGTACAGAAACATTTACAATCAGATGTCTATTTATGACAAGCTAACTAAGAAAAGAATTTCATTTATTAAAATAAAAATCTTTTCCTACTATTTCGTTTGTTTACGACAGAATACTTGGTATGATTCGAGTTATATTATTTTTTTGATACATGAAGGCAACTATCATCACGGCTGTAAAGAAATTTTAATAAATGACCTAATTTTTTCACAAATGATATTTTTCATTAAAATCCACTTTTTTGATAAAAATGTAGAATAATTGATTATTAATTATTTTTGTTACATATTGCCATTTCAACGTCGATATTTATCTATAGAATGCTAAACCACAAAAACATTTCCCTACAGATTTTTATATACATTAGTCCTATAAAAATTCCATGAAATTCTTGAGCATTTGAAAAAGTAGTTTAAAGGTCTTTATTCTACTCAAATCACATTTTTGACAGAAGTATCAATATTTATAGAAATATGATATAATTTAGAATTATTTTCATATGATCATAAATGTATAAAATATTAATAATTAAATTTTATACTTTTTTATCATTAAAAAATGTTATATTAGGTTGGTAGGAAAATAATTGCAGTTTTTTCTGAATTCTAACATTATTTTTTTCACTGAGTGTCATTTCATTGTGATCGAAACAAAATTATCCAAACAAAATATATATTTCCAAATAAATGATATTTTTCTATTTAAATAAAAAAAATATCATTTTAGGTTGGTAGGAAAATAATTGCGATTTTTGTTTTCTGAATTCTAACTTTTTTTCAATGAAATGTTCATTTTATCTTACTCATGTTAATATCATTCAAAGTGAATTTTTCAGTATGCATTTTGGTAACATCGACTTTAGTTTTATTATTAATATTGCTTCAAATTACGCTATTGAATTAAAGATGGAAAAGAAGTAAATAAGAGTATTTTTATATGAGTTCAAAACGGGTAATAAAGCAGCAAAACTGCTCGTAAACTAAACGATGCTTTTGGTGTGGGTACTGTTAAGGTGCAATGGTAGTTCCAAAAATTTCATGCTGTGGACGAGAGTCTTGAAGATGAAGAAGGTCGTGGGCGTCTTTCTTCAGTTCATAACGACTAACTGAACGCGTTAGTTGAATCACAACCACACACAACAATTCTAGGGCTTGCACAAAAGTTAGCCGCTAATCACTCAACAGTTCTGGATCACTTAAAACCATTTAAATTAAAAAATGTATATGAATTTAAAGATCGTAGACCGTTCTTATAACCGTTATTATTTTTTTACCAACCTTATATATATATATATATATATATATATATAAATATATATATATATATATATATATATATACATAAATATATATATATATATATATATATATATATATATATATATATATATATATTAGGTTGGTATATATATAATTTTATGCTGTGAGTTTTTATCTTTTATAATAAAACTATTTATATTTAATCGTGTCCATTTTCTAGCTACAAATGTTTATTTTTTATTATTTATACATGTTTTTCTTTTTGTCTTTCTAATAGAACGAGGAATTATATTTCTTCGTCGATAAGATCTTACTTGTTTCAATATTATACAACATATGGATTAACTTCGATGTTATAAATGATAAAACTTATTGTATCGATTTGAAACCAGAAACACTATCATGAATAATACAATCTAAATTAGTAGAAAGAATGTCGTTTATCTTTTTTTTTTAAAAAAAAGGTGCATTTTAATATCAAATAATTTCCATATCTTCATACTCATTTATATTAGAAACAAGTTCTTTGAACATGTAAAAATCAGCACGGCTACCCTGTTTTGTCAATTATGTACAACCTCGTGTCAAATAAATAATCTGTATTATATGAACCGTTCTTTGAACTAATGTCTTGTAATCACTCCCACGTGATAACATTTAGACATGGAAATTCTTTTGCAGAAAACATGTATCTTTAACGATCTCGATAATGTTTTCACGTAAGAGTCGATTCTCTTGTTCTTGTTCTTGAAAAGGAAGCGCTAGTTGGAGCACCTTTGTCGTAGTGCCGGCATGTCAAGATCTCCATCGTGTCAAACACACCGACGGGCGCCTTCGTCCACGTTCAGGGTCTTCTCCATTATATGCGAAACGACAGTGTCATAGAGCATCACATGTCGTGTCCGTGCATATTAAATAGATCGGATCTTAAATAAAGTAGTACTCTTACTTAGAATACGAATAGATACGAGCAATAAAACATACGATATGTAATCAAAACGCGTTTTTTCCTATAAGAATTGTTATGTGAACTTATGCATGAAGATTTCGTGTAATTCTTATTTAGGAATTTTTGCACAAATCGTTTTCCAGTTTGCATTTTAACAGGAATCTATTCTTAAATGCTTATCACATATTGGAAATCTAACTTCATCTTAAGTCAAGAGGTTATCCTCCACTTATGCAAAAGCGTTTTCAGATAGAATTATGTATAAGTTCGTGTTTTAATGTTTAAAAGAATGACAACACGTAGATGTAACGTTATTTGAATGATTAAATGATATTCTAACCTTAACTATTGTCTTATTTTCGTTCTTTGTGTAAAAAATATAAACTAACCGAACAGAAAAAGTAAATACGTTGATTAATTTCAAAATAGATTTCAAGATATTAATATTTTCATATAACAATTATATTTTTTTCATCTAAATATACACCTTTTTCATGATTTTTTTGGTATATGGTATTTGATTTTAATATTGTTGAGAATAATACATTTTTATAAAAATGAAAAAACTTCTATAAAAACAGGGAAATAAATTATCTTGTAAACTTTGTATGTATCTTGTAAAATTACTTTGAAAAAGAAGAAGAATGAAAACCACTGTTGCTTCACTTTATAAATTTTATTTTCATTTTGTTTTGTATGATTTTTTTCCAATTTTTTGTTGAAAACTTCCTCATTCAGTCGAGATATAACTTAATAAAAATATTCTAACATGCGTATAGTTGTAATATATATATATATATATATATATATATATATATATATATATATAATTTATTTCGTTTGATCTATCTCAGATCAACAAGAGATTGAAGTTCAGTTGAAATGAATTTACTCGCACATGATACGGTCATATTCTAACATTAGTGTCGATTGAGCGATTGAAAGACTCTTCAACAATATCCCAGTGTCGGTTTTAGGATTCGGGAAAGTAAGTTGTCAGATCATGAATACATTTTGATTCTTTTGATATTGCACTTTCCATTTCGCGCCAATGCCAGTGTCAGCTTTTCGATAGACAGTTCGCTTTGTGTGCGAATGTCATAAAAACGAACACTGTTTCTGTTCGTAATGTTGTTCAAGTATTGGTAAACGCTTGTTTTTTGAACTACTCTATTCAAAACGACATTTTACTTTCGTGCAGAGTGATTCTTTTTTATATTGTGCTCGATGAAACTTTTTTCATGTCGATCGCTTTTATCGATTATTGATGGAAAATAACGATAATCGAAGTGAATGTAGAAAAAATATAACAATTTTTAAATCAGGTTAAAGAAATTGACCATTTTTAAACATTGATCCTAGTTTTAGTTGAATGCATTTACATACTGAATTGATTTATTTATGTATTAAAACAAATCATAAGTAAATTATTTCTTCTTCAATACCAATTTATATATATATATATATATATAATATATATATATATAATATATATATATATATATATAATATACATATATATATATATATATATACATAACGATAGGGAGAGAAATAAAAAAAATTAATAGAGTGGATAATCTACTTTAAAAATGACACAAGAAACCAAGGAGAAAGATTTTTGAATCATATAAATTTCTTTGTGATATTTTTAAGTAAATGAAAACGCGATTTTATATTCTTATCTTGTTAATCAATAGTGAATAATCGTTATAGTTTTATGACTTTTGTAGAATACATTGCCATCCATTATCTGCATTCCAGTCGTTTACGAGTTCACACGAATAAAACGGTACCATATCTTGTATCATCTAGAATATAAATAATCTAATATTTATCGATATTTTATGACTACAATAGTAACCCTTACTTGCTTCCTGCACTTTATCAAGATAAGTATATATATATATATATATATATATATATATATATATATATATATATAAATTTGGTATGAAATAAAATGATTATACCCCTTGTATATTTTTAGCGATTGGTAAAATAAAATAAATACCATGTAATTAATGTTTCCTATTAAAAAATAAGACAAAAGCTAACGTTATTAATTTCGATTCTAAACATGTAATAAAATTTAATTGAAGCATGTAATTTAATATCGAAAAATATTAATCACAAAACAAATAAAGCATTTATTAGATCATTTAATACATTATACTGTGATGTCTTGTAATAAATAATAATAATATGCTACTAAATGAAGTGTAATCTCACAGATTCTTAAAAATTAATTTTTGTGTTTTTTCAGTTCCTACAGATGGATTTTTTGTAATTTTGTTATTGTTTTCCTTTGGATTAATTTGAAATATTTTTACCTATAATAAGTTTAATAACAATTTACAAGATTATTATTGTTATTGAGAAGAAACTTTAATTTTACATTTTATTACAAGTGTTTTCCATGATTTGCAATTTTTCTTTGCATAATTTTTATCAATACTTTGCTTGTAACAGTAATTATATATATATATATATATATATATATATATATATATATATATATATATATATATACCACTTTGTGATACAAAAAGTTGTTTCAAATAATTAATAATGTGCTCTTTATTAGTTGTTTATGCCGCTTACTAAACATTAAAATTCAACCATTTTCAATACTATATTTTTTCATGAATCGAAATTAAAAGAAGTGTTAGTTAAAATCTAGTATTAAAAGTATCATTGTAAGATAGTTACTAAACTAAAATTAAGTGTATTAATTAGAAAATAAAAATTTTAATAAAAAAAATAAAATTAGTAAGTGATAATAATAAATAATAAGATAATTAAAAGTGAACCTATTCTAAATAAGAATAACTACACTTTTTTTTTTATTTTTCACTAATTAGAATATTGTTAAGATATGCTTTAAATGATTCAAAAGTACAGTTTACTACAATCACAAAAACAGTTCTAACACTGTAGCTAAATTCACTTTCACAAATGAATTATTTTTTCCACTCACAAACCATGTCACATTTGTCTATTAAAGATATTTAATAAATTATTATTGATTATTTTTGCAGACTTTTCGGTAACTGAACATGATGTGTTACTATAATAATGCGTATAGGGGAAAAAAAATCGAAAACAATCAATAATATTCATTATTTATTGAATATTTTTGATAGAAAAATTTTATGTGGGTTGTGGGGTGAAAAAAGGATCCATTTATGAAATATGAATATATTTTACTATATTATGTATAAAATCTGATACATAACATTCAGTCAATTCAACTCAATTGTATATTTTATTTACATTAAATAATAGTGTAGTAAAATATGATTTTATATATTTTTTTCCTAAATCCCAATAAATGGATATTGTACTAATTGTTGTATAGAAAATTATAAAAATTTCAGTGATTATATATATATATATATATATATATAGAGAGAGAGAGAGAGAGAGAGAGAACGAGCGAGAGAGAGATTATTTATATATGCATTTATGTAAATTTATGAGTATATCCAAGTACCATCCAGACCACTTCTAGATTGGACTCAAGGGCACACTTCCAACAAGAGTAAATACACAACGTAGCATGTTGTACGATGTCGGCCAGGGCATCTCGTGATTTACTTTCGTGAGACCATCAACAATCGGAATCAGTCCATTGCGGCTGCGATGTTGCGATGACGGAAACACATTGCCGTTTGTACTGTGATGTTTCGTTGTTGGAACCAACTCACCACTGAATCGTCACGTAAAACGTGCGTTTCTCGCACGATGGAAAAAGTCCAGTGATATCTGTCGACTTCTTCACCTTGCCGTTGCACTCTTCGCTCTTGTCTTGTTGTTGTGATTCAAAATCAACAGAGTGTAGCGATGATTGTACATTTCAGGGCCGGATCAATGTAACGTAACAGATTTTTACTTATTCGTTTTATTTGTTTTCTATCTAATTATTTATTTCCTTTTTGTTATCGATTGCAGTGTTTTTGTTTGTATCTGTGTTTGATCATAATCGAAGAAATGTCAAGCTGAATGCACACACCTTCGGTTTTATAATAGTTGAATTAAGTTGAAATTTGTATTGTGTGTGTACGTTTCCGATGATGTAATATATTCGGACTTTATAATACATTTTTTCCGGTAACCGTTTTTGTCTTATAACGATTTGAACAAAAACAGAAATTACACATATCAATTATAAAAAAAGAAAACAGTTTTACATTTTTAATGGTAGACACTTCTAAATTGATGAGTTATTTAAAACAGGGAACATTTTTCAGAGCCTCTGAATAAAAAATGTTAATTTATATACTAGATCGTTAATGGTAACCGACCCTTCTATACTTATATTTCTTATACATTTATAAATTACTTAACTAATTTTATATAAATAACTTAAATAATATCCTTTATGTAAGTTAAAATAGCTGTGTGACCAATTAAGACTGCTTGGCTTTTTATTACAAAAAACAAAAATATATTATCGAAAAGGTCTTATTAGAATGTTAGTTAATTAATATAAAAGTTGATATATTAAGTATAGATAACTTTGAAAAAAATTCTTTAGAACAGTGGTGTCAAACACGCGGCCCGCAGCCCAAAGCTTAAAGTTGATTTTATTAAAATAATAAAATCAACTTAACTTAAAATAATAAGAAACAAAATATATATTTCTAATTAAATAATATTTTTCTATTTAAATAAAAAAAATATCATATTAGGTTGGTAGGAAAAGAATTGCGATTTTTGTTTTCTGAATTCTAACTTTTCTTCAATGAAAGGGTCATTTCATCTTGTTCATGTTAATATCATTTTAAAGTGGATTTTTCGGTCTGTATTTTGATTACATCGACTTGGATTTTATTATTATTTGGTTTCAAATTGGGTTATTGAATTATCAAAACGGGTGATAAAGCAGCAGGAAATGCTCGTAAACTAAACGATGCTTTTGGTACGGTTCTGTTAAGAAAAGTACAGTGCAATGATAGTTCCAAAAATTTTCTACTAGAAACTAGAGCTTTTAGATGAAGATGGTCGTGGGCGTCCTTCTTCAACTCATAACGACTAACTAAAGGCGTTAGTTGAATCAGAACCACGCACAATTCGAGTGCTTGCACAAATGTTAGGCATTAGTCATCCAACAGTTCTGGACCACTTAAAACAGCTAAGAAAGCCGAAAAAGCTTAAAATATATATGAATTTGAAGCTCATAAACCACAATTATTTTTCTATCAATCTAATATTTAAGTATTTATGTTATGTTTATTTATATATATTTTGCAAACTTTTCTATGCACATATTTCAATTACGAATAAAATATAGATAATACATGAGATACATTTTAAAAAAATATTTTGTATTTTTGGTGGAATTTGTTTATATCTTTTGAATCTTTTCTATATTTTTTACTTGTAAACCTAAGATAGATTAAATCCAAGAGTCGACATTTTTAAATTTAGTTTATTTGTGTATGATTTTTTTTATTAATTTTCTGTTCTATTAATTTATAAAAGTAAATATATTATAAAAATTATATATATATACATATCCAAAATTTATTGAATATTTTTAGAAATCGGCAAATAAAAATGTTATCTATATACTTCAACTTTATAAATATTAAAAAATAACTCAAAATATACATACAGCATTATAGATTTTGTTAAGAACTGGTGAAAAAAGTTCGCATTACAATTAATAATGTAGAAAACATCGGATTTTATTGGACAATAATTAAATGAATCATATTTATATTTTATAATTTGATCTGTTTCTTTTAAATATTTTGATCTTCTTTTGAAACTTAATTTTGTTATTTTTTTTATAGAACAAATAGTTTTCTAAAATAATATAAAAATCCACATCGTAGATAACTGCAAAAACACAAATAGTATTCATCATTTGCAATAATCGACCCACGAAATTTCAGAAATGAAATAACACTAAGGTTAGTCAACTGTACAAAAAATAATATTAAAAAATTCGAAAAAATATTATTTATAACGGTCAAATCTGACAATCAGATACACTGCAGCAGTATTTCAAAATTCAATCTTATGATCATTAACGAAAAAAAAACGATTTTCTTACATCAGTTCTTCTATTTTTTCATCTATGAATCATAAAGTAATATTGGAAAAAAACATAATAAAATCACTACTTGTTCTGTTCCTGATTGCAAGAAATATTTGTTCCGTTAGTTATAATAAATATGTTAATAATATTCAAATATCACCTAATATGGTAGTTACCATGTACGCCAACAACATGGCATTTTTGACACAATCATCCAGTTCAGAGAACGATGAACTGGACGATATTCATACCAACTACATATATTTATTATTTATTTAAGTGAACACTGGCGGTACGTTTTTATACTGCAAAAATACATACAATGCATATATACATATATTTGCTTATGCATATATATATATATATATATATATATATATATATATATATATATATATATTTGTGTTTGTATGTGAGTGTGTGTGTAAGTATTAAAATTCTAATTTCGTTTTGAATATACAAATGATTTATTACCTAAAGTAATCATTTGTTCATTATTATTATAATTGTCAGTTATATGAAATATTTTAAATGGAAATTTATTCACTTCTTAGAAAATTGATGTAAATTCTCTTTACTATAGTCTGCAAATATTTCTATGAATAAATAAGTCGGCAAGCCGTAAGAAGTATCATGGCATTTTTTATTCATTTTTTATTTAAATTAAATATATATATATATATATATATATATATATATATATGTCTATATATACATATATATATATATATATATATATATATATATATAATTATTTTTCTTTACGTTTGAATTTATTTAAATCATAGATTTGTATGGGTTATGTAATATGATAATAAAGAGCAAAATTGTCAGTAAAATTATTTTCTTTACAAACTAATTAAATGAAAAAATAAATTAATATAAAGATTGAAAAACGACTTTCAAAAAAAATTCATCAAATTAATATTATGTAAATAATTTTTGAAGATTGTCTTATTTTATAAAATACAATATCGTCTTAGTATAGCCGCACAGGTAATACCCAATATTTTTGAATTTTGAATGCAGATCAAACATACAGATCATCTATTTTACATATTTAGTAGAGAAACAATAGTATATATCCGGTAATAAGAAGTGACAAAAAATAAATAAAGAGATTGTTATTAATTTTGAAACTATCAATTCAACTAAATTTTACGCAAAATATGTTTTTTCTTATTTTTTATTCTTACTACTTTCAGTATTAGTTATGTCGAATTCATGTAGCTTGGGCCTGAAAGGCTTTTCCTGTACTTAAGTTTCGAGGGTAAACGCTCATGATTCACATTTCTAATAACATTGGTGTTGTTGCACTACACAGGAAAAATCATAGCCAAGTGGTGGAGCATTTTCCATGATCCTCAAAAGGATGGCCTCTTTTTAAATAATCATCAGAGCTCCAGGGTACCTACGAGGGCAACCTCTTACTGGTTCGAAGTTAATTTACAAAAATGATCTCGTATTTGCGAGTAATAGACAAGTGTTTGTACACAATTATCACAGAATTATTTACTATGATGTTGTTTTAGAAGAAAGGTTCCATAATTTTTTAACACTGTATTTCTGAAACATATTATATATGACTTTCAATGTGTTGTTATTCTGAGTCAATGTATTGAAAAGCGAAGTCTTTTGTATGTGGTTGAAGGACATGAGACCCTTTTGCAAGAACGAGTACCGAGTACTAGCTGTCACAATTCACGCTACTCGAAATTCCGGAAGCTCCAATGGTTTGAATATTTTCTCAAATTAATGGAACTTTTTTTAGGGTCTCGATGTATCTCGTAGAATGATTAATGGAGCTCCAAAGTGCTTACGAAAGCAATCTCTTACTAGCATAAAAAAGCGATTTATAATACCACCGTACACAGACACAACAGCCTTATTTTTATTAAATAATGAATAAATACCTTTTTTATAAAATAATTATTTATATGTATTCATATTATTTTTCATTAACATTTTTTATTAGAAAATGTAATACTCCTTTAACCAAGCCCGAAATTTTATATTTTTTATTAATTTTTTTTAGAAAAAATAATTTTGAATTAATCGAGATACATTTAATGATAAATCCAAACCATAATAAATGTGTATATATATATATATATATATATATATATATATATATATATATGTATGCATAATATTTATATTTACCAAAAAGATAGTTAAATAGCTTTTCACATTACAAATTAATTGCGTTAACCTATCCCATATTTTAGTTCGTTTATTAATATATTTATTATGGAGTCTAATCAACATTTTTTTATATAAAAAAACATTTGTAGAAACCATTAGTGTTCTTTCAAATATTGAACAAAATATTTTTAAAAAAAACTTAAAAATGTAATTAATATAAAGATATTCATAATACATCCATTTATACATTATATATGTATATATATATATATATATATATATATATATATATATATATATGTATTCATGTAATTACATATACTGTAAAAACATATTTGTAATTATATTAATAAAGTGTGTAGTTAAAATCAAAAGTAAAATTTATTTATCAAGCTGTCCTACGAACGAGTTTAATTCCTGATCAATTTTAGACCACTTAAATTTGTCTGGTTAAATATTGACAAAATATTTCGTCACTGCTCAATAATTTATTGAATCCTTCTCTGTCTATCCATATAAGATAATAAGATAATGACGTACAACGTGAAAAATATATAGGAAGATATACGTCCATCTCTGTCGAAAAAATATTATTCTAACTCGGAATATATTTATGAGTTCAAACGTGAATTCTCTGAGCCGCACTTAAAAATGATTTTGCGTTTCATTTGAATTCGTGTTATTAAATATTTACTCTTCGTTCAAATTTTATCGAATATCATTGAAGTGATTGGAAATATGACAAGGTAAATCGATGGAATGCGTAACGCATAAAAAAATAGGAAAAAAATTACCTCCTGGTGTGTTTGTCGTTTTTTGTAAAGTGAAATGAGATCGTTTTTTTTTGGTTTGGTAAAACAGATCAAATATTTTTTAATATTATGTCAGTGAATATGAATGACATATTGAATAGTTTATTATTTGTATTCATACATTTTTATGAATTTATAAGAAAGCATTCTAATTAAAAATTAATATTCGATAAGTAATCAATACAAAACAAATAAGGTATAGTTAAAAGTACAATATATATTATCAAAAATGAATTTTTCACTTCTCCAATGAACGAAAATGATCTTAGTTGTCGACGCGCCCATAAACCCCAAATAACCAACCAACCACTCCTCTAAAAAAAAAATCTGATCAATAATTATCGATAATTAATAATTAACTATTTTTGATTGTTGCTTATGTTTTATTTTTAATCAATGCATCATATTAAAACCGCTAAATAAAAGATATGATAAGATCTCCATTAAAATTTGCATCAGCAAGAACCAAAATTGGCCAATAGCCAGTTATTGAACATTTTTAATTATACTTTTTTTGTGGTTGCACGGATGAGAAAATTGAATTTATTCAGTGTCAAAAATTATATTATATTTAATATTATTTTTAGCATGAATAAATTATTTAATTAACAGAGAAATTAAAGATACCTGAAAATAAAAATTGTTAAATATAAATCGTTAATAATATTATACATATATATATATATACGAGTGTATATATATATATATATATATATATATATATATATATATATATAAAATATTGTGTGTGTTAAAATTAATTCTATGCCTTTAAATAGAATCAATCATAACTGTGTTTTAAATTAAAATATTTTCTTGACGGTTTAGGATTTTCAAGTGCCAACTTTAATATTCAAAATCACTATATACCTTAGCCAAGCAATTGGCATAACCTCACAAAACATTAATGAACACGATGGCATCCGAATAACATCATATTAGGCATTAGATACTTTTCTCATTTCAGTTGAAAAATGGTAAACAATGGGAGAGGACCCGAAATTCATTACGATTTCATTGACTCAAAACCGATATCTTTTCTCGAAAAGGGATTCGACAATTACTCGATAGATAGAGCAAAGTTACACAAAATAATAAATGATATTTTGATGATTTAAATATATTTCATTTTTGCATAAACATTCGATTTATATACAAAAAGGCACTGAATTATTTTATGCTCTTAATACTCATACAAAAAAAAAATATTTAAGTCTTGTTGGGAGTGTGAAACTTATAAATTGAAGAAAAAATTCTATAGGAAACGTGTTTTGTTAGATAATGTGCATTAGAAGATTCCAATGAATGTATTGTTTTATTTTTTCATATTTTATGATAAAAACCTGTCATTTGAGCAAGCACTAAATGGTACACCATTATTTTTTGTTCTTAAATTCTCTTTATTAATTATATAATTTTAGTATTTTAAATAGAAATTCAGTTAAGGTGTTTTATGTATATTCAACACCATATATATATATATATATATATATATATATATATATATATATATATAATATGTTCATCATAACAACCTCACCCTCACCCCTCAACATAAGAATCCATAACGGGCCTTATTTTTTTTCGTAAATCTCAACTTTGAGACTGTCTATCCCCAATACATGGAGGATGAGTACCAAAACGTATCTCTACCAGGACCATGCGTAATCAGAATTGATAGTTTTTATTAATAAGTAATTCACATTTAGAAAGGCAAAGAAATGATAGAAATAATAACAGACAAACAAATTATTTAAAAAAAATTTACATAAAAAAAATATGTTTGTATTCTTCGTATTTCAATTCAGTGATCAATTCCTTATTTTTGTCAGCACGAATAACTTGTGTTAAACTTAATAACTTTTTAATATTCACAAGATAAAAAAATATAGTTTCGAGTCTAGTGTATTTAAAAGTATCAAGTTTCTGTAACGTAAATTTAGTTTTTATTTTCTGCAAGTTACTTAAACGTGTTTATTTACACAATTTATTTATTAGCGTGTTATTTTTATTTATCTGTGTATACTGTTTATTATTCACTTTAAAACTTCGAAGCTTTTGATCGTACATTTTTTGGCAAGGTGAACATGTGAAAAATGATATGTGAAATATCACACATTTAAAATTATACATTTAAATAAAGATTTTTTTGGAAGTTTTGACTATCTGAAAAATTAACTACTGATTTACAACTATATATATATATATATATATATATATATATATATACATATACATGTAAATGTAAAGTCAATTAGATGTATATACTTGTATAATTTTCATTTTATGTTAAAAATATTTGAAATTAAAATTTCGAAAGTATATAATTATAAATTGTACTTAATTTGTAATCATAAGTTGTTTATCTTTTTATACAGGGTCAGTACACCTTAACCCTGTGGAACAAGGGAGGGGAAATATATGTATGAAATATTATATATATATATATTTCAATCATATAAAGTATCTCAACATGAGATATTTTTTTAAAAAAATCAGTTACACTGAAATTGTAACGTTTCAAAAATGTTATATTCTTTTATTTTAGCAGATGAATACACAGCTGATATAATCTGTTCTAAATCGTGGTCAACTCGACCTCATACAAAAATTATATGATATCAATATCAATATATAAATCATACAATAAACATCGCATTCAAATCGAATGCTTTGTGGTATTCAATATGAACGCTTCAATGGCGCTTATGTAGAACGCATACAGCCTACCAGTGATTATCGTTATTAGTTCAATTTTATTCTATGGTCACGATATTTACAACAAACCTACAAAACGAATTAAATTTCGGAATGAAGGTCACCGAAGTGTACATAATATTTTTTTTTCTGTCGAAGCGATGCTCGCAGAAAAAAAAACGAATAACTGAAACGAACTTGACAAGAACTAATTGGCGTGTGTGTCATAGAGCAAAGTTGATGTGCCGAACGTACCGTTACGTTAACCCGGTATTGGACTGGAGCAGACCGATTGGAAGAAGTCCATTGTCTGTAATGCCAATTCATATTATCGTGGTCCAATCAATGCAGCATCGGGTATTGCGGTAGCCATTTCAGTGGCGTAACTCAAGATTATGTTTGATGTAATGTGCATTCCTAGTACAGTTATATTTAATATCACGTTTTATTAACCAGTTTGGAACACACGGATACACACACACTCGCATATATATATATATATATATATATATATATATATATATGTATATATATATATATATACATATGTGTGTGTGTGTGTTTATATATATAATATCAGAGATAAAGAAATTTATAAAAAGTAAGATTCATAATCAACACAAGAAAATTTCTTAGACATAAGAAGCTTAGTAAAAAATGTCAAACAAGTACATATGTTTTTAGAAAAATGCATTGATATATATATATATATATATATATATGATATAAATATATATTAAAATCGTTTTTTTAATTAAATATTTCTAACACGTTATTTATTCCATTTATTTAAAAATCTTTTGCCATTATCATTCCATTTTGAATCTATTAGTATTGAAATACAAGTAAATCAATAACCACTTTTTTAATAAATCTGAAAAAATCGAATAAGTACATATATTTTTTAACTAGTGTATTTATTAACTTTAAAATTAAAATTTTAAACTATAAAATTACTGTTTGCAAAAATATTAATATCTTAAATGAATTTTTCACTCACAAGTATCACAAAACCTCACAAATCGCAATTTTTTTTGTCGAAATATCACAATAATTGATTATTACTAATTTTTTTTTGATGCTTATGCTCGTTTCAATTCATATGAAAAACAATGCAAAAAAGCCTTAAGAAAACATTCTTTTGGTAAGAATTCAAATTATAAATGATATTATTGTAATTAATTAGAAAATTAACAGACATAAATTCGAACAAAATAGACTGTAATGTTAAAAATGTATAATTGTTATTAAGATTATTGCAACTAATACGAATATATCAAGGGATTTAACAGGCAGGAGATTATATATATATATATATAT
The DNA here is from genome assembly GCA_034766995.1 of Acanthacorydalis orientalis. Classification (NCBI taxonomy): domain Eukaryota; kingdom Metazoa; phylum Arthropoda; class Insecta; order Megaloptera; family Corydalidae; genus Acanthacorydalis; species Acanthacorydalis orientalis. The sequence continues at coordinate 40,521,520 of CM068316.1, forward strand.
ATATATATATATATATATATATATATATATATATATATATATGTATATGTATTTATATATATATATATATATATATATATATATATAGCTCTTCAATGATTTAATAGCGACTTTCCATCATATAATTTCGCAGTTTCTTTAAAAATATTTTATAACTAGAAATAAGAATTATTTTATGATATGAAAAATTACTAATATTTTATTTATCTGAAGATTTTCTAAGATCTATGTATTTTAAGCTCGCTCTCTCTCTCCACACACACACACGTACATATATATATATATTTAAATATATTTGTTCTTCATCAAAAAATATTTTGTTAAAAAGAGTGACTAAAGAGACTAAAAATAATAATAAATTAAAAAACTGTTATTGAAAAAGTATAGTTTCTGTACTAACATTTTCATTAGATTCATAGTACATGTAATTATTAATTGCTTATAATTAAAAAAAAAAATAAAAATTGTAGATTTATTATTATATACTTTTTTTAATTTAATTGAAAATAAATAACAACAAACAGAAACAATAATAAAATTTCCGTTTTGTATTTTTTATAAAAAATAAGATAATATATTTATTCTATATTTCCAATATTGAATGGTAAGTTTAAGAATAATAAATCATAAATTAATCTAAATATTTTATAGTATTGAGAATAATAATAATAAAAACTCATTAAATTGAAATAAATTTCGTACATCTATTTATACGTTCTCGTTTAAAAGATGTACATTACGATAGATTTATATTTACAAAAGTAAAATCAAATATACATATATATATATATATATATATATATATATATATATATATATATATATATATATATATATTAATACCTTGCATAAAAAAATACTTTGTCCTTCATAATTTATGCTTGGCTGATGAAATAATTTTTCACATGAAGGGCTAAATAAATAAACAATACATCTGGTTGGTTGGGATTTACAAGTAACCATTAGGTCAGTGGTGCGAATCTGTTTTACCTGGTGGTTTTTAGTCGAAGTTTACTTCAATTGTGTTTTACAATGTTTTTAGTTTCTTGAATTTATTTTCTATACTACAGTTTTTTATGAATATATATATATATATAATTTGAATGTATATATGTATCTATAATTGTTAGAAAAGTATTATATTTAAAAAGTATAATTTTAATATTGCTTTTAAATTTCCGAGAAAAACAAGAAATTATTAAAAATGATATTTAACTTGTTTATGACATAATAAATGTTATAAATCTTTTGAACCATTATTGCTTTTGTTTTATTATCTTTTTTTATAAAGATGATTAAATATTGAAAAAAGATATCTAAAATTTAATCCTTTATCTAAAACTGTATAAATATATGAACATAAACTCTATACAAGTGTTAGGTGTGTCTATGTACAAACGATTTTTAATTTATAAATAGAACTCTTTTATACATTCACACAATTTTCAGAATCTGGTATTTCCGTTATCGAACATATAAAAAAAATTATATTTTAATGATTCGATTACTGGAAGCATCTTCAGTAAATTCTAAGAAAATGAATATCTTGTTTACATACATATATATATATATATATATATATATATATATATATATATATATATATCAACGACTGTTATAAAAATAAAAACAGTGACAAAGATATTTGTGTGTATATAACTGATCTTTATTTACTTAAATAGGTACTGCTAGCTGATTTTCTTTGTCCATGTAAAATATTCTTTGTTCGAAAAAAACTATTTGTTTTAGATTAATCAAATGGTTAATACCTTCACAATTTTTTATTTCCGATTCTATATACATATATATGTATATATATATATATATATATATATATATGTATATATATATATGTATATATATATATATATATGTATATATATATATATATATATAAATATATGTATATATTGTTTTTTCGTTATTATATGTGTAAATTTAAGCTGTTTAAATGTTATAATAAGATTCTATTTTTATAAATTTTATTCTTACTAAATGTTACAATTTCATTTCGAATCATTTTACCTCTTTTCTTATAGTGACACCTTTTTTTATTATCCATTCTTGAAATAGATAAATTACAAATGGTCATAGTCGAATGACTAGCATGATTAATCAATGTCAAGTAAATTTAGATTCAAAATAACTAAACTTTATACAAAATATTTTATATAAAAATAAATTTACATATTTCGTATTTTTATTTGATTTAAAACGATTAATATCACATATTTTGTTTTTATGTTATGGATTAATAATGCTATAAATATTTATGTATCATCAAGGACAAATATATATACTTTTTCAGTTTTTTCTAAAAAATAAGCAAAGTTAAATAATCTATCACCTGTGGTACATTTTTTAGTTAAAAAATGGTAATGTGATTATCGATTTTAAGATTAATTGTTTATATTTGAGAAAAATTTTAAAGAACTTCAAAAATTCTTTATATTTTTTCTAATTTTGTAGAAGATTTAAAAATTAAATTTAATTGTATTATTTTCAAATATAGTCTTTGATAGTCTGTTTGTCTCATTTTATTTATTTTTTTTAATTAATAAATCATGTAATTAAATACACAATCACATCTATTTCGTATAGATTATATATATATATATAATTACTAACATTGATATTGAAAGTTCATTTATATATATATATATATAGGTTTGGTAAAAAAATAAATTAGTCATCAATATAATTTTACCCTTATTAACACAAGAAAACAAAATAGCTAGATAATTTATTTTCTCTATAAATATGACTTTTGTTGGCACTCATGTCTTCATTATCAAATAAGATGTATTCACCATGTAATATCAGCAAAACATTTTTAAATTGTAAAAGTTTTCATATTATAACAGTAAACGTAGATTCAATACGAATGCCAAATTGTACCAGTTTATAATAGTGAATGTAATTTTATGTAAACGATGTTAATAGTTAAAAAATATTGAAATTTAATTGATTTTAAATTAATCGGACAAATTAAAATAAATATTTATTAAATTATTTTTCTCCGCTCTACAAAACACATTTATTTCGGATTCGAAAATATTAATCATCAATTATTAATCATTTTTGATTAAGTATATTTCGAACAAAATGTCAATCAATTTCTATCTTCAGATGGCTCAAGTATAGAAAAATCTGTAGAGTACACAATATATCGCATCTAAAAAATATATTATGATATAAACTAATATTCTGGTTCACATATTAAATACAACAAATAATATAAAAAAAATGTATTTTAAGTAATACTGCATTAGTGGTAATGGTTCTTAAATTACTTGTATTTATTATATGTCTGTTTATAATAATATTTACCTTAAACAACATAAATGTTTGTATACCGTAATTGTTACTAAATATTCATACAATTATTTTTCAGTTCTTATTGCATACAAATTTAAATTATATATATATATATATATATGTATATATATATATATATATATATATATATATATATATATATGCATAATTATGTTATTGACTTAAAATGAATTCGAAAAGTGTATACATTAACACGTAATGTAATGAAAAATCAGATTCAATTTCAGTACAGCTGGCATGAAACGCCACTGTACAAACGTTATATGCTCTTCAGTTATTCGTAAAAAATCCCTGCAGCAAACAAATCTCCATAATACATTCATATCATCCGTATGTGGTCATACATGTATCAGTGATCGCTTCTGTAATGTATCTTTGATCAGGTCAGGTAGCAGGTTTTGATATTTTTTTGAGCCCTGGGCACAATTTCATTTTCAAATTCCTTTTTACTATACAGAAGACTGGTCCAAATGTTATGACATTTTCAATACAACAAAATAAATTGTTGTTAATATGATAATCATTGCGTACGCATCACTTGTACGTTCGCATCCACATTATATATATATATATATATATATATATATATATATATATATCAGTGTGTGTAAGTGTGTGTATGTGCGTATATAATATATATGGTTTTGTATGTAAAGACAGAGAGAGAGAGACGAACTTGTTTATTTCATATATAATATAATAAAATCAGAAATGTTTGTTCATTATTGTCGTTATCAATGAATATAAAAACCAATTGCAAAAACAGCCTAATATTTGTGTTTTCTCAATATTTCTTTATGAAATGGATTTTTATAAATTATTATCAGGGATTTGGCGATAATGTATATATATATATATATATATATAAATATATAATTATTATTATTGTTATTTAGGTATTTTCTTACGAAGCTCATAGATCAAAACATAGATTAAGAAAAAATGACAATTGTTATTATTGCGGATGTATTTCATTGGTGTATGCAGATGATTAGTGACTTGTACATATAACTGAAGATAAGGTGACAAGAGTTGATATTTCTTAGTTGACTTGCACAATTATTATGATTGCTTATCTTAATTGAACATCTAACACTTTTATTGTTAGTATTATTCTATATTACAATTTCTAATAATTGTAATAATTTTCTAATACTTGCAAATAGTTAATCCGTATATGTAGTTTTATTTTAATTTAAACGAGATTAATTAAGTTTGTCGGTGTAAAATCTGACAAAAGTATAAATAATGTTTGAATCTTTTGAATACAATATATTGTCAAAAAAATAGTTACTTTAAGTAATATTTTTCTTTTGATATTAAGTATTGTCTGTTATATATATATATATATATATATATATATATATATATATATATATACGTGTGTGTGTATGTGTATAGAGAGAGAAAGAAGGAGAGAACATTAATATCATTCATGATGTTATACAGAAATGTAACATGGGCTTATTTTATATTAGACATTATGATTCAATGTTTATATAAAAAGTTTATTCAATTTTAATTAAATAATAATTGGAAATATTTAAAAAAATACATTTATTTATATCTCACTGTATTATATATATATATATATATATATATATATATATATATATATATATATATATATATATATATATATGTATGTATGTATCTACTAATTTCACAAAAAATTAATCTGCAACTATAATTTTCTACCTGTTCATCTCAAAAAAAATGTATGATTAAAACAAATAGCACCCTTGTCAAAATCTAATCAACTCGAAACATCTCATATCAATCATGAGTCTGATATAAATTAATGGTGACAGGTGATAAATTTATACAGTATTAACATGAAAGATAACTTTTTCTTGTAAGATCGCCGATGACTTGTCTCTTTTATTGTCTAACAAAACGTATAGCAACAGGTAACCTATACCTGCTTATCATTGTGGACTCATAAATTGAGGGTTTGTCAAATGTACCTTCAAAGGGTATAACGATGGAAATTCTTTGCACGCGTTTTTACCTGTTTTATAGTAAAAGCATAACTCCTACCGGTGATTGAAAAAGATGATGCAGTCAATTTAAAATAAATTTGGTAAATAGTATGGTATTTGGTAATTGAAAATACTTTCATTATATTTATATGTATATATATATATATATATATATATATATATATATGATTTGTTAGTCATTGTATTAATAGCAATTTGAATAAATTATAATCACAACATAAAATCCTTACTTCTATTGGTCTTCTTATTATAACAAGAAAACATAGAACTTTAGATTTATTAGGAGTAAATTAAAATGACGTAAAAATTAACTTCTAATAATGATAGAAGAAATAAGACCGTACGAATTTTTTTTTTATAAAAAAACACAATATTTAGTTCATTATGGCGAAGAATCACTGAATTAATCCAATATTTTCTTATTTACTAATTACTGAATACATTTTCTTTAAATTTAAATTTTCAAACACTATGTAACATAAATTTTGCCTTTATTACCAAAAAAAATAATTTATATATAAATACATATATATATATATATATATATATATATATATATATATATATATATATGTACTAAAACGAAATTGGGGATCGTGAAATATTTCCAGTAGCCTGGAAAATGATTAGATTGGTAGAAAAATAATTACGATTTATGACTTCCAAATTCATGTACATTTTAAGTTTTTGTGATTTTCTTATCTGTTTTAAGTGATCCAGAATTGTTGGATGACTAATGCCTAACATTTGTGCAAGCTCTCGAATTATGCATGGTTCTGATTCAACTAACGCCTTTAGTTGGTCGTTATAAACTAAAGAAGGATGTCCGCGACCTTCTTCATATTCAAAGCTCTAGTACGAAATTTTTGGAACTATTATTTCTGGAACTATCCAGTTCTGGAACTATCATTTTTGGAACTATCCAGTACGAAATTTTTGGAACTATCATTTCACTGTACTTAACAGAATCCACACCAAAAGCACCGGTTAGTTTACTAGCAGTTTCTGTTGCTTTGCCATCCGTTTAGAACTCAAAATGCTCTTATTTGCTTATTTTGAATGTTTAATTCAATATACCAGTTTGAAGTAAAATCAATAATAAAACCAAAGTCGATGTTACCAAAATACAGACCAAAAAATTCACTTTAAATTGATATTAACATGAACAATGATTAATGAAATGACACTCGTTAAAGAAAATTAAGGCTAGAATTCAGAAAACAAAAACCGAAATTATTTTATTACCATTCTAATATAATAAAAAGCAAAAAATCAAAATTATTATCTAATATCTTCACAACACATACATACATATACATACATATATATATATATATATATATATATATATATATATATATATATAATCTACGCTTATATATACATATAATGTATATATATATATATATATATATATATATATGTATATATATATATATATATATGTGTGTGTGTGTGTGTTTATGTACATATGTATAATGATGTAATGATCATCAACACATTTTTTTACTACATATCATTTCATCCGCAAACATTCAGAACTAATTTTTATATGGACGAATTGAAATCTTTTGCGATTTACCACCTGCAGTTAACTAATATTGTGTTTATATTTCTCGTGATTCGTCGCTGAGGGCTACGAGTGTAATTAAGCTGAGTTTATTTTGAACTTGACTGTTCTGTTTCACTGATGCATTATGAATATATATGAACATAATGTATTAGTTATGTCTGTTCGCATTATCTTTTCAATAATGAACGATAATAACGAATTTCGGCTATCTTATTGTACAGTTACTGTTATTAATTATATTTTCACAGACGTATTTCCTACTGTAGAAAAAACATTGCGATTTCTTATAAAATATTATACTACTAATTATGTAAATCTTGTCATATTAATGACATATATTTAAATCATTCCTAATTTTATTAGCTTAAATTTAAAACAGTTTGAAAAGCATACTTATTTTCGTTTCCTCGAAATATAGAATATTTAATATTTTTTGTCAATTTTTTAAACCTTCATCATCTAGTGAATTTATATATTATGTGTAATATTATCAACAAAACGTTATAAAAATTAAAAAGTATACAAAAATTTTTTGATCAAAACTTCACAAATCTTGATTTTGATCATTTTTTTTATTGTTTGTGTGTGCTCTGATGTAAAACCATAGCAATCCGGGGAAGATAATATCTCCGTTGATATTAATATATGTAACAATCAAAATTCATCAGTAATCAATAATTGAACATTTTTAATTGGAAAATATTTTGTGGTTGTGTAGAGTGAATAAATAATTCCTTTATGGAAATAAATTTGGTTCCAAAGTTCCAAAATTATATTGTGACATAAACACGATTTTAAGTGTGGACTTTAAAATCAATATTTTTATAATTAATTAATGTATTATTTTCAAAAATGTATTTTTTAAATGAAAGTTTTTTGAGTAACCAGTGAAATATTTTTTTTAAAAAAAATCATATGCACAAAAGTCAGTTTTTCAAGCGTTGAAAATAATTTCTGTTACTGTGTAAGCAATAAAAGATTTCTCGCTCATAATTGCTCGTGTTTTAAAAAAATAATAAATGGAGGGTAATAAATCCAGTGAATGTTGTTGAAACGAAAGATTTATGTATCGCAATTGAATCAATTTCTGTACTGTCAGTTGTGCAGTGAATAATTGTGCATTCTCTTAAAGAAGACTGGACTGCCTTTACTCTTTAATACCTAACTTTACAGGATTCGTACTAATTTTTTTTATGCATTTTTGATTAATTTTTTGTTGATTAATTTCACTTTCGTATTAGTTGATTTTATTATGATATTTTATAATCGAAAAAATGTATCAGTTAAAATTTTTTACAGAACATTTTTCGGTTTTAAGTGACAATTGGCTATAAGTATATGTTCTAACTTTTAATCCAGATCATATTCTCATATCATAATTATTTTTTATTACATTTTACAAACATATTACAATGCATTAAAATGGTTTGATTTTATTACGAAATGAAAGAAAGTTAAACTAGTTATTAATATCATTTTCTCTTATTTGTGCAGCTCAATTCAATGTATATTCACCATTTTAAAATGTATTCTTTGTTTTTCTATCTTATATCATATATATAAATATATATATATATATATATATACACGTGTCTTTGACCAAATACTGATTTTAATTAAATATGAAATATAAATATTTTTTTTAATTTTTATACAATTTTTGTAAATATTTTTATACAAACTGTAATCTTTCTAAACTAAATCCATCTTCTATTTTTTCATCAGTTATCATTTGCTCAGATATTTTTTAGATAAACATATTTTTCCTGGTACAACATCTTTTTATAAAAGTCAGATTAAAAAATTGTACAAATATCTAAAATTCAATGTTACTTTTAAATAACATTTAAGAAATCGATGAAAGAAAAACTAATGTATTAAACAGTTGATAAAAGTATCTGTATGTTTATATTTTACAAAAAAAATTTGATTTACTTTTCAGTTAGTAAATACCATTAATTAACAAACATTGACTAAAGCACTATTTCATGTTTAATAACTATATGTTTTTATGTATTAATTTTATTTTAATAAAAAAAATATTTTTTAGAAAAATGTACACATTATATATATATATATATATATATATATATATATAGAGAGAGAGAGAGAGTGAGAAATCTGAAATCCAACTCATGAATCGATAAATTCTCCTACAGATACATTGAATAATCTTTCATATTTATTATTTGAGATATAAGTTTAAAAACATTCATATTTTATAAATTCAATTATTTTTGTTGCTTTACTTAAAAATTTAATAAAATGTACATTATAGATAAATTATAGTTAACTGAACTAAAAAAATGGATTTTTTTAACTTTCTAAACTAGATTAAAATATAATAAGAACTATTATTTTAAATTTATTGGCTTTTTGAAAAATAATTAGAACTAAGCATTGAATCAAATTATTATTTTAATCTTTTATAAAGTATTCTTTATTATAAAACGAATTTATTGTTACAAATAAGCATAAATATTATTTATTACAGTACCATTTGTTAAAACATATGCCTGTATATAAATACAGATAGAGGTCATAAAAATACGACTCGGCGTGAAACTTTTGCAAACTGAATAACTGGAAAACTTATTCATTTGTATTCGATTTGACTTTCTAGTTGAACTGTAGGTCCCTATATTACACAAAATAATATTTCAATTTCTGTACATATCCTTTTTCATATATATATATATATATATATATATATATATATATATATATATATATACATAGATCTAAATAGATATACGTGATGAATAGAATTCTTTAGTAAAATCCAAGAAACTACCAATTAGATGATTTTAATTAAACCAATTTACAAAAAATTAAGAGATTGCCAATTATTAATATATTCTGATTTGAAAGAGAAAATAAACATTTATGAATTAAAATTTAACATTAAAAGAACAATGTAGATTAAAAATAAATAAAATCGAAATTTAATTTCAATTTTCAACCTTAATGACGTCTTAAAAATTGTTTTTTTACCGAATGATGAGGACTTTTACTAGGTGTATAAATTCCTACTATAATAAATATGACTATACTACATTTCTAACCACTCAGTAAATGTTTTCATGAGAACATTCCATTTAAATTTATGGTCTATTTAGAAATGATCTTTTTTCCAGTAAGAATGCCAGGAAATTTTCCTTTAAATATTGTGAAATTTAAATATTTTTTCAGTGAACATAATTTAAATATAAAATATTCATAGCTAAGTTAACTAAACGTAATTTATAATTAATAAAAGTTGAATGTAATTAAGTTGCAAAATTTGAAACAAAAATGAAGTTTAAAATAACATTTATCAAAAAATGTATGAAAATATTTAGAAACTAGTTGTAATTCTGCAAAATAATACCAACACAATTGATTTGTTAAAAGTTTTAAAATAGAAATAAAGATATAAAAAGAAATAAAAATATTTTTTTGGGAAATAACACAGAATTCATTTTAATTTTAATTGTTTGCAATCATAAATATATATGTATCAATGAATTTGTGATATAACTTGCCTAGAAGATATCAAAAGATTAAAAATACATACACACAAAGATTAAAATGTCACAAATACTGAACTGAACTATTTATAAAAAAAGTAAAAAAAATGGAAAACTAATAAATTGATATTTAATATAACATAATAATCTCCATTACACACAAACGCTTATTATTAAAAAAAATACTATCAAAAATAGTTGAAGAAATTTCAATAGAAGGCTATCAAAAAGGTGTATGATTCTGAAATAAATAAATGTTTTTAAAAGTCTGTGTCATATTTTTAATAAATTCTCTCCATCTCTTTCTTTATCAAAAACGAAGAAAAAAATTAAAATTGAATATTAAAGAATTAAAAAGTGTTTAGTAAAATATATCACTGCATCAAAGTTTGTTATTGAAAAGTGCTTCGTGCAGTTAAAAAATATTTGAAGACTGTATGGTATTTTAAAAATGAAATATCCGTAATATTAATAATTAAACTTCATATTCAATTCTAACTGTCAAATTTTAATAGAATTACAACGATTTATATGCGAATGTAGGCGTATTTCCAGCATTTGTGTAATTTCAAAAATCTATTTTAAAACCCGCACAGATTTAATTTATCAACTATCTTGTCGTTGAGCATTGTTCATATATACATACATGTATATATATATATATATATATATATATATATATATATATATATATATATATATATACACATGTATGTACACTAATTCGTGTACATACATATTACATAAACATTTATCTGCTTAATGGGTAATAATCGAAACAGTTTGTTTACACGAACAAACTCCATCACGTACGCTGTCCTGTTTCAGCTCATTGGTGATGTATCGGAATGCAAGACCGAATGGCCGCGTGTTCGATCCGCACTCGTATGCATCCGTCTCTTTGCTCCTCTCATTCCATTAAATTCACACTGCACACTTAGTTCCATTGTGTTCGCAAACCGAACCGGTCAGTTGTCTACGATGGGTGATTACGGGAAGTGAGAGGAGATGTATGCACGACCTTGGCGCTGCCAATGCCCCCGCGCGGTCGCCGCCCGTACTAACACCGCATCGATGGTGACATGATGGTTATATAGTCCGTTTATACATGTATGGACGATTGAAAGTATCATACATACATATATATATATATATATATATATATATATATATATATATATATATATACAACAGAATTCAGTCTAAGAGAACAATATAACAAAAATTTCGATAAATTTTTAAATCTTTTCATTTTTCAAAAATCAAATCAGTGAAAAACTCTTATTTATTATTTGACATTACTATAAATTATATATAGATATTTCAAAATGATTATATATTTTATTGAGCGGTATTTCTAATAGAGTATTATTTCATTAACCAATCATTTAAGAAATATATAAATGTTCATTTTTGCAAACAAACTACTTTTATCTATGATTACTATTTTAGATTACTAGAAATAATGGTATTTTAAAATAACCAAATAAGCATATAAGACAACTATTTTTTTAAGATTAAAATAACAATCATGTCATTAAAAACAACAATAGTCTAAATAAATCATGAACCAAACTGAAAACAATGTTTTTTTATCAAAAGTAGTCATGGCGAATACAAGCTACCTTATGAAGACGCGCGTTTGTAATGAGAAAAATCCACCGCATCCCATAGGAGTAGTCAACAAAGCATTACCATATATATATATATATATATATATATATATATATATATATATATATATATATATATTACATGGATTTACGTGTACTATTTAATGCAAATAGAATTTAGAAAACATAAATCGCACAGGAAAGATATTTTAAAGTGAAATATATTAGCATACTACATATTATAGAATAATTTTCTCTTGTAGAAAATGGGTTTGTATTGAAAATAGTCCGAATGCAAGGACAAACTGATATGAAACCATATTGAAATACATTTTATCTGATTTGTAATCTATATTAGTTTTTAATTTACTAAAATAATATACATATTCGTTTGTTAGTTTTATATAATTGAAAAGAATACAAATGAAAAGAAGTAGTAAGAATTGTTTCGCCATTTTTAATTGAAACATTAAAATGACTTCTTTTTTAAAAAAATATTGTTCTATTGAATAATTTTAATTTGAAGTATAACATTTTTATAATTTGAAGTTGATATACTTGGTAATTTAGAATTATTCGATTTTGTTATTTTTTGTTATGTGTGTGTGTGTTTATGTGCGTAGTAAGTCATTGATTTATAATTTTTTTGAGTAATTTAAAAGAAAAAATACTTTTATTTATTAAGTTACATTATTAAATATCAAATACACCAGTTTTTAAACATATACGAATCATCAGTAATTCGTTACAAATTACTTGACAAAACTAATGCTTCTGTGCTATTTTAAATGTTCATATAAGGACTGTTATCTCTTATAATAATATTTTTTTTTATAAAATTGTAGATTAATAATTAAAGTACATTTATTATTTGTTATATTAATTTAAATAAAAGTATACGTTTATAGAAGATTTTCAGTTTTAATCACGACAACAGAGAACACTTTATATATATATATATATATATATATATATATATATATATAAAGTTAAACAAGAGAAATATGAAAAGCTATTATACAGTATCTTAGTATACACTTATTTATAGTATTTTTAAAATCTCAATCAATGACAATTAGTGGAGAAAATGGATTTTTTTAAACTGTTTATATATTTCATGAACAATCGTTAGTACTCAATGAGTTAACTAAAAGGGAATAATAGAAGAGAAACAGAAAAGAACATATCGCTCTGAATTATATAATTTAAAAAAAAAATGTATTTAGTTAATATTAATTATGTGTACATACACACATACATACATATATATATATATATATAGTTTAAACCCAGTAAACGTTTTTTCATTTGAACTTGTACGACCTCAATAATACAAATTCGTTATTACGAAAGATGGATAGGAATTTGAAGGTCATATTCCATACACTAGTAATAAGACTTGAGCAGCTTGCATTTTTACCAGGTGCCAATGCCACGTCCCAAACCGAAACATTACTACAAAAAAAAGAGACAAAAACAACTACAGCGTAGTGCTGCCTGCTGTGTGTACTGCAGTCTAAATCGATCTGCGAAATATTTATGACATTGATTCTGGATCAAATCTGCAATTTTACCTACAGCCTTAACACCCATGAAGGACATGAAATTTAACTGAACTCCGCGAGTGGATCAAGTTCGATGATGAAATTGCTATTTTAACATTTATTTGAATTCTGTATGACAGGATATCCAAAGTAGATCTACTGAAAGATACATTTGAACATAAAAACTTGTTATTAATCATTATTTAATTGGACGATGCTCTTATATAAAAGATTTTTTTATGTATGGAAATAAACGCATGCATACAAAACACATTTCATACATGAATATATATATATATATATATATATATATATATATATATTTATGTTTTGTGTGTGTGTGAGAGAGAGACTGAGGGAGAGAGAGAGGAAACAGTAGAATTAAGCCAGATAAAAAGAATGTATGAATATAAGTACTATGTACATATGTAAGTGTACTCAAAAAAGTCAATTTATTTCGGTTACTTGATTAATTTGAAATTTTATACTCGTTATACGTGACACATAATTAATTAATATAATTATATTGATTAGATTTAAATTCAAAAAATATTCGGTTTAATAAATGTTAAAGATGTTTCTTCTTTGTGAATATAGCATACAACTTTTTTAATATATATATATATATATATATATATATATATATATATATATATATATATATATATATGTGTGTGTGTGTGTACGTGTGTGTGAATGTGTGTATATACATATATATATATATATATATATATGTACATAGATAAATAATTAATTATTGATAATGTTTTCCAATAATTATTCTAGACTAAAGAACATTAAGATGAAAGGAAAAGCCTTTTTTGAGAATCTATGAAAGTTTTCATTTATTCAATCAATAATCACTTATTCAATCAGTTCCAGTAATTTTTTTTCGAAGAATAATTTACTAAAAGATACCAATTCAATCTAAGCTATAATGTTTTTGTAAAAAATAATTCCTCATTTATTACTTTATTAATTTTTTTACAGTTTTCACAAATAAAATATTCGTAAGCCAAGAAAAGTTCATAATCAAAAAATAATGTTTTCTATATTATTTTCTGTTTTATTATTTTTAATGATTATGACGTAATGTAAATTCCAGTTAATATAATTTTTTTCAATAATTGTACAACATTAAATGACATTAACTAGTACTTTATGTTAAAATATATGTGTGTATAATAATGTCGGTTAGTGATGAATAAGTCGATTAGTGTGAGAATATTCGATAAAGCAATTATTGTTTTAACATACATTTTATATAAATAAATTTGTAAAAAATAAATATATATATATATATATATATATGTATACAACATATTCATTTTAATTTTCTAATAACTAAATTCATTTTAAATGAAATGTTAATGTGATTGAAATATTCTTAGAAAATATACTAAAACTTCAATCCAATTCGTGTACATATTTATGTATATTTTTTCCCAAATATGTAACATACTTTTTATTTTCATATATTTATTATTTCAATCTACAAAAGTAATGATTTGTTTTATAAGCAAGAAAGTAAAGTAGCAGTATAAAAAATTAAAGCATGTTTTTTTTTACAAACTCATAATGTTTTTGTTTTATGAGTTCTTTACATTTAATAGTAGTTGATTGACAATCTATTCCTTGCATACTATTTTTAGGAGGCGATGATAATTTTTTGAAACAAATCATACATTTTCAATTAAAAATAGACACACAGGTGAGTTGTTTTGATCCATTAATGCTAGCTGTACTTATATACTTATATTTCCTGTCTGTATATTTAAATAAATTTGAAATTTGTGTGTTTATGACTGTAGAACTCTAATATATTCAACTTACTATCTTAAATTAAAAAAATACTATATTATTCAGTCCGATAAATCTGTATGCATTGTCAAATATGGCGAAAGATGACACTTGCTTATATTTTAATAATTCCTGTAATTATTCCCCAATATTTTCTTAAAAATTCGTGTTGATAAATCAGAACAATTTCTATTTAAAATTAAGTTACTGTTACAATATAGTTTTGGTATACTAGTTCAGTTCACTTTGAATTTTTCACTTGTCTCACAAACCACAAACAATTCAAAAAAAAAACACAAAGAAATGTATTTCTCTTTCTTAACGTTCTGAGGATTATGGAATCTCCATAAAAACCGAATAAGGAACAATCGAAAAAGTTAAATAAACAATTATTAAACATGTTTGTTCAGTTTTTTTGTTTGTTTTTGGGATAAGTGAAAAATACATTTGTATAACTTGCTGTCATTCGTCATTTTTAATAAATGTATTAGGTTTTAGGGTGTTCAAAAAAGTGATGTACTTGTGTGAGTATAGCGGACATATGTTTTGCTAGTCAAGATGATATATAAATAAGGAGAGAACATAGAAGAGTCGATTTTTTTTACAATAATACATTCTTTATTAAGCAATATATATATATATATATATATATATATATATGTATATATATATACACTCAAACCTGTTTTTGTGCGGTGTTTTTTTGTGCGATTTTTTTTTGTGCACTTGTTTTTATGCGATTTTTTTTTTGTGCGGTAAATGAAAATTTCAATAAATTTATTATTTTGTTGAATTTTAGCAAAATAACGCAGTGTAATTTGAATGTTAGTTTCTAAGTAAATTGCGGTACCGTTCAAGTCAGGCATAAGGGCGCGCATATCTGTCCTGTACCGCAATGGGATAATAAAGTTCGCTGCTGCACAGATGAACTGCTAGTTATTTCGTAAGATTTTAAGTTATTTTAAACGTGAGACTTTTTTTCTGCGGTCCCTATTCACCGCATAAAAAAATTATTTTTTAATTGTGTTCCGAAAACTATATTTTATAGTTACTCGTGAAGTTTTGTGCGATTTTTTTTTATGCGTTTTCTTTTATGCGGTCCCTATCTACCGCACAAAAACAGGTTTGAGTGTATATATAAAATCATTTAAAATTGTAAACAGATACAAAAAAAAAATAGTAAGACAGAAAGAATAATATTCGCATTATTTTTTGTAGATATATTACTATAATTTGAAATGTTCTGTCCTACCAATGAATTCAGAATGATAATATTTATGATACCCTCATTTTTCATAAAGTATCAGAAAGTTGTGCCGTCTTTGTGTACATATGGAACGAAATTAAATAATTCTTTATTATTATATTCAATAGCATTTACCTGTAGCAGTTGTTAGTAATAGATAATAGTCATAGTCACAATGACCGTACAGTGTTAATTTTTCAAAAGTT
Organism: Acanthacorydalis orientalis; assembly: GCA_034766995.1. Taxonomy (NCBI): domain Eukaryota; kingdom Metazoa; phylum Arthropoda; class Insecta; order Megaloptera; family Corydalidae; genus Acanthacorydalis; species Acanthacorydalis orientalis. Next base: position 40,538,353 of record CM068316.1, read on the forward strand.
TTTGCCTAACACCTAATAACAAATCACCTACGTATGAAATATTATATAATTGAGCATAGTGGATAATAAAAAAAGAAATGATGAACAATAAACAGAAATATATGTATGGTACCTGCGCGCGTAGTTAGGGGAAGGCCATAGTGTTGAACACAAAACTGAAGAGCCAACGTTCTTCATCACGAGTTCACGCAGAGTAATTATCATCGACTTCATCAGCAAGTCGAGCAAAACATACACATCTATTTATATTATTTGAATTGGATTTAATGGCGTACCAATTTATTTTTAAAGTATAATAACCTTGTATGGCATTGGTAGAGACTCTTCTTTAACACTTTGACGTTCGATTGTGTACGCTCAGCGTTCATTCGTCGTAGGTAAAGAATGTTGTTTCAATGTTGGTGTTTCGAATAGATAACGAAATGATACAAGCATAAGTTGTTTCTTTTTTTTGTAAGTAATTACCATTTAATACTGCAAGTGTAATAAAGTCGTAAGCGAAGGATATTATTAGCGGAGATGTAACTAGCAGTTTGATGTTAAAAGACAAACTTGTACTGTGTTCATTTAATATTTACTAGTAGTGAAACGAATGGTATTTACCGAGTTCATTTCATGCAGTATTGTTTTTATTATATGTATATATATATATATATATATATATATATATATATATATATATATATATATATATATATGAGACATTATTTCAGTTTCACGCTTATATACAAGAATATGTTGAGAAATATTTTATTATATCTCTTTGAATCAAGAAAGAGCATAATTTGAAATTTTACAAAAAAACATTATATTTATACATAAAGACATGTTTGTACGTGGTCCAGCAATTTAATTCAAGAATTGACGCTGCAGCAATGGAGTCACGAGAAATTAAATCAAAAGTAAAGCAGCACATAATGGATCACAGTTTTATCAATAGAGGGTGGTTAAGCGAAGATCGAGAAGCTGTCAGTTTCTGCGCAGGAAGCTATATAGCGCGTATATCGTGTTTTTGTCAGTCGTTTTGGAGCAACAGGCGAATATTAAATTTTGTTGTAAATTAGGGAGAACTGCAACAGAAACGTATGAATGGTTGAAAACTGTGTACGTAATAATACGTCAAGCCGTACTACTGTGTCTGACTAATTTAAAAATTTCAAAGATGAATGTGAGGATGTTCAAGATGACACTAGAACTGGACTTCCGTCGACCTCTCGAAATGCAGATTCGATCGTAAAAGATCATGAAAAGTTCGCCGAATAGTTGAACAACAATAAGGAGACGATTCGATAAATTTAACATGAAGATTTGTGCACAGTTCGTTCCACACTGTCTTACTGATGAGTAAAAACAGGGATGAGTTGCATCATGCAGACTTTGTTCAAACTTGTGCCGACAATACAAATTTTCTTAACTGCATTGTCACTGGTGATGAGTCATGGGTGTTTCAGTTCACGATCCTGGGACGAAACGCCACAGCATGCAGTGGACTTGAAAAACATCACCAGGACTCAAAAGATTCGTTTGCAAAAATCCAGAATCAAAACCATGATGATTACTTTTTTCGATAAACAGTATACGAATACTGTATCGAAATATACTTGCAAATACTAATTTAAATATTAAAAATACAAATAATTTTTATAAAAATGAAAATTTTTAACGATTTTCTTAAATCTTATCAAGAATAAACCCATTTTGTAATATACAAAACGATAAATCATAGTTTTATCCAACAACTAGACTGGTTATTTATATTGTTTTATTAATATATTTATCTTTTATTATTTTAATTTGATAGTTTTTGAAGTAATTACAAAGTAGTTATTGCATATCTTCTAAGTAATTATTCTTCAGTGAGAGAGAGATGTTCATGAGATGTATTTAGTATCGTATTTAATATTTGTAATATTTTTTCATTTATTGATATTTTTTAATTAACAATTTTATATTGTATACAAAATTTAAACCATAATTAATATTAATATGCTATTTTTGAATAAATATTAAATCATATATATATATATATATATATATAATTGGAAACTGGCCTTAAAATAATAAAAAACAATCTTTAAGTTTATAAAAATCAAATGAATGATATTAAAAGATAGACAGAAATATATAATAAAAATGCTGGAATAAATGATACTTAAATGTAATTCATTCATTTAAGGTACAGACGTATGCTAACTAACTTTTATTAAGTACACAAAAAGATATTATTAAAATTATTCTAATTTTCTTATATGTATTTCTACAAGTTTTATCATATTTCCATCACTAATAATTTAAACATTCAATCCTAATTTTTAAAAAATACATTGAAAATTGAAGATATTTTTCTCAATGTTATCATTTTTAAAAAAATTACAACCAGATGATTTCAATAAAAATATTTCAATTTTACAAACGTTTTTTTTATAATATTTGCGACAAGAATATGTGTATATATTCTTTTATATAATCAAAATAATAAAAGTATCCTTCAATTTATATTTATCGACATTATTATTTACGTGAATATAAATTATTGAAAACGAAACAACCTGAACTTGTTTTTGAATTCTTTTTATTTATTTATAAATAAATGTAGCCATTGGTCTACAACCCACATAAAAATGATAATAATATCAGAAGAACATTTATGAAAGGGACAAGGTCGTGATGTTGTGTAATATTTATGTAAATTTAAATTGAAATAAGTTTGGACGGCGCTGTCGCTGCTCACTGGAAGGACCCATGCCCTAAGGCAGACGATTTCTGTTACTGGTGTTACGCACAGACGGCCAGTTTCTCACTAATGGATCAACAGCCTGTTCTTTACATACATTATAGTAAATTCATACAAAAACGTTTCTTTCTAACGCTGCATTTAAAATAATTTTATCATTTTAAGTTTGGCGGCGATTTTTCTAGTTACCGTTATCTTTTGGTATAGTCATATGACACATCATTGTAAACAATGAAATTATCACTACTGATTTCAGCTTATATCTATTGTTTTAATTCTTTAGTATTGTTGGATATAACCTCTTAAATTAGTCATAGAAAAAAGTAAATTCGCGCGATTTTGTTGAATGAGTTTAAATTGGGAAAGTAAAGCAACAGAAATTGCTCAAAATATCAAATTTGTTTTTGGTGAAAAGTCAATTAGTAAACGTACAGCTCAACACTAATCCCAAAAATTTAGTAATAGAAACGAAATACTTGATAGTGAGGAGGGTCGTGGAAGCCCTTCTTCTATATACAATAATGATTTAAGAACCATTATTGAAGCGGACCCATGTAAAACCACTCGAGAGGTGGCAGAAAAACTCAATGTTGATCATTCAACAGTTAATTTGAACCTAATTGGGAAAACAAAAAACTGGATAAATGAGTGCCGTATGAACTAAACAAAATCAAGCAATTCGGAGATACGGAGTCTGCTCTGCGCTTTTTTTTGCATAACAAAAATGATCCCTTTCTTGATCGCATTGACACTTGATGAAAAGTGGACTCTCTATAACAATCGGAAACGTTTATCGTAGTGGCTAAACTGAGGAAGAACACTAAAACTCTTTCCTAAACAGAAGATTCATGAAAAAAAGATTATGGTCACTGTGTGGTCGGCAAATGGCATTATTCACTACGACTTCTTAAATTCTAATGAAATAATAACAGGAGAAAAATATTGTCAGGGAATTGAAAAAAATGCATGTAGAGTTGCATCGTTTACAGCCAGCATTAGTCAATAGAAGAAGACCAATTCTTCTTCATGAACGCCTGATTACACGTCTTACAAATGCCTTTAAAAAATTAAATAAACTGGGATATGAAACTTACCTCACCCACCTTATTTACCTAACCTGTCTCCGACAGGTTATCATTTTTTTAAACATTCGAGTAATTTCCTATGAGAGAAGGTGTTCAAAGATCAAGCATCAGCTTAAAGCGTTTTCGATGAATTCGTTAATTTCAGGACTTCAGAATTCTATCTTGTAGAAATAAATAAACTTGTTTCCCGTTTGGAGAATTATGTGCAGGCCAGTGGTCTTTATTTTGATTAATAAATATAATTTTTAACTAACGTATGCATTTGTATACTTGATGCATAAAAACTGTAATTATTTTTGCACCAACCTAATATATATATATATATATTTATAATAAAAAGACAATAGACCATATATTTTTCTCTAAACTATACTATACCGATTATAATAATATGATTTATTTTTCACGCCTATAGCTTGTTTGTTATCTAAAAATGATTTTATCTTTATTATTTTCAATTTTTGGATTTAGAAAACACTTGCAATAAATTTTTGTACACAATCCAGAATTCCTATTTAGTATATATACACATAGATACTTTTCACACTAATAGAACTATACTGGTTTTAATTTCAACACATAAATATTCAATTAGTTACACTTTTATTTTTCTAGAATTTTATAAAAACTTTTCAGGTAAAACTGAAAATCTGAAGTTTGTTTTTAATATTTATAAAAAATAACATAGATGTAATAATTAAATCTGAGTTATATCTAAGTTATTTTCCCAACTATTCATATCGATTAGAATTTTTTTGAATATCGTCGAATATATATATGTATATATATATACGAGTATATATATGATGTATTTGCATACATCCTCCGAATATAGTATAGCATTAGTATCCAACATATACACATGATACAATAGTAGCATTAACGTGTTTCATCATAGTAAGATTATCGCAATTATCATGTCGCGGGTTCTATGACCGGACACCACGCTGCGGAGGGGTCGACCTGGGTTTGGCACCTGTTTGGCACCCCACGATGGTCTCCCGCTTGCAGAAAGTAAACACAAAACACGAATGCACTCTATTGAATTATTTTTAAGACGGAAATAAACAATTGGTTCATTATCACAATCTGTGAAATAATAATAAAAAAAATATATTGGATATGGATACAATTAAATAATATATGCAGGTAACTTCTACAATTCATCATCAATTCATATCATGGTTACATTTAATAAGTTTGTCTCGAAGATCATTCCTGAGAAACAATCTTCAAAGTTTTTTTTTTGCTGTCAATGACATAGTGCATTTTTTCTAAATAATTGATTTTAAAATAATGCATTTGTAATTTATATCCTATATTCATTCGCCGATAAGATATTTTTTTGGGAAGAACATCAACTTGATTAAAATTTTAATTAAATGATTTTATGCCTGTGATCTTCTTAAAGGGTTGTCCTGATTATCTTCGTCTTTTTTAATCACTTAATATCCTGTTCATTTCTAGTGTCAGCATGTCATTTTTATGTAGATTTCGAAACTCTAAAATATTTAAATTTGAGGTCTCTGAAATCTACTTGAGACCGCACTTGTGTCGAAACTAATAGCGAACTTTTCATAAATAAATGTTTTTTTTTCTCCATAAACCATAAAAATTCTCATCCAAAATGTTCAATAAATGATTATTGATAATTTTAACTAATGGAAAACAGTGTTCTAATAAATCCAGAGGAAGACTGTCTAGACACTAATAATTCAAGCCAAAAGTTCCAAATATTCCAAAAGTTTTCTTAAAATATTTTATCTGAAAAATATATAATCGGACTTAATACAGTTTAAATATTCTAGCGACACAGTATCCGCGTTGTTAGAAATTATTTGAAAAAATTATTGTGTCAGAACAATGTAAAAAATGTATCACACTTTTAGGATAAAATATTAAGGAATAATGTTCATAGTTCAGATAATTCTATTGTCATAAATTAAACCTTAAAATTGTAAAATAAATAATTTTAAATTTAAGAAAAGTATGTAATGCTGAACAAAATTTAAAATTAATGTTATTTTACACAAATCACAATAAAACAATATATTTAATATGTTATAAATAATAGTACCTAAGATCTGTTTAATTTAAATAATTAAATTTTTCTTTATAATTAAATAAATAATAATCATCTTCAGTCACTTTATTAAACAATCTCAAATATTTACCTAAAATACTAATTTAAACTAGTTCTGGTTAAAAAGTTTATTATTTTATAAGAAAAATAACAAAATTAATACTTTAACCACAAATTATAAATTGTAATTGTAATGAAGAATATATATACATATATTATACTTTATTATAATAAAATTAAATAATGTAATGAAAAAGTATATTTTTAAACAAAATATAATCCAATAAAAATTTCGATTTTTACGTAAGAAATGAAAAAGGAATAAAGTGGAAAAAAATATAACTATTTAAAGTAAAAAGATTAATCCACAATCATTATTATCATAGAATTTTATTACATATTTCAGAATCATTAAATATATATTTTTACAAAATACTAAATAATTATAGTTAGATTTGGTTTATTTTCATGAGAGTAAAAATAATTTGGTCCTTATATATATATATATATATATATATATATAAACAAAAATCAAATAACGTACATTAATTATTCTAAAGTTCAACTATTAATATAATAAACTTTGTAGAAATCTATTATAGATTAATATTATTAATCATAACTTGATAAACTATATTAACACACAGGATTGTTTTCACAAAACAATTCAAACATATTTACATACAACTGTTACCGATTCGCTCTTATATTATTTATATGCACGTAATTTATTATTATGACAGCAATTCCGCATAAACAGGACTAATTGCACCTAATTAATTCATTTACAGTGAAGTAATGTACAAAGTCAGTTATGTGTGCTTGTTACAGTTTTTTATAGCTTGTTCCATTTGTATTTTTCTATTTGTATCCATAATTATGAAACAATTATATTAATAAAATATATAGGTGAGTTTTCAGTGATATGCAATTTATTTATCATATGAAAATCTAATTATACTACTTCTGTTATGCATTAACTTACACACCACACACTCAATCCAAACAGATACAGACTTGCACGAATGAATATTTTCAGTCACTCACAAGCCGCAAAAACATGTTTTTAATGAAAATTATTCAATAATTGATCGTTGATCATTTTTTTGTTGTGGCATATATTTTTTTGTTGTATAAAAATGTTATTGTTTTCTTTAATTTTTAATATTATATATAAGTTAATTATATAAATTAATTGTCGTTTGTAATGATTTTTAAATCCTTTTTCAATATCTTAGTGTTTTTAAGATGATAACATCACATTAAAATACGCATAAAAGTAATTAAACATAATTCACAATCAATTATTACAAATTTTTAATCAGAAGAAAGTGAATCGTGTAAAAAATTCATTTATAGAAGTGAATTTATTCATAACGAATCTATATTGTTACAAAAAAAATATTAAGGCATTGAATATTGAAAAAAATGATAAAAAAACTTCTCAATCTTTGTTATTTTTCGAACAAAAAATGATTCAAACTAATTGAAATTAAATAAATTTTTTATATTTAATATGATATTCTGTAAAAATAAAATAAAATTTCTATTAAAAAAATGACTACTGCGTAGATAGAAGTTTATAAAAATATTAAAAAAGTACTTGTGATATGAAATACTATATTATTTATATATATATATATATATATATATATATATATATATATATATATATATATATGTATATATATATATATATATAAGTAAGAATATTTGAAAAAATTTGTGAATAAAATTAAACTTAGTGGTGTAAATGAAATTTTACCGTATTTCTCTCATTTTCTATACAGTAAAAACATTAATAATTAATGTATTTAATATTTTAAAATACCGTACATATCTGAGTTAGACAAGGCAGGATGAAAGTAGTATTTTTATTTAAAATTGTACTAGAAAAAACAAAATATATTGTATGAATGTTTATATTTGAATTGAAGAAATGAAACAAATTAAGGTTAATTGAGTTGATAGTTTCATGTAATTTTTTAAAAATGTATGTATATACATATACATATATATATATATATATATATATATTTATATATATATATATATATATATATATATATATATATGTATATATTTATATATATATATATATATATATATATATATATGCGTGTGTTTGTCTAATGAAAATATTTGAACAATTTCTAAGTTCATTGATTCGATACTCTACCGCAACTTTTTTTATACATTCTCATAATTAAATTTGACTAAAACTGTAATATTTATCCATCATTTTTATCTATGGCTGTGTGTGGCCGAAATCTGATTCCATCTGATTCCTGTTCTACTGCTCAGACACCGAGTTGT
>CM068316.1:40551570-40586570 GCA_034766995.1 Acanthacorydalis orientalis
AAATAAATTTTCGAAATTGGAAAAATTTTAATTTTAAATAAACATTTAAACTATTTTAAACGTTTTTTTTATAAATTTAACATAAAAATTTACCCAAATTTAGTATGATTGGAAATTAATTTAAACATAACTCTTAAAATATTTATGAGAGTATATAAAATATTTATGAACTCAAAGATGATAATACGATGTTAAATACCAACAAAACAAATGTATATAAATAGCATTTTTTCAATGAGAGTCCTTCATATTTGTAAGGTTTAACAGGAAGTAGTAATTGCTACTTGTTAACTCTGCATTCTGTTTGTTTTTGCTTGTTTGGTATAACAGAAGTACTCATAATTATGGATGAATTTCTCTCTTTATATAATAAATGAAAAATAAATATTAAATATTTTTAATTTTTAAAAACTTATTGATTAATATTTTCTGTTGAAAAATCATTCCTGAATTTTGAAAAAAAAATATTTTGAAAAATCTCAATTCATTAATTATTAATATTAGCTTTGATTTATGAAAAATGTTTATTTCAGGTATAAAATGTTTAATTACGTACGTATTTCAATATGGTTTTCAATAATTGGTTTTATATTAAACAATGTCATCTCTATAACCCAAGAAGAGTTCTATAATGATTGTAAAAATTATGAACAAGAAAAAATATTGAACATTATTTGTTCAAATGGATCAGTATCATCTACAATCGAGTATATAGCTGAAACTTATAAAGAGAATGTTAAGGTACGTTTAAAATTCCAAGAAATGTACATTGAAGAATTATCAAATGAACATTTATTTGATATCACGGGGGATAAAAGATATGAAATCAATTTTCGTAATAATTATATACAAAATATAGAAATCGGACGTGATCTTATAAAGCATAGATTGCAGCATAATATCATTTTTGATATTAGCTCACCGAAAAATCGTTCAGATTTACATATACCATCAAGTGAACACTACACGATCGACTTTAGTAACAACACAATTACAAATTTAAGACCAGGAGTGTTCAGTTATCTACAGAATAATCCAAAATTTATACGATTTATGAAATGTAATCTCACATATGTTCCAAAAGACGTATTTTCCGATTTGAGTTTCGTTTACTTGATTGATTTGTCTCACAACAATTTGTCGAATCTTACAAAGAGTACATTTGTCAATATAACAGTGGATGAGGACGTTGAATGGATGTATGAATTTAAAAACAGTACAATTATAAATTTAAATCATTGTGATATAACAACAATGGAAGCAGGAACGTTTGAACGATTAGGATTACAAACACTTAATTTATCTAATAATTTGCTGACAACAATCCCAGAACGCTTATTTATAGACTGTAAAATATATTCGTTAGATCTTAGTAATAATTTTATAAGTACATTAGATGCAATGTCATTTGCTGATATCGCTCTCAGTTTACAACAGTTATATCTAATTAAAAATAATTTAACTGTTTTGACATCTAACATGTTGGAAAAAAATCGTATATTGGAAAATATTTATCTACAATGGAATCCTATCGAATATATAGAACCGAATGCGTTTGTGGGTTTGAAAAATATCAGAAATAAAACGTTTGATGTGGAACAAAGGAATCTTTATTTACCATATGATTTAAAAATTCCTGAATTGATGCCGTATACATTTAATGGACTCAAAAATATGGTAGAATTGGATTTGTCTGATAGAGGTATTCAAGAGATCTACCCTGAATCGTTCCACGGTCTAATTCGACTAGAATATCTACGTTTAAATAATAATAATATATCTACGTTGAAACCTGCTACATTTATAGGACTTTACTCGATATTTTGGATCGAAATAGTGAATAATATAATAACTGAATTAGATTCGAAATCTTTTGCAGGTTTATCACATGCGCATCGTTTTTATTTACTGAATATGAAAAATAATCAAATTTCAAATATTCCTGATGAGATATTTTCACACACACCAACGTTGAAAATATTGAATCTTGAATCAAATCAATTGTCTCTAATCAAAAATAGTACATTGACTGATTTACGAAATTTAGCAATTTTAAATTTAAGTCAAAATCAGTTGATATATTTCCATGCACCTGTAATGTTATCATTGAGAACACTTTTTCTAAATAATAATAATTTATTATATATTGATATTGATGATTTGATAAAGAATTTAGTAAACCTAAGAAAACTTGAAATAGATAATAATCAGTGGCCATGTCATATTTTGCAAGATATAGTAACGAAATTGAATGAAACACAGGTATTGTACTTAGTTCTTTTTTCATATTATTATTAAAATATTCTTATCTATTTAATCTCAAAATTAAAATAAGATAGCATGCATCGATTTTATTAAATGCATTTAAATGAATTTATATAATATTTTAATAAAACTAACATTACATTATATATTATTAAACATATGTGTCAATTTAACATTAAATTGAATTGAAATAAAATGATTCAATTTATAACTTTCTGCATCATAATTTGAAAATTTGAAATCAAAACTAATAAACATTTGTATTAATATTGTATGTAATTATATATATATATATATATATATATATATATATATATTAATGACACATCGTTTTTAAAAATGTAATATTTTGATATGTGGATTTAAGAGAAAAAATCACTCTATATCACTATAAGCAGTTTTTTTTAAAAAAACTATTTTTAATGTATTTTTTTTAACAATGTTTATTTTGATAATGAAAAAATAGAATATAAAATGTAAATAAAACACAAAGTATAGCTTATAAAAACTGATTAGTCAGTTCACAGTCCACAGACAGTTAAATTAAATTATAAATTAATCAGTTGAAATTACTACTTTAATAATTTCAATTCGCATGTAAGTTTCGTCAGCAAATATTTTATAATATTAATAATTTCATAAAATATACAATTCTTTATTTTTTATCAATAAATGAATGAAAATTAACACACACACATATATATATATATATACTGCCAAAAAGTTTCGGGAATTTTTAAACTTTTTTCTTTAAATGAACCACACAAACCCAAATTAAAAATTTTTAAAATGATAATGTCGGAAACCCTTCCACTTTAATTTATATTAAAAATTATTGTGATCTTTCAAATCATTCGTTAAAAGCATTTTGTAGATAGAAAATAGTATAAACCCAGTTTTTCTGTTCAAGAAAAACAATTTCAACATGAATTTCAAAGAAATAAATATCTCTATATCCAAAATGTTTTTAAGAAAATATTTTGAAGTGTTTCAAAGTACAATAAATGAAATAATATTTACAAAAATAACCTGCAAATTTTATTATCAGTCTTTTTGTGTTGTTCCTTCTTTTCTCCCTCTTCTTATACACACAAACATATCAATGCAAAAATAAATCTTTTTTTAATAATTATGTTAATAAGATTAATTGTCATTAATTTTTTTTGTTTATTCTACATAATCGAAACCTGTATTGAATTCATTGAAGTAAATTTTGGAGAAATGTATTCGTCCACTCTTATTTTCGTTATCTAAATTCACTTCAAACATTTAATTCAATTTGCATGGTTGAAATTTACAGTTACATCTCATTTGCAAGTATTATATTATTGTATTTGTTAGTTGTTTTGTGTATATTTGAATCAATTTGTTTTAAGCAGACAAAGAATGATTGTCAACTGTATGTTTATTTAAATACTATACGCTCTTAAACTTCTGAACTTACAGTCAGTAATCGTTAAAAATAATAAAGCAAAAACTTTAAATACCAATATTTACCGCTTACATATTATTTAACAGTGTTTGTTCAATTCAAATCCTCATTAAAAAGATAACATACTAACATAAAAGCATGCTTTACACCTATTTTGCACGATTTATTTTAATCTGAAGGAAATGATACATTTTTAAATGAATACATTTCCGACACGATAATTGTTAATAATTATCATTCTATATGACTCAGTCAGACACTTAAAAAAATAGTTTACTGTAAATCCGGATATATTTATAATTCACAGTTATTACTGTTTAATTTAATAATGTGATATTAAATCAAATTTCATACATTGTCCAAGAATTGATTGTAAATGTAATTATAATTTTATAATTTATTAATTCGATACATTTTCGAATACCATCTGCTATTTTTCAATTTTTCTTTTTTAGTAATTAAATTCTATTACAAATTACATATAACTGTGTCAATATTATTATTTAAAATTTTAGATCAGTCTTTTCTAAAATGTAATACTTTCTTATTATTAAATACTTTCTTTTTACTTCACAACGGTAATATGTATTTTTTTTTGAGTTATTCGATTGAATTTGCCAAAAAAATCGCAGTTATCTTGTTATATAATTATTCATTATTAGTATAATGTATGATGATTATCTTTAAGTATGGTATATATAATTATAATGAACTTTAACAGAATAGTTGATCGGTCTAAATATTTTGAAAGTATAAATAACAATTGATTTAATATTTCAGATCGATTTTAGAAGTTCTTTTGAAACAAACACAACCGAATATAATTCAACAATATCTGAAATTGAGGGAATTATTTGTTATAACACCACTTTTAGTTTCGAAGACATTAACCAGAGCTTGCTGAATACAAAATATGCAAATTCTAGAAAAAGTGTATCGGCGCCTGTTAGCATCGAACAGTATACACATTACATTGATGGTAGCAGAAATCAACAGAATGCTTTAATTGTTGTATTTAGTAAAAAAGATAACAGAATAATATTATGTTATTTCATTTTGGTTGTGGAAGTATTTATATTCTTCGGAATTTGCGTTTTGCCAAGGATAAAAGGTCGTTTTATAAATAATCCAGAGGAAAAGAATAATGATACGGGATATGATTAATTTACTCTTTATTTTAGAATGATAGTACAAGGAAACAATTATTTTCATTGATTTAAAATTGAATGTTTTTATCAGGTTAACGCTTCAATCAAAAAGATAGAATGAAGTTTATTGATAAATTTTCATATGTATATATATATATATATATATATATATATATGGATAAATTTAATTAAAAAACAGAATGTATTAAATGACAAATATACTTTTTAGTAATCAATACACAAAATAAAAGAGATATGCGAAAAAGAAAGAAATAGTTTTCATAAATAAAATAATACAAACCATACATAACAAAAATTTTATTTTACTGAATATATGTATATATATATATATATATATATATATATATATATATATATATATATGTATATATATATATATATAATTAGTAAACTGATGTATTATAATTTACTTACTTTTATTATTGTATAAAGTTTATTTAGAATTATGAGCAATAATTATATGTCATCTAACTAGTTGTACAAATTCATAAAAATAAAACATAAGAGAAATAATTATAGTTTTAAAATTTATTATTTGCTTGTTGTATAAAAGTTTTTGCAATGAAAATAAAATATAAGTACACAGATTATTTTACTTACATGCTTTTATCTCCTACTGAAGTAATAGTATGTTGTAACAAATTAAATACTCATACACAAGTATTTTCAGTCCATTATTATATATATAAAGCAGTGTCGAAAATTGTCCCTAAAAAGTAGGAGTATATTAATTCGAATGTAAATTTGAACTGTTTATATATATATATATATATATATATATATATAAAGATATGTATATATATATATATAAAGACATATATATATATATATATATATATATATATATATATATATATATATATATAGACATTTGTTTAAAATGTTCTTAATTTAGAAATTAATGATTGCAGAATAAGTAAATATATTTAAATCATATTAATATGTTTATTTTCACACCAGCCAGTCATAAGTACACAAGTATTTTCCGAAAAGTAAGCCATACTATTTCACAAATTAACATGTCAATAAGATTATGTTTATAATATATACAGGCTCGTAGACAGACTGTCATATTAGAGGAGAAAATAAAATTTTTGAGGAAGAAACACTTTTTTTATGTGCAAAAAATGGTTGGGGGTTACGGTGTAAACCCGCTCATAGAAACTATCTTTTTCGCGTGTAGAAATGTGTTTAATCAAGATAAACTCATTAGGAAGATTTTTCCAATGATTATCTATGATTTTTAAATCTCCCGAAATCTTAGATATTTTAAGAGGGAGGAGAACGTCAAACGGAGTAGACAGGTAGAGAAATGCATCCCAGTCTTACCCCTGGATGTATAGAAAATATTCTTTGTATATATAAAACTGATAATAACTAATTACAAAATTGCCTGATTTTCCTTTTTTTCAGAATAAATTTTAAGGCAAGTTTTGATAAATTCCAACAAAAGAGTTATATTTAAAATATAAAAACGGTATTTTAATATATTATTTGAAATTAACTTTACTATGTACATAAGTGAATCATATATTTGTCATTAAGAAATAAAAAAATTATTTAAAAAGAGAACTTGTTAGAAAGTACATTACTGACACTTTAAAGTGACATGAACTTAACAACGAATGTCTTGTTGTTAAATGTTTAAATTTATGTTTTCATCTATTTTTTTTAATTCTTTTCAAAATAATTAATACAGTAAACTTATTTCACTATGCATGCCGACTTTTTGCGGTTTCTATCAATTATAAACAACGTACAGTGTAGAGATCTTTAACTGTTTATATTTTTGATAGATAGAGCTCAATGTATTAAAATAATAAATATGCGTTTGTTTTACTTTTTAAAAAAAACTGTATTTAAAGTGTCAAAATATTTATATTAATGTATAATATCATTAATAAATATAATAAAGAACGAATTCCATACCTATATTTTTCTTTCACTTATAAATAAATGGATATTTTTAATTTAATAGTTCACTTAGGTTATGACAGCGCACGATTTCATTCATTCACGATGCTGTTTTGTTTTCTATAAAAATGTTTGTATCAATTCCGTTTAAATACAAGTGCTCCCATCTAGTGGTATATGTATAATTCGTTTTTTTAAAGAAAATATATTGGTTTTTAACGAGTATAAGAATTTTAGGAATAACATCAGTTTTTTTGAGAAAATAAGTATATAATATTTATATATATATATATATATATGTATATATATATATATATATTTATTAACAGCCTCTGTTAATCCACTGCTGGATAAAGGCCTCTTCCATGATTTTCCATTTTGTTCGATTCAGTGCCTCTCTTTTCCACAGATTTCCAAGAAAGTTTTTAAAATCCTTATCCCATTTGTTCATTGGTTTCTTTCTGGGTCTTTTCATATTCCTTGGTTCCCAGTCAATAATTTCTCTTGTCCATCGGTTGTCTTCTCTTCTTGCGACATGTCCTACCATATATATATATATATATATATATATATATATATATATATATATATGTATATATAAAATGTTGTGATGCGTATATATTTCGTAAAATTTAATACTTTGAAATAAATATCTTCGTGATGTCTTAAACCACAATTACCCCATTATGAAAAAAATTACGTAAACTAAAACTTTAATAATCGTACAACTGATATATTTCTCCAATTTCTGCTGTACATCAGTTTAAAAAATTGTAATTAATAACCGGATCAGTTCACTCGATCAGTATATCTACGACCACAAACTGTCTGTGATGTATTTTTCAAAATGATCACTCACTTTCATCGGAAGAAAAATAACGAAAGTGAAATAATAATCAGACGTATCAAATTATTTCAGTTGTTTCATATAGTGTGTCAAACAACTATTCCCTATAGTCATCTTGATTAATTGAAGTAAGTATCAATGACTGATTTAATCAGGAATCATTCGAAAATATCAATTAGATTACTCCAGCGTTTGTTCTTGAGAAACACAATTAACTATTGAATATTTATACACATATATTATTATCATTTAGTTTTTAATGATCGTTTGTTGGATAATTACCTCTTATATTTTTCCACTTTTAATGGTCTTGTGCTTCTCTTCAATAATTTAACAATCCATAGTAAATGTGTATTTTAATTTTTGAATTACTTTAATGGTTTGTCGAGTTCTTTATTCCATATATTACTGATATTTCTTTCTCTCTATCTCTCTCTATATATAGATATATATACATATATATATATATATATATATATATATATATATGCTATTTTCTTAATAATAAAACCCCATATTTCTCGTCACTTTGCCCGTAACGTGTCCATCTAGCGAATTTGGTGTATAAAGAAATTCATAAGATTTTCATTCCTAGATATTTTTTGTGTTTAAATATATTATGTTGTAAAAACCAATAAACAGTTTTTTCTTTCTATGTTTCTTTCTATTTTCCATCTAATCTTGACGTGCTATGTACTAGTTATTGAATAAATAAATATGAGTTTAGCTATAGAACTATATAGTTTTCCAGAAATGTAAACATGCAGCTTTTTTTATTTATTTAGAAATATTACAATAAATCATTTAAAAAATTATAAAAGTAATGAACGAACGACGGGAATAAATAATTAAGAGTGTTTAAAAAATGTAATCTTCATAAGAAAATTAAGTTAATTTCCTACTCGAATTATGTTTTCGAAATATAATTTTATCAGTGACTTTTATTTTTTCAAATATAGTTTATATTTAAACAGATGGTTCCAAATCAAATTTGAAACGGTTAAGACAATAGTCTTGAATTCTTGGGGTAATTAAAAATGCTATAGGGTCGACAAAATCGCTTATAATCAATGATAGTAAATTCATGCAATATATATATATATATATATATATATATATATATATATATAGAAATTATTTAGGAGTGAACAATGATTATTGTGACGTCAGTCTTCAATAAATAACTTTAAAGTTGTATTCTCAAAACGGTGTCGATAATAATTTAAAAACGATGTATCCAATTGACTCGAGATTTAAAAACTTATTCGTCACATACATTTTAACACTTTAAATTGATTTTGTGAGATCGTAATAGAAGTTTTTGATAGCAAAAAGTGATTTAATAATAAATTAGACAGCTTTTTCAAGTAATTACTAATTAGGGAGTTATAAAAATTTTAATTTACAGTCGATTTTTATTAGAATAAAGCATGCGCTATACTTTTATAATCGAATGTGTCTGTTTGTATATTTAGCATTACAACTGTGCAGCATAACCATAAAATGTGAATTTCATTCTGTCGATTATACTACAGTCGAGCCTGCAAATCAAGAAAAAATCTTCGGTTTTCTTTATTTTGTCTATCAGTAATCCATTACAGTAGATACAATTAGAACAATTAGAACATTGAGTACATTAAGGAGGCACCATCGAATTTCTCTAACTCCGATGTTTACAAATATTTCGTAATAGATTTCTTTTAAGAAAATGGTAAAAATTAGTATTTTTGATTCATTTTTCTTCGTAGCTTATTTCTTTAAACAAATATCAAAAATCTCAAAATGTTATCTTAAAGGCTGATAGGAAAATAATTGCGGTTTTTGTTTTCTGAATTCAAGCTTTAATTTTTTTCAATGTGTGCCATTCCATCGTGTTCATGTTAATATCATTTCAAAGTGCATTTTTCGGTCTGTATTTTGGTAACATCAACTTTGGTTTTGTTATAAATGTTGCTTCAAATTGGTCTATTGAATTAAAGATGGAAAATAAGCAAATAAGAGCATTTTTTGTAAGAGTTCACAATGGGTGGTACAGTAACAGAAACTGCTCGTAAACTAAACGTTGTTTTTGGTATGAGTACTGTTAAGGAACGTACGGTGCAGGTAGTTCCAAAAATTTCGTGCTGTGGACGATAACTTTAAAAATGAAGAAAGTCGCTGGCATCATTCTTCAGTTCATAACGACTAACTCAAGATGGTAGTTGAAACAGAACCACGTACATCACTTCGAGAGATTGCACAAAAGTAAGGCGTTAGTCATCCAACAGTTTTGGACAACCACTTAAATTAAAAAAATGAATATGAATTTGAAGGTCACAAACCGCAATTATTTTTCTTCTAACCTGATACTTGTAATCTCTGTTGAAAAAAGTTCATAAAAAAAATTACTCGAAGATTATAACAATTTATATTTAAATGTAAAACTGAATAATGTTTTGATTTATTTTCAAATCATGAATTGCAAATAATATATTTTTTTATAAAATAAATGACTCATATTTTTTTAATAGTCACGATATTCTTATAAGCTAGTAAAATATATTACGGTTTCAGCTCTTCAGAATTATATTATTTAAACATTCACTGATATCATGAATATAATTTTGGATAATAACAGATAAAACAAGAAAGATGATTTTTTTACAGAATTTATAAAATATCTAACCATGCGTATTTTTATTTTATTTTCCTCTTATATAAACACGACAAATACAAATACATAAATAATACTAAAAACTGTTTTTAGAAGAATATAAAGTAATTTTGTTCAAGAGAATTCGATTGTTTGGCAATCGCTGATACAAAATATAATCCTTTTTGAACGTTAAGCATGCTCTCGATTCGTGACGATGATGATGTTAAGAAATATATTATTGAAGTGCAACGACAAGAAGTACAACGACAACACGGTAACCACATTCCACAAATTACGAGCAGCGTGTAACGCACATGGCTAGAGTCGAACCGGAACCGCGACAATACGACGACTAAACGGCGCCAGTCGAGACCTTAACATTATAACATGAGCAGAGAGCAACTGTAACTACAAGAGACACATGAGTACATTAATTATACGTGCGTTTAACAAAGATTACTTTCACTATGTTGGTCAAATACATGAACGACCCTTGAGGTCCGTACACACGATCCAATTCCGATATATGTTTGTGATTACGTTTATTCGTATATGTGCATACATATTTATTATGTACATATGTGAAATTGTATATGTATACATATATATATATATATATATATATATATATATATATATATATATATATATATATATATATATAATTATGAATGTGTGTGAAGATATATGTATTTATATGCCATATATGAGAAGCAATCACATAGAAGAATGTAAGTTAACGGGTCAATTATAAATGTAATTGACACTCTACAGTACGTGACTCAAAATACATGATTGCAAACAGATGTATATATATATATATAATAGAAAAAAAATATCGATATCAATTATTTTCATTACATGTGAATTTTTCCATCAACAATGACCTTCAGTATTGGTTACATACCATTTTAAAAATACCTTCGAATTTTTAATAAAACTATGAAAATGTGTTAACGAAATAATAAAAATGAATTTACATTTTATGGTTATGTTGCACAGTTGTAATGTTCACATATACAAACATTCATATTCCATTATAAAAGTATAGCTCATGTTTTATTCTAATTAAAAATCGTTAATATGGTGATTCGACATTCACATTACAACATTTGGCTCAGTTACAAATGCATAATAACACTATATTTTCATTAACCCACACTAACTCAAGCATGACGGTATGGTTACATTTCAACATAGCACATAGTATAAGAGCTACAGCAAATTTAATGAACTCGATGGTGGTAACAATGAGTAATGTATATATGGATAGCTATATAATTATATATATATATATATATATATATATATATATATATATATATAACAATAAATTCAATATGAACTTGAAAATTAATATTGATGATTACTTTAGAAGAAACAGACAGTAACATTAACTTGAAACAATAAATCTTGACAAATGGCATGCATAGCAATGAAAAATAATGCAAAAGTTTGATTGGGTGGATAACCTTTAGAGTGCTTAACATTATTTTAAAAGATTTACATGCAATTGTGAAAATAGTGATCTAAATAATCATTGTGGATAATTAAAATAAAAATTTGGAGCAATTGAACATTTCTAAAAAGTATGTCATAACTCTTTATATACATACATTTATTTAAATCTGTTGAAATATGTACTGAATAGTATCTTTAGATAATTACATTTTATTGAATTGGTTTATAGAACTTTTAAAAAAATCTAAGTACTCTTATAATTTTCAATTTTGATGAAGTCGACTAATATTAATCAAGAAAATAAAATCAATTAATTAGAAATAATTCTATAATATTAATTGAAATATATTTGAGTTTATACGGTATATTGGTTCACCAAAAGTAACGTGTAAATCGAAATCGTGCAATTCGAGTCCACATCTCATATTAAAAATAAGAGATAAGTTTTACAAGTCCGTAATGAAACAATATTTTTTATTTTTAATAAAACTAGAGAATATATTTCACACATTAATTCGGAAAACATTAAAAACAAACAAAAAAGGGTTCATTCTGTATCATCTTCACTTGTAAATTTTCTCTTCTATTCATATCTTCACTTCTCTAATTCATTTGTCAAAGGCATGGCAGGAACTATTGTAATAAAATCCGTTATCAAAGATTGTTTCAAATCTTTACTCAAATACTTATACAGTTCCTGATATTGAGTTAAACAATTAAGCAAATTCTTTCCAAATTTGGAATTTCTTTTCATGTTTGGATCATTTTCAATGAAGAAATCTTCCAATTCTTTAGCCAGTGCAATTTCTTTACCTATAGTATTTATAATAAGTGTTAGAAATGGTTCATCGAAAACACTTTCACATTCACTGGATATGGAATTAATGACCATTTCTACCAATTCATCTTCATTAAAGTCGCTATCCACCATTAATTCTTCAAGTTCAGTAGAAGCCATATCATCAAACCATCCTCAAGTCATCCTCTTTCTACTAGATGTGCCAATCTTGTGATCTCAGAATATTCATTCTACAATATTGGATGTTACGCCCACTCAAAATCATATCAGTTGAGAGTTTGAGTTCAAGTTGAGAGTTTCTGTTATCGTAAAGATGCAAGGAATCAAGAAACTCTTCTCAGTGTTGTGTATTAAAAATTCACTTTCACCAATACATTTTTTACTCCGCCATAAATCTCATTTTTTTTAATTAAAAATAATTGATTACCAATAATTTGATTTTTACTAACATGTGTTTTGATTAGGATGACATCATGTTCAGAGTCTTAACTTAAAGATTGTTTGTACCTTAGATCTTTAAATATAAAGATATCACCATCAAAATTTGCATAAACAACCATTAAAAATGATTAATAATAAATTATTAAATATTTTTAAGAAGAAAAATATTGTCATTTTAGGAGGAGTGAAATTTTCATTTGTAATACACTTATAAATTTTTAATGTAAAAAAATTCACAATTACAAAAACAATAATTTTTATGGACTATGAAAAATTAATATTTAATGCAAGTCTTTTAATTTTCTTTTTTTTTATAGTTGTTTATTGATCTCTATATTTATTCATACAATTAATCAGTATTCTCTAAATATTGATCAACTGTATAATAAGTTCAACTCCATTCTTCAGAGATAATTTATAGTATATCAGTTTTTGTTAAAAAAATGTTATCCAGAAATCAATATTTTCAGTGAATAAATATGAATTGGTGTAAAGTTACTATCACAAATGAAAAACTATTTAAAAAAATAATGAACTCAACTATTTAATACATCATAATATAGACCAATATATTTAAGTTTCTGTTTAAGATTCTAATTTATTAAGTTTCTATACTAAAATGATATAATGAAATTCTTTTGGATATTTACTAATTTTATACATAGATTTTTTAAAAATGATCCAAATAAAAAATTCGTTTCATCTTAATGAAGTTACAAAATAACACAAAAAATAATCTTAAACAAAAAATGAAAGTCGTTCTAAATAACTTTTAACATTATTATGTTAAAAGTTTTTTAAAAAATTAATTTATAGTTCTCCTCCCATTTAATCAGTATTTTAAAAAATAACATTATAAATAAAAATTCAGAACCAACATGCACATAACATGAATCATCTTTATTATTAAACTAACATTTTTTATACCTCGAATATGAACAATTTTACCTGAATGTTTGTGTACAATTGCTTTATACATCGTCGAACTCTATTTAAATTATATCAAATAAAATTAAAACGTTTTCCAGTCGAGTTTAGTGTATGACTACGTTTTTAATTATGCGGGGAATGCAGTTCAACCAACTTAACCGCATCGTTTGGTTCTGAGCAATTTCCGATTCAGTCATGGAATTAATTATCGAATTGATAGTTGCAAGGTTCTTAAACTCGTACAAAAATATGTATTTTCGTCTACCAGACGATATTTATTTACATTATAATCTGAAAAGGACACCGGAAATAATTTGTTTATACTAAAGTTTTAAATTGTGAATCATACAGAGTACACGTGTCTATAAATATTTTACATTCACACATACATGTAAAATGATGGAAAAATAAGCACTTTACTCTCTCACGCACATGTTTTTACATTGTACATACAAACATTATATGCATATATACATATATACATATATACATATATACATATATATATATATATATATATATATATATATATAAATGTGCTTATATTAATCATAATGAAGCAACTTGCACAAGGTTGGACAAATAACTATAAAATATAAAATGGTATGATGAAATAAAATGTAATCGTAATAAAATAAAGCTTCTTTTTTGGTTTATAATTATATGATTCATTGATACTAAAATAGATAAAGTATCAGGGTGTAGACTATTATAATTTATTGGCAAACAACAAAGGATTTTTCAGTGAAAGAGGCGCTTATTTTAAATTAGAATCGTACTAATATTTTATTGAAATATTATTATTATTATAATTTCAATGAAATAATAGTATTTAAAAAAATGTTTATAATTTAAAAGTAAAGATTAAAAATGAAAAAATGTTCTATAAATTTTATTTCGAGAAAATAGTTCTGCATTGAAAAAAGTTTCTATGAGTAGAACGATATGATTTATTTAGATTAATTGTACTTTAAAAAGTTGTAGACTTTTCAAAACAGAAGTAGCCATGTATTTTTCTATAAGACTCGCCAGTTTATTACTTTTTCAATTTTTTTCTAAAAAGAACTAGAAAAGAATAATAGTAGAAAAGATCGACAAAAATCATAGTTAATCTATCAATTAATACATGTAAAATATTTTCAAAACAATATAATTAATAAATATGTACACACCTGTTAAATCAATATACGAGTATGTATTGTTTTATATTATTAACTTCATACGGTTCATGTATGCTTTGCAAATATGAAATAGTCGAATACTACAATTATTTCTATTAAAGTTTATATATATATATATATATATATATATATATATATATATATATATATATATAATATTTTCGTATTGTGCAAATACTAATTTTAATAGCAATATTATAATAATTATTTTCAATATAAAGACATAAAATAGCTATTTATAATAATTTAACTCGGATTCATACAGTTCATATAATAATGGTTGAAAATAATTTGTTCAGTTCATAAATAAAGTTTATTGGGCATAATCTAATTCTGTGTTTCTTAAATTGTGGGTCGTAACCCCGTCTGGAAATTTCAAGCACTGTAAAAAGGAATAGCAGTGAAATATTTCTGATCATATCAAAAATTGAGCGATTATCTCAAATATGTTATTAACATAAAACGCATAGAGCAATAAACAAGCTCATTCTTCACATTAAAATTAAGAAGATTTTAATATATATATATACGTGGGTGTTTACTTTCAATAAAGGATTAGTATAGTTATCAAAAGTTACTGAAATATGTATTTTTATACGGTTCCAATTTCGTTAATTTTACTCATAAATAATTGCTAAAATTCAATTAGTATTTAATCCAATCGTGGTTTCATACATTTTGAAAACAACTGTACTATCTTTCGTATAATATATTTTGTTGAAATCAAAATCTATAATTCCTTGACAAAATTACAATGTTTTAGTTGAAAATTTATATTTCATTTTAAAAAGATATAATTTTTTTTAAGACTTTTATTATTTTTACCAGTTAATTTCAGTCCTCTGTATATTACACTTTTTGAATCAATCAAATTCTGAGTAATTATTAGGTTGGTATAAAAATAATTGCGATTTATGACCTTCATATTCATAACAAAAACCGCAATTATATCACTATTATTTCCCTACCGACCTAAAAGTTAGTGACAATTTTTGATTATATTATAAATGTTCAATACTTGATTATTGATAATTTTTGATAGTCGAATATGAAAATTTTGATGGCAATTCCATAATTCTCAAAGCGATAAGGAATAGAAAAAAGTTTATTCAAATACATTAAGATCAATCAATTATTAGACATTTTATCAGAATTTTTGTAACTGTGAAAAATTCATTTTTGAAAATGAATTTAATCATAATTTTAAAAGCTGTATTGGATTTTTTTTCTTATTATTAATAGATAATTAAAAACGAATTATTTACTTGAGCACAATAAATAATTCATTTATTTATTTTCAGTGATTAATTTGACTCAATTTTTAATTATTTATCAACAAAAACACGTATATAAATATCTTTCTATAATAAAAATAATTGTATATTTAAATAGCGTATGTAAATGTAATATATTTAAATGTTATAATGTTAGAAATAATTCAATTTTTATTACATTTAATTAGATAAACTTTACGTTTTTATTGTTTAAAGTTGTAAAAAAATATTTCCCAGTTTGTAATAAATCTATAATTAGGATAATAAAATATCAATGTAAAATGTATACTTTTTTATTATAATACTGAAAATGATCAGTTTATAAATAAAAATACCCTTATTTAATTTTATAAATAAAATCTTTATTGCTTTTCATTGCATTTTTAAGTTAATTAGTCATAACATTAATGTTAGAATTTCCTTAATAATAACATACAAGTCTATTAAATTCTATTCCAATATTGGATTCATTTTATTTATTCATAATTAAAATAAGGTTTTTCATTGTTCATCTCACTGCATGATATCAGTTTGCCTCATTTTAATCACATTCTTCTTTACAGATATAGTAGTTATATAATCTTAGTTGTAAGTATATTAATAATTTTTTCATTCATAATTTATATAAATAATTAAAACTGTAAAAATAATTACCTAGTACAATATGAAACACCTCTTTCAAATCCCGAAAAAAAATCAGAAGAATAACTCACTTTCAAAAGAAGAGAAATTAACATTGCTTAGACCTGAATTATGACATCAATAGTAATAACAACTTCTACTGTAATTAACATAACTGTAAATTGATTGTTTTATAGTACAATTAATTTACAGTTTTTTATAATACAGAAGTAATAAAACATACTCGACATTAAGATTAATAGCTCTAATAAGATAGAAATAAATCAGTTTATCTTTTTTCTCTTTTTATATTATGTATATAAACACATATCCATACACATACACTATATATATATATACCTAAACAGACATATTATTTCAATTATAGCTCTTGACTTAAAAATTAAAAAAACCATTCATACCATTAGTGAAACATGCATATAATAATTTAACATACATTCACATAGTGTTAAAAATTTCACCATTTACAAAAATTATAATTAAATTACAGAACAGATAATTTTCAAGTAAAATAAGTTGAGTATTTGGGAAATAATTCAAATCAAATAATAGAAAAAGTTCGGTATGTATAAAAAGTATAATTCTAATAATTTTAAAAGGAAGATATACTATTAAAAAATAATACGATATAATTGTTTTACCTAATTTATCACATAATTTATGCAGTAAACATTTAATTCTAAATATAAAGGGGTTAGTAGCAAATAGAAGCTATTTATTTACCTGTATAATTTATTTAAATGTATTTTTTTAAATTATATGTTTAAAGTAATTTCATTGGAAGAACCTCCATATCAAATTGTATTTTTTACAGTCAACTTTTCAATGATATACTTTAAAAAACTAATAAATTAATTATCAATAGTGTGTAATATTATTTTTTTTCAAAGGAAGAATATTTTTTTATGCAAAAATTGAATGTATTAAGTTGGTAGAAAAATAATTGCGGTTTATGATGCAATACCTCCAAATGCATATACATATTTTTTAACATGTTTTTGTAATTTAACAATTACAAAAATAATAATTTTTATGGACTATGAAAAATTAACATTTAATGCAAGTCTTTTGATTTTCATTTTATAGTTGTTTATCGATCTCTATATTTATTTATACAATTAATTAGTATTCTCTAAATATTGATCAACTATATTATAAGTTCAACTCCATTCTTAAGAGATAATTTTTAGTATACCAGTTTTTGTTAAAAAAAATGTATGTACATTCAAATACACTTACAAATGCATATACATTTTTTTGGGGTTTTCATGGCTGTTTTAAGTGATTCAGCGCTATTGTATGACTAACACTTTACTTTGTGTAAATTTTCGAATTATGCATGGTTCTGATTCAAATAACACGTTCAGCTGATCGTTATAAACTGAAGAAGGACGCCCGTGACCTTCTTCATCTTCAACCCTTTCGTCCCCAGCATGAAATTTTCGGAACCACCATTGGGCCGTGCGTTCCTTAACAGTACCCACACCAAAAGCATCGTTCACTTGACGAGCAATTTCTGCTGCTTTGCCATCCGTTTTGAACTCATACAAAAAATTCTTGTTGTTTGCTTCTTTTCAATCTTTAATTTAATAGCCCAGTTTGAAACAAAACTAATAATAAAACCAAAGTCGATGTTATTAAAATTCAGATCAAAAAATTCACTTTAAATTGATATTAACACAAACACGATAAAATGATATTTCCATTGAAATAGTTAAGGTTAGAATTAAAAAAATAAAACTGTAATTATTTTTCTAGCAATCTAATAGTTGTTGATAAAAAACTCCAGTGGTTGACTTTTATGTAAATTTTATGGTTATATATAACTATACATATATTCATATATATATATATATATATATATATATATATATTCTAAAAATAAAAAAATGAACAGTTATATTTAAGGAGTTACCATGTTGATTTATAAACCTATTTGTTATAATTTTATGTACTGTAATAAAATAAAATTTATTCAGAAAATATTCAAAAAAATGAATGATTCTAAATAAAGTTGAACCATTTTTAATATATATGATTCATTCTCCAAAAATTCAAATTGAAGACTAAAATTCAAATTTTATTTATAATTTAAAATAAATAAAAAAAATGTCATTTAAAAGAAACTAACAGTATGTTGTGTGATTTTTTTAGAAAGAATAATTTATTTTCATTCATAAACACAATTCCAAAAAAGAATGCATAAATGTGGGTATAAAAATAAACGTCATAAAATTAATCAAAAAAGTTGTTGGTCAGATTTGACTTAAAATATTTACATAAAATTAGAATAATTCAATTATAAGAATGTATAATTGTATATTTTTATACCTGCGAGACCGTTGTTTTGTTTTCTTAGTGATTTTTAAGTTTTTGGATCTTTTAAATTTCTGTACTCACTACAACTTTCAGAACATATTCTATTTTCAGGTATATTTTATCAAGGGAAAATTAACCTAGTTGAAGGACCTTGGCGGTAAAATTTACGGGGATACCCAAAATTTATCAGACGACCAAAAAAAACGAGTTTTTGTCAAAATATATTTTACATTTTTCTTCATATCTATAATTTTATTCTATAAATATATAAATTACATCAAAACAAAATATACTGAATTATTTTTCAGAAAAATAAAGAAATAAAAAATGTCAACCCCTGAAACTTTATATATAATATATATATATATATATATATATATATATATATATATAAATTTAAAATTATTATATTTAATAAAACTCATAGGTAAATACTTTAAACAAAGATAGTATCTTTCAAATATAATAATCTATAGAAGGGGTAGATAACGATGTTTAATATAACCGTACAACCCTGTTTTCCAGATTTTACAGCTACGTTATCGAATATCACATCGTTCACGTGAATCATTTGTGACCTATTGTACAAAAATGTTACGTTTCAGTGCACTACCGTGAGTCCAAAGTCAATTGCACACAATATATTCTTAATCAAGTTGTATGGAACACTGGTCATAAATACCTTATACAAAAGACATAAAACATTTAAAACATTTTTATCTGCATTATCTGTTTGCATTCATCGATAAGAATTGAATACTGGACGACAAAAAAGTACAAATGTAAAAATAACAAGGTAAAAAACATATATAAACGGGAACTTGTACTGAAAACGAGGGCGTAGAAATAAATGGTCTTAACCCAATTGTCATTAACTTGTTTTAGTTTATACAATATTTATTGAACGAAGATAAATATAAGAATACTTACTTAAACAACTATATCGAACTCTGCGGTACATAATTTTCAATAAGAACGACCAGCGAGATCTGATTCGATGACCTTTCTGCAATCGTACAAATAGCAGTTCCAGTGACCATTCACCTCTCCATTAAACTAAATTGTATTTTCAAGTGGAGTGAATGTGAAATAAAATCAATATTGAAACGTACGTCTTGTCTTTGTTACTTTTTTTGCACGGTGGCATATATCTTGAAAGAAGTGGTAAAGTAAACAGTAGCAAAACGTGATATTTATTTTTTTTAATTTTATATTTTCTATAAATGCTTAAGCGTACAGTACTTTGTCTTATATATATATATATATATATATATATATATATATAAATAAAGTTGATTTAAAATTAAAATTATTGAATTCAAATAGTTTGTTAACACTGTTATATTTAAATAAAAAGAGAAGACTGGACGTCATACAAGTTATTGAAGAGCCACAATAAGTCATAGTTGTTTATTTCAATGCTTATTCAAACCACAAAGCTTTACAATAAGTCATTTAGATAAATCATGAAAACTGACCACATATGGCTGGTGTGACTTAAAACAGTATCTTGGCATAGTTTATAAAAGTAATTTTACTCCAACCACATATGGTCGGTCAAGGGTTCATAATGTCAAGCAAAGACTATATAATAAAAAATATATACTGTGATTTTGTTTATTTTACAGAAATAAACTAAATTTTGAAATATAAACATTTTAAATCATTATATATATAAACAATATAATAATTTTAAATAAAATCATGAATGTTAATTTAAATTTTGAAAACAATGTTCATTTTTTCTTTACTATTTTTTAAAAATGTATACGTGTCATCCCGATTAAATAAATGAATGAAAAAAATAAAAAAATATAATTTTCCTTCAATGAAAATCAAATCCAAGTAACAATGTTTAGAATTTTACCGTCATATTGATAATAAAAATATTTTAAGACAGGTGTAATCTCAAAATTGCATTCAGAATTAAATTTAGACAGTGTTAAAACATTTTTGTCTCAATGTAATATTTATCAGCTTTTAATATTATTTTTTTTTAAATATTTAAATTACTACCTCTGTAAAAAATTCAAAATTGTTAAAATATGATTAAAACTAATAACTATGATATTATATGCAGATGGTGATCAATGTTCCTAAATTTAAACTCGAGTTTTCGACATGTGTGATGAAATCTTACAAGAGCGGTTATCTAGAATACTTAATGAATTAGTTATTAATGAAGCTATAATATAACCAAAAATATTTAAATAATCTTTTAAGTAACTTCAAATTTAATTATTCAAAAAAACATTGTTTAAAAATACTTCTCCTATGAAAAAAATTGTGTTTTTTTCGAAGATACTGATCTTTTAAATAAAATATTTTTTTTATAAATTGAATCAATACATACAAATTATATATTAAATCTCAGTACTGTTCATAGATTAACTTGTGGACAGAAAACAAAAATAGAAGATAAAAATAGGTTACTTTCTAACATTACAAATGCGATACTTACCAATTTATTGAAATTATCTTAATGTTTAATAAATGAATCAATAATTACCAAATATGGCTTAACATGAGACGTATTTACAAAAATACAAATGCTTATTAAAAAATATGTAAGGTATGAGATCAAAAATAAGTAAACAGATATATTGATATCTATTTGTTTTTATTTTCAATTTTCAATAATAATTTATTCACACATGATAAAAATAAATTATGTTACGAATTAAAAAAAATGTATGTAAGAATTTTAAGCTGACATTTTCAAGATTACATTTTAAATATAATGCTTTTAAAAAATGACAATAAGGAGACAGGCGGAAGATCAATGTATTATACGAACGCAAATTAGTAAACAATAAGAATGCATGTAGGAGCAACATTTATTATCTGTTCTATAGCAGTGTCAGCACTTTCATAACTATTTGCATGACAAGTAAGTTAAACCTCGGAATGCACATTAAAAATTGCTACAGCTACAAATAATAATCTGGCTATTATTATTATTGCAGTGCAGTGTCTATTTTAAGCGTGCGGTTCACCCACGCACCAGGTACGGCGCCACTACACGCCACATCTGTCGCTGGATGCTGCAGCAACTCGGCGCCTTCCATAAGTGGTAGTTAATGGAAAGTTTGTTGAGCGGGTTGTTATATTGCATGTGTACTATTTTTCGTTGTTATTTGCATAAATATTTTCGTTAAATATTCACTGAACACATCTCATTTATAACATGTTTTATAAAACAGATTATTTATAAAACACTTTGTTGCAAAAGAGATTATCTTGCTCTATAATCAAAATTGCAACACTAAAACAGTTTTAATATGTATTTTAGTACTGTATCTAAATTCACTTCCACAACCGAATTTTTCATTCACCCACAAACTACAAAAAAATGTCTGATCAGAAACGATTGATCTTTGATTATTGATAACTTTGATCGTTTTTTATGGGAATTTTGTTGACAATTCCATCAGAAGACTAATTATATAGAAAAATCTTTTAGACAGGTACAGAACAAAACTGATAAAGATTAAAAATGACATTTCTATATCGTAACGGCTGGCAAATCCTACTCCTCTATAACTAACATCCCTTCAATGTGAATTTTTATTGGTGATTTGCTTCTTCTGTATCTTTTTTTAAAGAAATATAGAATATGTTTTTATTTTCAACTTATTTTTATGTCTTCAGAATATATTTAGTATTGCATCTTTTTTAATATCATTGTATCTACAGTTTTTATTATGCAATTTAATTAATTTTTATAATTTTCTTTAGATAATAAATAATTTATTAATCTATTTATTATAGAAAACGTGGCCATTTCTTATTGTGTATAATAATTTCATACATTCAAGGTATACCTGTTTGCATGTATTAATTTTTCATATACATTTAATTCGAGTCCATTATCTTCTCTTTTAGGTTGGTTGATTACTGGGGTCTTAAGGCGCTTCGACAGCTAAAGTCATTAGTGCCCGAACATAAATATAATTAAAAAACCACACCCTGTTTACGCACTTGCATTCGAATCACTGCTAAATTCGAACGCTAGAGTATTACTGCCAAACGCCTAAAAATATTCTAATAAAACAATATTTCTCTCAGTGTGAGATAAAAAACTCATATAAAGGAACTGGACTGGTAAAATACCTAATCTTGATTGGACAATACGTATAAATATAATAAAAAGAGATGAAAGTCTTGAGGACAATAAAACATTTAAAATACTATGATCTGCTATTAGGATTCACAGGATTTTTCTTGAAGAATTTAAAATAAGTCTACCTTCTTTTTTAATTAACGTATCTAAAAAAAATTGTCCGAATCTTCTGTTTCATGAGTAAATTTAATTGTTTCATTTTTTTGTAGAAAATATTATGTTTTCTTTTTCGATAATAACAATCGTGAACATATCGTCGCCATATTTTCAAAAAGCAACAATTATAAATGATCAACAATCAAATATTGAACATTTTTGATTAGAAAACAATTTTGTGCTTCGTGTGGAGCAAAAAAATCATTTGAGAAACTAATTCACAATGTTTAATAAATAAATATTTTTATTATTTAAGGAGCTTGCATAAGTTTGCTGTTCAAAAAGTAGTACAATTTTTGATAATTTATTTTGAAGTGGATATTAATGTTATAAGTTTCAAATTTTGTACAAATTAAATATATGTCCTGAAAAAGCACCCTTAATTTTTTTAATGAAAAATTTTTATATGTTATGAAGATATAAATAAATTAAAGGACTGCATCTGTTGCATGGCCAATCGGTGTACACGATTTCAGTAACTGCGTTGATCTGACACCAAAAACAGAATAATATACTTGTAGTATAATGTAGGAACTCTGGTATGACTGGATACTTTTTGTAAATTTTTAGAATTACAAAATTGACAGCCATTTGAAAAAGTTGGATTTTTGACTCACATAATTGTTTATTATTAACAAATGGAAAAGAATATGAAAAAATTATCCAGTCACCCGATAGAGAATGTTATTAACAATGTCCAGTCCAAATTTCAAGTCAATCGAATGAACATTTTTTGAAATATGATGTACACCACTTTGAAAAGCGTAGTTTCTAGAAAAAATGAAAGAACGCTCTTGGGTTAAGTTCTGTCAGGCTGCGTCTTCACTAAAATCTCTGTATCTAGAAGAATTTTTAGAGTTTCGATATTTTTTTTCTGATAATAAAACTTAAAACTTTAAGCTTTGATAATATGCGAAAAAAAATCGATTTTTTAAGATTTAAAACTTATACAAGTCCCTTAATTCAAAACTTATACATGTCCCTTAATTCAAAACAAAATTGGTATTTTAAAAATTATTTTTATTTTCTATAAATCAAATTTTATAGATCATATTGAAATATAAAAATCAAATTAGTCTGTTTTTTTAAAATTGTGGTTATATGTTTTTACTAATATTTTAACAAAAACATAAGCTTTGAATAATCGTTTCTAATTCATGAAATTATGTTATTGAAATTAATCGTACGATTAAAAACTAAGCCTATGATAAATGAAAAAATATTTCTACATCAGTTTTCCACATTTCAAATCATAAAAATTACAAAGTAAAATCAATAAGGGGATTATTATAATCATGTTTTTAATTGTTCTCTCTTAGGGATTTTTTGAAAAATGTATTAAATATATAAATATCATATCAAGTTCTCAAATGTTTAAGTTACATTTTTCGCATTACTTTCACATCAATTTTATCTAAAAAATATTTAATATGTATTTTTATATGAGATTTCAAACATTCGAAATGAAAATTTCTTCTTGATTATTAAAATATTTATTATTTTCGATCTTTATATTTCTAGGTATACTATTAAAATGTATTTACACACACACATATACATACTTACATTCTCATATATATATATATATATATATATATATATATATATATATATAGATATATAAATATATAATTGCCATCTGTTCATAATTATCTAATTAATATCTGCGAACGAATCCGTAAAAAATTATTTAACTTACATATAACTTGACAAAACCATTACCCTCAATTAAATTATGTAAATATTTTCACAAAAAATAGGAGTGTTTCAGTGCTATTTGGTTTGGTATAATACTTGTAAAATTGTCTTGTGGGTGTTACGTTGAGAAAAAAAAATACAATTTTGTTATTTATTCAGTGTACGAATTCAGTCAATTAAAAATCGAATTTAAGGAACTGTTTTCAGAAAATAATTTATAACGTTATTTAATAACCTATAATTTTGCAATAAATATTGCTCAATAGTTGATATTTGTATTGAAATATAAATTATGTTTCTGCAAGGTCGAAATTATTATGTCGCTGGAATACTTTTAAAGGACACATATTAATATAAATTGATTAAAGATATTAATTGGCCATTGTTTCAGTTCCGAACATTTTTTTAAAAAGTTTTTTTGGTTTTTTAAATCACATATAGTATTAAAGTAATGTATAGTGTGTAGAACAGGATGTAATTTTAATATATAGTATAACTAATTCTAAATCTAATATACTTATATGATATTAGATTTTAAAAAATTAGATTTAATCACTAAAATTTTAAAACATATTTTATTAGAATAGGTAAAATGAAAAGGTTCCACAAAAGAAATTCATACGAAGTATTAGATGTATAACTGTATATTTTTCCCTCTTTTTTGACACTATTCAAGAGATTAAACAATTAATAATAAATTCATACGAGATGCAGAGTGACAGAGACTCTCCGTTTTAAAAAAATCAAATAAAGATAAATCTGTAGAATACCGAAGTTCGAAGGAAAAAATTCGTTATTTAAAGAAAAATTAATTACAGACTTTTATTTGATTTTCATATCGTATGTCGTAAAATATCGTTTTTAAGGAATTTTATAACAAAAATTTATGACAAAAAAACCTAAGAAAACCAATGATTTACAAGTATCTTCGAAGATTTTAAACAGGAAATTTTAAGATTCCCAATGATGCTTTTAAAGGATACCTTGGAATCTCAGCTGATAAAATAATAATAAAATTTGATGGTGGTGAAGACGAGATTAATGATGATTTAATTCAAGAAAAAGTTTCAAATTGGTAACAGGCAAATTTCAAGCATTTTGATTGAAATTCTGAAGTAGACGAAGAGCCTTCCAAATGGATTCCAAGACCTTTAAAACTAAAAGAGAAAAAAGCACCAGTTAAATGTGCTACCTTCTTTTTAACTTAAAAACGAAAAATCAAACTATTTAAAAAAATTAACACTGAAAATAAAGTCTGGTTATAAAATAAATTCGATTTTGCATATTGTTTTCAGAGATGGTTTTCTGATTTTGAAATTTTAATGTAGATATGTGCAATTAGTTTATAGTTGAACCTCTACATAAAATTCAGTAAAAAAGTTATATGCTTAGTAGTTCTCTTTTATAAATGTTTAATAGGCGAGAAATCATTTTTAACACTTTATATTAGATATTATATTAAATATTATGTTGTATTAGATATTATTAGTTAATTTAATATAAAATCAAAATACTAAAACGAAATTGGGGAACGTGAGATATTCCCAGTAACCCGGAAAATTATTAAGTTGGTAGAAAAATAATTGCGGTTTATGACCTTCAAATTCACATACATTTTTCCATTTGTGGTCCATAACTGTTGGATGACTAAGAAAATAGAACATTATTCAGTCTTACATTTTAATATAAAATGTTATAATCTTCGAGTACTTTATTTTTTACGAACTTTTTTTTATCAGAAACTACAAGTA
Organism: Acanthacorydalis orientalis; assembly: GCA_034766995.1. Lineage (NCBI taxonomy): Eukaryota > Metazoa > Arthropoda > Insecta > Megaloptera > Corydalidae > Acanthacorydalis > Acanthacorydalis orientalis. Next base: position 40,578,608 of record CM068316.1, read on the forward strand.
TTAGGTTGGTCGAAAATTAATTGCAGTATATGACTTTCAAATTCAAATACATTTGATTTTCCTAGCTGTTTTAAGTAGTCCAGAACTGTTAAATAACTAACGGCTAATTTGAGTGCAAGTTCTCGAATTGTTGACCGTGGTTCTGATTCAACTAATGTATTCAGTTGGTCATTATGAACTGAAGAAGAACGCCCGGAACCTTCTTCATCTTCAAGATTCTCGTTCCCAACAAGAAATTTTTGGAATCACCATTGCACCGTACGTTCTTTAACAGTACTCAAACCAAAAGAATTGTTTAGTATACGAGCAGTTTCTGCTGCTTTACCATCCGTTTTGAACACATATAAAAATACTCTTATTTACTTCTTTTCCATCTTTAATTCAATAGTCCAATTTGAAGTAAAATTTATAATAAAACCAAAGTCGATGTTACCAAAATGCAGACCGAATATTGGACTTTAAAGTGATATTAACATGAACACGATGAAATTACATTTTCATTGAAAAAAGAGTAGAAATCAAAAAACAAAAACCCCAATTATGTTCCTGCCAACCTAATAATTAAATATTTTCAATAAAATATAACGAAATTTCAAGTATGAGATATGGGTTTTAAACTTGATCTTAGATAGGATTAAACTTAAAACGATTGGCATCTTAAATAGGATTAAAATTAAAATATAATCACTGAAATTTTAAATAAAATAGAAGAAATTTCAATTATTAAAATACAATCGGAAGCTATCTACAAAAATTTACATTTGTGTCGACATCCATCCAAGAACTTTTTGAATAGATTTTATGTATGTATATATATATATATATATATATATATATATATATATATATATATATGTATATATACTATCTATAATCTTTTTAATGAAATTAATGCTGAAGATAAACTTTAAAAAAAACTGTTCAATATTCAATTTAATATTTGGAAAATAAAAATTCAAAAAGCGAGACAATGCATTCCTTTGAAGCGCTACTGTAGATTGTATTTGAGCACAGTATCACATGTCCTAGATTTCCTGCATATTAACCGTCGTTCTTTGATATATTATTTCAACATACGATCTCGTTCAAGATCATCCGCGACCAACGTGTCCAACTGCATCAACTTGTTGTTGTTGTCAATGTCTTTCAAATCTAGCCACTTGTCATGTAGACGAAGTTATAGCTGATGGTACATGCACGTAAGTCATCAGAAAAAAAAGTGTGTTCGTATTACATTGATTTAATCAGTGATTAATTAAATCCTTGTACATAATGTGAACAGACTACAATAAAACGTATCTCTTCCATGTTGTACTTTACGTATCTAATGTTGCGTTGCTTGTTTGCATTAGATAACACCAGTGATATTTAAACAATGTATTGTGATTATATAAGAAAGAAATTATGAATACAAAATGTACTGTGCACAAGACCAGTAGCTTTGACTAACTCTGTGAGCATAGCATTATATTTTTAATTTTGAGATACATGTGATATCGCTGAAAATAGTTAATACAATATGTAGTAGGATTTTTTTTGTCATGCTGTGTGAGGAACAGTGAGTTATGTGTTCGCCTCTACACGTCAGGTCAGTGTTTGATAACTAACTCGGATCATCGAGCATTCAGAGTGAATCAATTTTTTTAACCATTTTTAACAATGTTTAAAATATACCGGGAGCTTCAATTATTTTTGCGATTATTACTGAATCTATACTATGTATATATATATATATATATATATATATATATATATATATATATATATATGATAGAGAAAGTCAATTAATAAACATTAACTTCTGTTATTAATGTCCTTATAAAATAAATCGAATATAATTTATCTGTCATCATCGCAAGTAAGATTAGATAGAAATAAAAATAATTTCCGAGTATTTATATAATATTAAAAATGTCTGAATATGATCTCTCTCTATATATATATATATATATATATATCTATACATATATATATATATATATACGCACACAAGCACATACCCGGTTTCATTTCAGTTGACTGGTATTTCAGTGCAGTATCTATTTTCGGATTTTATAATGCAAAATACTTAAAACACTCAGTATTAAATGTTGTTAAAGTTAAACCCAGAAATTAAAAACGTGTTAATATTCATACAACTCATCAACTTCTTAAAACATGATTTTATAAAAATTTATATCAATTCAACATTATGAAAAATTTTCCATTTATTTCCTAATAATGGGAAAAAAACGAAAGAACTATATTTGATTGACCCATTCGAGACGAAAGATTTCTTGTAAGACGATCCCCAGAAGTCAAAAAAATTTTTTTTGTTTATTTAAATCGAGTAATTAAAATTTTACTTGGGATTATTGATCTAAATTAATTTAATACCTGTATATATGGACATAAGTAATATCAATATTTATAAAATATATAAATCTGGTATTTGAAATATAAAAACAGATTGTGTTTTAATAACATTAAAATAGTTAAAAACATTTATATTATAAAATTAAAATCTTAAATATATCAAAATCTGAATATCAATTTTTATGTATTATCAAAACAATTTTTCTTAACCCAATGCTTTTTCAACTATTTTTATGAATAAACGCCATCAAATATTTTGTTTATTTTTTGAGAAAAAAGCAAAAAATATAAGTATAAGTAGGTAAATCTAAATAAAAGTAAGAAATTGATGTCTTTGAAATTTATTTATTTTATCGAAAGTTGTATTCTTCACATCTAAATTAATAAAATAGAAAAATATTTCATAAAATATTGCAAATATGAATACATTTTTAATAATGATGTACTTTGTAAGTGTATATACACACATCTATCTATCTATCTGTATATATATATATATATATATATATACACATATATATATATATATATACACATATATATTTATATATATGTGCATGAAAATATTTATAAGTATGTGTGTATATAAATATACATGAAACCCACACGGTTCTTCCATTTATTATTTCAAATGAATTGGAATGTAAAAAAATGAATTGACCAGCAATATTTTACAAAACAGAATGGACGCAACAAGCTTAACTGCAGAGGTGGATGTTTCAAGGTAGATCGGGTACATTTTATCTATCCACTATTGCTTGTTTGTCGTCACATGGGTTTTATTTTAACTGCATAAAGTTGCTGTACTATGGTCAATTCTTATTTTCAGGAATGTGCTATTTACTCTATAAAAACTTAATGTAAAATGTAAACATAAATTATATATATATGTATATAATTTTTCAAAAACAGAGAATAAAAATATCATATTATAATTTCCTAATACATTTAACCAATGCATAATTTGAAATACATATATATTTGATTCATTATCAAAGACAACAGTGTAATAACAAAATTAATTCAGTTGATATAAACATGTTTACCAATTATAAGTATTTTTAAAAGTAATTTTGTAATATTTCGCATTGAGAGTTCTTATATAAAATGATGGTCATTATGCTTGTCGCTTTTCTTCATTAACACTAAGAAAATAACAAGCTTTAGTTAATGAACAACAACTTGGTTAAATGTATCTGGACATATCGTATTGAATATAAATGGTGTCAAGTAATTGATTTTAAAAAATATTATTCTCACTAAGAATGTTTACGGATATACCGTTCTCGTGCGAGTTGTTATATTGAACATTAAATGATATGCTCTAATGACGACAATTACTAATAGTGTTTAGATTTATGTACGCAAATGTAGCATATTTATTTCACATATTTAATTAAAAATTGATTATGAAAGATCCTACGTACATATATATATATCATCATCATCATTTTCAGCCCCTGTTAATCCACTGCTGGATAAAGGCTTCTTCCATGATTTTCCATTTTGTTCGATTCAGTGCCTCTCTTTTCCACAGTTTTCTAAGAAAGTTTTTAATATCCTTATCCCATCTGTTGGAAGAAGTTTTATTAATTTACGTTAAAGTGAGCTTAGCCACCAGATTGTTATATATTAAGTAGGTAGGAAAATAATTGCAGTAATGTATATGAATTTGAAGGACATAAACCGCAATTATTTTCTACCGAACTAATAAAACGTTATTTTCAATAAACCATTTAGAAGAAAAACTTCACATATCATCAAATTACAGAAAAGTATATTAAATTAATAAAAAATTTAGGCAATTTTTCTTTTTCATTATCAATCAATTGAATAAATTTACTTAAATTTATAGTTATATCAACATTCACAAAAACAGAGTACATAAACTAAAAAATGTTAATTTAATTTATTATTTACTTTTCATTTGTACAATTATATGTTAGAATAAAAAATATTATTTTCAGAAATGTTCACCAGATTTTACAGTAATACGTATTTGATTTTATAATTTAAAGACTAAAAACAAATTTATTTATTTTCTCGATGTTATTAATATTTATAATCTTTCTAAATATGATGAAGATTCCACATTAAAGGCATTCTTTTTTAATGGAAAAGAAATACTTGTAAGACCTTATTAGACCTTATGACCTTTCGATTATCAACCCGTTATGCTCAGTTTTATTGCAATTCTTACTAATATACAAATGTTATTGCAATCTGCTGAAAGGTCAGATAACAGAACAAACGATCAAAAAGAAAGAGATTTTTATTGAGTATGGGTGGGTTTTATACAATGACAAAGCATATATAATACCAGAATTGTCAAAAATTAAACTATAAAAATCATGTCGACGTCCTACTTGACTTGTCAGATTAGTAATATATATATATATATATATATATATATATATATATATATATATATATATATATATATATATTTATTCTGGTAAACGGCATACAATATATATATATATATATATATATATATATATATATATATATATATATACTTTCTCAAGATTTTATATTCATTTTGGCTCCAATATACAATTTTATTTATTGATAATTTGACAAAATATTTAAACAGAAGATAATATCAAGTTACAAGAATTAGTTGTAAAGAAAAATATTCAGATTACGTTTCAAAGATAACATTGTATATATATATATATATATATATCAGTGCTTTTATCTTTACTTAACTACTTGTTTTCTGCTTTGATTTTATGACATTTGCATGTATTTGCATTCCAGTAAAATATCTTTATTATATTATTGTATACAAATTATATGTAAATACATTTTATGTTGAATTCGAATTCGAAAGAAATTTAAAATACTCATAAAGACACTATATATAAATATATATATATATATATATATATATGTCTCTATTAGTATAAGCATATATATATATATATATATATATATATATATATATATATATATATATATATATAGTATAATACTAACAGAAAAAATAAAATGCTGTGAATACATTTTTCTTCACCTCGCTGAATATTCATTAAAATTCATTACTGAAATAAAAATGAAAATAGAACATTTCAGATTCAAAAAAATAGAAATATAATTGAAAATGATGATCTGATGAACTTTATTTATGAATAAACTATTACAAAGGAATAAATATTACAAAACATGCAACTATTAATTGTATTAAGTGAATTTTAAATGGAAAGTATTTTTTTTCATGCAATATTCAATACATAAATTTATATACTCATACAATGTCAAAACAAGTATTGTCAAAAAAAAGAAATACATTCATACAATTTATTTAACGCGTTCTTTTTTTTATTCTGATTACCAAGGCTATTAACGCCTGCACACATAGTTTTACACGCGTATCATATTATTTATCTACAAACATTATTCTTTCATACTTCTGCTCACAACACATATTAATATATATATATATATATATATATATATATATATATGTATATATATATATATATATATATATACATACACACACACACACACAGACGTAACCTAAGTCACGCATGTCATTTTAATACATACACATACACACATGCATACATATATATATATATATATATATATTATTATTATTATTATTATTATTATTATTATTCATGTCCTAAAAATTAATTATTACAAGCAAATGGGATAAGAACTGTGATTGTGAATTTGTAATATTTATTAGCATTTACATTTACATTAATTTGCTGTCAAATATACAAATAAGTAGCTTTACATAGCGAAACAACAGATTATATAAAATGAAATACATATATATGTGTTAGGTTTATTTGTAAACGAGATTGAATTATTTAAACCCTTTAACGTTCTTTTCGTTTTACATTTGTTGAACTTGAATTGTAAAAATACACCCCATGAGAATAAAATAGAAGATTCCATTTTTGTGGAAAGTTTTAATATGTGTATGTTTTTACATTGGACTTGTTTACAAAAATGTATAATTATTCAATTTTTATCTGAAAATGTACAAGTCAAAAAAGTGAATTAATCATTTAATAATTGTATATATATATATATATATATATATATATATATATATATATATATATGTATGTATATATACACTAAATGTATTAAATTTAAAATTAGTCTTTAAATCTTTGTATTTCGCAATAGACATTTTCATTCGCCGATAAATCATATTCAGTGTCATGATGGACACAATCTTACTTGTTAATGTCAATAATTGCAGCGAAACGAACAAGAATATAACAACAGTATGTAATCAAAGCTTTTATTGTCAGTAATATTATAGAATTACTTTTCATGATTGTCCTGTAATGGAAATAAATGATTTTTAATATATTTTAATAAGTGCATTATAGAAAGTATAAAATCTGAAGTAAAACTAGTTTGTGAAAAATAATTGTTATTTTTTGATAACAGAGATGTCTAATACAAGGGTGATTTGAAAAGTTCGCGATTTAATATATAAGTGATAATTGATCAATAAAAGCATTCGAGTACTAATTTACCAAGATTATTTACATAGATTTAAGAGGGGTACGATTGATTTGATCCTTCGATTTGTGCCTAAAAAAAACAAAATTATTTTTATATGCTGGAAAAGTTTTGTCTTCCATTTTTTGAGATGCTAAAGGCTCCTGCTAGTTTAATACATTTGAAAGAGTCGAACGATAACAGGAGAATTTTATATCAAACTTATTACTTTTAAATAAAAAATAATAACTTGATTTTTTATTTATTAGTATTGTTAATAAATAGTCCATATTCATTTTTATAATTTTTCTTAAATGAAATTGATATTTATAAAATATCTCTAATGTAACGCAAACAAATATAATATATGTAAATATATATATATATATATATGTATATATATATATATATATATATATATATATATATATATATATATGTATATGATTCAATAATCTAAAGTGGTTAATTAAATTGTTGTAGTAATTAAAACTTTGATTATGAATAATAATCAAATAGAATAAAATAATTATGAAATTAATAATAGCTATAAAACAACACCTGCATAAAATTCTAATAATTTGATTTCGAATAAAATTTCAATATATTATTTGATTTTATAATATAGGAATTAACCTTCACTTTGACAGAAACTCATTGCGTCATTTTAAAAAATATGTCGTCCTTAAAGAATCGAACGATCATAACTAACGTTCGTTAACAGCGTGTATGCGTAATTGACCATTTCGTTTCTTATAAAACACGAAACTACTATTTAAGAACGTGCCGTCGTCTAAATAGTACTATTTACAATCATTTCAAATACTTTGTTTCGTTTATTTATTAGAATGTGATTCGTACAATACGTGTTTAAATTAATATCATTTTAAATTTTAATACTTTGTTGCAATAATAACAAGTGGGCGTCATTGCGAATTACAATTAATTGATATTGTAGATCATGTAGATGCTTATGTATATATATATATATATATATATATATATATATATATATATATATATAAACACGTGACTCCGTGCCCAACCCACTCACCGATTGTTTCCAGTCGGATGCATGGATGATTTTCAATTAATTTTATTAAATATTATACGTTTGAATGGTATTTGTTAC
>CM068316.1:40589070-40691570 GCA_034766995.1 Acanthacorydalis orientalis
ATTCAAAACGAAACAAATTAAAAAAGTGAAATAAACAAAACTGAAAATGATAGAACTTTCAATTACAATAAATAATAATAATTACATTAGAGTTAATTATCTTTCAGTCATTAATTATGTGAGCGTTCATTTAATGATTGTGTATATTGAAAAATCAATATTGTGAATATGTAAATGCTTCATAAACAATGTTGGTTAGATATTTCGACTCATTTTCCTAAATTATAAACATGTATTTTTTGTCATTTGTCTGTACATATATATATATATATATATATATATATATATATATATATATATATAATGCAATTAATATGTGTTTGGAGATAAATTATTAAAGTGAATATATTAAATAAGAAGTTTTGTACAAGAAAAATGTTTAAACGACTGTTTTAAGTTTATATATGAGTGTCGTTTGATAAGTTTGGTAAATTTCTATTACATGGTCCCATCATTAATTTGGTAACGTCACGGCTATCAAGTGTGTCACTTTTCAAACTAGCATAGTCGAAATTTCAGCCAGAAGTGACGTTCACGTTCTACAGATGTTTGTAGCAAGCGTTGTAGCAGTTGCCATAAGACTTGAAAAAAACGAGTAGGCCTTTTGTGTTGATTCGTCATCGTGAATCAAATATGGATCCTCTGATACACACCTGTGTCGAAGCAGCAGTCAAGCAATAGAGAACGATTAGTGAGAGTGCACTGAAAAAAACGAAGACCGTTTTGTGCGCTTGGAAGTTGATGACCATTGTTTTTTTAGAATTCCTAAGGAATCATTCTGATCGACTACTTAACGAAAGGAAAAACGATAACAGCCTATTATGCAACACTATTGAACCGTTCGAAAGAAGAGCTGAAATAAAAATGGCCAATATTGGTGTATAAAAAAGCGTTCTTTTACCAGGACTCCTCGCCATCTTACTAATCAACCGTTACAATGGCAAAATTGCATGCATTAGGCTTCGAATTGATTTCTCATCCACCCTATACTTCGGACTTGTCTTCATACGGCTTTTCCTCTTCCCAAACTTTAATATTTGGCTCAGTGTAAAGAAATTTTCGTCGAATGAAGATGTTATTGCCACCGTCAATGCGTATTTTTCAGACTCGCTGTACCAAGTGTATAGTCCTCAAAAGAGACTATGTTGAGAAATAAAATCGATTTTTTCCAAAAAAACGGTGTTTAACTAACTTTTTTTACTGTACTTATCAAACAACCCGCGTATATACATACATATGTGTATGTGTATATATATATATATATATATACATAATTTAAAATAGTCATATCAAAATTTCATAGAATCCAATTCGGTTATAGCGAACATTGCGTTTCGGACAATATTTATTCATTATAACCGTTACTCGTTAGATTAATGACAATTAAATTTTACATAGATGTTATCTTCTTTATATAAATCATAATATAATTATAATTTATGTTTTGGATGAATTAATAAGCGAAACATTGTTAAATATATCATTAAATATATATAGCATTTAAAACTTAAATACTCTACTTGAATCCCTGTTCACTTTGGTTAATTAACTGTAGTAAAAAGTTTAAATTTGAAATATATATATATATATATATAAATTTGGCGATAAGCAGATCATTTACATTTAAAAAGAATTAGATTTACTACCATATAAAGAAAGAATAGTTTTCTTTGAGAGGATCTAATGTGCCTTTTATATATATATATATATATATATATATATATATATATATATATATATATATGTATATATGAAATGAATTTGTAAAAGCGATTGTTAAGTAAAGACTTAACTTACAGTGAAAAATTAGGGATACGTTCCATAATTTTCTAAAACCGCATAAAACGAAAGCAACACATCCAAACCAAGATGCTTTCTAGCAGACATTTAAAGTTTGTGGTTTTATTTCAGCGACAATAGAATATACAAAATGATTTAAACAGTCCAAAATAGATTTTTTCCAAATGTCAGTTACTGTTAATGACACTTTTATAAATTTATCCAATCTAATTGATTAGTGCGCTTAACATAATATTTTTTTAAAAGTAGCAATTATGCCTTGATCTAATGCTTGAATAATGCTCGTTGTATTGGGTAAAAAAAAACACTATTTGCACATTTGGATGTTACAAATGCGGATGACCTGGTGCATTGTCAACAATTAATAAAACTTTAAAATCGAGAACATTCTGCTTCATATAATTTATATAAAATATATAATACATAACTTCAAAACCGCATGAAAAATACGAGTATACGCATACAAAAGACTCGACTGTATATACCTGTCTACGTATTCAATGAAGTTTTTTTGGATGTTTGATTAAATAAAAATGTTTAAATATAGTTCTTACAGATTGATCAAAGAAATATTACCGTGAAAGAGTACATTAGTTGTTTAGTATCTCAAGACAATTATTATAAAATCCATATTATTCGAGATTACCCAACTCATAATTTAAAGACAAGTCAGTTTATCTTCCTGTATATAAATTATTGATTGCAATTTTACTGCAAAAAAACTTATTCATATTATCGAGTCATCTTTCCCTTGAGTTAAATACTAAATAAAAGAGCAATATAAAGTACCGATCCGTTATCTATATATATATATATATATATATATATGTGTGTGTGTGTATATGTATGTGTCTATGTTCAGTTATATTGAAATCTAAATACATTGATATCGTTATAATATTATCGTTGTAACAATAAAACGCCGAGAGAACGCACTCGGCTACCACATCCACTGTTTATCGGGAAATAAAGCGTGTTTTATTGGCCACGCTTCGCGTGTATCGTGCGTGGTAGATTTTTTTCTTGAGAAAAGGCTTGACCCAGGTCAGCAGCCTGGACGCCGTGTGGCCGATACGTACCAACCAGCTGCTAACGTCGAAGTTTTGCTTCGCTTCTCAACTCGACGAGGAATTTTATTGTTTGCGGAACTATTATTTGCCTTGACGACTCGTACTGCAATTCTATGTTGTCGAATCGATTTGTTATCGCTCGTTTATTATATATTTCTAGTCAGTTGTGTATATATCTCGACTTTATAAATGTTTGTGTGTATGCCTAATGATTTATGTACGATGTTGACCTCAACGGATATGCTTGCAGTTTTCCACGATTGAAATGTACATACATTGGGGTTGATCGAAATCGTACAGTCTCTTTTTTCTTATTAGATGTTTTCATTCCGCCGGATTCTTATCAAATATAAACATAATACAGTTAAGTATATATTTTCTTTTTTTTTACAATGATGACCTTATAGAGATCGTTACACGGTTTCCGTAATAAAAATTATAGCCCGAGTGCAGGTCTAGTTTCGATTATTCGATGTAGTGTTGAACGTAATACTATATTTTTAAATACTAATTCTATTTAAATAGCAGACACATTTGCATTTTATATGAAGATATCAACACGGATATTAATTTTACGATATCATCAATCTGAAATAATCAGGTGATTTTGATTAAATCAAGTTTAATTTCGAAACTGTTAGAATATATTTTGCATATTTAAGTAAATTTGAATATTTTTCTACTTTCATTTTATTTTCAATCTTAAAATTAGTTGTAGCCGAATGATTAGCACGTGAAACTGTTGATTAATAAACAACAAAATAAACGTTTTGCTTAATTCTTTTCCATAAAAATAAATACATATTATTTATTTTTTAATAGAAGTACATCAAGAAATATAGTACTTTAGTTTAAATAAAATTATTTTTTTGCAAAATACTAATCATGAATATTAATTCTAAATTTTGAAATACTTTTTTTTAAAACAAGACTACATTATCTTTAATTAATGTTCAGTAACCTACCATTTTGTCAGTAGCATAAAACAGATTTTGTAAAAAGCATGTACGAGGTCAGACAATTAAGTAATGCGACAAAATTCAAAAATCGAGTATATTTAAAAATTAAGGTACATCGCTGCGATCCCCTTCAAAGTAGTCCCCTCCCGCATCTATACACTTATTCCAGCGAGTTTTCCAGTTTTCGTAACAATTCTGGAACACTTCTTGTGGGACCTCTCCGAGTACCCTCGTCACAGATTCTTGGATATCTTAAACGAAGTCAAAATGTCGACCTTTGACGAATTTTTTCATATGGGGGAATAGGAAAAAGTCGCAGGGTGACATGTCCGGTGAATAGGGCGGTTGTGGTAACGTTGCGATGCCTTTAGACGCCAAAAACTGAGAGACACTGAACGCACTGTGACAGGAAGCATTGTCGTGATGCAGAACCCAAGTCTTCGCGATCTCTGGACGCACTCTGAGCACCCTTTTTCGTAATTTTTCGAGCACATTGCGGTAGAATACTTGATTTACGGTTTGTCCAGGTGGTACGAACTCTTTTTGAACCACCCCTTTGCTGTCGAAGAAGCAAATCAACATGGTTTTCACTTTGGACTTGCTCATTCTCGCCTTCTTCTCTCACGGCCTTTTTTAAAATCGGCATGCCACCGAAGCACCTGACTACGACTCAGGGCATCACTACCATACACTTTAAGCACTTTTTCATAAGTTTCTGTCGCGGTTTCGCCGAGTTTTGCACAAAATTTTATCGCGCACCGTTGCTCTAAATTTCTCTGTTCCATTTTCGTGACATGCACTACTCGCGCGTTGTTACAAAACACTAAACAGCTGGCGAAGAAATGATCGTACGAGGGTGGTCAAGGTCTCAATCGAGAGAGTATGGATCTGCTATTACGGTGGCGGAGTTACAGGTTCGCAGTGTTACCACAGGCCGAGAAAAAAATCGGTCGCATTACTTAATTGTCTGACCTCGTATGTTTGCGCTTGTTGAAATGTACATAGAGGAAATGATGTCATATATTTTTTGACATTAAAATTTCAGAAAAGGATTTACTCCTTCATGGATAATAATGTCTCTTTAACGCTTATACTTCACCTTTACAGTTACTATCTGAAAAATCTATCTTGTTTATACATTGCGATTTATTTTATAATACCTCTTAAACTTAACAAGCACGTTGTAAAACTGAAATATACTGTTACTTTAATTAAAAGTAATTTAACGACAACGAGATTAAGATAACAATAAATTAATCTTTGCTGTATCCTATTGGAGTATTGAACAATTTTTATCTTGTTCGCACTGTTTACCTAACTTAAAAATGTATTTCAGATTAGCATTCAAGAATGAGTTTTTAACTGTATTTCTTTATCGTAAAATGTATAATTTTAAAAAAAAAACCAATAGATGTGCTTCCTGAAAAGTACGTAGTGGCAATATTTGCGCATTTAAAATGCTAATACTAATTTTGATAGTAATTTGTAAGATAAAAACATAGCTTTACGACATCATTGAAATTCTTTTCCGTCCAAATATTTGACGGCACAAAATACGCACTGTTGATAAAAGGCTGTATTGTTGACAGTCGATTGATTGATGTGATTCGGTTTATTGTTGGTGGAGATTTTTTTTCTATTTTGCAGGTGTTTACTGCCGATATTTACCGTTCTGTTTACGATCGCTGTTTAGTATTCAATACGTTTTTCATTCGATATCAAATTATATGAGTTAAGTTCAGTATATTCAGACACGATAGAAGTGTTTTGAATAATTTGTCAATATTTTCTCAACCGCTTTTTTGTTCATTTTTATAGTCTAGCTCTAGGTTCATTAAATTTATAACCGTAATATTAGGCAAAAGTATTACTATTTTTATTTTTCTTTTCATAATTTTTATTAAATTTAATAAAAAAAGGAATTTATTTTAATTAAATACAGTTTGCATCTTAAATCAAAATATGAAACAGAGTCGGTATTTACAAGTTTTAACAAAAAATGTTCATATTATATTCAATTTTATTACATTATTTCATGCAAAACGATCATGTCAGTTCGATTTTATATACATACATATATATATATATATATATATATATATATATATATATATGTATATATGTATATATATATATATTTCTTAAAAAATCGATTCAGTAATTTATTAGTCGTAAATAGAAGAATTTAAAGAAATAAAATTAGTTTTTATGCATATTTATTCGTAAAAAATAGCAGTAACGAAATATATATTTTCTAAATATTTGTTTTTTTAAAAGTTATTAAAGTGATTGACCGTAATATAATAAAATAAGTAAATAATTTTTGAAGAGAGAGATGTTTGAAAATGATTTTACATCCAAATAAATATAATTATTGTTAACCGATTTTTTTTTATTTTAAAATTTAATAAAAATATGTAACTTAATTGAACACGAATCAGTAACAAGATTTTACATATAAGTACAAGCTTCAAAATGTAATTAAAAATAATATTACAAAGAAACTGTCTAGTCATCAGCCGTGTTAAATTACAGAGAATAACGTAATAGCCTGTAACTAAAATAAATATTATAAATAAATTACTTGCACTTAAGTCATGAGAGAATAATAACCGTTTAGAAGATCATATTTTGATAGAAGTTATGTGTAATGATAAAATATACAATCGTGGATATTTTATTTATTTTTAATTTAATATTTTTGTTTTCTTTTTTAAAAAAATGGATCTTCTTACTAAAAAAATATCGAAAAAAAATCCGAGTTTTTATGAAAATCAAATCTTATAGTTTTATTATATTTAAATATAGCTTAATAGCGTGATAAATGACAATAATGTTCCGGTTATTATGATTAACGATTCACGTCCCGAAGTCAGAGGACAATAGTCGTACATTAAGAGAAAAGCAGACCTAATATGGAATCTAATTATAAATTGACATTCTCATAGAATTACACTATAACGAATTCTTATTCCGTTATAACAAAAAATATACATACAACAACTATGACTTTTAAGTTCCTTAACTAATATATGGAATAATATATAATTTTCTTCAACATTCAGAAATATTATTTTATTTTGTTTTATAACAAAACGAAATTAACCCTTTGAAGCCAGGCGTGGATCTAGGAATCCATTAATGTTTTTCAAAGAAACTATTGTCTCACAGCTGTATCTTTTGGATGATATATATATAAAGGTCACTAATCTTTTTCTAATGAGACTAAATTTATAACCCTTTCTTTCATTAGAAAAAAATATGATCTTCCAAAATTCAGAAAAATCGACGTTTTTTTCAGTTGAAACCCTATAAAAATTCTAAATTTAAGAATTGGGTTGAATAATATTTTTATTCCAAAAGTTCATCATTGGAAGAAAGTGTATAAAAAATTTTGAGACTATGTTCTTCAGGTACATCAGAAAAAAAATTAAAATTCTGTATGCAGCGATATTTTTTGATTCATTGAAAAGTTAATTATCTCCTAATAAAAAATGACAAGAAAAAGAGTCAAATAGTACAAAAACTTTTGCTCCATATTTTCTATCTTACAACATATAACGTCATTTACTGCCTTGTAAATTATAAATGAATGAGTCTTGCTGACTACAAAGTCATATTGGCTTTAGATATTATTAAAAAAAGTTGCTCCAAATGCATCTTCTGCGAGAGGTCCAAATCCACATCAATCTAACCAACCTTTTCCGGAGAGAATACCCTTAAATCATGGTGAGCGAGCACAGTATATAGTTTGTAAAGTAAATTAAAGAAATCAACGTCCAGATACAAGATCTGACCGATGTGAAATCGTTTTGTGCATATTAGATCGGTTCAAAAATTTTTACACTCAACAGTAATGTTATTTCTACAAATTTTGAAGTGTAATCAATTTTTTCACTCCCAATTATATGTTTCCAATCAAGAGATTTATATTTCTCCAAATATTATCAACGATTTTCCATGATATATCAGATAGATGTGAAATTTCTAATGGATAATCTGAATTATCATATTTTTTGTTGTAGCCAACAAATTTGCTTTTTTTATTTTGATTACAATAAATGAATATTCAATTAATCGTAAAATATTTGCTAAAAAATGGTTAACACCCTTTCTCTTTCCCTGACTCCAAATCATTCTAATGGACTCCAAGAAACCTAATAAATTATATTTTAAATTATTTATACTATTACTATGTAACTCAATTTATTATTAATCGGCAAGAAGGTTTCGAACACCATTATATAGTCTTAAATAACAAATATTTTTTAACCGACAAATTTCTAATTTTTATTTTGTTTACTACAAAAGAATGTCTAGTTAATCGAAAAATATTTGTTAAAAAATTGTAGCACCCTCTCCCGACTCCAAGTGGTTAAATCAGAATTATTTATTTAAAAATGTATTTTTTTATATGCAGTTAAATTTTTTTAATCAAGAATGATACATGTATGAAGATGAATTCAATTTTAGATCAGTTATTTATCAGTTTTGTATAGGCACTAGCGTTTGACTTACTTACTTATCCAGTACTAGCATAGATATATATTTTTTTAATAATAAAAACTAAAAAAAAATATGAAGGTGATCATTTATAATAATTAACTAAGAACACTTTATACTTACACATGTTGAGTATTATTGTATTTCCTCAATTTTGTTAATTTTTTAATCTAATAAATATGATATTCTCAGTTTTTATTAAGAAATGTATGTATTTTATACCGAAATAAACTTTACACTAATAATTAAAAAGAAATACAATTATTAAGTTTTGTCATTCTTAAATAAATTAATTTAATTTAAGAACTAAATTAATAATTTAAAAAAAGTCTACTATTTAAAAAACTAAGACTATTTTCTTTATAGATATAACAAAATTATTTGAATTCTTTATTTTTTATATAAATCTGATAAAAAGAAATTATTTTTAATCACATCCCTTATTTTTGTTAATAAGCAATTATATTCAATAAAAAAAATCACATTGAAAGTTTTTCTTTTCATAATCAAATTGATGTTTTATTAGAAAATTTGTATAAAATATCCATTATAACATAAATTATTTTATACCATAAAATATAATATTCATGCAGTAAGAAAATAATATGAATTTTACTCTTTCAAAAACAATTTAAAATATAAAAAAAACATCTAAGACTTTATGTTCATCCTATTATCGATGTGTTGTTCGTGGCGCAATGTCAACATGATAGTATTCTACAAAGCATACCTAATAGTGATTTCAATGCTGGATTAAGAATGTCACGCTCATGTTTGAGCAACCTTTAGCCTCTATTAAATTTCTCATTTGGATCTAATCGTTTGTTAAATATTTGAATAGAATATTTACTTTGAGATGCATGTAACACGTTAACTATAGTTAATCTTGTATTTTCTTAAACATTCATTAATACATAATAAATTGCACATCAATGCATCATATGTTATAACAGTTCAGCGAAAACACACATAAATATCTACATTGATATATATATATATATATATATATATATATATATATATTTGCATAAATTTATATAAGTATTTTATGTAGCCCAGTAACATTTTAAATCGTCCCACGTTATGTACCTGATTAATATTTGTACACAATAATTTATATATATATATATATATAAATTATTGTATATATATATATATAAGAAAAAGACAAAAGGAAAGACTGGTATAATTTATAAAAGTATATTATTTTTTTCATTAAGTTAATGTTATAGATTGTTTATTTATTATTATACTCCTCATTTTTTTCTTATTTACAAATGTAAGTAAAAAAATCAAGTTTTTTCAAATAAAAGTATATCTTTTTAATCTTTATATTTGTTTTCTTCATTTTCATTTATTAAGTGGTAAACTAAATATATCAAATTTGATGAAAACTGCCTTTAAAAAATAATAAGACTCTATGGAATTTAAAATAAGTACCCATAATAATATATTTTTTGATAGCATAATAGAAACGGTGATGTTTTCTGTTATTCTAAATAACAATCTTGTTTATATTTAATAAAAAGTATGTGATATTTTACTATTAGCTTAAATACATTAAATACACACAGACATATATATATATATATATATATATATATATATATATATACACATAGATTCATATTTATAATTACTAATTATATTATACAACAACTAACAATTTTAAGTAATAACCAAATTTTACGATTAATTTAAGAAATTCTTGATTTAAAATACAATGATCGGTTGCTGTGTACAATGATTAATTTTGATATTTTTGGCAGTATAACAAACATGATGGAATTTCAATAAATATCATTTCTGGTAACACAATTTATAATTTTCATTAATTACGGGTATTATATTAGATTGATAGAAAAATAATTGCTCTTTTCGACCTTCAAATTCATATACATTTTTTAATTAAAGTGGTTTTAAGGGATCCAGAACAGTTGAATTACTAACGTTCAACTTTAATGCAAGCTCTCGAATTGTTATGTACGGTTTCTGATTCAACTAACGCCTTCAATTGGTCGTTATGATCTGAACAAGAACATCTGCAACCTTCTTTATCTTCAAAGCTCTCATATACAGTATGAAATTTCTGGAAACATCATAGCACCGTACGTTCCCTAACAGTACCCACACCAAAATCATCGTTTATTTTAAGAGCAGTTGCTTTATGCTGCTTTATCATCCGTTTTGAACCCATACAAAAATGTCTTTTATTTGCATCTTTTCCATCTTTACTTCAATAGCTCAGTTAGAAGCAAAATTAATAAAAAAATCAAAGTTGATGTTATCGAAATACAGACCGAAAATACCTGGATTATCCGGATTAATGGTATTATTTTTACTCCTGTTTTCGGTTTGATTTATTCCACGCTGATGTACTATTACTATAAATATTTCTGATCAGTGATAAAAATTGAATTTTAATATAATGGTGATTCAATTTTGAAACCATATTACATCTCGTTATTATATTTCTTTACCATTTTTAAAATAACTATATTTGAAACATACAGTCTATGTAAAAATATATAGTATTGTTTTATATTTTAATTCAGTTCTGGAGTTGTAATAGTAATATCTGTTCCGTTCGTCAATTTGTGCTTAACACTCAATTTAGTATTTGATAAATCAATTATTGAAGTCTTTAAATTCTATACCATTCACTAATGACTAATCCTCGATTTCATCATCAAACTATATAAATTATTAGTGACTGTCAATTTATCTATTTTTTAATACAGTATTAGTCACCAATACTTGATAATGTTCATATGTTCATATGTAAGTCAAATAAATAATTTACATTTACATACACACACACACACACACATATATATATATATATATATATATATATATATATATATATATATATATATATAATTTATAATTAAAAATTAGATTTTTAAAAATTAGATTCAAATAGTAATTTAAAAAAATTCAGTAATATTAAAGAAATAAAAAATGTAAAATAAGACATATATATATATATATATATATATATATATATATATACATGTGTATGTAAATATATGTATATCTTCAATGGAATATTTTCATTTTATTTACTAAAATTGTACTCTTCTTAGTACAATTTTAGTTTAAAAATACTTTAATTAAAATAATTCAATGCGAAATTAAAAAAAATATTTGAAAAATTATATTATTTAATTCCAATCTTATTTTAAATATTTTTGTATATAATTTTATGTTTATAATGCTCGACCAAATTGTTTAAATTCTGATAAAAATATATAATAAAAAACTAGCAACAATGTTGTTAACCTTTTAGTGCCAATCCCAGATTTTCTAGTTTTGTTTAATATAATTATAATATTTTTTATAAATCGTTATATAATGATCTCCCGGCTAATTAAAATTCATAAAATTAAGTTTATTATATAAAAATTCATCAGTATAAACCGTAACATCTGGGATCTCTAAGGAATCCCACAGGATCCCACATAACTTTCTCAGACACCGTGACATATTGGTTAATATAATAAACAAAACATGTTTATGAGAGAATAGTAAATGTATTTTAACGAATATGCATTAACATATTTTAAACTCATTGTAGTAGAGTATAATATTTTATTACTGATTTTGTTATCTTTTTATTGTCACCTCCCACTTGTATGGAATTTGGAATATGTAAATTTAACAAGTTTTTTATATCTCTACTCGTTTTGCAATATACTAAATGCATGTTTCTTTTCACACTTAATGCAGTTGAAATCAATTTAACAGCATTATTCATTAATTATCAATTTGATATGGTCGACACTGAATTATGATATCCTCCTACTTGTATTTTTATATATTTAAAATTGGATTCGGTTGATTAAAAAGAACACATTGTACAAATATTTGCATTCAATTTATTACTAGTGTGCAAAGAAAGAATATTGTTGTACGAATAAAAAAATATGTACACAAGTATTGAAATATTTTTTAAGGATATTTAATTTGTTTTTCGAACAAACAATCCATTTTGTAATTTATATAGTGAAATAGATTTTTTCAATTTCTGTTAGTGCTGTTTAATAAAACGCATTGATTGTGTTCAGAACATTGAATTGTAGTTATGTTTATTTTCTGAGTATAAATAACGTCTGGCATATTTATTACTTTGTCTCGAATAGCTTTAGCAAATAACAAGGATTATTTTCATAATGCTTGCAACATAATGGATTGAAAAAAGAAATCGTTTGAATGTTTTAGTAATTAAATATAATCGGTAATTTATAATTACAAATTTATTGCTTCACATTTTTTATAGTAAATTTAAAAGAAAATTTTTATTTTTAGTTTTAAATTATTTACAAAAAGTATCACATATTATCGATTTAGTTTTAAATAAAACTTATAGAAATTATAATAAACAAAAATTAGCGATTATCGATTATTAATTTAATAATTTTTATTTCTGATTAACTCAATACTTATGAAGAAATTATAATAGATTTGAATATTTTTTAAATTATAAACAATAATAGAATTAAAACTTATTCAACGCCTGTTTTCAAAAATAATACCTTTCTTTTTTGACTTATGTAACAATCCAAAGCACAAAAGAGAGTGCATAAAAAATAATGCATAAATCAGAATAAAATAAAGTGATATTTTTATAAAGATTTTTATTCTATCTTCTTTTATTATTATCATTTTAAATCTTTTTAAATACACAAAGGTATTTTCAATTTTCGCCTGATGATATCAATAACATTATTTTTAATAAAAAATGTAGAAGTTATAAAAAACGAGATCTCGAATTCCAAATAAGTATGACATCTATATTTGACATTTTAACCTTGTTTTATATAGATATTTTAAATAAAAATAAAGAAATCGCCTCTAATAATTAGTAATGGTTTCGTGTGATACCCTATATATATATATATATATATATATATATATATATATATATATATATATGTATATACATTCTTAATTTAGTTATTCTCCGAAATAGAAATAAAAACATATAATTTTTCAGTTATAAAAAAATATTTTGTCACATTTTGTAAATGAAAAAAAAAGGATTTTTAACATAAACTTACTTTTAAAAACATACTATCTGAATTTTACTATACAAAATTATAATTTCTTATTAAAATAACAATATGTAAGGAATAAAAAAAATGTTATAACGTTGACAAATAATTAAATGCAAGTGTCGCTTAACAAAAATGCATTGATTTCGATCAGTACAAAAGTTCGAGTAAATCCAAAAAAGGCAATCTTAATAACAACTTATTCTTCATAAACTATTGCAATTTTTTATAAATTTCTTCTCTGAACTTATTTAACAATAAAATTGACTTTCGAAGAATCGAAAGCTAACTACATACCTGTCAACGTTTAAATAGACGAGTTTAGTGGTGGTCATTACATCAACGCCGTAGGATATCTTCCTTATTGCTGTAACATGAACTTGCAGATTTAATGTGAATAATGTAATAATTATTCACACCAGACTACCATAGTGTCGTTCTATGTAAAATAAGATCAATGCTCGCAGAAACATGCTGAGAATATAAATTTAAAATAAACATATATATATATATATATATATATATATATATATATATACAGGAGATTATAAAAAAGTCCTTATTTTACGAAAAATTAAACTTTCTGACTAAAAAGATTACATTGATCGTTTTGTTCAACTTTATGATTAAATAGTAACAGGTCAACATCTTTTAAATATTCTGCAATTACCTGAATAGAAATTTTTGTAACCTTGATAGCAGGTACGCTTGTAAAAAACCGGGTTTCCCAGTAACTGTTATGCTTCCCAAATAAGAATTTAGTGATTACTTTGATATGCAATTAAAATATCAAAGTTTTTCTAACTTAATTCAGATCAAAAAATGTATGTATACGTTTGTCCATTTATATTTACATTACTCTCTTAAACTTATATTACATTGTGTTTGTAATTGTAAGTGAAAATAAGAAACTAATAAGTAAATAAAACAGTTTATAATTACGGTTAAAAGAAAAAAATTGCAAATAAATATACAACTGTAATTGAATGGTTAACATACCGATCTATTGAATATATTATCTTATTAAGTCTGATTGTTGCATGCGTTAACTTACGGTATAAAAATAGTTATATTGCATGCTTTCTAATCAATCTAAAAATAAAATAATATATATATATATATATATATAAATAAGTGATCATGTTTGTCTGTTCTTTGTATATTCCTACACTTGACCTATCGAGATCAAAATTTGCAAACTTACTTCTATCTATAATACTTTGCATATCTGAGAAAACATTGACCATTCCATTTTAAAAATATGGCAATTTTTCTACAATTACCCACATTTTTATTGTTCGAAAACAAAGAATTTGTATTTCATAAAATTAACTAACATCTCTGATATTCAATTTTATTGATAGTTTCGGAATAACAATGAAAATTCAAAGCAAGTGTAAAAGATATGAAAGGAATTTAAAATATTTCATGTATTTTTAATGTTGTGAACAAACGGATGTGTGTATTTACAACAATTTATTTATATTGTGATATCTGATATACGAAACGTCCCGAAATTTACCAAAAAATATATAAAAAATTAATTGAACAGAAATATTCAATAGTTTAAAGTATGTCACAAATATGTCTGAATAATATATGACAATGGTCCTCTGTCGTTCAAAAAAAACTATTATGAATATTTATCTTTATATATATATATATATATATACATACTTACCGCCCACTCGATATTTTTATACTCCATATTTAAATTTATGTTAGTATTAGTAATTAGAACTTTTAAATTTTGAGAATATTGAGCTATCTAAACCATTTAAATCTTCAACTATATTAATAAACATCTTTAGTTATCAAACATTTAAAAAATATAAAATAAGAGAAAATATATATAAGAAATAAAATATTCAATTGCACTGGCCAAAAAAATGATTCTTTTTCGGATTTCCGCAATTACTTGAACTGATTTTGAAAGAGGTCCTTCTTAGAAGAATTTCTATTATACTCATAAAGTTTATTCGGCTTTCTAAGATACTAACAAAAAAATATTGAAATTTTTATGTGCATTTAATGGCATTATACATATTTATATACTAATAATACGGATAATATTCATATACAGATTCATGAAAGATTTTTTTTATTTAAAAAAATATCTTTTATAAATAACATCTACCGATTCCTTCCTTAATTACAACAATAGTCCGGCAGCATTACAAGATTCCACTTGCCCTGCTAACGCCGCTCCATTTCCGAAATCTCATGATGGAACCGTTCTCCGTGCTCATCACTGAGATCGTACATTTTTTCTGGCAAAAAATCAAAATGAGATTATATCATGTGAACTTTCAATGACGTATTACAGCCCGCTACTCTAAATGCCTTCAAAATACCTTCCACTAATATTTTGTAATTTTCGTCGTTCTGTTTCCTAAGAAATTCTTAAAAACCACAACCATTGATCTCCATACTCTCTTTTATGATACATTTATTTTATCTTCGAAATTTGTATCTCGTATTAACTGGTTGATTGGAGGATAAATAAATATTCGATCTTTTACTTTGGCTCCAATTATTTTAGGGAACTTTTCCCGGAGACATTAGAATACTTCTCCTTCACGATTCAATGCCTTTACAAAGTTTTTCATCAAGCCTAACTTAATGCGAAGGACAGGTATTATGATTTTTTATATGTTTACTAAAAGAGATCCTTTACTAAAAGAGAAATGTTTTAATTTCCTATCGTGAAGAATTTTCTTTCCATCCAATCTCGTTTAAAATAATGGTTCGCTTTATCGCGATTATCCCATATACACAAGAAACAACAGTATTTGGCGTAACCTTATTGCATCCCTATAAATACCGCAATCACTTTAATATAAGCATAAATTCTCCAATATTATTTATAATTAATTTTCTCCAGCAATGTCTTTAGATTTTTCTACGAAATGCGAACCAACTGTGATTTTTTTATATTAGTTAAATACATTACTCTACCGGAGCTATTTAATCCCATTGTTGTTATTTCGGAGGCAAAAAATATGTTGGCCAGTATTATTACAAAATATATGATTACTTAGTTTTAAAACCATCAGCACATTTTATTATTAAAATATTTTTTTGTAAACTACCTTTGAAAATTTAAACTGATATGTTTTTTTTTTATCAATGATACATCATTATTAATGAAAACGAACCATAAGGTTGAATTTGAACTTGGTACATATTTTATTAATGCCATTCGTTCGATTGAAATGTATTTTTCAAATATAACTCGAAAATTATTCTATTTTCTTCTTATTTTCAAATTAAATTCAGTACATTTAAAAATGATCATCCTGTTTTTCTCATCAAAACCAGACGATTACATGCTTGGTCAAAATAACACTTCCCGTCCAGGTGGATGTTATGTTTGTATGTATATGTATGTATATATATATATATATATATATATATATATATATATATATATATATATATATATATATATATAATGATTACAATAAGCGTTGCCATGAGCGAAAACTGTCGCTATTAATTGCCAGTATGGTAACTGTTCTATTATGTAGAACCGCATCGTTACACAAATACATACATATTTCATAGCTCAACTAAGATTATATGCATTAACGATAGCACACGGCTACAGATACTCCATGCCATCATAAATATTCGAAATGGTCACGACTTCGAACAACCTATGATGAGATATATACTAGTCTGCCGGTTTTATATCTTGTTTGTTTTACACATTTTGTAATGTGGCCATGTATGCGATATTGTACGCCGATCGATTTAAATTTAATATTTTCCCATATTATATACATACAATAGTAATATATTGAAAATATTCACTAATCGCGTCCTCGAGTGTTTCCATTTTAACGCCAGTATAATAACTATAAATAACATTATTTTATTTATTCGAATATTGTATCTTGAGGTGTAAAAAAGTGAAGAACACTAAAACTCATCGAGTAAATGCGTTCGTACAATTTTTTTATAATAAGGTTTAACATTTGATTTCTTTCAGGTATTATAAATATAGATAGCACACTTAAAATTCATATAATTTTTTAATGACTCAAATGTTCTTTCTTATTTGTAAATATTTATATATTCATATTTTTTATTATGTAACATTATGTCTAGTCATAGGAAACTTACCAACAGCTTTTTAGTTTTTTCTGACGTAATAATATTTTGTATATTTCTTTTTTATTAATGTATCTTAAATATTAAGATTAATATAAAGTGCCAGATTCACGCCTATTTATTATGATTAAGGAAGAAGAATAAACACATGTTACAAGTAAATGAATATTTTTAAATAACAAAGGCTGGAAATATAAACAACTTACGTTTCAGTAAATAAATGTAGTGTCATGGAAATATTAAAGCACAAGTGGCTACTGCTGGTATGAATATAAATTAAATATATCATGTTTCGTATGTGTAAATGTGTACACTATCGCGAAACATCTGAAAAAAAATCACTACACAAAACCGTGCAGTTGTGTACCACTGGCTAGCGGTTCTTACTGTTCTGTATGATAATTTATCATCGTTTACTATGTGAATGAAATCTTGTTAAGTAGGGAAATGACGGTGATAATGTAAAACCAGTAGTACGACCATGTACGGGGTACACGATGATGGTAAGTGATACATTGCCTTGTTAGTGTCTTGTATTAATCATACTAATCTCATTTTTTTCCGCAAAATGTACATTGATGCGTACAACTTAATTAATTATTTTAAATTATGGAGTTTCAATATCGTATAACAAGTATATTCACAGTTACTATAATTAAATGTAGTCTAGATTTTCCACCTAAGTTTACAAATACCAAGAATGGCATGTACATATACATATATACATACATATATATATATATATATATATATATATATATATATATAAATTCACAAAAATTATAAAGTATTATATTTTAATTAATAAATTGTTTCTCAGGTAGTTACAACAATTAAAACCATTAAAATTTAATACAATATTAAAAACCATTTGTTAATGACATAATTAGTAAATATTTAATTTTTGTTTTTAGTTTTTTAAAAGGGTGATAAATAGAAAATAGATAAACTGGTGCATCTCTGTTTTTCTATTTATATATAAAATCAAAATTATTCACAAAAAATTCGATGACGTCGACTTATTTATCCATGACGTCGAGGTTTCTATAGTTTGAAAAGTGACACTATTACCAAATGAATGGTGGCGCTATATTATAGAAATTTACCAAACATATCAAACGACCCACGTTTATATTTACCTAATTGATCACCCTATATATACCTTCACCTACTTAGTATATATCGATTCTTATTCCCAGTTAATTGACAACAAGAGGCTCAATATCTTGTTGAAAATTTCTACGTAACTAACATTTTATTTGTTTAAAACAATTTTATTCGATTTTCATTATTTTCTTTCTATGTGAAAACATTTGAAAAAAAAACGATTTGTACAAATACCACTATTATGATTTTTAAGAGTGCTAAAAAAATAGTTTTTTACACTGTAGTTAGAATTTTGATAAAAATAATGATATTTCCATCAAAATGCACACAAACTATTATCTAAAGGAACAATATTCAGTACTTTAATCAGAAAAAAAATTAGGATATGTGAACTGTAAAAATTAATTTATGAACAAATATTTTAAAATCTTTTTAAGTCAAGAAACTTTCACAAGAATGACCTTTTAATGTTTGAAAAACTATAATAAATAGTTATAGTTAATAATGATATACATGTTGATAAATAGTATAAGGGTTTTTTAAACAGACATTTTTAATGATAAATTTTCTTATAATTTATGCATCATCTCAATGTAATAAAACATGAATATAAGAAAAGCATTCTACATCCTAACGTTGACACCTATCCGCTTTAATAACATTTATTACATTTTATTTTCTTGAACAATTAAAAAAGTATTAATATATATATATATATATATATATATATATATATATATATATATGGATGTATGTGCGCGTGTGTATATATCTGCTTATATGTGTTTAATATATAAATGTATTTGCTTACAGTTAAAGTATTTGAAGCTCATCTTTTTTTCTGACGCGCGAATTCGTAAAAAATTAAGTGCCTCGTAAATCTTCAAATCTCAACTTAAAGATTTACGACAATCTTTGTTAGCAATCAAACATTATACAAAGTAACGCCCTGTAACGTCAATTGTAAAATAACGGAACGTTTTATTTGTACCGGATATATAAATTTTATTAATCGTCGATTAATATATATATATATATATATATATATATATATATAAATGTTAACTGTTTTAACTGTATATTTGTTTTTGAAATCAAAATATTTTCCGTTTCGATTAAATACCTGTACTTTTTATATTAAAATGTCTTATTTATATATTCTTTACCACGAAGAAAAAAAAATAAAAAAGTGCTAAAATACGTTAATTTGAAAGATCAGATAAATTATTATTTTAATTAATTCATTTAATATTGTTAACAAATTAAACTTGGCATGTGGATTAAAATCGCTATTAGAATGTGTTGGTTAGATGCCGACATTCCTAAAATAATTTTAATTTTATAAAAAATGTAAGTGTATAAAATTATTTTTAATGATTTTTATATATCATTCTATTTAAAAATATATTTGAAAATGTTGCTCTATTTAATAAATGACCTGACTTGTAACCTCATTGTATTGGGTTGGTAGGAAAATAATTACTGTTTTTGTTTTCTGAATTTTATCCTTATTTCTTTTCAATGAAAATGTCATTTTATTCTGTTCATGTTAATATCAACTAAATATATTTTTTAATTATCATTTTATAATAGACTATATATATATATATATATATATATATATATATATTAGGTTGGTAAGAAAATGATTACGGTTTTTGTTTTCTGAAATCTAACCACATTGTTTTCAATGAAAGTATCATTTTATTATGTTTATGTCAATATTATTTTAAAGTACATTTTTAGTCACTATTTCGGTAACATCGAGTTGATTTTATTATTAATTTTACTTCAAATTGTGCTATTGCATTAAAGATGGAAAAGAAACAAATAAGATCGTTTTTTTGTATGAGTTCGAAACGGGTGGTAAAGCAGCAGAAACTGCTAGTAAACTAAATGATATTTTTGGTGTGGGTACTGTTAAGGAACGTACGATACAATGGTGGTTCCAAAAATTTCATGCTGGGGATGAAAGCTTTGTAGATGAAGAAGGTCGCGATCGTCCTTATTCAGTTTATAACGACCAACTAAAGGCGTTAGTTGAAACAGAACCACGCACAATTCGAGTGCTTGCACAAAAGATAGGCACCCGTCATTAAACAGTTCTGGACCATTTAAAACGCTTGAAATTAATATATATATATATATATACATATATATATATATATATGAATTTAAAGTTCATAAACCGCAATTATTTTTCAACCAACCTAATACTTTTTGAATGTTTGTACTTAAAACTATCCTCGTATTTCTTTTCTTTGTAAATTAAATTTTATTTAAAAGAAGCATAAGAAAATAAAACCCAATTTTAGATTGGAATTTTATCAATTTGTTTCTGAATATCAGTAATAAGAAGAAATTATACCCATTTTTCTCGGTTATTCAAACTAAACAATCTTTAATAGAAAGTACCGTAGAATTATTCTGAACAAATATTTTTATATTGCCGGTATTTTCAGTATCTCTATTGTTTAATCTGTTTACAATCTCACACCATTGTGTGCATGTACAATTTAATATGATTTACGTTGATAATAACGTTTGGATGATCGTTATACATGTTTGACAGCCGGCGGTAACGTGGTGTCTCTCTAATAAGCTTATTATCTGGACGCTACATGACAGCTGGTACTCATATAAATAATATACTTTGTTACAATTGAACTGAGTTTTATATATATATATATATATATATATATATATATATATATATATATATATATATATATGAGAGAGATAATATAAACTAGATGGTACTTGTATTATTTTATATATTTAAAAATATAATTGAGAATAATTTACATACTTGTAATACAAAACTGGAGTGTGTGTTGAACTTGTCCCTCTTTATATCCATATTCTTGGAAAATGTTTCATTTGACTGATACAAATGTATTTAATGCATAAATATATTAAGAGTATTCACGAAGCTGTATATACACATGTACAGGGTTTTCCAATAAAGAAGCATTTTTTTTAATTTGAAATTAAACACAGAATTCGCGCTGAAATTTCAAGTTTGTTTGTTGTAAATAATAGTTGATGGTATGCCATTTATAAATGAAAAATAATATCTTGTGTGACCGCCGCGTACTTTCTTACAAGTAACCATTCTTTTGCTAAAATTTTCGATAAAATCCCTACATAATTGCGCACAGTGCGCACCAAACAGTCATCCTTTCTGTATGTAGTCGCTTCTCAATGATCGCCCTCGTATTTTATTCACCCCAGATTTGGAAGTTTTGTTTGTTAACATAGCCAAAGTGTTCGAAATTAGCGTCATTTTTAAAGAAGAATTTTTCAGAAGAGCCGTGTTATTATTCCAATATCCAATTAACAAATCTCCGACACAGTGAATGATCTGTTGGCTTCTAAAATCTTGTATTAATTGAACCTTATAAGTCGTCAGGAATAAATTCTTATACAAAATACGCCATGTGGTCGTTTGTAAAAGGCCCAGTTTCTGTGAATGTCATAGAATCAAATTCCTAGCTCTTCTGATACATCCTTTCACGAACCAAATTAATAATTTTCTTCAGAACGAGCACTACGAACATGTTTTAATGTTTCTTTATCTTTAACCGATCTGTTCAGTCTCCAAATTTACTCACTAATCGAAAAGTTGTTGATCCTGATGAACGAGTATATCGAGAATAAATATCGCGTTATTTACGAAATGTATTTTTTATAGAACAACCATTTCCATATTGTATTATTTCAATGCGTTGTTTTGTTATATACAAAACCGTAATTAAAAATGGTAATGTCAAAACTCAACAAATATCAAAAAAATAAAACGGTCATTTTGAAATTTGTGAAATATAATCTCTTAAAAAATTGCGTCCCTATTGGAAAACCATTTAGTGTCCACTTTTTATAATTCAATACTTATCTGTGGTTGGTTAAGCTATGTACTCAGCTTACTTCTACTACAAAAATCAACATGGAGAAAAAACAAAATATAAAGGAAAATATGTAACATTGTTTTGTATCGAATTTTTTGTTTGAAATTAAAAGTGTAAACGTTTCAATTAAAAACCATGGATTATGGTTATTTAAACATTTAATACAGTGAATTCCGCTTATTATGATCACTTTGTGACTTGCAATTTTTGATAACTATAACCGGCTGATAACATTAAACAGAGTATAAAAATTGTCATTATTGAACTCAATTTATTACAAGGAATTTATGACATTTGTACAATTTAAATTTATCACAAACTGTACACTTAATATAACGTTAAATATTTAAATATGCTACATTTCTTATAAACTACTATTTTTGAAAACAAACACATTATAATATTTATTTGAAAATCTTATCAAGTGTTGTCTGTCGATTGTCTGCACCGACTGATTAAGATAACAATAACCAATTGATAACATTATCCGTGATTATAATAACCGGATTTCACTGTATTAATATGAATGTTAAAAATTGGTGTTTTTTAGTA
Source organism: Acanthacorydalis orientalis (assembly GCA_034766995.1). NCBI lineage: Eukaryota > Metazoa > Arthropoda > Insecta > Megaloptera > Corydalidae > Acanthacorydalis > Acanthacorydalis orientalis. The sequence goes on from CM068316.1 coordinate 40,612,143, forward strand.
TATATAAAATTATTTGTAGATGAAGAAGAGATTGTCTAACTTATTGATGATCTTGTCGATTGAACAAAAAAGTGCAAATACCTTTAAGATACTATACTTTATATTTGGTACCTATGGTATCAAATATTAACATTGTACAATATACAAACTAGATAACATTCATTAATTTAGTTTAAGCTGCTTCCTTTGAATAGAATCGCTTACTTTCATCGAAAAGAATCGACTTTTTCGTACACGCGAAGCGAAAAGAGATTTTAGAATATTGAACCTGTAAAGTCTAAATTTCTTTGTCACCAACAATTTCAAATAAAATAAAAAGTGATAATGTTTAAGAAGAGTAGATGTATAGAAAGTGATAAGCATGTATAATCGGCGCAGTAATCTGAATATAGGGATCATTTGTGGCCTCGCGCAAATAATGCTGGATTCATCGCATTTTTTTTAGGAAGTAGCACACAATAAATCTTTTATCCAAAGATCTTTTCTAAACTTACATAAATATTAATCGTTTTTCTACAAAACATGTTTTTATTCTGCATTTTAATTAACATAACAATCAAGTGTTTTTTTATCCGGTAGATACGTTCCACAGAAAACCGCATATAAAAATATCTCACAAAAAAGATATAATTATGTTGAAAAATTAGAGATATGTTCCATAATTTTCTAAAACCGCGTAAAACTAAATCAATGAGTTAAAATAAATCCAAAAAAATTATAAAAATTCAGGAAAATAATAAAGCCTAAAAAATTTCTTCGAAAATCTAAAATAAATTGATATAAAATTAAAATAAGTTTGTTTTGAAACTATTCATTTAATTTTACTGAAAAGTAACAATTCTTTTTAAATTTTGTCATCAGAATCATCGTCACTATCTAATAATGTTCGGTACCATTTGCGAACTTGTGAAAAAACACTTTCATCACTAGAAGAGATAGTCAGCACATCAAATCTGCATGATAAAAACAGTGGTTCTTCACAAAGAGAATAGCTTCAACTTCATCCTCGTTTTGTATTGATTTTTTTCCTTTGACAATATAATCAGTGATTAAACTTTGAGATGATGATTTTACTATTTTTTAATGCAATTCGCGATATCTATACATACAATTCTTTGGCTCACGTTGGAATTTGAAGACTCGTTCAGAATTTGTATCATTAACAAGAAAATGATTTTCCAATTTATTGCAAAGTTAAAGATCTACTAGTATTATATTTACAGTGATGAAGATAGGTTTTTCTTCCGCTTCACTATCGTTTTCTGGATCTTCGACGATATCTAAAGTTATACCAATAATATCATTGTCACTTAAGGAATTATCCACAAGAAATTCATCGACATCATTCTGTCTAAATATATCAAAACCTTCTCCATTAATTTCATATGCCAAAGTAATGATTTCAACTGATAATGTCGATGTTTGAATGGTTACACTGTTTGCAACACATCTAGGCCAAGCTGCTTTCTAGCAAGTATTTAAAGTTTGTGGTCTTATTTCAGTGATAATAGCATATACAGCATGATTTAAACAGTCCACAATAGATTTTTTTCCAAATGACGGTTGCTGTTAATGACACATTTTCTAGTTTATCCAAATTAAATTGATAAGTGCACTTAATGAAATATTTTTTAAAAGTAGCAATTATGCCTTGATCTAATGCCTGAATAATTCTTATTGTATTAGGTGGAAGAAACACTACCTGCACATTTGGATGTTCCAAATGTGGATCATCTGATGCATTGTCAACAATTAATAGAACTTTCAAATCGAGAGCTTTCTGCTTCACATAATTTGCATGAAATATGCACCTCATAATTTTAAAACCGCATCGAAAAGATACGCATAAAAAAGACACGACTGTATAATAAAAATGAAAATAAATATTCAATTTTTAATTATGTCAAGTCAAAAATGCTGACATGTATATCATGAATGAAGAAAAGTATTCATTTATTAAAAATGACAGTTCAATCACAATAATTCTATTAGAGACGTAGGTTTCTGGCATGTTATCTTTCCTTAATAAAACGTTAAATATGCATCAATACTGACAAGTTTACCCAATGAGGAAAATAACACGAAAGTAATAAAATAAAATAAAAAATGTGAAATAGGATAAAAATATGATAACACTAATAAAATGAAAACACTTATTGCATCCGGTTCTAAAAGAAAATGGAGAAAGTTTACGACAACAACTGTCCTGTATTAAGAAATTAATGGGGGAAAGGAATTTATGAGACAGCTTATAGATATGTAAGTCTGGATAGCGAAGGTTAATATAAATATTTTTTAAGATTTAAACTTGACTCAATATATATATATATATATATATATATATATATATATATATATAGAGTCTCATTGGAAAATAAAAAGGATTTGTATCGATATGATTATTGTAGTTGCACGAAGAGAAGAATATGTTCGCAATAAAAAGAAGATAAAAAGTTGCAACCTCTAGACTTGATTTACCACAATACTTAACTTCTCTAGTTGTAATTTAATACACTACCGATAGCCTTGATTGATTTATAGCGCCTGATGTTATACGAGAAATTCTTGTGTAATAATAAACGCGAATATCTTCGTTAGCTATTCTAGAGCAAACGTGATTTATTATTAATTGCATATCAACTAGTCCCTTAATGTACTCGATACAAACAGATTTTCATATATGAATATCACTCAGTTAAATTTGTTGATTATGTACAGATCATATAATCTTGTATGAAAAATAATTACTTGGAATGTAGAGCGATAAATTAATCATTGGCAGACAATCAATTACCTGTAAAAGTTCACATGCTTCAGATTCTGTAAATTTATGTAAATATATATATATATATATATATATATATATATATATATATATATGTTTTTATTTTCAAGTTACTCTTTCAACTCGAATACTATTTGTTGCATCTTTTTAAAATTCCATTACAATAATTTATTTTTCAAACTGTTTATATTTATATTACAGAACTGTTACCATCATAAATAACTTCTATTGTTTGCAATTTTAAAGTGTTTAATTCTAATCTAACGTATCAATAAGTTGATTTGTGAGTGTATGAAGTAAAGTTGTAATATTTTGTTCTTAAAGCTATACTTTTTACTAACCAAAATTATAAAACGTATGATGTAAAAGACAAAAATTAAAAATATATATCGGAAAATTCGTATAAATCTTTTAAATAATCAATTAATTTTATTAAATTTCAAGTTAAAACACAGATAAGTTTTAAAAGTTGATTAAAATTTAAATAATATATATATATATATATATATATATATATATAAATTCTTTTCATTCTTCTCCGATAAGAAGATAAAAGATAAAATCATGGAGAATCATTGGGAGAATCTTCCTAATGGATTTACCTTGATGATTAAAAACGTTTCTACTCGTGAAAAAAATCGTTCTTATAAGCGCGTTTCCACCGTAACCTTCAACAATTTTGCCATAAAAAAATTTCTCCTTTCAAAAAGTGTGTTTTCTCCCTCTAATATGACGGTCTGGCTAAACATCTGCCACGAGCCCTCTAGTGAAATAATATACAATTTCTAAACTTATGGATAAAATACAGATAAAAAAATTGATACGAATGTATGGAATTTAATATTTAAATAATATTATAGATTGAAATACCACGTTTTAACGCCTTTTATTGTTTTGATATAACAGAATAATATGAAATTTACAAAAATAGTCATAAAAGGTAATTGTGCAATTTTAACAAGTATGATTATAAATTGTAATTAAATATATACAAATATTATGAATTATATTTTTTTCATAGTATCAGTTAATATTTTTTAAACCGTTTTCTATTAAAAAATATGTAATGATTTGATGAAGTTTTTTTCAGTTTTTCAAACAATTGATTACTCATTAAGTGCTTCAATACTTGAGTGAAATTAATTAATAAAAGCATTATATTTTTAATACACATCCATACATAAATCCATATGTATATATATATATATATATATATATATATATATATATATATCCATGCAGAGAATCCTATTCTTCTTTAATTTTATATAAAATAGTTTATCTTTATTTAGTAATTATTTAAATGTATAATTGGAATGAAGACTACTACAATACAACATTTTTATCTCTTGTGGAATCATATAATACAAAAACAGATTCAAATATATACATATATATATATATATATATATATAATGTTTCATATCTATTTTTTAATATATTCATAAAAGTTTGACATTTTTTTAATCTCTATTTTTTATCATTTGCAAAGATGGTTGTAGTCGAATAGCTAGTATATCAGTCTGCCAACTGATACGTCTGAGCTCAAGTTCAAGCTTCCGTCATATGTCATCTTTTAATAAAAGACCGATTGTCTCGTACGATTAACGATTATAAAACTTGATATTTAAAATGAAATATGTTGCTATGTATAAAATAGATCATCTTTCGTGAAAAAGTATGGTTATTATAAAATTATTAATTTATAAAATAAACAAATTGAAAAATTAATATATTTTTTGTTAAGATATATGTTAGGCACAATGCAGTTCTAATACTGGCTTAAATGACTATCACAAATTAAGTACTTTTTTTGTACCATATAAATAGTGTCATATTTTTTAAACAGTGGTTTACAACATCTGTAATATAAATAATTGTCAAAATAGTCAAAAAAGTAGAGAAAACTGAACTGTTTGATATATGTTAAAAAAATATTTAGATACAAGTATTAGTGATACATAGAGAAGATTCAGTTTTTAAATAGTTAGATTTTTCTCATCCTTGTCTCTCTAAAAATAATTCTTTTAGTATCAAAATGCGTATAAACAACAATTAAAAACGATCAATAATCACGATTAACCATTCAGAGGTTGGCTGGTTATTGGGGTTTTACTGTGCTTCAACAGATGAGGTCATTATCTCCCGTTAAACATTCAGAACAAATGTGGTGTGTGAGGTAAGAAAAGGAATTAATTTATGAAAATAGATTTTATCAAAATACTGTTCTGATACTGTGGTTAAATTCACTTTCACAACTTCTTTTTTACCCCCACGGGATGCTAATGACAGTTGTCCACACGGGGTTAAACCCCAAATATGTAGATTTTCACCCAACAAACTGGAAAAAAATTCTAATTAAAAAAATTCAATAAATTATTGAATATCATTTTTTATTGTCGATTTTGCGCTATTTGATTGCAATACGCCCTCTATCAGAATGCAAAGGTATAAAAAAATTGTAGGCTGTAAGATGAAAAATTAATTCATTTGTTAAAATATATCTTTAGATTCAATTGGAACTATTATATTTTATACATAATTAAAATTTACAAAAAATTAAAAATATTGGTTTAGAACAAAAATAATTGCAATTTTTTTCATTTTAAATTTGGCACCAATTTTTCTAGTTACCGTTATCTTTTTTTATAGTCATATGATACATCATTGTGAACAATAAAATTAACACTACCGATTTCAGCTTATGTCTACTGTTTTCATTCTTTAGTATTGTTGGATATAACCTCTTAAATTAGTCATGGAAAAAGGCAAATTTTTGCAATTGTTGTATGTGTTTAAATTGGGACGAAAAATAACAGAAACTGCTTGGAATATCAAATTTGTTTTGGCGAAGAGATAAATTACAAAAATGTAAGAGAATTTGCATCGTTTACAACCAGCATTAGAGTCAATCGAAGAGGATCAATTCTTCTACATGGCAACGCCCAAACACACGTCTCACAAATGCCTTTAAAAAAATTAAATGAACTGGGTTTTAAAACCTTACCGCACCCACTTTATTCTTCAGACCTGTTTTCGACAGATTATCATTTTTTTAAAAATTTGAGTAATTCCCTACGAGAAAAGGTTTTCAAAGATCAAACATCACCTCAAAGCGCTTTCGATGAATTCATTAATTCCAGGACTCCGGAATTCTATCTTGTAAGAATAAACAAACTTGTTTCCTGTTGTGAGAAATATGTGTAGGCTAATAGTTTTTATTTTGATTAATAAGTATAATTTTTAACTGATATATGTGTCTATATACTCGATACGAAAAACCGCAATTATTTTTGAACCAACCTAATATATATATATATATATATATATATATATATATAAAAGTTATATATAAAAATCCAATTGAAAATTCAGAACTAAAATAAAGATATTTACCTGTTATGTAATTTTAATTTACATACATTTTTATTTAAAAAATAATTGTGTTCTTATCATGTTCGTTCAAATATATATAAACTTTACTTAAAGAATTGCAAATCCCTTGCAGAGAAAAAACAAACTTGTAAATTTACAAACATAAATTTAAATTAAATATATACTCAAACACTAATTTTCCGTTGGGAGAACTGTGTGCAGGCCAATGGTCTTTATTTTAATTAATAAATATAATTTTTCACTAATATATGCGTCTTTATATTCAATACGTAAAAACCGTAATTATTTTTGCACCAACCTAATATAACTGTATATATCTTGTTTATATATATATACATGTTTACATGTATATATATAAATATATATATATATATATATATATATATATATATATATATATATATATATATATATACAAACATATAAGTGATGTTTTTTTAATTATCAAAACATCGTCACAATAATAATATTCGTTCGATAATAATTTATATGCACATGTTCGTTTATGCTAATACCATAGATACAAATATGTGAATATAAATATTTAAATAAATCCAAACTGGCATAAAAATAGAACTGGAAATTTCTATACTTCATCGCCTGTCAAACCCGCCGCCATATTGTGACATAACGAATGGACGTTCTTGATAACATAAAAGTTATACAAACTCTCATCAACATTATCCGACTAAAAGAATAAACGAACAGACCGAATAAAACGACATGCTTTTCCATCAAAGTCGATAAATAATGCGAGAACATGAGTTGTCCGTTGCAGTATAAAAAAAATGAAATAATCTAGTCGAAGAAGCGATTTAATATCTATTTATAACGAGGCCCATCAAGACGATGTTGCTGATGAAGCTTGGACATTTCGCTTGTCGGTCATATCACGTTAGTGCGTCTGGCTGGACCGGATTCCTTGACGAAGATCTTCGACAAAAACTTGACAAGAACGCGCTGATTCCACCATGTCCACATTGCATGTATCTCTCGTCTCGGCGTATTCTAGGATTCATAGTTCGCGAAATGTAACTGTTTAGTAATTCTCTCTCTGAATGCTGCTCTTAATTACAAAATAAAACTGCTTAATTGTTTATAAGAATGCGAATCTTAACATATTACCTTGATATCGCCACAGTCGTTTATTTATATCAATATATTTTATATTTATTTACTCTTATTACAATGTTAAGAACTCGACTGTTGAGTATTCTTTAGAGCTTTTATGCGTTTGACTAGTGTTAAATTACACTGACAATTATACAAATAAATTACACCAGTAAATACACTCATATATATATATATATATATATATATATATATATATATATATATAAATGATAAATTATTTTAAACTTGCTATAAATGTGATAATTTACGATCGTTTGTCCACAATCCATACGTCAGTTATAAAAGTCTATTTTTCACAAATAATATGAAATATTTCTTCAATTTATTCTTGTTATATGTACACTATATTTGTATTTCACACGGATGTTGCAATTAAATATTTATGTACAATGTAAATAACGTATGAAACTTGATATATTTTCAATTAAACAACGATTAATAAAATAAATGTATTTAGATTATTATAATCAATTTAAAATAATTGAACAGTATCTCAGTAAACAAATAACAAAAAGAGAAATATATTGTTTGCAACAAAATTTAGATACAAATTAAATTACAAAAATAAATAAAAACACTGATAATTTAAAAATAGTATGATTACAATATCGTTTTTACTACTCCAGCTAAAATCCTTTTCAAAAAATCACTTTTCACTTACCTCGCAAACCTCATAGTATTTTTCTGATCAAAAATATTCAATAATTGATTATTGATGGTTTTCAATTTTTGCTTATAAACATTTTATTACCAGTATCATTATTATTAGAGCATTCAGATAAAAATATTCTCTAAAATTATATATACAGTGTGTATTTATATGTTTATAAAAAAAAGAAATTGAGAATTCATTTAATTTGTGAAAATGGAATTTTAAATAAATTGTAATATCTGTGTTTTATAAATTCAAAAATTATCTCTTTCTCTCTCTCTCTCTCTATATATATACATATATATATATATATATATATATATATATATATATATATATAATATTTTTAATGAGTTTCCAACTGAGTGAAAGTACGAAACGTTCCTCAACAAATAACGAATTGATATGCCCACGCAATTGAAATAACCACAACATTGCATGATCTAACTGAAGTTTTATTTTTAATTGAACTCTGTATTGACCCTTCCGCGACAAAACGTATAATAAACCATTGATAACAGTTTTCAATACAAATTAAAACTAATGAACTGGTTTTCATTACAAAATATCTCTACGAGCATTAATTTGTATGTCGCTGATTTCAGTGACGATATTCAATTGGCATGTTAAACCTTAAGTAATTAGTTCTGTGGTCAAACTTATCATTAATGTAATTTAATTTTTAAAGTCTAATAAATAACACACCTTCTTATGATTTCATTTGATATCGTATCAATATTATCAACGCAGATTGTAAGATATAATAAATTGGTTTAAATCTCAATTATAATTAAATAATTATAGGTGGATAGGTCGAGATACACACACACACATTTATATATATATATATATATATATATATATATGTGTGTGTGTGTGTGTGTGTCTTATGTTATTAAACTAGAATTTTTTTACATAATATTTCGTCATTATTGTTATGAATCATCGTGATCCATTAGTTGAATATATATATATATATATATATATATATATATATATATATATATATATATATATATATATATATATATATATACTTATATACATATATACATCTGAGTGTGAATATTTTATTAAAAAAGTAATTAAAAGCAATTTTCAACGATCTATATATATATATATATATATATATATATATATATATATATATATATATATATATATGTATATATATAAATATATATATATATATAAATATATATATATATATATATACATATATATATATATATATATATATATATATATATATATATATGTATCTTTTTTGAAAATAAAGATCATACTTTTAAATTGCAGTTAAATATAAATTTCTTATAAAAAATTTCAAATAATTTTTAAGAAACTTCTTGGTTTTTTTATTTCAGTTTCTGTTGCAGTTATTCATTAATATCTTCTAATACTCATATATATATATATATATATATATATATATATATATATATATATATATATATATATATAAAGCGTTTTCCAATATGGGTACATTTTTTAAATTTGAAATAAAACACAAAATTTGGTCTGAAATTTCAAGTTTCTTTATTATCAATAATAGTTGAGGGTGTGTCATTTATAAATGAAAAGTAATATCGCGTGAGTGATCGCCGCATGCTCTCTTACAAATAACTATTCTTTTGTTCAAATTTTTCATAACATCCCTACACAACTGAGGTTCTATCTCACCAATTACTCTTCGGATTTCATCTTTTAGATCAAAAATTGTTTTAGGATTATTGGCGTACACCTATAGTATTCCTTCATGTTTAATCGATCCAGTGTCTTCAAATTTACTCACTAATCGAATAATTGTTACTTCAGATGAGTGAGTATGACGAGAATAAATTTGATGTAATTTACAAAATGTATTTTTTATAAAACGACCATTTTCATAATACAATTGTATTATTTAAATTCGTTGATTTATTGTATATGAAGCCATAACTAAAAATGGTAATGTGAAAATTTAATAAATGTCAAAAAAATACAGCAGTTTGATATCTGTGAAATGTAACTTTTTCTCTTCTAAAAAATTGCGTCCCTATTAGAAAACCCTATATATATATATATATATATATATATATATATATATATATATATATATATATATATATATATATATCAATTGATAAGAGCATATTTCTATAGATTCTGAATTTAGTTTGAGTACAAAATTTACCTAAAAATGACGAAATCTTAAACCATACAAAGAAGAAACGAACTTATACGTGACTTCCAGAATTCCTATAGATGAATGAACAATAAATACACATACAACAAAGAGATATAACGAACTGGAATTTCATTAGTTAGTGGTCAAGTTCTTTCTGCAAATTTTAATCTTTTTAATATATATTTTTAACATGTGCTATAAAGAGTCGGATCTAATTTTAATATAATTGTATAACAACCTTATCTGTTATGAAGTGCGTTATTTGGTTTTCTATAGATAAATATTTACAATTAGTTTCATTTTTCACGTTCTTATTCGAACTCAAAATGTGTATTTTATTAAAATAACCGTATACCGATTTATTTACAATAAATTTAATCAATGAGATATATTTTATGATTATATATCTTTACATATCATTTATGATTATATATCATTATATATCTACTTATTACCATCATTTTATTAATCTAATATTAAAATTTTCAATTGAAAATAAGATAAACTAGCATGAGATTATATTTACTATGTGATTTTAAGTGTATTTATTTTTGATTAATCTATAAGAATCCTGGAAGTCACATACAAGTCCGTTTCTTCTATGTATGGCAAGATTTCGTCACCTTCAGGTAAATTTTGAACTCAAACCGAATTCAGAATCTATAGGAATATGCTTTAATCGAGTTAAATTATATATATATATATATATATATATATATATATATATATAAAGGGGTTTCCAATTCAAATATATCTTAGTATTAAACAATCATATGAAAACTATTATATCACATTTAACCTCAAGAACAATACATATCTACTTCAAACTGTTGTTTGAACAATTTGTTTTACATCTAAATCATAATTCGCAATATACTACTCGTTAAAAATTGATTATAATGTAAACACAACGAATGTACAGCTAGGAAACTGCGAAATCGCAATGTATGTATTGTGAATTCAAGTCGTGCGTTTCTTCAGCAATGTGACACTATAATAATGCACTATCGTATGTTGTTCGATGATGGGCTCTGATCTTCGACATTCTCAGCACAATAAATCACTTCTTGAATGGAGACCTTCATATATGTATCGAATACGTGGATTTTTATACAAAATTGTATATAATCAGTTTGAAATCATGAATTCTCATACACACACACGCATATATATATATATATATATATATATATATATATGTATGTATATGTTTACAGTGATTATCAAAATCAAATACTGGTATGTTCTTAATAAATAGACTTGTAAAAATATTTTAAAATAAATACAACATTTTTGTTAATAATTATAATTTTATTTCTCTGGTCCACAAATACTTAAAATGTATGTAACGATATAATGAATATTCTTGTTATATTATTTCTTAGTTTTTAACAAAAAGATCAGCAATATTTTTATAATTTATTTAAAGAGAAACACTTGAAAAATATTTATTATAATATAAAATGAAAATGATTTTAAGAAATTATTTAAGGACAAACTTTAAAAACTTAAACTTAATAAAAATAAACATAATACTTGAAGTAGAGCAAACAGTAGTGTTATTGATAGAGAAACAGTTATTAACAGGTCTTCTTTTACTTAAAAAGTTCAATATATCTAAATGTTGTAGAGTTTATTCAGTGTACTGATTCCGAAGAGAAAATATTTACTCTTTAGTAGTTTTATTGTACATCAGAAACCATCATCACATTTCACTACATTTTTAGCCCAGCCAGGTTGAAAAGGTATTTAGATGCCATAAGTGAACTTTAATTGTAATAATTCAATATTTATTTACTTTCCATTCGTGGTTTATTATTTTTATAAATCAATTTATAATTAAATATTTTTATTTGATATTATAATATTAAATATATATATATATAATTGATGAACGTTCAAAATCGTTAAATGCCGTACATTTTACAAAAAAAACTGCATAGTTTATTTCAAAACACTACAAAACTTGAACATTTATGCTAACAATTCAATACTAGAACATTAAAAACAACTGTCCCGATACATCAAAAATCATATTCTGGCCAAGAAATATATTTTAATTAAGAAAAATTCTTAAAGAATCATTCATACCTCATTTAGAATATGTGAATTTTTTCACTCCGTATGGGTAAAATTAAAATCATAATGATGGAATGATAAACTTCAGTTTTAACGATGATTTAAAATATGAGAAATGAAAAAAAAATATATGTAAGCTTCATTTTCTTAATTTTGATATAAATTATTTCATAATCGAATTCTTTGCACAGAATTATTCATTTGTTTTTAGATACTGAATATATACTTGTCATAGATTTCTACAAATGTAAAGAAATATGTTTAATTGATGAAAATAAAAGAGAAATAAATGGTATCGTCAATAAGAATTGATCTATTTAAATAATGTAAGTATAAATTGTAATTTTAAATTATTCAGTGCTTTAATGACTGACCTGACACAATCGCCAGTAAAATGAATGTAAAGTATTGTATGCAATATTAAAAGATAAATTTTCCATCTATTATGATGTTATGATATGAGTATGTTTGAATTTTTCTACAGTCTTATCTGTAATAATAAATGATCGAGCCATTCTTTCCTGACTACGTTTCAAACTTATAAATGTTAGATATAAATTCCTCTCTAGTGTGTTTGTTCGCAATGTACACTTTTCTCTCGCATAAACTATAAGTGTACAAAGCAATAATTTGTTCTCTATAAATCCAATTATAATTAATGAATTATTTAATAGTCCGAGCACAGAGCTCGTCGTCTTACAGTATCGTATTTGTATCGGACGCAGTTGGGAGCCGCTGTCCAGCCGTCCGACCGGCCGGCCGATCACCGCTGCCAAGATGGCGGCGGACTGCGCGTGTCCTTGACAAGGTCACCGCGTGGATGTGGTCAATCTCCCAATTATGTGACGGACGAGTACGTACATACATAAATAAGTTACGTTCACTCGCTATTGTAAATTTATGTTTTTATTTTCGGAATTGAGCGACATACCTCGATTCGTTCAACCGTATAAATTATTTGACTATGGTTCGTTTTCGAGATTCGTCGTTTTTTCCCCGCTCATCCGTGCTAAAGATCTTATCAGACATGTTACAAAAGAAATTTTTCGTTAAGACAGGTGATCTCGTTTGTGTGTGTCTCTTCTATATTGTAACTTTTCTTGGCACGTTGTACAGAAACGTTGTACTGCACTGTCATGTAATTTTGCTTTCATTCTCCTCTACTTTGATTAATGAATATGTGAAAAAGCCTTATCAAAATAATAAATCAAAAAATGCAAAAAAATCCATTACGGAGTATAAACGATTGTGAGTAGTTTTATACTTTCAAATATTAAATTAGTGCTGTATGCATATATACATATGATTATGTATATATATATATATATATATATATATATATATATATATATATATATATGTATGTATGAATGTGTGTGTATGTATGTGTATAATATAAAAAATGAAAGAAACAAGAATAACAGCTTGAAATGTAAAAAATTATTACATGGATTATATATAAATACAATGTATTATTATGCAAATATTCCTTTTCAAAGGTTATTATTTGCTATACTTTTATTAATTAAATCTTTTACTGTCATATTGTATATATTTATATATATATATAGATGTCTCAAATTTTTCCAAGATTAATTTAGGATATAGATAATGAAATAGTAGCTGATACAAATATCATAACGTGTTTGGTTTTGTTCATAAAATATATTTGTTTCTATTCTCTTTTATTTTACTTAATAATACCATTCCATTCTTTAAATACATTTGCTTCCTTTATTGATTGAATTATTTATTTAAGTGAATTATATTTTAATTTCAAAAAAATATTTGTTTTTATAAAATATTTTATGCATTCAATCATAATTTCATTGTCAAAAATGAGAAAAAAAAATTTCTAGTAAATTAAACATAGCGAGAATTTGTATAAAATCAAGCAATGCTTTTCAAATTGCGATCCACGATCATACAATAGATGGTCAGAAAGTGGTTAGAAGATTTTTGGAGGATATATTTCATGTCTTAAATTTAAAAAGAATCGTGTTTATCAAAAAAGTATATTAATGAGTATAAAGTAATTAATATTTTTCAACATATTGTAGTCAGAATTTTGATATTTGTCAGAAATAAAGAGTAAATAAAAGAAATCGATCGGTTGTAGCTAATCTCTAATTCGAAGTATCCATCATTGAGTAGAATATGTGTCTGGTCGAAAATTTTAAATATCTCACTCTCGCTGATATAAAATGATATAATAAAGAGATAGATAGAAAGATTTTTTTTAATATAATAAATAAATCCTTTGTGCTCGGTATATGTTTAGACTCTAAGTGAATTATCTGCTGAATGTCAGCTTTAAGAAATACTGATATAAATATTACTTTATTCATAAATTCAATTGTATTTTTTTTTTTCAAAAAAAATTAATAAAAAAGTACAATAGATGTAGGTAAGGTATAATTTTTAATACTGTAGCTTAGTTTTCTCTGCACAAATAAATTTTCCATACCTCTAAAATTAATAAAAAAAATCCTATCATAAATGTTCAATAATTTATGATTGATCATTTTTGGTTACTTTTTATGCACATTTCGATGGTAAAACCATCATCCTTAGAGTGTTAATACACAATACACAAAAAATAACTATTATTTTATAAATATATAACACGGATATTTTTTAACTATCAAACACATTCTAAGAACTCCAATACACCCTTATAGTATAAAAAATCTAACGTATAGAATGTATTATAAGAATTTCATAGAATATTTTCTTATTTGTATTTCTGTGAAAATTCTATCCTATAATTAAAATCTTCGTCGAAAGTATCCGGATGCCTGCTTGAAAACGGATACATATGGGAATACCAAAGAATATATATATATATATATATATATATATATATATATATATATATATATTCGCGTGTATGTAGTATAAGCTGAAAGCTAGATCTGAATTAATATTTTAATAATATATCATTATATTATAAAAAATAACAATTTGCCGTTTATTGAAACATTGTTAACGACTTAGTAAAAAACTAATATCAATAATGGAATAATTTATATATTATTCAATTTATGCTATCTACCATAATATTTCTCACTAATAATCAAAGAAAACAATGAATTCTTTGACATTAAAGGTCTGTCGTTTTTTAATTATTTCTTTATTTATAGATTACTTAATTATAAAAAAAAATTAATGTACCATCATGTATCAAAAAAGATATATCCCTATTTTATATAAAGTTCTTGTAGTAAATAATTTTAAAACACTAATTAAACAAACCAATTTGATAATTTGATCCATCTTTTCTTAAATACGAGATGTTTGTCTCATTTGAAATTATTTCAAACTCTTGTTTTATCAACTGTTAAACACTTTATCTTTAAAGTGTAATAAAATTATTATACTGTGATTATAACACGGGATAACTCTTATTGAAACTACTAAATCTGGCCATAGAAAACAAGGATATGGGAATACTGGCATCAAAAACTCTAGTTAAATTAGTTTACATGAATATATCAATACATATATATATATATATATATATATATATATATATATATATATATATATATATATATATATATATATATATACACATTTGACTGAGATTATATAGAGTACGGATATAACGACTCCGCGGCTATAACGAGAAAAAGTTTACATTGATTTTGATTCAAACATATTTCTTTATACATATTCACTTGTATAATGAGTTCGTTTCATGAATATTTCGAATAAATTTCGTTTTTTATAACAACTGTTTTCTTTGTTCACTTGACGATAAACGTCATTTTTAGATCGAGAAGAATATAATTATTTTTCATGTATCTCCAAGTACAAACTTATCCATAAGTATGTCTACATTACTATTATTTTAATACAAATTTTGTGTCGATAAAAGTCTAAAAGGTGATTATATATTGAATAAAAAAATTAAACGATATATATATTTACTTAATATTCAAACCTTTTCTTTAATTATTTATTCACATATAATTGAATATTTTTAATATAATTTAATACCATTTTATTGAAATTTATATATAATAACATTATATTTAAATGCGAACTATCCTGTCACCGATGAATAATGGTTACAATGAGGAAGTGTAATTGTTCCCTCAGTGCTTATAATTTCCAATTGCAAGTATATCTGAATAAAAAAATATATATAGTCAATAATTCAATATTAATTTACATCTGAACTTTGTGGTAAATGATATCTTTTCCTGTACAAAATAATAAGAATTCATACTTCTTTATGTAAGTTTTTATTTATTTTTCAAACAAATTAAATTAGTATTGAATTTATATCTATTTATATCTATTTATATTTATATCTATCAATGTATATATAAATATATATATATATATATATATATATATATATATATATATATATATATGTATGTATGTATGTATGTATGTATGTATGTATGTATGTATGTATGTATGTATATATATATATATATATATATATATATATATATATATATATATATATATATATATATGAAGGTATGTATAATCAAGTTGTCGAACTTTAAGTGCATTGAAAACTAGATTAAATAATAAGGTTACATTTTAGGCTAATTTTTTTTTCTTCACTAGACAAAGAGTTCTATAATGTATATTACGAAGCTAATAATAATAATCAGCGTCATAATCATCACTATAAACACATAATTATAACAACATGTAGTAACAATACATTTATTATTTCCGATTAAAAGTCGAATTTGTTGTTATGTTATCTCGCGTAACACATTTAGGTTGTACGCCTTTTACAAGTGGACCAATATTTTAATTAGCGACCGTTCAAAAATTACTTTACAATAAATAATAATAATTTTCAAATCGTGACACAGTGTTCATCACGAAGCTATGCCTTCGTCAGCTCTATATTGCCAGTAACGGGATTTGAATTCGTGTCAGTCGAGTGAGTGGTCCATAAAGCACCCGCCGTCTCTTATAATACCACAATTACTGCAATATTTCTATTGGGATTTTATGCCGTCGGCAACATGGACAACAGACAATGGACGCTAATATTATAACTGAACTAGTTTAGAATTTTTCGTTTTATTATGAAAGTGCTATAAAAATATTGTAAATATTTTTTTGTGTCGATATTAATTTATTTTATTTTTGTCTGAAAACACACCTTATGTATTACTTACGAATTTAATTAATCTCTTTAATCTACTTAATTTCTCTTGACAAGAAGTATCATATTTCATTATATTACTCCTACTCGTAAATTTATATTACATAATATACATATATAAACTGCTTGAAATCTCTAATTGTATTATTTTCCTTCGTGTATTTTATTATTCTTTAAATTTTTTTTAGTTTTTGTAGTATAAAATATGAAATAACTAACAAATTCATTAATTTCTAAGAGAATAATTACATTTTCTTAATTTACCTTAATATCTATATTCAATATCAAAAAACGAGAATTAGGAACTTTAATGATTCGATAGTATTCTTTTACTTTTCTAGACTATCAAATATTAGATTGGTAGAAAAATAATTATGGTTTGTGACCTTCAAATTCATATACATTTTTCTCTTTTTTGATTTTACTAGCTGTTTTAAGTGGTCCAGAACTGTTGGATGACTAACGCCTTACTTTTGTGTAAGTTCTCGAATTGTTGTGTGTGGTTCTGATTTAACTAACGCCTTCAGTCGGTCGTTATAAACTGAAGAAGGATGCCCGCGACCTTCTTCGTCTTCAAGGTTCTCGTTCACAGTAAACATTTTTTGAAACCAGCATTGCACCGTACGTTCCTTAACAGTACGAACACCAAAAGTATATTTTAGTTTCCGAGCAGTTTCTGCTGCTTTACCACCTGTTGTCAACTCACAAAAAATGAACTTATTTATTTCTTTTCCATTTTTATTTCAATAGCCGAATTTAAAGCAAAATTAATAATAAAACCAAAGTTGATATTATCAAAATACCGACCGAAAAATGCACTTTAAAATGATCTTAACATGAACACGATGAAAGGACACTTTCAGTGAAAAAACATAATGTTAGAATTCAGAAAACAAAAACTGTAATTATTTTCCTACGAACCTAATACACCATTCAATAATTTGTTAATTAACATTTTAAAAGCATGTCTCTATTATGTAACGCAATGTTTTTAAATATTAGTTTATCTAAAAGTATATAAATGATTTGTTCAACATGATTTAAGTATAATTCTCAAAAAAACTTGCAATTAATTCTAGTCTAAAACTTAAGAAATTAAAAAGGAATTCTTGATTTTCAAACCAGTTTTAATCAGTTAATCTTCAGATAATGTATACTCGTATAAATATCGAACTGATAAGTTCTTTGCAACCATTGTTATTAATGTTGGTAATTATTCTTTCAGTACATGTTTTTTCATTGTAATTAATTTTTATTACTGCATATTAATTAACCAAAACTGGTGAAAATGAAACATTGACTAAGATTTTCAAGAATTAAGGTAATATATATACACACACACACACACATACATATATATATATATATATAGTTTTATTCTAAGCTTCCTTTGTTCTTATCGTTTTTGTCCTAATATTTCAAGCGCTCAAGAGTTATGCGCTCCAGTACAAACATTTAGGTTCCCCTAATATTTTCCGATTTTCTTAAAATTTCTGATATATATATATATATATACATATATATATATATATACATATATATATATATATATATATTATGCTAAATATATTATTTAAAAGAATATATTCTACGCTTTTAAATAATTGCGGGTGTTTAAAAAGTATTATACAGGAGTTCATAACTCTTGGTTGATTTGAGATATTTGAAAGTAATAAAAAAAGCTTAGAATATATTGCATGACTTTTAAACAGTATATATATATATATATATATAAAATAATATACACACACATATATATATATATATATATATATATATATATATGCAGTTTTAAGAAAAAAATTGAAATATTTATTATATCAGAGGGACCTAAAGGTTTCCACTAGAGCTCATAACTCTTGAATATGTGATATATTAGAACAAAAACAACAAAAAGAAAGGGCGCTTGGAATATGATTATGGAAATGTGGTCTTTATTTTTCGACACAGTAGTCACATTGTCAATACATTTCTACTAACGTGTAATAATTTTTTTTACTCAGTCAATAAAAAAAAAACGTATTCTTTGTTTCTTCAATCAGTTCTTCAAATCCTGTTTCATTGACTCTCAGAATTAAAATATCGTCTAGGCCAATTTTATTCAAAAAGTGAATTTTTCAACTTAAATACAGATGAATTTTTTTTTCTTTTTTGTCAACTTCTTCACTCTTGATTAACCTATATTTCTAAGGAAATTAATTCAGTTAAATATATATTTCAGCTTCTTAGACTTGCATTTCATTTATTATACTTTTTATTGAGATAACAAACACATTCAACAATCGTTTTAATGTTTCTAAATTAAGGTTAAGAATGTATTAAAAGTTATTTGGTAAATACTCAATCTTTTACAGAACCGCTTATATCTAGAATATATTATATATTCTGGTATGTCTGTGATTTTCTTTAAAATCAATTGAAAATATCTTAAAAAAGGGAACTATTAAAATTTATAACTCTGTTTCTTAATAAAGCTTCTGTCAGCACATATTTCAACCCAAGCAGGTGAATTTACGTTTGTTACAATATACAATCAAACATAGTTTTCGTCAGAATGCGTTTACTTGTTTAGTTATTTTTGTAGTTATTCTAGACTATTTCCACTAATAGTATTCTTATTAGCGAAATAGAAACAGCAAACTGTCGCCTCTTATTGTTTATCATCCCAATTGAACAATTTAAATATTTCTTATATATATATATATATATATATATATATATATATATATGTATATGTATATGTATATGTGTGTCTGTGTGTGTGTGTGTATGTGAGTGAGTATGTGTGTTGTGTGAATTTGTAAATAAACAAAAAAAATTAAAATAATACCAAACAACATTATTCCATAAAAGCATATACTAATGTCGATTAGATTTTCATTTCATAAAAAGAAAATAAAATCAAATAGCATGCACTAAGTGTTACTAATGAAGACTTTCATTCTTAGTCTCATGTCGACAGTTCATGCACATTTTTAATGATATAAAACAGCATGATTTTTATTATAAAAGGAATTGATTACAACCATGTTTATTAATAAGTGATTTGCTTTTACTCAGCTATGATCATTTAAAAGATTGGAATATGTCTGTTTATGTTTATAATTTATATATATATATATATATATATATATATATATATATTTGTGTGTGTTAATATGTGCAACGAATATAAAACATGTACATATTGAACATTCCAAATGTTTCAATCTTCGTAACATAACATTACTCTGAAGTTGGTTATCGTTCCACTTCTCCAGATTCCGGCGACTTGATTAAACATGTTCACGACGTTGATACATATGGATGTGTCTTTATTAGGATTGATGAATGCTATAACAACTCTGAAAAATGTGATAATAGAGTGTCGTTTCCTCGATTCTGTGAATAATGCACGTGAAGATCTTATTTTAAATTCGTATGAAAGGACATCAATAAAAAAAAGTAACTGGGTTTGTTTTCGAACAAAACATTATTATTTCTATTATGTATTTTTCTGAAATATTAGATTTCTTTCTATAAAAAATGTGTAAAATCAACGTGTTGAACACTTTTTTTTTGAACAAAATGAGTATTTATTATACTAAACAGGTAATGTTGAAATATGAGATTGAAAGAACACGTTTCTCGAAACCATAATGAATAAAATACTGAATGGAATGCTTTTACAATGTTTATGTGTGTTTTTTTTTTGGTATACAATACATAAAACATGTGCGTTTTCATTCATGCTAAACTTATGTATGTCGTATATTTTTAATAGATGTACACATTTTTAAAATGAAAATAACAAATATATTGAAAAGTAAAAAATGTTATTTGTTAATATACTAACATTTATTTAAATATTTGAATCGACTACTGTTGAGAAGTTTAAATACAGTGTGTTGAATTATTGAGTAATATCCATTAAATTTTAATTTAATCTTGTATATGCATTTAAAGCAGTAATTTATTTTGTTTATTAAATAGAAAGAAATTTACTAAACTGGCAACTTATAATGAAAAAATATCTATTATTAAAAATATGAATATGTTTTATACAGATTCTTTTTTATTCTGAATCTTATTTTTAGTACCATAAATATAAATGACAGTTTTGATTCTAAAATTAGAAAATAATTTTAAAATTCTTTTATAGTTCAAATAGTTTATTTAATACCTATTATTAATCACTTATTTTCTGAAGATCTCAGATAGATTTTTAAAGATATATTACTCAAAGATCACAGATGTATTATTCAGAAATCGACACACTACTACTACGGTCATATACAATGAATGCTCTAAAATTCTTCTTAATTAACACATGTTCCACTTTACAACAATTTTATTGAAATCCTACTGCTGTACAAAAATGTAAGATACATATAAACAATATTCAAAAAGAGATCATTTTACTAAATTGAGATGATAATATTCCTCGATAATGTAAGTTGTTGAATTTTTAATTAGTATCCACTCGAATACAGAGAAATTCAACACCTAATAAAAAAAATACATTTTTAAACAAAAAATATCTGTTATTGATTGATAATCGCACATGATAAATACTTGTAAATTCCAAATAAAGATATAGTTCTTTTATAGTTTTTCTCTACCGTAAAAAATTATTATTGTTATTGAACATTATGAATCTAAAAGTCTCATGTATTTCAAAAATGTAAAAAAATGTTCAACGAAAAATAAAACTGGTTATATATATATATATATATATATATATATATATATATATATATATATAGAGAGAGAGAGAGAGAGAGAGAGAAAGGAAAAGAGAAAGAGAAAGAGGGAGAGAGAAAGAATTTTATAACAACTAAAATTATTTTTCGGTTTCAAATGCCACTTTTAACTATCAATACATATTTAAGATTCTAATAACCTGTTTCTCATTGTTTCGTCTACCTCGCCATTCTAGCTTTTGTGAGATGATCTTATTTTCATCTCCCAACTGGAATCTAATTTATAACCAAAGTTGATAATCTTAGATTTGGCATTTTCTTCTGTTTGTTCTGTTAACTATCTCTCTCTCTCTCTCTATATATATATATATATATAAATATATATATATATATATATATATATATATATATATATATATATATATATACACTCACACACACACACACACACACACACACACATATATATATATATATATATATATATATATATATATATATATATATATAGTATGTATTTGAATATGTTATGAGTGTGTGTGGTGGGTGTGTATATGTGCAAGTGAATTTAATATTATACATATTATATTTCTATATGTATTTAACTTTATTAAATTAAATACATTAAAGCCATTGAAACTTTATTGAACTTAGATCTGATTAAAAACTTGTTTTTGAAACATTTATTCATCGTTGTCAAATATTATATAAAATACTACTATAAACGAAAGTTATGACATTTCGAATAAATAACATCATTTATATGTGATGATTATACAGCGACTATAAATTTCAGTTAATTTGGCAACATTTGACTAATGAAATAATTTAAACAAGAAATATTGCTTCTGACTTACAAACACCAACTTATACTATAAAGTCGCATATGAAATGTTATTCTGTTTTTATATATTTCAGTATGAACATTTTAATATATGCATAAAACTTACATTGATTTATTTGAATTTTTAAGTGTTAATCCAGCGTCTGTATCTGAATGCATATATATGAATATTCGGCGTGTATAGGTGTGTGTGCAGATTTAAGAGGTCAATAACATACATGTCTCAAGATTCAATCAGCTAAACCGGACCTACCAGATCAATAACATTCCACACAGTAACTATAATATATTGTTTATATTCATTCATAATAATTTTGTACGCACATAAAATAATAATAAATGTAAATTTTATAAACGTAATCTGATAAAACACAATGCAATTGAATACTTTTTCCTTTATTTTAAATCTCATAAACAATTTGTTTCTAATTACTTCACCACGATTTGAAATATTCATACATTTTAAAGTTATCTTTGAAACGAGTCATTGAATACAAAATATGCTAAATAATAAAATTTAAATTTCCTGCACTTCTAATATTTTTATCTAACTTCTTCATAAATTTAAATCCAATATAATATATAAATACATTTATTTTATTCAATAAAATACAATTATGACTTTTTGTAAGAGTTCCCAAAATTCATACATTACATGAAATTAAAACCACTTGATACATTCAAATAAATTAATCGTTTATATTCATGTTTCTTAAAACGCGAATCGTGACCCTTCTGGGATTACAGAAATCATAAACACTGATTGGAATTGGATAGAGCTGACTTTTTAAAAATCATCGAAGATATGTTCTCAACACTTACTTCATTAACTCTGATAAAGAGTAGTATTGCTTACAGGATAATAGTCATTTGCATGTCTTCATTTATTTAAAGAAATAAAATATCTAAATGATCTGGAATTTATTGAATGTAGCGATTCCGAGGAGAAATATTTTCTTTTCAAAATAATTATTCTCGATAACCTTTACAACATTCAGATGTCTTGTACTTTTTAAATAACTTTTAATATCTGTTGTCCCGACAACAATACTACTGCTTATTCCAAATCACAAGAAACAAGTTCGTTTTGAAGATGAAAAAAATATGATCCATTTACTTTTATTAAAAAAATAAAATAAAATCATTAACATTTCTTCTAAAATTACTTTAAAAATAATATTCTCAACCGTACCTCTTGCTGAATTTTAGATTTGTTTGTCAGATGAGAAAAAACAGTTATATGCGAAGGTTAAAAGTATTTTGGAAAGAAATTGTGTCAGGATGTTTTGTAATTACTATGATACAAAAAAATATCGATCAAAAAGTAATATAAAATGAGAAGTTAGAGTGATTATCTCAAATATGAAACCTGGTTTTCAAAAAGTGTGTAAAAGTAGTCAAATTCATTCTTTATATCAAGATTAACACGGTCTCGATAACTTTTAACTGCAAAAATAAAGACTTAATGAAAGTCTTCAGCGAGTGGAGATTAAACATATTCTGCCTTGATGAGTAGGAGTACTATATACTTCTATTTTTTCATTTATATTAGGTTGGTAGAAAAATAATTACGGTTTTGTATATGAATTTGAAGGTCATAACCCGCAATTCTTTTTCTACCAACCTATTAAATACAATTTTAAAATAATATTTTCTGTGGCTCTCAAACATTCAAAAATGTATGAAAAGTATTATATGTGGTTCTTACTATCGAAGAAGTTGCCCTATTAAACTAAACAATATAACTTCAATTTCCCAGATGACTTTTTACACTCCTAAAAACCACATTTTCTTCGAATTAAGAATATTAAATAATTGATATTGATTATTTTAATGATTGCCATATTTATTTCAATGGTGTGCCATCATCTTCAAACCACTAAAATATAGAATAATCTAAGATTTTCAAGTTACTTAGCGTTCGGAAAATGATGGGACTGTCATTGAAATCTGTATAAAAACAAATAAAATGATTAACAATAAATTATTGAACAGTTTTAATCAGATTTTTATGATTTATCAATGAGAAAAAATTTTAATTATGAAAGAGAATCAGTGCTAAAAATTTTATAGTAAATAAGATACCAAAATTTTATATTTTTTTTGTTATCTGTTCATATAATAGCTATAGAAAATTATTGAAATATGTATTTATTTCATAATTTTAACTTCACTAATTTCACATATGGTTGAGTGGGTGAGGGGTGCCAAAATTATTTTACCATTCTAGAATATGTAATATTACAAGTATGTAAATAACAACCGCTGGTCTACATTCTAGCATCATTTCATACTAGCATATGGCTTTTTCTTTTGTATTTAGACTACTAATAAAAACTATAAATTTAAATACAATTGTCAATAGTAAACAAAAATATATATGGTCTTTATTTTATTCAGTCATAACCATAAATATTTATCTATTATATTTGTGATATTTGATTCATGTCGTATAATCATGATTTTATTTCTTATTCATACATTAAAGAGTGACTTGTGGATAATGTACTAAATTTCAGGAAATTTAACTCATCCTTAATTTACAATTATCAAAATAATATAACGCATTTCCGTCAAACTCAGAAAATTATAGAATGAAAATATAAAAAAGAAAGAATATTCGTTAATCCTGATAATCACTTTCTTATAATTAAACAAAGCAAAAAAAATAAATGTTAAAATAAACAATTTAAATAATAAGAGATTATTTCTTTG
Organism: Acanthacorydalis orientalis; assembly: GCA_034766995.1. Lineage (NCBI taxonomy): Eukaryota > Metazoa > Arthropoda > Insecta > Megaloptera > Corydalidae > Acanthacorydalis > Acanthacorydalis orientalis. The sequence goes on from CM068316.1 coordinate 40,637,746, forward strand.
TAATAAATATACATATACATATATATATATATATTCTTTTACTTTATCAATTTTTAAAATATTTGTTTTATTTGCATTTTTACGAGTTATAAAACAACGAGAAAATATAATTAAAAGCAATCTTTTGATAAGATTACTTTTATTACAATACCTTTCGATAAGAAAAATATGATTGATTTATTATTATTGAAACAAAAATTTTTTTTCAGCCGTAAATATTTCAAATATAATAATTTTCATCCTCAGAAATGTTAATAAGCACTGTAAAGTCAGTGCCTGTATCAAATGACTAATAATATAGGCTACTGATTAATATTATATTTCAGAAGTGGGCAAATTCTTTGATAATAAGAGCTACATATAATACTTTTTATACATTTTTGAATGTTCAAGAGCCACATAAAATATTATTTTAAAATTGTACTTATTAGGTTGATAGAAAAATAATTGCAGTTTATGACCTTCAAATTCGTATACAAAACTGCAATTATTTTCCTACCGACCTAATATAAATAAAAAAATATATACAAATATATAGTAGTTCTAATTACCAAAGCAGAATATGTTTAATCTCGACTCGTAGAAGACTGATTGAATCTTTATTTTTACAGTTAAAAGTTTACCGAGACCGTGTTAAAAGTTGCATTTTTAAAGATATTTATCTCAAAAATTTACACAGCAACCCGTCCCGAATTTGGTTTTATTGCATTTAGCAAGTCTTAATTAACAAAATTGTTTACTTTCGTATCTTTTTTAAGGATTGTCCATAACCGTAGAGCCACGTTAAACAGCATTCTGGACACATAATGCATGTGGATGTTTGAAAAGTAATTTGAATTACCCGTTTATATATAAAATATTCTAATATTGGTACATACTATACTACTGTAGATTATTAATATAAAAGTTTAGGAAAAATGGCACTCAATATTGTCTCGAAAGCTGTACAAAGTAGCTTTGGGAGCTGTAGTTTGCTCACCCTTGTTATATATCATAAATTTGACTTTGGAGACAAAAACGTATCCTTTACCGTTAAAAAATAACTTAAATGTTAAAAAAAATGCTACTTTAATACACTATTGTAGAAAAAGGAAACAACAAATTCTGAATTACAAATATTGAAAAATTATTGAACTTATTTCTTTTTATGAAGTAAATATTGGCTTTAGAGCGAAATTAAACGTTTTTTTTTTTATTATATAGCAAAATTATTAAATGTCTTAAAATCATCTCAGTAATTTATTTTAGTAATTAATTTCAGTTTCACAAATATATTAACTATAAATTATGTAGATATTTCATTCTTGTATCAAGGTTACTTTTACGTTTAACAATTATCATTTCTCATTTCATACAGAGTTCATTATAATTTTATGATAATCAGTTTTCCATATTTATCTTTATACACGTGATTTTAAATTTTACTCTATTTTATTATAAATGTTTTTGTATCTACGAACTTAAATTCTAATTCTATCTATGCACATTCTATCGTATTTAAACACGACAATTATGGAGGTGTGTCTATTTCTTTAGGACAGTTGTGCAATAACTACTCTTACAATTTATGTCTTATGTTGTTATCTTAACAAAACAAACATTTAAAATAAATATTTTATTTGTATTTTTTATTCAATTTTTAATGTTGAATTAATGAAATCATGAAATTATCCGAAAAAATATTTATATTTTTCAAAACAACAAATTTTCGAATTGCCTATTTTAGATTTCAGTTGAAAACAGATTTAAAATTTCATTCATTTCTATTGTCTGTAAAAATTAAGTACTTTCCGAAATCAAATGTGTTGTTTTTGAAAATAAATTATATGTGCATTTTTTATTTTGTAACTTTCTATATGTACTTAGTCTATGATTTTTAGCTTTATGTATGAATACAATTGAGAATAATTTATATATATATACACATATAAATACATACATATATATATATATATATATATATATATATATACATATACATATATATATGTGTGTATATGTTTGTATGTATGTGTGTATTTTTGTATACATATACAAAGTTGAATATATTATCCATATATTAAAAAGGTGCATGGATCTATGCTGTAATATACACCAACTAATGAGATATGTGACGTCATCTATTGAACCCTCTGACGACTATTAAAAATATCAAGCTCATCGATAAAGTCTATCTAGCTGTTAAAACAGTACTCTATATTTAACCTCTAGAACGTGCTGTTTTAAAAGTGAAACGTATGTTGACACGAGGTAACTAAATGTAATTATTTTATTTAATAATTTAGGAAAGCAACGTAAGTATAATAGAAATATATAATAATAAGATTTTGTTGTGTGTTAATTAATACTCGGTTTTTCATTTTTACATGGTTTGCTTCTGTTATACTCTTTTTTTACTAATGTAAGGTTATAATATAACTTTAAAATAAAGTAAGTTGAGTTATTGTCTAAAAACATCTATACATTTATACTATCTACAATAATTATGCATACTAATATTTAATTCTAGAAGTCAATTAGTATGGTTTCATTTTTAGTACAATGGCAAAAAGTTTACGTAGTAAATGGCGTAGAAAATGCAGAGCTGTAAAAAGAAAACGATATGGTCAAAAAGAACTCGATAGACTGAAGAAACAACTCGGAATTGATGATTCAAAACCTAAAGATGTTGTTATGAAAGAGATTGCAGAAATTGCTACTGTAAAGAAACCAAAATCGATCGTTGCTACGACGTCAAAATCACAAGAGCAAGTAAGTGTACCGGAACCAGAACCAATGGATGATGGAAAAGTGAAAAGAAAATATAATAAAAGAACAATGCGTGATCAGTTTGGCAATTATCCGATCTGGATGAGCCAAAAGAAAATTCAGAAAAAGAAAAAAATGAAGAAAAGTAAACAAAAGAGAAAGTAATCATAAGGTTATTGTTTTGTATATTGATTGATTTTTTTTGTGGTTAATAAACAAAAGATAATATTAAAACAACAATTGACTTGTTTAATTACATAATTTTTTACTATTTAACTAGTGTCAGTTTTAAGTATTTTTTTAAGGTATGTCAATTGTATTTATTTGTATTAATAAGATGTATATAAAACAATTATGTTCTTGAAATTATGTTCTTAATATAAAAAAAATCATGTTTGTAGAATATTTACACTATTTCTAATTGCTAGCATATTTTGTGTACAGCCACCAAAAGTAAAATAAATCTTTGGTTCTTAATATGAATTTTTATTTTAATGTATTATACATTTATGTAAGTATCTATTATGTGGATTTATATAAAAGATACATTTAATATTGTATCACGATGTATTTTTTGTATAATTTGTTTTATATAACTTTATTACACATGCTACTATAAAAATATTTTGATAAAAAATATTTTGACACTTCAAAGGTTTCAAAATATAAAACAAAATATTTGAATTATAAATGGAAAATCAAACTAAATTAGTCAAGGGTTTCAATATGTAAGTGTGTTTTCAAAAAAAGTTTAAAAATAAATAATTCAAACAGAGAAATATGATATGATTAACTAGTTTATAAGCATACATTTTATTTGCTTTTAAGTTATTTGTAATTTAAAATCTATGTTTATATTTCATAACTAAATACAAACTTCAACACATTTTTCATAAATACACACACACAATTAATATATATATATATAGGTAAATAAGGAAATTTCAATAAGTACAAAAATAATAGAAAATTGTAATTTTTTTAAATATTTATTGACTGCATATAAAAAATGTAAAATTAAATATAATTATTGCTATTGGCACAATATGGCAGTGAAATATTTAGCTGAATACGTTTGTTTAAAATGATTACGAATTACTTAAATCTAATTTACAAAGTTGTGTCTAAATGACTAGAAGTTTGTTTCAGACACTTTTATTTATAATGAGCAGAGATATTATAATATGTCTATCTACTATTAAAAAGATATAAAATACATAAAATAATGTTTACGTAGTTAGGTATAATTTAATCTACATTTAATTTTAAAATAATTTCCAAAGAAAAGTATTTTACGCATGAAAATAATGAAACTTTTAATCAACATTTATAAAACTTTTAATCAAGATTAAGTTAATAGTATACACTTTATATTTATTATATTTATTTTTTTCATTAATTTCTATATAAAAATAATCAACAAAAATTAATACATAGTTTTTGAGATAAAATTAGACCTTAAATAACTTTAAATGGAAATATTTTTTATTACCTGTACACTTTTATCATAAAATACTAATTTATTACTTAAAACTTAATTTTTTGTTAGAACATAATAAAAGTGTATAAAAATAATAACGAAAAGTAATATATATGGATTAAAGTATTTTTGCATTTTATAATGGATTTTATTAAGGTAAATTACTATGTAAAGCAAAAATAATTGAAATCCCGGTATTAAATTTAAATCTAGTACAATTTTTTCCTTACAAGATGAAAATGAAATGAACATGAATTTTGTGTACTTCCAGAGATCATAGAAATCAAAACTGTTAGAAGAAAATTAGAAATCTGTGATTAAGATGTTTGTCTTTTTATACGTAATGTATTTCATTCTTATTAGGTATGTAAATTAAAAAATTATATGTATATATATATATATATATATAGATACATTAATTAAGACATATTGATATATTAACTCCTTTTTCTGTTAACATAAAAATATTTTTATCATATTTATTAAATTCATACACAGCTAACTTAGAAATTGATTCTTATATCTGATAACATAATATAGATATAATGTACCAATAATTTTCTTATTTAACCCTCTCCTGTTAAATTTCTGATGTAATAACTCAAAAATTGTGGTATTCTAAAAAAGTATATAATTTCTATAATATATATATATATATATATATATATATATATATATATATATATATATATATATATATATATATATTATATACATTATATACATTTTAAAACATTATAAAAAGGTCACCGTATAATATTTTTTAAATATACAAATGATATTTGTAAAAAATACACAACATGCATGTAATCAGATTATAAACAGTTAAAAATACAATATTATTGAAATCTATAAAATTATCGAGTTTTCAATAACATGTTATAGCACTAAAGAAGTAATTCATCTATTTGAATTGATTCAAAAATAATATCAATAAAATGTCAAACGACTATTAATAAAAATCTATTCATCCATTATTTTCATGCTCTTTTTTCTAACAAAATATTCTTACAGAAAAAAAATGTGCCCCTTTATAATATGGCTAATATATTTTTTTTAAAAACAACTATTATTTAGATGTTATTTATTTTTAATAAATTATAGTCTTTTGAAGACTGATTGCAATTTAATATTATTATTTTATTATCATTATTTATTTGTCATGAAAATTGTTGCTTGAAAAATAAATATTTCAGTGATAACATTCACCAAATATTTGCATCACTATCTATCAAATAATGATTAGAAGAATACGTATTTGATCCTTAAGTTTAGAATTTTAATTGCTTGTCTGTTTCATTCTTTATTGAATTTCCCTATAGAAATAATTTAAGATTTATCATATGTGTTACTTATTCAATATAAACTTGTTCGATTAATATAAACTTACTTATTTTTTTTTATTAAAAACAGTATCATATTTAATCAATTTCGTTTATAAAACAAAAAGTGTGATGACAAAATAGTTTCGTATATGCATAGAAAAAAAATTTCAAAAAGAATTTGATTCCATAAAAAATAAAAATTAGAGGAACATTGATATTTTGTGACAAATATTCATACGTTTTTTGGAAACAGTTATTTGAATTACTTTTAATTTTCTTGCAAAAGATTATCAATATTAATTAGAAAAAATTTTTTTTCAAAAAATAATTAATTTTAAATATTTTTCCTGATTATATGGACTATTATTTGAAAAAGTAAATAATGTTCTATTTTAATTATTTTCAGAAATAACTCAGTATTTTAAAAGAAACTATGTCCAGTTATTTTGTTATTAATTATTATATGATCCTTTCTAAAATTTAATTTGTTGACGTACATATATATATATATATATATATTGTTCATATATAATAATAATTAAAATGTGTAGATAATTCCGAAAAATACGAATTAATTTTAACTTCATTTTACACATTCTTTCAGTCTAAATTTCGTTCCCCTTTTAAAATATATCGTATTAATTTTAAGGTGTTCTGTTCCCGTAAGCTAAATGTTGAGTTATTTGATTAGTTCTTTGTTCCAAATTGTAGAGTTTATCTCGTAAATTGTAAATAATATTCTGTGAAGTTTCCTGTAAAAAAAATTAGACTTATTAAAAAAAAGTTCAACTAGCAATAAGGATAATAAACAAAAGTAAAATAGCAGCTACTTTATACAAAAAAAAATATGCGTTAACTTTTAAGGAATTAGTTTGTGCATTTTTTAAACTTGTGAAGATGAATTTTTTACACACTCCATGAGCATTAAAATATATAAATCTCAAATTTTCAGATTTTTTTATATATTAGAGCTCTGTCGATAAGCAGATCTCTCATAAAATGTGTATAATCAGCAATCAAAAATGATCAATAATCAATTACTGAACGTTTTTTTCAGAAAAAAATGTATTTTTATGTCAGTGAAAAGTTCATTTGTAAAAGTTAATTCATTAGAGCCAAAAAACGTTTGTGAAATCTTTTAAAATTAATTAGAAAAATATTTAATTTATTTTTGTTCTTACAATTGATTTTACATTTTCTTTTATTCATCCATATATTTTAAGTAGACAACTTAGTTATAAAGTAGTCAATTATTTGTTAAGTATTCTATAATAGTTGAACGGGATTTTCAAAAGCGGAAAACATACAAAAAATTATTGAAAATTCAGTTCGTTTTTAAAATACGTTTAAAATGACGATCATTTATATTAAAATAATTGTTTTTTATGAATCATAATATAAACATAGGTGATTCAGTTTAGGCTTCCATATGAAAGTATTAAAAAAATCGCAGAAAATAACGATTTTTTTAATTTTTGTGTTTTTTTAATACTTTCAAGCCTTAAATTGAATTATTCTCTCTCTCTATCTCTCTCTCTCTCTCTCTCTCTCTCTCTCTCTCTATATATATATATATATATATATATATATATATATATATATATATATATGCTTCAAGTTAACGAATCAAATACAACTTACTTTTCAGTTAATTAAATACATTTTTTAGAAAAATGAAAGTAAATAAATAAATTAGTAATTTAATTCATCGACATTTGAGAATTTATTTAATCAAAGTAAATAATTTTCTGTACGTTTCTTTTTCTTAGACAAAATTCCAAAAATATTTTTCCAGTGAATGATATTAGTTATAGCATTTTTATTTTTTAATAGTAATTCTCTCTCTCCCTATATATATATATATATATATATATATATATATATATATATATATATATATATATATATAACAATTCAAATAATTAATACTATTATTTTATAGTTTTCCTATCATCTAAAGTATTTTTGTTGTCTATCAGTATCAGTTTCACGACTTATGCTATTTTTACATACATTCAATTACATTTATTTGTTATTGTTAACATTTTAATTGTTTTTTTCTAGTTGAATATCAATATATTAATCACCTGAAAAATGTACAAGTGATGAAACTGGTAGTAATAAATAACAAAAAATATCAAAATCCGAAAGAAAGCAATAATAATATAAATAAGGGTATAAGGGAATGGTTATAACAAATATATATATATATATATATATATATATATATATATATATATATATATATATATATAAAATACTCTTTATAATTTATGACAATTTTTATCTGTTTAATAAAATAATTCTTACCATATTTTCAATGCGAGTTTTTAACCAATCGAACTGATATGCTAATGTGTCCATTTTTTTTCTCAGGTCATTTATAATGACGCTGTTGTTTAAATTATACTTATCACTTCCTACCAGCTGAAAAAGAAAAACTTATTATTTTTGTAATCAAACAACAATAGTATGTTTCGTAAAGGTACTTTGTCTAGTGACGAATTGCCCCTCATACTCATCAATCAAGAAGAATTTGTTAAAAATTCAATAAAATTTTATTGACATCAAGAAGGCCAAGAACTCACTACTAAGTTCAGAAAGTCTGAGTTGTACTTCACCTTCGGATAACCATCTCACTTCAGTGTGTAATAAAAGTGTATTATGTGCACTACCCACTTCATCGCACAAAATTATAAATAATCTGGATTGAAGTGGTCGAGATTTTAAATATTTGATAATTTTGCCAACGCACGCTGGTATTAATATCACAATCCACGCGCAAAGTGAGGAGAACCTCATTTTTAAATATGTTTGAAACTGTCGCAGGATTGAAAACCATTCCAGACTCATATTTATTTCGACAGAACCTATATACTATTTCCGTGGAACACCAGTGTTCCACGGAATATAGTTTAGGAAACGCTGGATTAATATATCGTTGCTTTTCTTAATCTCAGGACATGTTTTAAAAGAAGATACGGTGCTTTCACCAAATAGGACCTGTTTTAATGCTTCTATAGTCCAACAACAGTTAAATGATATATATATATATATATATATATATATATTATAATAATAATAATAATAGTTTTAAAAGTGATCACACTATTCTGAAATATCATTATAATATACTATAATTAAAAAATCTGTCTTCCATTTCATTCATACGTGAAAAAAATATAAATAAATATACTACAGAGAGTTTATGTCAGACTGCTGAATTAAATAGACATTTTATGACTGCACGATGTGTGTTTTATTACGAACGCAAATGGTTAAAATAAATATAATTCCATACGCTCGCTCATAATTTGCATTTATACAAAATTGAATACATTTTTAATTCTACCGAAAAATTTGGAAAATATAGATAAGCTCTGGCATTAAGCTCTCATATTGCGTAATCAATAATCCTTAAACACGAATGGATGAAATTTTGTTCATGTTTCATTGATAACGAGTTTTGAAATAATTAAAAGAATGTTTAACGAAAAAAAAATATTAAAAAAAGCATTTATCTGAATGATTTTCATGTTTATGAATATTAACGAATAGAAGCGAATGTACAAAGGAAATTAATGAAGTATACATATATATATATATATATATATATATATATATATATATATATAAATAGATATAATTTATTAGGAATTTTATTTGATATTTAGTATTATATGTTATTTTGCTCTTAATAAAAAAAATGTGTTTATAATATATAGTAAATCATCATGTTTTTTAAGTTATTGGTTTTAGTACCTTTTAACATGAACTAATATTCTTAAATTTTGAGTACATATAAAGCAAAAAAGTTAATAACATTCATTTAAATTTGATATTATCTTAAGACCCGTCATTAAGTATGTTATCAAATATTTATGAATTTATTATTTTTAAATTGGTTCTCTACAAAATGTGTAACAATTTCTTAATATAATTTAATGATAGATAAAAGGTAGTAATTTAAAAATATTTTGTTTATAATAAAAAATAATATTTTAACTAAGAAAAATATATTTGCATTAAGAGTTTGTTTTAGGTACGATTATGTCTAAAGGTAATGCATATAGATTTTTTGTACTTTTAGTAAGACATTAAAAAATACATACACAGGTAGTCTTTACCCGAAGGCTGTAAATATTTCATATGCATGCAAAAACTGTTTGGCAAGTTGAAAATACAACCCATAATTATGATTATATTTTTCTGACAAGTTTTCATACCAACTTGAGAGGTTATCTCGGTGAGGTGTTACCCACTGTCAGTATGAATGGTGAATAACCTGAACATAACCGATCCTGTAAATACATAACAAATTAACTTAAAAAGGAAGTGACTCATAGTTAATTATCTTGTTAAATCATTCTGTATTTTCTCGACGGTATGTTCATGCACTCAGTTATGATTTTATCAAAGTATTATATATTTAAAATAATTTAAAAATTATATTATTGCATGCTCGAGCAGTGGTCGAAGTCGAGATTATTTTTTGATTAAAACATTGTTATAACTTGTACGTTGATAAATTATACATTTTAAAATGACTTTTTGTCATGAATTGCATTGTGTATATTATTAAGTAGTTTGCGAAATATTAAGTTATGTTGTTGCATGTTTGTTATTTCGCTAAAAGCGAACGATTAAATATTCAGACGAGTAAAAAAAATAAAATATTCATAATCAGAGGATAGGTGTTCGCGCCGTCAAAAACGTTATTAATACATGCTACTATTTGAATTTTAACTAAATAAAATTTTAATAAAGTTAATATAGTGTTATAGTGTTTTCTCACGATAATATGCTTCCCGAAGTATTCCGGTGATCCTATTTTTAAGTGAACGTATAGATTTTATCATCAACTAAAACATACTTTATTCTTAAAGTACCGCTTTATTTTCGGTCACATGGAATTATTATTGATATTTTTGAAAGATTTTAAGATCAGATATTGCGATCAGTTGTCTTTTTTGTCAAATAAATTATATATAATAAAATACACGATCACATTTCATTAATGAAAATATTTTTATATGTCTGTCAGACCAATATTTCAAAAAAATCTGAATTTTTCTCGAATACAAATCTAATAAAATTATTCAAAATACATATTTTGAGGAAACCAGGTTTTGTGTTTTTTTAATCAAATATATATATATATATATATATATATATATATATATATATATATATATGTATGTATGTATATATCGTATTTGTGATCATCGTCCTCTTAAATCACTTTTGTCTTCTATGACTAGTTTCAGCACATCTGATATCTTTCATTAATCTAAATTTACCTGCTGATGACACACGTACTTGGTTGATTGATTGGTTATTAACACAAGTACTGAAACTAGTCCTAGAATATAGAAATTCAAGTAACTGAAGGACGAATATAACTAGGACAATGTATTAATGGACTCCGGATATAAAAACTAATAATGATAATATATATATATATATATATATATATATATATATATGATGATTTAATTTAGGCTTTCAAAATATTAAAAAAATCGTAAAAATTAAAAAATCAAGTTGTTTTTTATTTTGTATTTTAGTATTGAATTGAACTAAAACGCTAAATAATAAATGACATAATTTTTGCGATTTTTTTAATACATTCATATGAAAAGAGAGAAAAACTATTTTAATCCAATAAAACAATAATTACAAAAAAAGAGTAAAAAGTTTCAGATTTTATTTTTGATGTGTTCAATAGTAATCTTAAAAGGATTGTTGTCTATCATGTCATTTTATTAAAAGGATGTATTAAGGAAAGAAATTAATATATTCCTTCATTTTAAATTAAAATATCTCTTTAACTGAAATATTTACAAGGAAATGCAGTAATAGTTTTTCATTTTTAATTACTATACTTATTATGGATTAAAAAATAAAAATGTAAAAAATAAGAAAAACGTTAAATAAATAAATGATGAGAAAGTGACTTTTTCAGTTGTCAGATATTTATTTTATATGTAATTTATTTTCAAATTTAAATATTAATATCTTATACATTATTTATGTCTACAAAATTTTATCTTCAATGAAATTGAAATGTACATGAACAAATCTATATCACAATTTTGATTAATTTATCAACGACTAAACCCATAAACTAAAATATTCATATTCGTGTTTTTAAATGAATTGAATTCATTACAATATAAATTAATATTTTTACCTTTTCCAATCGGTGTATTCTTTTATTAATATCGTCAAATTCGAGTTCTCTTGCTTCAAACGCTGGACCATCACCATCTGTGAAATTAAATTATATAGTTACATATCTTCAAGATATAATATTGTCAGATACATCTTTGATAACTATAAAGTTCTTTACGAACCAGTTATGTAAATAAAATTATCAAGGAGTAAATACTTTGGTTATAAATTAGTGTTTGAGTATATATTTAATTTAAATTTATGTTTGTAAATTTACGAGTTTGTTTTTTCTCTCCAAGGGATTTGCAATTGTTCAAGTAAAGTTTATAAATGTTTGAACGAACATGATAAGAACATAATTATTTTTTAAATAAAAATGTATGTAAATTAAAATTACATAACGAGTAAATATCTTTATTTTAGTTTTGAATTTTCAATTGGATTTTTGTATACAACTTTTTTTCTATATATATATATTAGGTTGGTGCAAAAATAATTGCGTTTTTTACGTATCGAGTATACAGACATATATATATCAGTTAAAAATTATACTTATTAATCAAAATAAAAACTATTAGCCTGCACACATTTCTCACAACAGAAAACAAGTTTGTTTATTCTTACAAGATAGAATTCTGGAGTCCTGGAATTAACGAATTCATCGAAAGCGTTTTGAAATGATACTGGATCTTTAAAAACCGTGTCTCGTAGGAAATTACTCAAATGTTTAATAAAATGATAATCTGTCGGAGACAGGTCCGGAGAATTAGGTGGGTGAGGTAAGGTTTCATAGCCCAGATCATTTAATTTTTTTAAAGTCGTTTGTGAGACGTGGTCATGAAGAAGAATTGGCGCTCTTCAATTGACTATAATGCTGACCGTAAATGATGCAACTTCTCCTATATTTTTTCGAATTTTCTGATAAAGTTTTTCTCTTGTACTTTTCGACTTTTCTGCTGTTATTGTTTATCATCATGATTTAACAATCACTAGTGAATGATGCTACTTTTAGACCACCAAACAGTGACCATAAGCTTTTTTTCATAAAGCGTCGGTTTAGGAAACTGTTTTAATGCTTTTCCTCGGTCTAGCCACTGTGATGAATGTTTACGGTTGTTGTAGAGAATCCACTTTTCATCACATGTGACAATGCGATCAAGAAAGACATCGTTTTTGTTATGCAAAAGATGCACAGAGCAGACTTCGTATCGTCGAATTGTTTCGTTTAGTTCATACAGCACCCATTTATTCAGCCTTTTTGTTTTTCTAATTAGGCTCAAATGTCGAACAACTGTTAAATGATCAACATTGAGTTCTTCTACCACCTGTCGAGTTATTTTATGTGGGTCTACTTTGATAATGGTTCTTAAATCATTATTATCTATAACTGAAGGACGTCCACGACCCCTCACATCATCAAAGCTTTCGTTTCCATAACGAAATTTTCGGAACCAGTGTTGAGGTATACGTTCACTAATTGACCCTTCACCAAAAACAAATTTATATTTCGAGTAGTTTCTGTTGCTTTACGTCACAATTTAAATTCATACAATTTCATTTTTTCCATGACTAATTTAAGAGGTTATATTCAACAATACTAAAGAATAAAAACAATAGACACAAGTTGAAACCAGTAGTGCTAATTTCATTGTTGACCATGATGTATATAACTTTAACAAAAGATAACAGTAACTAGAAAAATAGGCACCAAACTTAAAACGATAAAAACTACAATTATTTTTGCATCAACCTAATAGAATCATATATAGTTGATTTCTATAATTTTAATGGTTATTTATGGTCCAATTATTTAAGATAAAGAAATGATGAAATCTGGTGTAGCACCTATACTAGCTTCAAAAAAATTATGGTAGTGCTGAGACTCGTAAATTTGTTACAAATATAATGCAAAGTGAAAATAAACTGATTTTTATTTAAGTTAAATTTTCATAGTTATATATTCTAAAAATAAATTAAAAAAAATTAAAATCTATAAGAAACAAATGATATTGAGCAATAGAATTAAATTCGGATAGATATATTCATGAATATTATGAAAAGTCTTTTAAAAATATGTAAAACAAAGAAGAGAAAGAATTTTTAAATACGAATGTGGCTTATCAGAAAAACATGAAAATAAAACTTTTTTATTTCTATAAAGTTTATTTAGCTGTTAAACTTGAAGGTTGATATTGAGAATAGAAAGTAAATTCTATCGAAGTTCAGCCCAAGTGTTACAAATTTTCTGTTAGTGTTCTCATAAAAAAATAATTAATATATTTTTACATAGTTGTATCAGTTACGTCGGTGATACAGCTATAAGTTTACTATTATGATTTTAAACTGGAGTTCAATTATGAATAACGCTATAATAAGCAAAACTTCTAGTTGGTTGATATTTTTTTTTTAAAATAGGTACCTTATTTACATTCATTTTTTTAAAATAAAACACCTAATATTTTTTTCGTCAAATTTTATCTATTAAAATATGTAATTAATAATTTTAAAATCTCTTTTATTAATAAATCTCGAGACTTTCTATAAAAAAAAACGAATAAATGTAATATTTTATTATAAAAAATGATTGGATATGAATGTAAAAAATATGAAACATGTTTTATGGTGGTATTATTTGCAATAAGAACATTATATATATATATATATATATATATATATATATGTATGTATATATATATATATATATATGTATATATATATATATATATATATATATATATATATATATATATATAATTCGACAGTTATTATTCAGAAAATAATAATATATTTACACGTGTAAACCGATACCAGTTTTCCGAGAATATCCTGAATTTAAGTAACTCTAATGTATGTTCTTGTAGGTATTGGGATAAAAAATAAAGCCAGGTGTAAATCCAGACAGTAATTTCGTTCAATTTTTGTTATAAAAATTAATGGCTGCAATTTAGTATACTTGTAAGAATTGCAATTCGGTTCCGAATATTTCTTCATAATAAGAATGAAACCCAAGGAAAAATACTCATTTTTTAATCGAATCAGTATTTATTCTTTATTCTCTTTAATTCTTTTAAAATGAACCGTTTAAAGTAATTCTTGATGTGCGTGCAAAGCGTATGTGATTTTATGTTTATGCAATCGAAATTATTAAATTATTTATTATTTCAAATACAGTACTAACCTTCTCGTTTACATGACTGTCCATCCGGTTGTAATATGAAGTCTTCACGACAGGAACACCGATAGCTTCCAGGAATATTATGACACGTTTGATCGCATGGCTTCTCTCTGCATTCGTTGATGTCATGTTCACAACGAATTCCTCGCCAACCGGGAGTACATTTACAATGGCCGGGACGTACGCACGTACCTCCGTTATTACAAGGAGGTGTGCAAATAGCTATTTATAAAGGATGATATAAAATATCAGTTCTATTTTACTGAGAATGGAATGCGATTTCTGATACCTTACATCTTATATATATATATATATATATATATATATATATATATATATATATATATATATATATATATATATATATATATATATATAGATAGATAGATAGATAGATAGATAGATAGATAGATAAAAGGCCAATTTTAAATTTGTCTAAAGAATTTTATGATACAAAACATATATAGGTGATTCAATTTAAACTTCCACATGAAAGTATTAAAAAAAATTAAAAAAAGTATGTTATTTTTTATTTAGTATTTTAGTTCAATTGTATTTTAGTATTGAATTAAACTGAAGTACTAAATAAAGATTTTTTTACAATTTTTTTCACGCTATCATGGGGAAGCAAAAATTGCATCGTCCTGTATTAAATGAGAACTGATTTTAAAAGAATTGCTCAGAAAAGTTAATTTTTTTAAAATTCTGTTGTTTTATATTATAAATTATTATTTTTTTTCATCTAAAAATGATTGTGAAGGTGAACAATCGGTATTACCGTATAAATATATTAATTAAAAAATGTACAGGCAAGTGATTAATAATTACTGAATTTTTTCAAAAACACGTACTTTTTGAACCGCATTGTTATATTTTATGAGAAATAAAGCGTTCGTAATAGTTTCTAATATTTATTGTAAACAGTTGGTGTATTTTCTATATTTTGATCAAATTACTTTTATTAAATTAATTACTATTTAATTGTTTAACAACGTTACAGTTTACATAAATAGTATAACACATTCATATTAAAAGAACTGTATCATAAATGTAATAATGATAATCATATTCTAAATTATTTACTAGTATTATGAATGTATGGAGCAACCCATGAAACTATTGAAACATTAATTATATATGTATATATATATATATATATGCATATATATATATATATATATATATATATATATATATATATATATATATATATGTAAATCTGTAGTTTTCAAGTACAAAAATTTAATCAAAAAATATTAAAAAGTAATTGAATTTCGTTCAATCAGAGTACATATTTAAATATCATGACATTGTTGTTCTGATATTTTTAATTAACAAGTTTTACATTAGTAAATGTTAATTTAATACTCACGTTGGTTACAGCCGTGGCTTGTTTTACTAATCTGAGTCCATCCGGGACAGCATACAAATAGCGTCTGTCGAGTTAGTTTATTTTTAATGACACCACGATAAGCTGTCTCGTACACAACTCTGTAAAATATACGAATGAAAATAAATTAAAAGCATTTTTAATTATTTTCAAATAATAATATTTCATACAAAATATTATAAATTAAAAGAGATAAAGCTACTATATCAACAATTTATTTCGTAACATTTATTCGCATCCTTTACGAAACTTGAAACAGAAAAACAGACGATAGTCGTTTGTTTCGTATATAATACTGTGTAAGCTTCTTTTATAGCGAATATAAATAATATACGTACAACGTTGAAAACATCAAAAAACTAATAATATTATGTTATTTTTCTTTGATACAAACTTCAGATTCAAGAAAATCTACAAAGAATTTTTTATTAGTTTATATCATAAGCTCCTTTCTGATAAAGCAGCAAAATGGCTACTAACTTCCCACGTATAAAGCTCGCTATTTTTAAAAATGAAATTCTGTATTTTTTTATTTATTTATATTATTTAACTAAAATTTCATTTATTTATATATCTTATATATATATATATATATATATATATATATATATATATATATATATATTAAAAAACGATGAAAACAAGACAATTTTAATATTAAAGTAAACCTTATTTCTATTTAAATAGAAATTGAGGATTTTATTAAAGAATAGTAAGTTAGATTATATATACAATTATGTTTATACGAGTATCCATGTAATAAATAATCATAATTTATTAATAATTTTAATATGATTATTTATCTTATGAAATGTTTTAATTAAGAAAACAAAATTTAAAGTCAATTTCCACATTTTTGTTTTTAAATACAAGTTGTAATAAAATCTGATCTACAAAGTGCGCCAGAGGAACGGGAAAATTTCAAAACGCGATAATTAAATGAATTTTTATTCTCAAATAATTTCGTTTACATATTCTTGTTAGGTATATCGAACAATTTTATTTTTTTAAAATAACGTTGATAGATGAACACCATCTCGGTGTACGCATTCTTGTAATCTTATTCGGAAATTTTCTATTACATGTCTAGTGGAATCCTGGCAATTTCTTTTTTTGATTTTTAAATTCAGGGATAGTGTACGGACAATCAATATACACTTTGCTCTTTAAATAACCCCAAAGAAATTAATCACACCCTGTCAAATCTGCAGATCTTTCTAGCAAAACAATATTTCCATTTTTGTAAATGATATGGGTTAAAGGAGTACTCTTACAGCGGTCATGAACACTCTACCGGTATAACTTATTACGCCATCTTGCCGGAACCATTAATTTGTGAAAATCGAATTAATTATTAGTATTTTAGTTCAATTGTATTTTAATATTGAATTAAACTAAAGTACTAAATAAAGATTTTTTTGCAATTTCTTTCATGCTATCATGTAGAAGCTACTATACCGGTATAACTTATTGCGCCATCTTACCGGAACCATTAATTTGTGAAAATCGAATTAATTATTGTATCAGAAATTTTATAATCACGTGGTGGACTACCCACTAAACTACTAACACGGTCAATATTTTCTAGTGTTCTTATTGTTATTCTAAACCCTTAATGCTTTAAATTTAATGTGAAACCATTCTTCTGAAACTTCTGAATCCACAAATTGATGGAATAAGCGGTCGATGTCTGCTCACGACGCGGAATGTTATTATGATTGCGAAAGAACCCTTGTACAGTTATATAACACTCACCATTCGTGCAAAATGATTTCACAGTAAAATATTGTTGTGCATTGGACTACTATTCCATATTTAATAAACGGTCATGAATAACTAACAATGTATCATTTAATATGACTCTCTCACTCCAACGGTAGTGAATAATTATGTTTTTAAAATTTTCCACTCCACTGGCACACCATTATTTATATTCTCAATATTAAATCTTAAAATTAAAGTTAGAATCATGAATTTCGGGTGAACATTTTCACTCAGGAACTCGTAACTTTTAAATAAGTTATGATATTGAAATGAAACAACAAGAAAAAAGCTTTAAGAATATATTCTTACAAATATTGTATTTATTTTTTGGTATAGTAATCACCATTGTCAACACATTTCTGTCAATGTGTAAAAAGTATCTTCAATTGCTTTATGAAAAAAATCGATTGTTTTTTCTTCATTCAATTTTAATGGAGGGTTAAATTGTTCATTAAAGTCAAAATACTTTTCTGATTGATCACACATTAGTGCTGGAAATACGTGGAAATCAAATGATTCCAGATCTCAACTGCAAAGAGGTTGTAAGTGGCCATTAAATGTACTCCACTTCAGGATTACATGATCAAATTTTGAAGTCTGTTGTTTTGAATTGTTATAATAAAGTACAATTCGATAACAATAACGCTAGAAACGAAAAAAACGTATCTTTTAACTTCTTTAAGGTTTCAGTGTATCGCTGTGATTTTACAGTTTTTCCTCTTATCAGAAATTCACCAAATAAACATAATAACAATTCCAAAATACCGTTACCGTAATTTTGTCAACGGTAGTTGATGTTGAAGTTCACTTTTAAAAGCTTGTATGTATTTTTTTTTATGCACTTCGTAAATTTGAAAACGAAATATAGTTTAAATAACACAATTTAATTAAAAAATCGAGAATAAAAAAAATAATCGCATAATAGTAATTATCTATTAATTAATAATTATTATGAATCATATTTATACGTTTTAATCACCACTATTGTTTAGTTTATTTATATTTATTGAATGCTATTTCGTAAATAGATAATGATCAAATTATAATTATAATCTGACATCAACATAACTCAATTCACATTTACAGCTGAATGAACACATACCGAAAATGTTGTATTATTTAAATATCCAATAATTGATTGGTATTAATACTCAATGACCGATTGTTTGAACTAATGATTTATTTATATTGCCAACGACTTGTCGAACCTCCACACTACGTTGTTTTATGCTCTATATTTACAAATATATAAACTGAAAATTAAATTAATTGAAATATAATTTTTAAAATTTTTAAATTTTTAAAATCCTTTATTTCAATTTATTTTCACGCCCTTATAGAGAAAAAAACGAAGTAATGACGAATAATTTAAATAAAAAAGCAAGAAAACTTTCAAAGAATACACTCTGAGTATTTTATATGTATGCATATTAATTTTTACCATTTTATATGATTTGGTTTCGTAGTTATAGTGTTAATACATAAATTCGAACCAGATAAAAAAGACTACTTTTATTAATATATCATGAATTTAGTGTTGAATATTCGTACCTCATTAACCAACTCATTTAAAGGATATGACGATTTTTTCGTGATCAAGTGCTGGAAAAAAATTCTCCAGACATACATTCACACACGCACACAAACACACACACAGACACACATATATATATATATGTAATAGGAGGTTGTATTGTAATCCGCTGTTTACTTGTAGATGGTTCTAGGTGCGTATGTTGCGGGCAGTGATAGATGTTTTTATGTCATTTTGAAGTGTAAACATTTCTCACTAAAATTCAATCATCAGACGCTATTCTTTGTTTACACAAGCGGTTTTCTATAACCGAATTAAGATAGAACGCGATAAGTTGTTTTCTGATGTGTACTTCTACACTACTTTGATTTGAAAAAAAGTACAGCCGAAACTCATCAATTGCTTGCAAAAACTTAAAGTGAATCTGTTCCATCGAAAACAGTATGTAGAGATCAGTTTCGACGATTCAAAAGTGGTGCTTGTGACGTTCACGACAAAAAAACGACGAGGTCAATCGAAAATGTTCTAAGATTAACAACTCATTTCATTGGAAGAAAACCCTCAAGCTCTTTTGGAAGAAAACCGTCAAGCTCTATTGGAAGAAAACCTTCAAGCTCTATTGGAAGCAAACCCTCAAAGAATTGACTCAACAGCTTGAAATTGTGTGAACAAGCCATGGGAAAGATCCAGAAAGAAGGGAGATGACTGCCACATGAATTGACCGAAAATGCCATTACTAATCGTTCAAACATCTCGATTTATTTGCTTGTAAGGCATAAAAAGAAGAGTTTATTGTAGTGTATCGTGAACTGGGATGAAAAATGAATGTATTTCGACAACCCGAAAAGCAAAAAACCATGCGTTGATCCTGGCCAACCATCAACGTCGACAGTAAAGCGAAACATTCACGGGCTCAAAGCAATAATCTCTATTTGGTGGGCTATTAAGGGTGTAGTGTATTATGAACTTTCGATTGAAACCGAAGGAAATCATCACCGTCAAACGTTATCGACAACAACTGGAGCGTTTGAATGATAATTTGATGCAAAAACGACCATCAAATCGCCGAAAAATAATTCTTCTCCGTGACAACGCTCGGCCCCATGTTGCTATAGCTGTAAAACAAACACTGATGGAGCTCGAATGGGAGGTTCTCCCACACCCAGCGTATTCTTTGGACCTGACCTTAATCGATTACTATCTGTTCCGATCGATGCAACATGCTTTGAAAGATACACATTTCCATAACTACAGAGAAATCGAAAATTGCGTTGCTGAATGGATTGTCTTAAAAGACAGGCCATTCTTTCGTCGCGAAATTTAAGTTCTGCCAGAAAAGTGGGAAAAAATCGTAGCTTCCGAGGGAAAATACATTATTTAATGTATTCACACATTTTGTTATTGAAATAAATGATCAAAAAACACAAAAAAACAGCGGCTATCAATATATATAATAAGAAATATAAGACTTAATTTTTAATTCTGAAACACATTCAAAACAGATATCGATATAAAATTTTTAGAAAATTTTATAAAAAATTCTTTATATGCAATGAAACTGATGACTTATTAATGAGTTTTATATATATATATATAGAGAGAGAGAGAGAGAGAGAGAGAAAAGCAGAGATATGAAATTTTATTTCTGTATATTACACAATGGTACGACAAACTGGAAATATTATTTCAGACATAAAAATATCAGTTCTAAATGAAGAGAGCATGAACGAGCACAATTACATTTTATATTTATACTTATACAACTATATTAACAACCGCAAAGAAACTATATCCATGTATCCTTTAGTATTATAGTATAAAGTTTTCAAATGAACAACAATGTTAAAAACGGGACAATAGTACAACAAATCACGGGAAATGTGATCTCTTTTGTGTCTCTCTGATACGCTGCTAATTTCATAACATGCCGTTCTGGTCCCATGCTTACACGCATTTGCCATTTGTTGCAAGAGTCGTAACTATAACCCCACACAAAAATGACCAATATATTTCATATCGTGTATGCTTTTTTCTTTCAGATACAGTTACATTTTATGTAGCATGTCTGCTAGATATTTGGTAGTGATTTACTCTCCTGGTTATTAGATTTATCTTGTATTTTTATTATGACTATGCTATAAAGATGTTATGTGTGGGCACGATATCAGTTTATACAACAAAATAATTTATAAAACTGTTAAGTACCCTACTATAGAGTTTTCGTCGAACGTACATCGAAGTGAACACACAGAGAAAATATCTTTTATGTACAAAGATTCGCATAAGTAGCATCGTAATTAGCAGTTTTTAATTAGTAGACAATTAGGCCATTATTTTTTTTATTATAATTAAAACAATCATTTAAACAAATTCGCTTTAATTTATAAAATTAATTTCACAAGAAAAGGATATAAAATGTATTGATATTCACATATTATATATTTTTTTAACTATTTATAATATACTTACTTCAATTATGTATATTAATATTTTTATATAAAAAAATCTTATATGAATAAATATTCAATAAAGAAATGGCTTTTATTCATTTTTAGTTTCAATTCTACTTTCTTATACACGTTTTTATAAGATACTTTTATTTATAATTTTCCATTTTTTTAAAATTAAAATTGGATATTATAAAAATATGTTTACTGTTTTACCATAATTTAATTTTATCTTTCTTTTATACTATTACATACCGTTAATGTTTATTTTCCAGGTTATTAACTAAACCAGCGCCTTTTTAAGATTTCTTTACATTTTTTTAATTATCATTTTATAATAGTCTATATATATATATATATATATATATATATATATATATATATATATATATATATATATATATATTAGGTTGGTAAGAAAATGATTACGGTTTTTGATTTCTGAATTCTGACCTCATTTTTTTCAATGAAAGTATCATTTTATTGTGTTTATGTTAATATCATTTTAAAGAGAATTTTTCAGTCTGCATTATGGTAACGTCGACTTTGGTTTTATTATTCATTTTGCTTCAAATTGGACTATTGAAATAAAGATGAAAAAGAAGAAAATAAAAATAGTTTTGTATGAGTTCAAAAATCTCGTGCTGGGGACGAGAGTCTTGAAGACGAAGAAGGTCGCGAGCGTCCTTCTTCAGTTCATAACGACCAACTGAAGATAGTTGAATCAGAACCACACATAGCAATTCAAAAACTTGCACAAAAGTTAGTTGTTATTCATTCAACAGTTGTGGACTACATAAAACCACTTAAATTAAAAAATGTATATGAATTGAAAGATAATAAACCGCAATTATTTTTATACCAACCTAATACTATCGTATTTTTCCTTCATTATTTTTTCGAGATTGTCCATTATTTTCGAAATAGACTGATTCAAGAGTCTATTTTATAAGGAACATTTTTATTTTTTAAATCAATTCTATCCCCAAAATTAAAAATAAACTTCAAAATGTCCACGATAATGACTGATATTGTTTCAATGCAATTGGTTTATATATGGACTATTTAATTAACTAAATATTATTATTAATGAGTCATATATGTTTTAAGCTGTTATTATTTCTTATATTCAAAAACGAATTTTTTTAATTTGATAAAAATTAATGATATACATGAATATTTTCCTTGTATGATAATTACAAATTAAATGAGAAGTTTTATTTTGAACAGACAAAATTATTAAAAAAAATACTAATAAAAGACTAAATCATATGTCAAAGGTATAACAATTTCCGTTATGAATATATAAAGTACCATAAAACACGAGATTCATTATATCCTATATTCTTTAAAGGTCATGCATGTATATAATTCTAATTACATAAAAATTATACTATTGAAAATATATAATTATCAAGACTTTATATTGTCATCGATGAATATTGTCAACGAAATTGTTTGTTGATTTTGACGAATATATAATTTAGAATATAAATACACACAATTAATTGATTTTAAATTTTACAATAAAACACAAAAACAGTATAAATAAAGGTACGTGTATGTTATTTTCAGTATATACGTTTTAAAATTACTGCTGATTTGAGTTCTGAAGTTTATTTGAAAATGAAAAGATTCAATTTATTTGTATTGTTTGCGTTATCGCTTGTAGTGGTTGTATTTGGATTTAAGAAAGATAAATTTCATGGTACGTATTATGAATTGTATAATTATTTTTAGAAAGAATTAATTTTAGTAAATAACGTGGATTTGTAATTTGAAAAATTAATTATTAAGTGTACCTCAAAAAAATAAAACATTATTAATGTTTTTAAACTTTAAGAGTATTTTTTAAGTACATACTTGTTTTGTAGAATTTAATCATTCTTTATGTTTTAATAAAATCAAATAAAAATAATACAAAGAAATATCATAATCATAAAATGCATCATATAATAATTATTTTAACAATTATTAATTTTTTGTCACATAATTTGTCAATTAAATATTTTATACATACATCTAAGGATCATTGAAATCAGAAGTGACAGGTGAAGTCACATTAAAAGTTGAAGATTCTAGACGCTAAAAAAATCAAAATTAAAAAGTTAATAACTTTTTATTTATAAATTATAGAGTTCGTTAATTTTTAGTAAAAAATATAATAAAAAAATTAAATATGGCTCTTTTTTATTTAACAAAAAATGACATATTGTAATAAATTGAATGACTTAATGATTTAAATTAGTGTTAGAGAAAAAAATCAGAATAATTTTGCTTTTATCGGTATTTTTATTTAGGAACAATGATTAAATTAATTAATATGTTGCTGATTTGTACGTCTCTTCCGCTTGCAATATCTAGGAATTCAGAATCAATTAAATCGTTTTGAGTTTATGATCTAAGTACATTAAAGTAGCAATAACGGCATAGAATGTAAGAGTGTAACAAATCAGAAAACTCTTTTGTGTGTTATTTTCTTTTACTTTTTTTATAGGTTGTTTATTTTTATTGATATTAAATAATATTTCTTCCTACGATTTTAATTCAAAAATAGAGAATATTTTTTTCATCATTTTTCATTTTCTTATTTTGAATCATATATATATATATCTTTATATAGGATCTTTTATATATATATATATATATATATATATGATTTTTTATAACTAAAATCCCATTATCCATACATGATTGTCTCAATTATCCATAGTATATTATACAATTTTTTTTCTCTGGATTGAAGACAAAAATTCTCTATGTGTGATTTATTAATTTTAAATTTATTCTTTCTTTAATAACTTTTAATATTTTCAAGCCAATTGTCTGGAACATAGATGATTTTTTATTCTTATATATATGTTTCTTATATCGGAAGCATTTTATAAAAATGAATACATGAATACATAAATAAATGAATATATATAGTTCAAAAAACATTAAATCGTTTCACAATAAATTTTTCGCATTGTCCTAATTTCACTTTCACAGCTGAATTTTTCACTTTCGCAGAAATCATAAGAGATTCTGATCAAAAAATTTTAATTAATTAATTAATGACTAATCCTTTTTGATTTTTAATTATACGTGTTTTGATAATAATACTTCATCATTATCAAAGTATTAATGTAAAGAAAAATCTGATTTTTCTACAGAAAATATCAAAATCTAAATATAAATCAAGATATGCTTTATTTAAATTGTATTCTAAAAACCAACATTATGTATATATAATTAATAGTTTTTGTAATTGCAACTAAATTCACCAATCAAATCTATCCTTTCGTTCCTAAAAAATGTCTATTCTGAACTTGTTCAAAAATTGATAATGGATTCTGTATATTTTAATGGCGATGTATAATCCTTAAAGTACTAAAACACAGACAAATCTCTAACAAAATATTTATAAGACATTATGGAAGGAATCTAAAATCGATTGAATATTTTGATAAAAAGAAACCTTTGTGTCGTAAAGAGTTATAATTAATTTGTAATTCTATTAGGTTGTCAGGAAAATAATTGAGGTTTTTGTTTTGTGAGTTCTTACCTTATTTTTTTTCAATGAAAGTGTCATTTCATCGCGTTCATGTTAATAACATTTTAAAATGCATTTTTCGGTCTGAATTTTGGTGACATAGACTTTGGTTTTATTAATAATTTTGCTTCAAAGTGAGCTATTGAATTAAAAATGGAAAAGAAGCAAATAAGAGCAATTTTTTGTATGAATTCAAAACGGGTGATAAAGCAGTAGAAACTATTCATAAACTAAAAGATGCTTTTGGTGTAGAGTACTGTTAAGGAAAGGTACGGTGCAATGGTGGTTCCGAAAATTTCATGTCATGGTGGTCAATGGTGGTTCCGAAAATTTCAATTCCATGGGATGAGAACTTTGAAGATGAAGAAGATCGCGGGTGTCCTTCTTCAGTTCATAACAATTGAAGGCATTAGTTAAATCAGAACCACACACAATAGATAGAGAACTTACACAAAGGAAGGCGTTAGTCATCCAACAGTTCTGGACCACTTAAAATTTGAAAGTCATAAACCGCAATTATTTTTCTACCAATCTAATGTATAATATTTATAATGTGACATAAATATATTTAAAGCCTAAAAAAGATCTACGATATAAATACTGTTTATATTAGAAAGCAGATATTAGAAAAGAAGATAATAGAACTTCTTAAGAAAAAATCTGTAAATTAAAATAAATTATTAAAACTTGTATATACTTTTAGAGGATATGAAAATGCACGAAGAGGAGTGTGTTAAAGAAAGTGGAATAACGAATGAAGACCATGAAATGTTGCATAAATACAAATTACCAGAATCTAAAAATGCACATTGCTTTATCAGCTGTATGTATTACAAAATGGGATTAGCTGATAATGGTGACGTTGACGAGAAAAAACTCGAAAATATTGTGAAAAAATATGCTGAGAATGACGAAGAAGTGAAAATGTTCCAGAATTTGATGAAAATATGCGAAAAAGAAATAGAACCAGGGACTAAAGACAAATGCGAAATTGCAGCTACAATGGCTAAGTGCTTTATGGAAAACGGAGCAGAAATGGCTGATATGTAAATTCTTTGAATATTGATTGTTTTTTCAATGATAATGTATATTTATGTCATTAAAGTTTATTTGTTTAATATATATAGATAATGCAGAAGAAGTTGTTAGTTTTCTTAATATTAATTTCAAGTCATTTTAACATATACATTCTTTTTTCACATCACAAACTATATAAAAAAATGTCCTGATCAAAAATATTTCATAAATTATTAATCATCATTTTTGATTGTTACTTATATATATTTTGACTAAGGTTACTAACAGTGTCATTTTCGCCTGGAGACTCCAGGTTTGGCGACATTTATCCAGTCTCCAGTTGTACTGGTAATTTCTTCAAGAATTAGGAATGTAATAAATATTATCCTTTAATCTTAAAAAAAACATAGTTCATGTTCATTATACTACGACATTCATTTTCTGAACAGAAAAACAGCCTAATTTTAGATACCAGAGAAGTATATATAATCGACCTTTAACTTCCACTAATATATAAAGATTTTGAAAACAGTCCCATAAAAAGTTGAGCAGCATTAAATATAAAACAATTTGATGTTAAGTTCGAGAAGATGTACTAAATTGCTTCCAGTTTAAATATAAAAGTTAATGTAGATATTTGACATGATGAAATAATTTTAATTCAAAATAGCAATGTAAAATATATAGAAATGAGAACAAGAGTTCAACAGAAAAAATATGATTGACTATTTTTAAAACCCTTGATGTGACTGAAATGAAACAAATAGTTGGTAAAGTACTAAGCGTACCTATTAGAAACGCATTTTTTCAATATGGAATCAACTTTTGGAGAAATGATAGAAATAGAATGCGAGTAGAGCTCATTAAATTAGAGTTAGGCATTCAAATTAATTTCGATATGGACTACGAAAGTTTTTGTTCTTTTTTAGGTAAACCTGAACAAAAGAGATTATTGGAAAATCAGAAAAAAATATAATTTTATAAAATAAGCATTATATTAATTAAAACCAAATGTAATTTTATTCTTTTCTGAATAAAATAATTAGTGTTTTCTTGGACCTTCTTTGCAAATCTTCCAGACCAATACTGATTAAATGTTGGTAAACCTTATTTTGACGTCAATACTAATATCTACAAAATACTAAAAATCCAAAAAAAATATGGCGGTTTTTGAGTTAAAAAGAGAATTATTTTGTGAAAGAGGATTTAGCCAGTGTCAGAACTATCTTGTAATTTATTTAAAACTTCTAGTGAGCTATTTTCAGTATAAATAACTAATTGTCTATAAAAATGTAATTTCCGTGAATACAGTAACCATACTTAAATTGAAAAGATAAAGTGTAGACGGTATTTTTTCAGAAAGAAAATTATTTTATTCACATTATTCATAAATTGTTTACATCGTTTCAGTTACGTTTAGATTTTTTTAATTAAAACAGTCCAATAATTCAAATGATATAAAAATATAAGCAAAATGTTTTATGAACTAAACATCTAAAGAATTAAAAAAAAATATGAAACAAAAATTAATTATAAAAAAAACATGTAAAAAAGTTATTTCCATAAATTATTATTAACATGCAAGCAACTTGAATTATACACATACATACAACCTAATAATAAACTAGTCTTGCAAATTAAAACTGAAGAACGAATACTGTTTTTGTTTTACTTTTGATCATTTGAAAGCGATAAATTAGCAAAAAACATGCTTAATGAATTGTAACTCACCGAACTCCGTTACATGTCTGATTATTTTGACACGGTTGCGTGTACGTTTTAATCGCCGGTTTGCAGTAAGTCTCTATACTCTTCACTGGCCGAGAAACATTCCGGTGCGTACGGCACACGTGTCTTCTGCAACAAGATAAACCGCCGGTACGGTTTTTAATCGGCGTGAATGCTTTATCACCTCCCTAAATACGTATGGTGGATATGAATGAGTATTACAGATTTAATTGCTTAGTTGCGGTTAGGGTCATGGAAATACGGCTACGGCTATTTAATAAACACGCCATTTCGCAAAAACTTGTTTTGCGTAGGCGTTAAAGATACATTATCGGTAACACGTACAAAGTACAACGTCCAGAGCTTAAAATATCATTAACGAAACAGTTTTAATAGGGTGTTCATGAGATTTATATATAAACGAATGTATATAGACACATTCATACCCCCATATATACATATATTATACATATATATATATATATATATATATATATATATATATATATATATATACTGAGAGAAAATGATTGTACGAGTACATGCCACTTATATATTATTTATGAAACTTTAAATATAAATACTTTATTAATACTGATATGCATTTTTTAATTCAAAATAATCATAAAATATGAAATTGAAAGCTATTATTTAAATTGTCATTTAATTATTAGAATTTCAATTTATTAGGTTGGTAGGAAATTAAATGCGGTTTTTTGTTTTATGAATTCAGTTAGTGTTCTATTAGTAATCTGTTTAAGTGGTCTTGAACTGTTGGATGACTAACGACTAAATTTTGTGTAGTTCTCAAATTGTTTTGCGTGGTTCTGATTCAACTAGAATCTTCATTTGGTTATTAAGGACGCCCGCGAACTTCTTCATCTTCAAGGCTTTCGTCCCTAACATGACATTTTTGGAACCACCATTGCACCGTGCGTTCTTTGTTATTGCCTATGCCAAAAGCATCGTTTAATTTATGAGCAGTTTCCGCTGCTTTACCATTCGTTTTGAACTCATGCCAAAAAATTGCTCTTATTTGCTTCTTTTTCATCTTTAATTCAATAGCACAATTTCAAGCAAAATTTAGAATAAAACCAATGTCGATGTTGCCAAATTATAGACCGAAAAATGCACTTTAAAATAATATTAACATGAACACGATGAAATGACACTCACTGAAAAAAATTAAAATTAGAATGCAGAAAACAAAAACCGCAATTATTTTCCTACCAACCTAATAAATATTAAATTTAAATTAATTTTGTAAATTTAATATTATTATTAATGACAGTAATAAAAAATTATATTTGAAATAAATTGTTACAGAGACTGCATGACAATTTGTAATCAAATAGAAATACATTTGACTATTCATCTTATATACGATATTTGTACTTATTTCATATAAAACATCCTCTTTTAAATTACATATTCTAACATTTTTCTTACTAGTACATGTATATCAATACTGTACTTAGATAATTCACTATGTACCTACGTATGTATTTAATTGAGATGTACAATATACCTATTTCATATTTAGTTATTTTTAATATTTATCTGATTTTCAGTTAAATAATTTTAAGACTTAATTTCTTTCCATAAATTATATCCTTATAGCATCGACATTCTTGTTTTTAGCTTGTTTCATATTAGGAGTATAAGAAGTATATAAAAAATCTGTTTTTCATATGGCTAAAGAAAGAAAGAGCACAGTTGAACGAGGATAGAAATGACGTCTGAACTCATTTTCATTTTAATCATATAATAGAAATATAATAAAAGTTTACTAAATAAATATAAATTGATTAATTTAAATATTGATTTGACACTTTATTTGAAATTAAATGTATATTCATTTATATATTCATTTCTTAGAACATTTGTTGAATATTTTTACTTTTCATTACAATATTTATATTTACAATACATGAACATTATTGAAGGAAAAAAATAAAACTCTAATATAATGTAGGTATCTCTAATAATATATATATACGTAATACATATCTGTTTATTTAAATTTACAATCGTACAGAAGAATGTAACTAATAGACGATAAAATTATATAAGAATTAACGTTTTGTATTTCATTTACTTTTCTCTCCTCTTGACTATTTATGTAATGCGTTTCATATCATACTTCAATGTATTGAATATAACGGTACGTTTTATTACTAGTGCTGTATTGCAGAGGAACGTTTTAAATATTCTAGTTTTATTTCGAAGTGGAACACGGAATATTTTTTTAATAATATTTTGTTTAGTGTTTATTTTTGTAAGATAAGTGCATACATTTCGCGCGTTTGTCTATTCTTGTAAAATGTACAACATCTTGAATTAAATTATAAACTATAATCAGTATTCTTTTAGTTATAATCAAGTTTAATGTACTGTTACACGTTTCGTATCTTTTAATGAAAAATATATTCTAAATACTTTAATGTATATGTGTGTTTGTTGATTTCTAACCAGACTAAAAATTTTTAAATGTTTTATACAATTAAAACAATTTATATTTTTTTAGTGAGTGTTATAGGTGAACTTATTTTTTGTCTTTTTTATAAAGAAAGACACTTTGTCAAATATAAATGTATTAATGTTGTGTTTTAAAACTTTCGCACTTTTTAGTTTTGTGAAAAGAAAGTAAACAATATACACATGAAGAATTGTTTTAGAGCAAAAGGCAAGTGATATAAATTATAATTTTATTCTAAAATATGTTTGTCTATATTTCTGACAACAGTGATATTAATATATATGTATATGTATATGTGTATGTATATGTATATGTATATGTATATGTATATGTATATATATATATATATATATATATATATATATATATATGTATATATATATATATATATATATATATATGTATATATATATATGTACATATATATATATATATATATATATATATATATATATGTATATATATATATATATATATATATGTGTATATATTATGTGTATTATGTGTATAATTTATTTTTGTATAAGTAATCGTTAATATATTATAACGAAATTTTGTTTTATTTTATAATAGAGATTTGACATAGTCAATATTGAAAATTATTTCAAACTTCTGTATACATATAAAAGTGCGAAACTGTTAATGGACTAAATACGTAAAATATTTAATTTACACGCATACTTTGGTTTAATATTAAATGATTGAGTCTTTTATTAAATTCAATAAATATAAATCATTATTAGTTAATCCTGAGTACCCTACTTTCAAATGTATATGTTACGTTTAACTACTTTTACGAATATATATATATACATTTTTCAATACAAAATATATTTTTTCTCTTTTACTAAATAGAACTGATGTAAATCGTCATGCAGTGAATCCCAAAAGAGTATCGCTGTAATCTTTCCAGATAATATCCTCATTTTTTTTTTGTTGGATTAGACAATAATTTGATTCTAGCAACCAAGTTAAACTTGTCAAGGATTGGCATGTAGAACAAATACCAGATTTATTAACTAATAAATTGAAAAAAA
The DNA here is from genome assembly GCA_034766995.1 of Acanthacorydalis orientalis. Classification (NCBI taxonomy): domain Eukaryota; kingdom Metazoa; phylum Arthropoda; class Insecta; order Megaloptera; family Corydalidae; genus Acanthacorydalis; species Acanthacorydalis orientalis. Next base: position 40,669,579 of record CM068316.1, read on the forward strand.
GTATTAGTTTCTATCAAAAATGTATCGACAATACTAGTAACTATATTGAAAAATAAATGCACTATTTGAAACATTATTCGATGCCTTATTTCTCTTTCTGATTCATCTTAAATATTTCAGTTTTGACCCTCGTTGCAATTTTTTTTAACTGACTCTCATACAATAGTTATTCTTATTTTATTAGAATTTCTGTTTTATCAAAATGTAATAGTTGATTCGATTTTCCTGACATCTTTAATGCATTGTATATATGAGAATTGCATGGTGTTTTCAATAATTAATAAGTGTTTGTATGAAAATCATAAATTTAGAATAGACATTGTTTACACATTAAAATTATTCTTAATTATTTAATTACAGGGTAAAATGTAGAATTAACTCAGTAAGAAAAAAAAAGATATTTAAAAATATCTTTGTACGAACATCATAACTCAATAAAGCAACATAGTCGTCTTATTATTTAAACGAATCAATTAAGTTTTAATCAATTGTTTCAGTGTAATAAAAGCTATTATTTACAACAATAAAATAAGTCGATTAATCATCGAGCTTCTGACAACTTGAAAACATGCCTGTGTACATTTATTTGCTTGAAGTGATCCTAAATACTATCAAAACTAAATTGATTTATGACCGTTCTGTATCTTTGAACATCTGTATCAATCAGATATTGCTATTTTTGCAATTCATCCTCGACGTTCGAGTTTACAATCTTGAAAACTCCATCACGGCTCTTATTGACTTTCAAATAAGCTAGCTGCCGTTTTGATTCTTGTGCATGGCTCTTCTGCCGACATAAGCGTGCACATAAAGACGAGTCTACACACCATATGTGGCATAACTTGTTATTCAAATATTGGTTTGTTTTTAATATACTTTTTCTATGTGATGATCCTGGGTGCTGAATAGATTAGTGAATAACATTATTGTAATAAGATACGATTTGTGAAGACAGGTAGCTGTCTATTTTTGATAAATAGATATTTTTGAATCTTTATTATTTATTTTGTTTTTGAGTTCTTTTATATTACTAAACTTTTTTATTTTTGAATTATCTAGATTTTATTTCATCGGTTTTATGGAATAATTCTTATTGGAACAATCAATATTGCCATTGATTTTATCTGATGATAAATTATTTTATTTCATTTATGGATATAAACATGAAATTATACAATTAAGTGTTCTTGTTTTCTCTCACATAATTAAATTAAAAATCTATCTTTTTTTTTAAAAAAAACAACGAAATGACATATTTGTATATCTTTATTTTAAAAATTTATAGTTTAATAATAAAGGTGCTCTTAATAAATCAAACTATCGTAACCTTACCGTTTATTAAAATGACATTACGTTTATTTTGTTTGATTAAAAATACTGTTAATCAGAAAAAATAACCATGAAAAAGTAAGTTACTACAAAATTCATTTAAATTAAATACCAAAATTGTATTGATATATAATATACTAATGATTGTAACTATTTTTTTTGTTAAAATATTATATAAATTTTGAATAAATTTTTTTAAATATATATATAAATGGTACATAAACAATTGTTTTCGATATAATTTGAAATTAATAAAATTATAACGTATAAATAAACGTCTTATTGACAGAATTACTTTTCGTAGTAACAAATTTAAATTTGTTTAGTATGAAAAATTACATTCTTTAAAAAAACTACCTGTATATATACTAACATAGAAATCTGGTTTTGGGTAAATAATACAAAATTTATTTATGGCTGAATAACAACATTCATTGACAAAAAAATAAATCTAGACTGTTTTCAAAACAAACTACTTTTTATGTTCACCTTCAGTGTGGTCTTAAATTCAATTAATTTTTAAAATAGGTCACTGTTTAAATTCTAGCACCTTTCAATATTCTAAATTGTACAGACACTGGACAGTTTGTTCTTATATATATATATATATATATATATATATATATATATAATGAATTATGAGAACAGAAGCAGAAAATACACTTCTCGTTTTTTTTTGTACAGATTGTTTTAATTTTATTTTGTGAAATTATGTTTTATATAATGTTGTTTATAAAAGAACAATAACTACTCCACAATTAGTTTTAATGATTTATATATATGTATATAGAAGCATCGATCTTTAACCAGTCCATTACTAAACAACACCTCTTTCAAAATGTTCCAATTTTTAAATCTATTTTGTACTTTTATTTTTATTATATGAAATTTTTATTAATAAAGTTTTTAAAATATGAAATATAAATTTTAATAACAAGTTACAATCTTGTTATATCTCTTTCACGAGCTATAAAAATGTAAATCTTTAATTTGAACTCTTATTTTAGTGTTTGTTAACCAAAAACTCTGTCCTTCGTTATAATGATTTTTGGCATTGTTTAAATTCACATTAATGAACGAATTTGCCACTCTCTTACAAATGAAAAAAAATTGTCAATAATTTTCCATATTTATTAATTAAATTCTAACGTACACTCATTTGGATAATGATCCCATTATTCTCAGAGCGATATAGTTCAGAAAAAGATGTAAAAGTGATACTGCACACACATATATAAATACAGACATGTATATATATATATATATATATATATATATATATATATACATATATAAATACATACATACATATATAAATACATATATATATATATATATAGAGTGAAAGAAAAGTTTTGTACCTTTATTAAAAAATGCATACTAAATATTTATTACAATTCCTCTTGCTAGTTATTATTATGAAATGTGATGTCAATTATTTCATTATGTCAATTATTATTATGAAATGTGATCAATACTCAGAAAGAAAAGGATTAAAAATTAAGGAGATAAATTTTTAATCCTTTTCTTTCTGAGTATTGAACATTTTTGCATTTTATAAATATTTTAACACAGTTTTTAATATTTTTTTTATTTTAAAAAATAATTTAAAAACAAATTTTTAACAAAATGTCTAATGATTTATATTTGTAATTTAAATAACATATATTGTTGAAAGTGTTTCTAGTAGAACTAACTGTGTTTACATACACCCTAATATATTGTATGTATGTGTATATATATATATATACACACACACTATAGAAACAAAATATCCGCAGTAACCCTGAACATTGTATGTTTACCATAAATTCAATGCACCTAATATACACTACAACCATATTTCACGTTGAACTCTAACCGTTGCGGTATTTTATTTGTCTGTCTTCACTAAGCCTTCCTTTGAATTATATGTTCTAAAACTGACCGTTACAAAAGGTTATATGTAAACGAAAAGAAAAATGTAAGTAAACAATTAACGTTTTCGTTCTTAGACATAAAAAGAAAAAAGTATACAGTACGTTAATTGAAAGAGTAAATGAGTTGTTGCTTTTTTTGAATATTATTTTACTGAAACAATGTAGAAAACGTTTTATATATACTTCAAAATATACGCTTCATTGCAAGAATTGTTTTCTTCATGTTTCTTTCTTGTTATTTTTTTTTTTAAATATGAGTTACTTATATTCAAGTAGTTAATTGAAATTATATATTTACAAATGTATTAATGACCATTTATGTTTTCAATAATTAGTGTCCATATATATATATATATATATATATATATATATATATATATGTATGTATGTAGAAAGAGAGAGAGAACAGAAATTATTTAAAAGAATATAATAAATATTTTTATTAATTACTCTTATTATTCGTAAAATTATTTAATGTATAAAAATTATGAATATTTTTCAGATTATTATTTAATTTCATATGTTGAAAAAAGTTATATAAATTATTTATCTAGACATGAAACACATTTTCGAATATCAAGAATAGTATTTTGTTACAGAACACTTTATAAACATTTATTTTTGCGAATTATATGAAATATGTTAATTACTGTGTTATTAATTAAATTTAACAAAATTGAAATTTAATTCTAAAATCAGATAAAATAATTTTGAATCATTACCTATTTTTGTTAACTAAGAGTTGGTAAAATTATTCATTTTGCTAAAATTAAAATTGTAATAAAACGATTTTCATTTATATAATGCAGAAGTATTAATAGAATACTTACCTCTATTTAAAAAGTGTTTAACTGTCTGATTAACTATTAGCAAGTATATATATATATATATATATATATATATAGAGAGAGAGAGAGAGAATATAAATCAAATACAATGTCATTTATTAATAAACGTTTAGCTCTCAGATGCTGTATAAAAAGCCTACATTTACATATAATTAAAAACAAACATTAAACCATGAATCATCACATCATTTATTTAATCCTGTTGAATTATTGACAATTATTAATTTGAACTGTCCACTTTAACTATAAATGAATAAGAATAAGCTTGTATGTACAATACTTGAAAATGTCTTTTGCCAAACGAAAACAATACAAGACTTATATTAAAAGACCATAAAAAGTGATCAGTTTAAGTGAAATATGATGTACGTAATTTACTTTATAAGAAATGGTGAGTTATTTACATAGATTGTAAGTAATTGGAATAATTGACCATATATAAATACATTTAAGACTTGTTTATTATTATTTTTTTATAGTATATTGAAACTCCATTAATATTTTTCTTTGTAGATTAATTATAAGAAACGATTAATTAAAAGTCATCATAATTATAAGAATGACTTAATGTAGTAGTTATTTAAGAAACTCGTTCTTTTGATTATATGTTTTATTTAATTTTAAATTAATTAATTTTAAAGAGATGGTTAAGTACTTAAAAAAGTGTCTAATATTTAACAGAATAATATTCATTGAGTATTTTTACAAAAAATTAAAGCATATATATATATATAGAGAGAGAAAGATAACGAGAGAAAAAGAGAGATCTCTTTTTTATTCAACTTTTTTATTTTACTCTTTCAATTCAATTTTTTTTGTTTAAATTTCAGTAAATGGTAATTAATTGCATTAAGGTGCAGTTAAAATTGGCCAAAATTATTATCTAAGAATTTTCCGACATCTAGGATAAAAGGTATAGTTCTAATAAGTTTTCCCCTATCAGTATTTTATAGTGTGTTCACTATGTAAAGTTTTTCCCCATCAGGAATTTATGAAAATGTGGACATATACGAGCATATCTCATTAGTAATGCAAAGATTAAGAATTAATCCATTTGGAAAGGAAATAAAAAGTGTAGAACATTGAATCAAATATTAAAATGTATTTAGTTGCATTGCAATGTATGATATAATAATATTTATAAAATTAAAAATGTGTTTTTTATAGACGAATTATAAATCTATATTAATATTAAATATAGTAATTTTAATTCTACATATATTAGAAGTGTATAAAATTTTTAAAAATTACAGTGATTGGATTAAGAATAATTATAAATTTAATATTGTGAAAAACGTTTTTTTTATATGTATATTTTTGAATATGATAAGTACATTAAAATATTTAGCAGTAAAAAATGAAATTTTTATTATAAATTTCCTAAAGAATACATTATTAAATTGAATTTATTTATCAATGAAAAATGATTCTTTTAAGATTTACATAACAAAAATATCTTCACTTAAAAATATGTTTTATTGAAATTTAATAAAAAAATAGGCAATAATCTGAAGTTATATCGAAAGAAACGATTTTTATTATTATATACACATTCATAAATTGATTTGGTAAAAAATATACCTTTTATTATGATATAATTCTTCTAAAATTAAAAAAATCGTACATTACGTTTTTTATATAATGAAAAATGGAAGATATTTTTTAATACGTTTTAATGGAATATAAGAAGTTTGTACGCTTTTTAATTACTATAAAAATATATCTAAAATTGAATAATCTATTAAGAAACTAATAACGTTTTTAAAATTGAATGCAATAAAATCATTTGAAACAAATATGTTATTATCCAACACTTTATTGTCTGTAACGACAATAAATTTGTTAAGAATATATCTTCTGTGTTATATAAAATGAGAATGCAAAAGAAATAAATTCTGAACACAAACATAAAATTCCAATTAAACTACATGCTTAAACATAAAATAAGCGTAGCGCTTGGCTCCACATGCAGATGTGACATCCAGTTAAAATTCTTGCATTTCTTAGCCTAATTGCAAGACGACATATATTCTACAATAAGAATGTCGCAAACTCACTGCATTGCTGATTTATTCACCTCGCTGCACAGAAATGCAATTTGATTTTACTGTCTGTAGACAAGGTAGTTTCTCAATTTTTAAATTCATATCCAAACAATTATACGTTGATTAAAATTCAAATAATTCTATTATTTATAATTTTCAATCATGTTTTAAAGTAAAACCAAGACATTTTAGAATATGCATGTATTGTTTATTTATTTTGAACATGCACATTTTATAAACAAATTTATAATGAAATGTATTTCCATTATATTTATTTTTATATAAAAATATTTAAATACAATAACGTCCCGTTAGATAATGACACGTAGAATAAATTATCTGTAATTTTATGTTAACTCACGTCGCAAGTATAAGTTCATGGTGCATTGATTTTTAACGATAGATAATGACACGATCGTGCAAAGAAGAACTAATCGATGATTAACAATTATAAGGCAAAATCAAACAGTTAGAATTTAATAATCTGTGGATAATGAGAAATCAATGCGAACAAACTTTTATAGATTATAAATATAATAATATTTTCTTTAACTCATGTCATACATCATTTATGAGATTATCAATTATAAAATCTACTTATTGATACATCTAAACGTTATAAAGTTCATAATTCGGATTCTCATACTTCTAAAAAATTGCATGTTCACAAGAAATTTGTTAAATCGAATCATACAAACATCTTTTCTGATAAAAAAATACTAAAGATATTACTACAATGCTCATATTTTTATATGTAGTAGATTTTAAAATATCTAAAAAAATATATAATTACAACAATCGAATTATAACTTCTATTCGCAATTTACTTAAATAAAAATTAAAATTATTATCTATAATATTAGGTTGATAGAAAAATAATTGTGGCTTATGACCTTCAAATTCGTATAAATTATTCCATTTGTGATTCAGAACTGTTTGATGACTCATTCCTAATTTTTGTGCAAGCTCACGAATTGTTATACGTGGTTTTGATTCAATTAACATCTTCAGTTGGTCGTTATGAACTGAATAAGGACGTCCGTAATCTTCTTTATCTTCAAGGCTCTCATCCCCAGCATTAAATTTTTAGAACCATAATTGCACCGTACGTTTCTTAACAGTACCCACAACAAAAGCATCATTTAGTTACGAGCAGTTTTTGTTGCTTCACCACTCGTTTTGAACCATACAAAAAATTCTCTTATTTGCTTCTTTTCTATCTTCAATTCAATAGCCCAATTTGAATCAGAATTAATTATAAAATCAATATCGATGTTATCAAAAAACAGACCGAAAAATGCATTTTAAAATAATATTCACATGAACACGATGAAATGACACTCACTGAAAAAAAATAAGATTAGAATTCAGAAAACAAAAACTGCAATTATTTTCCTACCAACCTAATAACAATTATAAAAATATATTTTTTTAATTCTTGTTGCGTTTTTTAATTTTATCTCTAATATTGTATTTATTAGTTTATAATAGTTATAGCTCCAAATAAAAAAAATGGGCATCATAGTTATTCGTATATTTTATTAAAAACAATTACAAAGTGTATATATACACATACATAATACGAGATTTTTATAAAAATGTTTGGTGTTTTTGCAAGGAAAATATTTTAATTTTATATTAAGAATATTAAATTTAATATCATGTATTTTAAGACATGATAATTTTTTCTGTACACGATATTAATTTTTCTAATTTTATCTCTGATATTGTATTTATTACTCTTTTTAAATAGAGAGGATTAATTTAAAACTCTGAGATAATTGTTATAGCTCCAAATGAAAAAAATGGAAATCGTAGCTATTCGTATATTTTATTAAAAACATTTACAAAGTATACAATTACAAAGTGTATATATATATATATATATATATATATATATATACACATACATAATACGACATTTTTATAAAAATATTTGGTATTTTTGCAAGGAAAATCTTTTGATTTTATATTAAGAATATTACATTCAATATCATGTCTTTTTTGTTAAAATACATAAATCAGCTTTTTTTTTCAGTACACGATATTAATTTTTCTAATTTTGTCTCTGATATTGTATTTATTACTCTTTTTGAATAGAGGGGATTAATTTAAATTTTTGAGATAATTATTACAGCTCCAAATGGAAAAAAATGGACATCATAGTTATTCGTATATTTTATTAAAAACAATTACAATATATATATATATACATAATACGACATTTTTATAAAAATATTTGGTATGTTTGCAAGGAAAATATTTTGATTTTATATTAAGAATATTACACGCAATATCTCTTTTTTCGATAAATTATATGAATCAGCTTAATTATTTCAGTACACGATATTAATTTATCATTTTAACATAATATTATTATGACAGGTAATTATTTACGATGTAATATAGAACAAAAACATTGTTATAAAGCAAATCATAATTCAGTGCACGATGAAAAATTACAAGTATGAACAATATTTCTATCAAAGGATTTTAACGGCTATAAAAATTAACGTGTGATTAGAAAAAAAAATATTAATGATGTTTATTGTATAAATAGATTTAAGTAGTAGAAAATAATAACTAATTACTACTTAATGTAAAAGAGTGTACATTGAAAATAATTCTATAAATAAAATTAATCATCTGTTTAAACAAGAAATTATTATATTACAAAACAATGTTTTCGTTGATTTAATTTTCTTACCTTGTATAATTAATCATAAAGTCTGTTAATGTTTTTTTAAAGAAAAATAAGTACATTTATTCGATTTTCCATTATATTATTTTCCTCTGTACTACTTGTTCAATATTCTGTGCGAGTCTTGGAGGTCACATCTGAATTGATTTCTTCTACGACCAATTTCTAATATGTAAATTTCTGAGAGATTCTGACAGATTGTTTTTAAACTGACGATAAAGTCAAAATCAATCTTAGAAGAAACGAACTCGTACGTGATCTCTAGGATTTGAATAGAGAAACATTTATTTTAACCGAGAAACATTTGATTATTTAAATTTTTGTTTCGTTAACTTTATTTAAAATTCATATTTATTATTGAATTAACGTCTTCAAAGAAAACAGTTATCCTTTTTTGAAAATGAATCAGCAAAAATGTAATTTTTGTATCTTTTTGGTGTTTAATGTATTAAAAGTACAGTATTATCAGTGTAGTTTGTCATTTTATTCTAAATTAAATTCAAAAACAATATTAAAGTTATTGTTTCAATTATGAATTTTAAATATAAAAGTAACTAAGTTCAACTAGGTATTGAAAACTCGTTATTACAAAAATAAATGATGAATAAACACAGTTTGAAGTCATAATCAATAATTTGATTTTAAGTTTACAGTTAGCAAGTTAGGTACCATAGTTTTTTCATACATTTTAGCTTAAATTAAGTGTAATAAATCAAATTTTCTCTTGATTTACAAGACACAAACATTTTTTTTCATAAAAAAAGGTTCAATAATGTATCATTGATCATTTTTGATTAATTATATACATTCAGTAGCTATTCCATTATCAGCCGAGAGAAAAATTTGATAAGAGAAAAACAGATTCATATAACATTTCTATCAATTTATCTAGAAAAAGATTAAATCTTTCTATACGTTAGCTCTTTGTGAATGTATGTATATATGTATATAACACAGTATGTATGTGTACAATATGTCAGTCACCCTTTAGTCTGATTAAAATAAGAATTACTTTTTTAAGTATTGGAAAATTATAAAAGAAATCAAAAAGTTGCATTGTAATATATTTTCTTTTTCATATTAACCATAGTTATTATTTTATAAACTTGAATAATAATTATCAAAATTGAATTCTTTTTCATGCTATAAACTAAAAAAAAATATTTTATTTAAAAATATTTAGTAAATTATTATTGTCATTATATTTGATAAACAGATTAAAAATGTAGTTTGTGAGGTAAAAAATCATTTATGAAGGTGAATTAACCATAGTGTCGAAACTAAATTTCTTATTAACACAATGAATTTAATGACCTGATTTTTTAAATGAATATGCAAACATAGAATAACATAAAAGAATATATATATATATACCTATTTTTAATTTATTGAAATATTTTTTTATCAAAAATTGATACAGAAGAAGTCTGCGGTTTAGATTTCGCGTTTTCTTTAGAAAACTTCACTACAATGTTAGTCGTTCACTTGAAAATAATACTAATTCTGTTACAAATTCGAGCTACAACATGATATTGAATTACTGGACAACTAAAATTGAAATTTTGAAAATTTAAATTTCGTATAAAAAAGGGAACTAAAAATCATATTATTATCTTGGTCACTACTAATGGAGATATAGCCAAGACGTCTGACTCGGATCGTAAATATCAATTAATGCCGCGACATTAATTAGTTTGTCTCGCACATACTAGTTAATTTATTTAACGTTTGACATTGATAATGATACAGTTAATTCGATAATGCAATAAGAACTGCGCTATATTGTTTTGTTTGGGTAAATAAAGGTGTACGTGTATTGCACAATACAAATGTCATGCGATAAGTTATCTAAACAAACGTTTAAGATGTTCAAATTGATTAATTTTCTTCCTGTTGTTTTTTAGTGTTAATGATGTTCATGTTTAAGATCTACATTTTTCACTCAAAAGTCATAAATAGCAATTTAATTATTTTATAGTTAAGCACTAAAGTTAAATTGTTTAAAAATTATATACATATATATATATATATATATATATATATATATATATATAATACTATTGAACCACAAACGAACTAAAAGGTTACAAAAAATAATCTACAGATATGTTTATATAGGCATACACACACACACACACACATATACATATATATATATATATATATATATATATATATATATATATATATATATATATATATATATATATATATATATATATATATATATGAACGATTACGTTACTATATATCTGATAATAATTATATAGACATCATGAGTTCTAAAAATATGTTTATTGTTTCATTCGGTTCCATGTACAGGCTTATAATTGAGAAGTGGGTGTATGCAGCGAGCCCGGGGGTTGGAAAGCGAAACGAGCAGGGGACGAATCTCCCTAGTGTGTGTGTGTGTGTATATATATATATATATATATATATATATATATATATATATATATATTGGTCACTGTATAATACTGAAACTGTAAATAAAATGAATTTTATAAATTATTTTCTCACCTCACAAACTACAAAAGATTTTCTGCTAAAAAATATTCAGTAAATGATAATTAATCATTTTTGATTGTTGTTCATGTGTATATCGATGGCGATACTATTATTCTCATAGCATTGAGTTACTTGTAAGTATAAATGTCTGTACCTTAACGTTCTGACGATGATAACATTTTCAAATTATCTGTAAAATCTCTTAATACCAAAAAACATACTGTTGAAATTATAGAAAGAGTATGAATTATTAATTAATTTAAGTATTTTTAAGTAAAGAATGCTATTTTTTTAAAAAATCATGATTTATTTTTTTTAATTTAAAATAAAAATAAAACTTGTTTGTATTATTATAATCGTTGTTTTCTTACTATTAACATACTTTAATAACAAATATTTCTAACTGATACATAACATTTGTTGTAATTTTTCAAAGAAATAGTTCACAGTTCTATTTATATCATTTTCCTGATGATATATTGATAACATTAAATGAAACCATTAATAGTAACCAACAACAAATAAAAAAATATATTCATTGTATTTTAAATGTATTCACAATGTCGCCCAGATTGTAAACATTTATATATTCCATTCGTTTAAAAATAAGAAATCTTTATTAATAAAAATGACCGTGAACTAGATTTGAACTGAAATAGAACAAAAATAACTAATCAAATATAGTGAAGACCTCGGTAGTAAACTTGCAAAAAGAGATTACACATTAACAGAACATCATAAATCAAGTCTGTATGACATTTAGTTATTTTTCACACCATTCTGTGTCGAGGTTTATGGAATTATGACCTGTCGATACGAAGGCCTTAAAAAAAATCCAAAATTGATTACACTTTTAATTATATAAGTATCGATCTCCAGTAATTAATGTTTTATTATAATAGATATTTATATAAATATTTTTTATGCGTTGTTTATTATTTAGAACAAAATCGCTATTAGGAAAATTTGAAAATCACCTGAGAACAGTTTATTTTATATAACTTGTCTGAAAGCATTTCTAGAAATAATTTCGAGAAATACAAAATTATTCTAAAACGCATATATATATATATATATATATATGCATATATATATATATATATATATATATATATATATATATATATATATATATAGTTTTTAGACAGTGAATATAAAACTAATTTCCATAAGATAAACTTCTATTAACACTTTAAAGCAGGGTGTTAATCTAGGAATTCATTGATATTTTTCAAAGAAACTGTGGTCTCCGAGCATTATCTTTTGGATGACATATTTAAAGATTACTAATCTCTCTCTAATAAGATTACATTTATAACTCTTTCTTTCATTAAAAAAAAAAATACGGTCGTCCAAAAATCAGAAAAATCATGTTTTTTTCGTTTGAAAACTTATAAAAATTGTAAACTTGTGAATTGGGTTACATAATATTTTTTCCAAAAGTTCATCATTGGAAGAAATAGTATAAAAAATTTTGAGTCTCTATGTGCAGGTACAAAATGTGATCGATGTGAAACCGTTTTGTGCACACTTGATTGTTTCAAAATTTTTCACACTCAACAGTAATGTTATTGCTGCAAATTTTCATTTGTAATCAATCTTTTTGCTCCCAATTATATGTTTCCGATCAAGAGATTGATGTTTCCCCGAATATTATCACTGATTGCCAATAATAAATCAGATATATGTGAAATTTCTAATGGATAATCTAAATTAACATATTTTTTCTTGTAATTTACATTGCAATTTTTATTTTGATCACGATAAAAGATTGTCCAATTAATCGAAAAATATTTGTTAAAAAGGTGCAGTACCCTTTTCCCTTCCCTGGCTCCAAATGGTTTCAATGGACCAAGAAACCAAATACATTACTTTCTAAATTATTTATATTATGACTATGTAACTAAATTTATTATTAATCGGTAAGAAGTTTTCGAACATCAATACATGAGACTTGAATAAAATGTATTTGTATGTATACATGTATACATTTAAATGAACAATGCATTATTTCATTCCATTATAAATTCATTTCTACAAACAAACAGCATTGTAAATACACATCTTCAAGTAATGTACCAAAAAAGAAATATAAGAACATTTTCATGATGTGGATACAGGTGCATCTATATTTATATCAATTCCTCAACATATCTGTATCTTTATTACGAAGCAACAGATATACAGCATTACAATTTATATTCTCCGTCCGTGTTATTAGTCGTGAAATTAGCTCAGAGCATATGAAATCTAAGGAACTAATGATAAACAATTACAGTCATTTCAGCACGAATGCTAAATTAAACGATCGCATTTCTCATCGAATTAAAGTATAATTTTCACAATTTGTCTCTATCGTTATCTCTGTAAGATATTTTCTCGTTTGCTCGTATTCAAGATGCACTTTCACATCAATAAACATGATCTTGTTATGGTGAACTACCTATAAACAATGTTATTTTGCTATATATTTCGCTTGTAGAGAATGCGTCGTTTGTTGAATTTAACGATCCATTTGCATTTGTATGTCGATGTTTTATTTGTACGTCTGGTCATATATTGTGTTTATATCTATACATTGTACACTCACACACACACACACACACACATATATATATATATATATATATATATATATATTTCTGTACCACATCAAAAACATGTTTAACATTTGTGTGGGTACTGTAAGCTTACAGGACTGCACACGTTGCACTACCATAAAAATATGTTTAGTAAACACATAGATCCAGATCACAGTCAGATTAATATGATTTCATTGACAGTATTATAAAAATATTATCAATCTGATATTTTTTTAAATAGTTTAGTTTTAAAGCACTTCTTACAGGATCTGTGTATATTGAATATTAATATAATCCAGATATGACAACCATGTGTTGATATAAAGAAATATTCTCCAAACTTACAATTACTATATACCCCACTTTTGAGAGGTTAATTTTATTGAAATATCCTTTTTCAGTGAAGATAATTTCATTATTATTCCGTTTGGGATGTAAAATTTGAGTAGCGGTTAAAAGTTTTGCTCAGAAGCTCATAATTCTGTAATGATTTGAGATTTTGAGATAAAACAAAAAAAGAAAGAAATCTGAGAATCTAAGTTTTCAAATAGTTATTTATTTTTTAATACAATTACGGTTATCATTAATGTATTCCAGTCAACCTAAACAAGTTTATTTATTGTATAAGTAAATAAATTTAATATTTCTGCCTTTAGTCAATCATTCACGGCAACATTAATTTGGTTGTAGAGTTAAAATATCTTTCTTTGAGATTACGTTATAATGCTGAGAATGTGAACGTCAGATCAGGTCATCTAGATAGTAAGAAAAGTAGAAGGACATCAAAGTGTTTCGCTTCAGGGTTGCTTTGTTATCTCGCTTTAACATAATAAAGCACAGTTCGACAACAATAACTCCGACGCAATAAACACGCCTTGTCAATTTGTTCAAGGGCGTAAGATACTATTGTGAGTTCTAGTTGCACTGATTTATTTGTACACAGCTCCATATTTACTTGCACTCTCTAATGTCTTAACAACAGCTAGCTATTAATGTAGAGTTGCAAATAATGACTTAAAGTATATAACGTTCTTGTGAAAATCTCACTATACCCTCCTTTCAAAAGTTATAAATTCTTGTAGAAAGTGTTTATTCACTGTTCGTAGTTCACCTGTTTTTTTTCAAAAAGAAACTAACTTTTGAGAAAGCGTTTTTCGTAGAAATAATACACAATTAGCACAATTTATTTGTCTTAAATTTTATTAAATTATGATTCTTTGGATGTGATATTTTATAAAATATTTCTACAATAGGCCAATGTTATATTAGGTTGGTAGGAAAATAATTGCGGTTTATGACCTTCAAATTCATATATATATATATATATATATTTATCTTTTTTGATTTTCCTAGCTCCTTTAAGCGTTCTAGAACTGTCTGATGACTAACATCTACATTTTGTGCAAGCTCTCGAATTGTCTTGGGTGGTTCTGATTCAACTAACGCCTTCAGTTGGTCGTTATAAACTGAAACAGACACCTGTTCTCAAATTTCTCAATCTATGTTCTCAAATTTCAAAAATTCATTTGCTCTATTTAATAAAGAAGTTTGGTTTTCTAATAAATTATCTCGATATCTTTATCTCATCAGTTCATTGCTATTTTTTAGGATTTTTTTATATATTTTCTTTACAGATCCAAAATTAAATCTACCATTTCATTTCCTTTTCGCAATCTCTATTAATCTTCATTATAACTCAAATTCTCGCTTTTTTACAAAATACGGCATAATCTTTATTTAACTTATCAAAAAAATTAGACAAAAAATATGCATTAAAATTTAATATATTAGACTGGTAGGAAAATAATTGCGGTTTTTTGTTTTTTGAAGTTTTGTCTTATTTTTTTCAATGAAAGTGTCATTTTATCATGTTCATATCATTTTTAAGTGCAATTATCGGTCTGTATTTTGGTATCATCCATTTTGATTTTCTTATTAATTTTGCTTCAAATTAGGTTATTGAATTAAAAATGGACGGTACCGTGGTGGTTTCAAAATTTCGTGTTGAAAGATGGAAAGGTGGAGAAGGTCGTGGGCATCCTTTTTAAGTTCACAACGACCAACTGAAGACGTTAGTTGAATCAATACCAAGCACGGACAATTCGAAATCTTGCATAAAAATTAAGCGTTAGTTATCCAACAG
Organism: Acanthacorydalis orientalis; assembly: GCA_034766995.1. Taxonomy (NCBI): domain Eukaryota; kingdom Metazoa; phylum Arthropoda; class Insecta; order Megaloptera; family Corydalidae; genus Acanthacorydalis; species Acanthacorydalis orientalis. The sequence continues at coordinate 40,685,654 of CM068316.1, forward strand.
TTCTGGATCACTTTAAACAGCTAAGAAAATTAAAAAAGCTGTAAATGTATATGAATTTGAAGATCATAAACCGTAATTATTTTTCTGCCAACTTAATAGTTAAATATAATTAATTAGTTAGATCATTAATTATTTGTCTAATAGTTGAATAATTCCATATCACCTTAATTCAACGAATTATCTTTCAATAAAAACTTATGATTGAAATTAATATAAAATATCACAATACAGTTATGTCACTAAGGTTAAATTCACTTACAAAAACGTCTTTTTCTCTTATCTTACAAACTGCATAAATATTTTTCAGGTTTTTTTTACCTTAGAGCTGTAAAAAAGATAACATCGCCATAGAAATACGCTTAATAAACAATTAAAAATGGTCAATAACTATTAATTGAAAATTTTTGGTTAAAAAAATTATTATAATATGTGGAATGAGAGAGCAATTAAATTATATTCATTATAATATGTAATCGACAAATAATGAACTTATTAAGACTGTTAAATTATTTTAATGTCAATTTTTAAAGGACATATTTTATCCACTTTGTAACAAAGAATCATTTTCTCACAATTTATAATAAGTGTATATTTACAAACAGCGATAATAATTTTCTTTAAAAAATATAATACTTTTAAAATAATGTTAATAAAATTTTTTTTATTTCTCTTCGAATTTAAATAACTACAATTGATTAACAGTTATGAAATGATCTTCGAGGAGATATTTTTTAATTAAAAAGTACTCGTTGATTCATGATGATTTATTCTATGAAGTATAAGTGAAATGTCATACATTAGTCATATATATATATATATATATATATATATATATATATATATATATATATATATACATACGTGTACCAGCACACCGACTATTGCACATTGTATTTCACACCTGTCACCAATACCAACATAAATGTAGTTAAAACGTTAAAAATGTATACCAACATCTCCTTACATATAGTGTTTAACATTCTTCTCATCCACTCGCAGTCATAAATAATTCTCAATCAGAATATGAACTAGCAATAACTATAAATTACTTATAGATTATATTATAGATATATGCTATGAGTAATATTTCAAAGATGTATTTTATTCAAATTTAAAAATGGAATTTATTTGTAATTTTATACACATTGCATTTGAAAATATGAAATCGTATTTTTATTCAAGACGTACCAAATAAATAATTTTTTCAATGCACAGGCAGACAAATCATATATATATATATATAGAAGTATATTATTACTTTTTGAAAAATATCATATGACAACATTGTAATTTTTTTATATTATTTGTTCGTTATTTTGTGAAAAATATGTCAGAACTGTACTGTAGTTAATTTTATAAATGTAAAAAATGAGAAAAAAACAAAAATGTTAAATAGATTATTTACCAGCATACATACATATCTATACGTACATATATATATATATATATATATATATATGTTCACAATACAAGCCAGGAAAAGGATTGTTTGTAAAATGAAGATAAACGTGCCATGAATATGTAGATAAATGGGTTGAAAATGAAACACGAAATTAAAGTCAAGGGAATATAAATACAAATGAAATACAATTTTAGTTCACTGTTTATATGAAAAAAATTCCGTATTTTCATTGTGAAATATGTTCGATAATAGAATTAAATTTAATATAATGACCTATGCTAAGTAATATGTGATGTTGAATCGTACATTATTGTGTGTTTTTAGTTTTCAAACTCAGACATATTGTTTAATTATGTACTGTTAAAAGAGAAAAATCTAATTTTGTAATGAAATATTGCTTGTTTATGAAAAACGTAACAAAAGTATTTTTGTTTCGCTGTAATATTATTTTTTGTTAATAATATTAACGAATTTTTAAACTAAAATTATTTCATATATTTTAATAGAAAATATGAAACTTTATAGTCAGAAAAATAAGTCTACGATTTAGAACAAAAAAAAATAACTACAAATATAGGAAAATTATTTCAATAAAATGTTGTTTCAATGTTATAAAAGAGTAATAAATAATTAGCAGTCGGAAAATAATATCTCTAAAAGCAAAAATGAAAGATTCTTTTTTTTATTTATATAAAATGTTGATTATTGATAATTGATACAAAATAAAATACTTTTTAAATAAAATATAGTGGCATAAAATATGATTCATTCTTCTACTTAAAAATTCTCTGAATAAATTTTAGAGAGTGAAATGGAAAGTAAGGCTAGTCGTTCACTGTACGCTGGTGAAAATCGTTATTACTGGCTTGACAATACATAGGGTTTCGAGCAATGGAAAACTGAATATTAAAAACAGGACGTGACTGTCAAAATACTCATATTAAGAATATATATATATATATATATATATATATGTATAAATACATACATATATATTTACATTTATATGTATATATATATATATATATATACATATGTGGTCTATGTATGTGTAAATTTTTATTTTTTGCGCTAATGAAATAAGTTTAAAAACAATTTTTAAATGTATAATTGATGTAAATACTAAAAAAGAAAATAAAAATATTCTCTAAATTCATTTCTCAGATCGAAAATCATTAAAAAATCAACTAAAGATAAAGCTAATTATTTTTTTTATAACGGAAGGTTCTAAATTCGTTCATTTTGTCTTAATTTCGATATACTATTTTCACTTAGTGATTGTTTGCATTTATCTAGTCCAGGGTTCCCAGAATTTTTGAGAGAAGGGCCACATATGTATATGAAAAGTGCTAGGCGGGCCGGATCTAAAAGAGCATCTATTTTATTTTTGTATAATTCTACATAGCATACTTAGAAATGAATAAATAGAAGAGATTTATTCGTAAGAAAATAAAATAATGCAAATTTATCAAATATGTACAACAATAATTAAATATAGATAAGTAAAGGTAAGGATAAATAAAAGGATAAGTAAAAATTTTGCAAGAAAATAGGCATAAGAAAAGAAAGCATTTTTATTTATTTACATGTATAATTTTGAAAAATACCTCAAGAATCAAGGTGGCATCAAATCAATATCTCAAGATTGACTTGAATATTAAAAAGGACTAATGTGAAGAATGAACTTGCTTTGTTGATCTTTGAATTATTTCTTCTATATTTTATGTTGTTCGATACACCTATTTTTAAAAAATCTTTCAAACGGTTACCTGTCTATTTTATCTTGAGGGATACCTGTATATAATATTCAATGTGTACGTCGGCCACATAAAAAAACCTTTCGCGAGCCGGATCTAAACCGCGGGTCAGACATATGAATCATACAACGGACGTGATTAATTTTACGAGCCTTTTTTCAGATATCTATTTAGTTTTTATGATCAAATTATAAATAAAAATATTAGTTTGTAAAAATTATTAAAAATTAATAATGTGTTATTGTAGTTTTGTATATCTCACACCACATAAAATAAAAACCGTTTTCATAATAAAACTAATATCATTTTTAAAAAATTTTATTATAAAATTATATATATATATATATAATATTGAATATTTATTATAATCATAGTTAATTAAATGACAGTGGAAATTGAACATTTACTTACTTGTATCTAACATTTAATATTTTGTATTTGACATTTAAATTTTTCGTTTAACTTGAATAACCAACCAGAATACTAAATAGGCATCTGAAAAATAAAAATACTTACAAGGCTACTCTTAAAATTCTTTTGCATATAATTGTACATCGTATGCGTCGATTGAAAGATATAATATGCAGTAGATGAAAACAGGTGTCTGAATAGGATAAAATAAATTGTGATTAAGGCCAGTAAGAGAGTATGATTTGATAGGAATTTTGGATGACCTGCGAGATGTGACTTCGTCGGTGGTCCACGTAAAATATTCCACTATTTAATGAAAACTCTGACGTCACGACAAGACCGTCAATAAAACTAAGATGCGCGTATTATGAGCCTCTGTGCTTGTATTCTTTGTACGAGTCGTCCTGGGATCCATCAGGTGCATAATAGTTTCTAAAATGAGGAGCATGAACCAATTTGTGTTCAATTGATATTTAGTTTTTAATTACAGAATGATTTTAGATTTTTTTAAAAAAATAATAAAAAGTGATTCTATACAATGATGTATACATGCACATAAATATATAAAGACATCAGGTAATGTGAATTTTACCAAAGGTCAGTCGATTAATTATTTGGTATAAGGATTAATTAATTTTTTACTCACGAAACAGATCCGAATAAATGATTAAAAATATATAAATTATAAAAGTGTAATACGATATAATTTACTCAGTCAGTACAGAGTTAATTATTAATATGCAATAAATCGAAATCCGTTAATTGAAGGTGTGAATGAGGTGTATATCAAAACGTGTAATTGTTACTATGTTAATAAGGCATCGTGTAAATTAAGTGCAGGCAAGTCCGCCCAGTTTAGTTTCTGATTCTCTTCCTTATCTTGTACAAAGTAATTAATCTGAGTGAAGTAGTATTTTACGTGAACATTATAAACTATTAAAATACGTTTTTGCTTGATTGTTAAATGGCGGCGAGGCATGTCTCTTCTTACTTTATAATTACTCATCACTTTTTGCTGATGTGCATTTAATTACAAGCAACTTTCGTGATAGATTGTACGACGATGAATGTATGTAATTGTATGCGATGCGTTTCTTAAAATGTATTTTTAGCGGCACTGTTTTCATCGTTATTTGATCCGAAATGAATAATCAGGTAGATTATGCACCTATGCCTGTTTTATTCATTTATAATTATATCATTAATTTTGTTATTTGATATTTTCAAATATCTCAATATCAAAATATTTGAATGAGTAATTTGTAACATAATACTTATTTTCAGTCAGTTGTTTAAAATAGTATAACACCTTTACTAAAGATTTTCTCCTTTAGTATTAAACCGATATAAAATATATTGATATCAAATAATAATTGACTTGCATAATATTCACGAATTTCTTATTAAAAAATAAGTTTGGAATTGTTTCTCTTTGCAGTTCTTTCAGTTTACAATTTAGTTATTCCCAAACCTGTGTTCACCGTAAACTAAAACTGAAACAAAACTATGCTCGCTTCAATGATGAGTATGAGATCGATTAGTGAAAGAATTTGTTGTCTGGAATATTGTTTCTCTAAAATACACTAAAAATAAAATCATTCATAATCGTAGTGAAAATGAAATAAAAATATATTCTCTTAAAAAATAACACTTTTTGTAAGGAAATAGTCTTTAATTGTAGCCAAATGAATACTCTGCAGTGATTCATAACATTGATATAATAGACATTATTTTAAACGTAATTTAAAAATGTAGAATATGTGAAAAATTTTAAACAATTTAGAATATGTAAGAAAAATACAAATTGAAAACAATTTGAGATTATCAGAAAATCATTAGCTGAAAAAATGTAGTATAGGAAATATTGACTATAATCGAAGTAGTGATAATTCGATGGATGTTAACAAGGTAATCAAAAATGCTTTAACGCACAAGATAGCAACAAAATTATTAAGTTGATAGAAAAATAATTGTGGTTTATGATCTTCAAATTCAAATACATTTGTTTTCGTAGTTGTTTTAAGTGGTCCAGAACTGTTGGATGACTAACGCTTAACTTTTGTGCAAGCTCTCGAATTGTTATGCGTGGTTCTGATTTAACTAACGCCTTCAGTTGGTCATTATGAATTGAAGAAGAACGCACGCGACCTTCTTCATCTTCAAAGTTGTTTTCCCTAGAACGAAATTTTTAGAACCACTATTGCACTGTACGTTCCTTAACAGTACCCACACCAAAAGCATCGTTTAGTTTATGAGCAATTTCTGCTTTTTACCACTCGTTTTGAACTCTTGTAACCACTATTAAATTTTGTAACTACCATTGACACATTACTTAACAGTGCCCACA
>CM068316.1:40696570-40699070 GCA_034766995.1 Acanthacorydalis orientalis
TACCATTAAGTATTTCCAATGCGCGAAAACATTTTCTTCCTTATAAAGTAACGTGCACTTTGCTCGAACTGCGAACAGTAGGAACAATGACAAATGAATGTACACTTCCTTTCGTCTAAATAACTTTTCACACTAGTTTTATCGTCGTACTTAATGGTGAATCGCTCTGCACAAACTGGTTAATAATAGAACTTAAATGGAGCCTGAATTATGCATCAGACGTGCTTGTGAGTCTGCAGAATTTTTCAAATGTATCTAGTAACTTGTTTGTGTCAAGTGCATGCATACGGTATCTATTGTTTTGCTTTTCACGCGCGTAATAATAAGACAAACGTATACATTAAAAAAATTACCTCAACTATGCCTTCTCGCTTCGAAGAATCACATTGTTTAGATAATACGTACGTGAACGAGAAACTTTATTATACAAATACAAAAAATACACACACACATTCACACACACATCCATATATATATATATATATATATATATATATATATATATATATATGTATATATATATGTCTGAAATGGAAATGGGCGGGACATGTCGCAAGAAGAGAAGACAACCGATGGACAAGAGAAATTATTAACTGGGAACCAAGGAATATGAAAAGACCGAGAAAGAGACCAATGAACAGATGGGATAAGGATATTAAAAACTTTATTGGAAAACTGTGGAAAAGAGAGGCACTGAATCGAACAAAATGGAAAATCATGGAAGAGGCCTTTATCCAGCAGTGGATTGACAGGGGCTGAAGATGATGATGATGATGATGATGATGATGATATATATATAAATATATACACACACACACAGACCTTACAACAGACAATAGTAATGAGAAGAAAAATTCTATCAATGGAATACTTATAATTTTGAGTTACATGAGCTCAATAACAACAAACAAATAATTCGAACAAAAGAATAAAAAAATACAAGTTTATAAAAACTAAAATAACAGAAAACCTCACATGATGATAAAATTATCATCATATGTAATAATTATCTTCATCAAGAAATAATTTGACTTTGAAACCAAAATTAAGTATAATGTATATAAAAATAAAAGTATTTACAAAACCTAATCAGTCAGTTAAAACATAAACATGGAATATCAATAAATTTAAATTTAGATTCGACAACAAAATAATATATGAAAAAAAATAACCTAAGTAAAAAAAGGACAGACTATTATAGTCATAATTCTGTTCCAAAAAAATGTATTATTATTAGTATTAAAAAAGTGTTTGGGGTTTTAAATATCATGTCTAATTATAAAACAGGAAAGAACCTTGAAGGGTTGACGTTTTTAAAGGTCAATGAACAGCTGAAATACTTGAAAATACTTCAAAAACTGGGAAACAAGTAAATGGACAAATAACTACAACTCGGAAAAATAATTTTAATTAAAAAATCCGAATAATCTCTGTTATAGCATCTACATGGCCATAGAATACCCACTGCAGAAGAACAAATAATAAAAATAATGAGATACTCAAGGAAGAGAGAGATTAGGCTGAGGACAGCCACAAATTGAACATTTGAAGATCTTATTACATTACGAGTACGAGGTTCAAGTCAGTTTTACTTGCTGGTATATTTAATAATCACACCAGTGAATCAAATTCTAAAAATTATCAATAGCCGATTGTACAAGAAAACCAAATGACAAAAAATTATACATTATTGATTATATAGATAATATCGAAATTGAATCGTCAATGGAATTGAATGAATAAAAAAATAAAGATTTTTCTAGATCAACTATTTCACAACAGTATCAAAAGTGTTCAAAAACTGATGTTATGTTTAGACAGAGAATATATTTTAACAGAGAAAATATAATATATTAGCATCAAAAGTACAAATAATATATGTATAGATGTACACATGAAACATTAGAATCAACAATTATTTAAATAAATGTTCCAAGAGCTGTTTATCCAGCATAGAATTTTATGTGTGTATATATATATATATATATATATATATATATATATATATGTGTGTGTGTGTGTATGTATGTGTGTATTTATATCACCCGAGTGTCTGTTCGCAACTATTAAATTTAGTACGTATACCATCTTTAATTAACTGTCAAAAATTGTTTTTGAATCTATTTTTTATCTCACTTTTATGTTTTTAATTAGATATGATTTTAACCTAAATGAACATGGATTTAAAACCAATTTTTAATATCTACTTGTAAATGATAGTCGTACCAAATCTAAAAGTAGAGAACAGACTTTCAGATGATCTAAAAAAAGATCATCAAGGCAATGAACCAATGAAATCACAAGTATAAAAATATTAGCAATAATTTTATTTAACTTGCCTTTATCTACAAACGTGAAATACGAACCTTAAATACTAATATAATTCAAACATGAAAAAATATATATTAAAAGAATAGGTAAAAAGAAACTACAATTGATGAAATAAACAGAGTTATGATAGACATAAAAACAAAAATGTTTTTTTTTAAATAGAAATAGA
>CM068316.1:40704070-40794070 GCA_034766995.1 Acanthacorydalis orientalis
ACAAATATTATATATATATATATATATATATGTCAATTTCAACTGAATAAATGTACAATAAAATATATTGTGAATATAGAACAATATTAAGAAATCTTTTGTTGGAAATCGATAATATTTTCTATTGATATATTTATAATTTTATTTATATATATATTTAAATATTAGGGCATATCAGAGTATAAAATTCAATTGTTGGAATATTATAAGAAAAGTTTTGTCTTTTTTCTACCACTTACTCTTTTCAATATATTTTTAAAAGTTTTCAGTGAAAGAGGCTATTTTCGCCATGCAGGAATACAATTCATTTTAGATAAAAACAGCTCTGAAAAATGATTTACTAAATATATTTTATTATTCAATTAATACATTTAATTTAATGAACAAGGTGATCATTTTGGTTAATATTAGATTGAATACCTAATCAATTGTAATAGTAAACGTATCGAAACATATTTTTTTCAAGTATTTTTTGATCTATATAAATCTTTACTCGGATTATAAAGAATAGAAATAAATAACACAGTGATAAAATAATAACTAATACTATAACGATTACTAAACGAAGTATTTATAGTTTAAAATCGCATTTATTCGATCTATTTTCACACAGAGAATATTATCTACTTGTTTACAGCCATTTCTAAATATTAATTAATAGTTATTAGAAAGTATAGAATTATATAAGTATTTTCTAAAAATCTTAGTTTATAAACAATATTTCTAAACTAAATAAAAATGTTTAGTTTCTAATAATTATATTAATTTACATATTGACTCTGTACTTATCCAAGATATGAGTTTTATATAAGGAGTATAACATTGTTTTAAAATAGAAAATGCACATAATGTCCTTGTAGAGATTTTTCTTAAAAAAAAAATAAAACTATGTTTATACTAAAAATATATTTTAATTTTTTGAAAGTATATTTTTTTGTATTATTATTTATCGCATTTTATCATAAGATCATTGAAGTAATAAACAATTTGGATTAATTACCACTGCGTTATGTCTAAACCCGATAATGTTGATCTGTCATTTTTCATTAAGAAAACGACAATCATTCCAGTAAATAAAGTTTAATAAGCTTCAATTTCTATAGTATGAAAATAAATGAATTAAAAAAATTAAAAACACTAATACTTACCCAGCATGATGCTTATTGTATTGCGTATAATCTGGGCTTGCTGGAAGATCAATTATTTCAGTTTCACTTTTGGGTGACACATTCTCGTCATTGGTATTATTTGCAACTGTTGTCGAAGACGCAACAATGTTTTGAGAATGTAAATGATAATGATGATGTCTTGTGGCCGATGTTAAACACATAATCGTTAAAAGCACTATCCACGTATTCATTTTGTTTCAATAAATGTATTTTCTAGTTTATTTCTATTTATAACACAGTTTTAAACTTTTTAATGTGTAAAATAACACTCTATAACTATTTTAAATATATATTTATTATTAGTTTGATATTAATAATTGGTTTATTAGAAAATACCTTTTTTAATTAGTATAAAATACTTTTAAGTGTCAATATTTATGATTGTTCTGTTTGAATCTTTGATATCATGTTTAATAAGCTCAAAGATGATATAAGTTTCTCTACTTTACAGCCAGTTTCGATTTTCACCTCCGGTAGATTTTTAATTTCTCAGGTTGATTTTAAATAGTTTAAATCTATTTGAAAATTTCAACTCGAAATTAATCATAAATGGATTTTTTTATTACTTTTCAGTTATAAGTGACGATGATTACGAAAAATTCGTATGAAACTAAATAAATAAAATTTGAAATTAGAAAATAAGCATAGTTGTTCAGCCGAAGCTAAACATTCGGTAACTGCTCATTCGGCTGAACACAGTCATTGTTCTATTATGTTGGTAGGAAAATAATTGCGATTTTTGTTTTCTGAATTCTAACCATAATTTTTTTCAATGAAAGTGTAATTTCGTCGTGTTCATGTCAATATAATTTTAAAGTACATTTTTCGGTCTATATTTTGGTGACATAGATTTTGGTTTTATTATTAATTTTGCTTCAAATTGTGATATTGAATTAAAGATGGAAAAGAAGCAAATAAGAGTAATTTTTTGTATGAGTATAAAACAGCAGAAACTACTCGTAAACTAAACAATGATTTTGGTGTGGGTACTGTTAAGGAAAGTACTGTACAATAGTGGTTCCAAAAATATTGTGTTGAGAACGAGAGCCTTGATGATGAAGAAAGTGGAGCGGGCATCTTTCTTCAGTTCATAATGATCAACTGAAGGCGTAAGTTGAATTAGAATCATGCACAACAAATTGTAAGCTTGCATAAGAGTTGAACGTTAAACATCCTATAGTTCTAGACCACTTAAAATAGCTAGGAAAATAAAAAAAACTGAACAAATAAGTAAACGAAAACCAATAAATTAAAAATTATTTTTCTACCAATCTAATATATTCGTTTCAAATGAGCTAAAATTTTATATAAAAAATTATTTTAACTATAAAGCACGTTGTTAAAACCCGATGGGGTCTCTTAATGACTCCACATATTATAAACTATATCTTGTTTTAAATACTAAAATAAATTTATTTAACACTTAGTTTAGTTTACTTTACTTAACATAAGTTTAAATTTCATGTTATAGCAGTTTGTAAAATATCTCATAATTATATAAAACGAAAATGAAATGCTTGAGATTATTCTTTGAGATGTTCGAGATACTTCCATTGGTACAGAAAGATTAAACTATTTCAAGAATAAATTATTAAAAATTAATAATTTGATTATTGTTTCTTATTTGAATGAATTTTCCATATTAAAATTAATGCCAAAAGACTATATATTTACAAATATTCTTGTTTATTATTAAAATTTAATATCACATATTGAAAAATAGATAAAAAATTTTTTGGTAGAGTATATATTCATTTAAAAATAATTAGGTTGGATACAAACTTTTAAAAAAATAATGCAGACGAATAAAACCTAATCCATTACTCCAGATAATAGTTCAATTAAAATAATAAACAATATATTCTGCTTTTCTTAATCGAATGAATATACATCCCACTAAAATGCTTTTAAATTTACATAAAATATTTATAATAAGTTATGACTTTATAATAATATATGTTAAGTCTTCTGTAAGTATACTATTTTCTATAGAAATCCACCACTGGCATATTTTAAGTGAAACTTTATCCCATGTATTATGTATCGCAATTATAGTCGTACGCTATTATTAATGTTATATCTATAATTAGATCACGCTACACAGACTATTAATATTCAGTTTACAGTTTTTGACTTTGACGAAGTTTGACAAAAAAATGTAAAAGAAAAAACATCTCTGTCTGTTTTTTATACTCAGAGGAAGTGTAAAGCAAACAAATGTATCTTCGTCTACAGATACATGTCTCCTACCATTCACGTTTAAATTTGTCGAATAGAATTTGAAATTATCTTTATATATATATATATATATATATATATATATATATATATACATATGATATATATATATATATATATACATAAGATATATATATATATATATATAAATATGAACTTAATAATTATGTAAATAAAAAATCATCTATTATTAAAATAATATAAATCCAGTTGTCATTTAAAATTATTTTATATATTACTGAATATTATTGATGTATTGTACAGTATTTATCTTAACTATTAAAAAATGAGCGCGTTTATATTTATTGTTTTTTATAACACACTTATTTTTATTAAATAATGCTCTTAAATACATAATGACAAGTATAGTAAATTTGCTACAACGGCTCTAAATTGAACAAATAGATCAATTTAATTACAATTATATTTTTTTAATTATCAAAACAAATAAAAATTACTTATAATTCTTAAATTGTTTGAGATATTGAAACGAATCGAGAAATGAAAAGATGTATTAAAGTGATATATGTTTTTGTCAACGTGTATCGAATTTTTTCATTCTGTCTGTGAAGAAATACACTGTTGCCTTCAACCAATTCTTCATGAGACTTAATTTAGTCATCAGAATCAAATTACCTTTCCTCGAGATCACAATTTAAGACTGTAAATAAATAGAAATCAAGTGGTCTCTGATATTGACTATACAGTTTATGAGAGGAAATAAATTCAATTAACTCACCATATTAAGCACTATCTTACTATTACTTTCTCAAATAATAAAACATGATCTCAAAAGAAGGCATTTTGATTCAGACGGTCAAGTTTAGGTAACCGTGAATAATTAATTAGAAGAGCAAACATTAGATTTCTTCACGGATATAATGAAGAAACTTATTGCAAATTAATACAAAAGTATTAATAAGGTTGTGATTATTGGTAAAGAAATGTTTTACTGGAAAATCTCTCATTGTTCCACCAAAAAAGTACTCAATGTGTATAAGTTCTTGTACAAAATTTTTAGCTATCTCTCACATTAATTTTGTTTGATATTTTCTCTAGACGATTTTTTTTAAAATTAATACTTTTTAAAATACTTACATAAAATTAAAAATCTGAATTATAAATCGAAAAAATATGAAACTGCAATAAATATAAATGCATATTTTAAATTAATATATATATATATATATATATATATATATATATATATATATATAATAAATGTATATATAAATAAATTTCAAGAAAATTATACGATAGGATTTTAACACTTAAAGGAATAAACTAAGTTATTCTTAGTTTATTATTAAAAAATTTTAATTTTATAAAAAAAAGTCAAGATATTTCATATCTTTTATATATATAAAGCTTTTATAACCAAATAAAAACTTTTATGTTCAATAAATTAAATTATATGAAGTAAACGTTTCAATCGCTCCATTATATATAAAGTGCTAATTGTTATAATAAACTAGAAATTTTATTATACGTGAATTAAAATGAAGATAGGCTTTTATCTAAATTATAAATAATAAAAATAATCAAGTAAAATACAATAAAAGCAAGTAAGGGAATTGAATTATTTCTTATGACATAAAAAAGTATTTTTTCAATAAATTAAAATAGATTTATATATTTACATCTTTTCTAATTATACCAGTCATATAGATATCTAATGATAACTCTATAAATAATGAATCCGAATAATAAGAACTTGAGTACACGTGAATGAAGAGATTTTACATTTAAAAAATTGTAATTTCATTTTTGATTTTTATTTGGATTGCAAGGTTTAATAAATCCATATCAAATAACCAAACCAATATATAAATATGAACTAAAAATACTGTTATAGTCATATGAAATAAACTTTTCCTACAATTATTTTTAATTTTCCAGATAATCGATTTATATCAGTTTCTTAATTCTCTTTATTATATTTCTTATAATAATATATATATATATATATATATATATATATATATATATATAAATTATCAATCTGTACTTACTAATAAAATTAAATATTTTTTTTAATTTCATTTAATATTATGGTTAATACTAGTATTTAAAAATAAAAAAATTAAAATGTAATATAAAAAAATCATCATTTTTAATCATGATTATTTAAATTACAAGAACTAGTATATTTACTATTATATACATTAGTGTTACTTTTATTAAAAATATCATCGGAATATTAGAATTAAAAAACATTTGTGAGTCTTCAGTCTCTTTATACAGCAATTTTTTTATATTTAATAATAAAGCATTAATAAATCTAAATAAATAAAAACTACAAATGTTAAAATTGTCAAAAAAATATAAATCGTAATAATAAATCTAAATTAAAAACTATGTATTAAAAAAGCAATATATGTCAAGGGTAAAAAATAATTGTCCATAGTAATAAAAATGTAATGAATGAACTCTGAACGTCTTTTGAATTAAATAACTAGACATGAATCATATTATTAAAATATACTAAGCTATATTTTTTCATTGAATGCACGCCAGTAAATTTATTCGCATGCAAAAACATTTTATAACACCATAAATAGTTTAACGCTCGTGTAGTGAAACCAGTTTATAATATTTAGTAAAAGTGCATACTTTCTAAACAATTTAAAGTATAAAACATCCTAGACTGTTCTTTTAATTGGCCATAAAGGCACTATAAAGTAATTTACTAGAACTTTCCTAATTCAATTAATTTTCCAACTCATTAAATATCTATTTTAGGCTTAAATTTTTTTTTTATTATAAATACATTTATATATATATATATAAATTTAAACTGGTCTTTATTTGTCTTCTCTACTTCTTTCTTGAAATAATAAAACTGTTTGAATAAATAATCCATTTTAAAAAATATTAAATAAATGACAATAAAATAATGTTTTACATAAATATTTCAATAAAATTAATATTTATTATTTTATACTTGAAATTAATTAGATTTTAATTTTGAAAATAAAATGATTTTTTTATCTAAAAAGGCCTATTTTTTTGTAGTATATATATATATATATATATATATATATGTATATATATACATATAGAGAGAGAGAGATTTACGAGTCCAATTTTTCTTAAATATTAAAGTAAATTAAAATTTACAATCTATTTTAATTAATTATTTTTTTTTGTTATCACAAACATCTGCAAAATAAAATATTATAACCCAATATTTAAGTTTTTGATATAACTGTATGTAAGTAACTTTTCCTACTTTCAAAAATTGAAGATGTTGATCTTGAATATTCCTTTAAGGTAATTAATTTTTATGATAAATAAATAGCATAATTTTAACCAACAATATATAAAATATATTTAATTGCTAACAGTGTTATTTTATGTATAAAATAAAATAAACTTTATATATAAATAACATATAGATTATTTAATATAATTGATTATTTATATTATGTTTATATAGGTTCGTATGGGTCTCTTCCTCTCTCTCTCTCTCTCTCTCTCTCTATATATATATATATATATATATATATATATATATACAAACAAACATATATATATATAAGAAGAAGAAGAATAAAATGAAATCAGAACTTGATTTTAACAAAACACATTTCTTGCTTACATGATTTATCAACCAGATAAATATATCAATTTATTTCCTACATTCAAATGATAATAAGTGATAAAGTAAATGAATTATTTTCATTCGTGAAAAAAAGATTATAAAATTAATTTTATCTTATTTTTATAAATATTTTATTTAATTTAATAATAATTCATTGTTTTGAATTAAATGATAAATCAGAATACAGGTTTTAGTCATGTAGATAAATTTACTTTCAGAAATTATTATTTTTATTCTTACTTATATGGACTTTTATAACTAAGTCATCATTCTAAGAGCAGTTTAGTACAGGAAAATTCATATTTTTATTCACATAAAAGTATTTGAAATTTTTAACTCTGTAGAAAAATTATTGATTTGTAAGGAAGTATTCGTTCATTGATTTGATTTTCAGATATTCAAATTTTTCAATATTTGTCGTTTTAAGAATGAAAGAAACGGCATCAAAATGCTCATAAGTAATAATAAATAAGATTAATAATCAATTAATTAACATCATTAATCAGAAAAATATGTAATTTGTGGGGGATGAAAATTTCATTTATGAAATTGAATAATAAGTATTTTTTGGTCATTAATAATATTTTCTTAAGTGAATGTTAAAAGTATTTTCAAAAGTACTGTTTTAATTTATAAAAACGGATAAATTTATTTTAAATTTTTTTTTAGTTCATATATTAACATATATTCAAATTTATAAACACTTAAATTAAAGAAATGTATAAAACAAATTAAACAAACATTTAGTTTTCATTCTGAATTTGACATTCATTGTAATTCTGATTCAATTATTCATTTATCTTACAATCTAAATATTTATTATTATTCTTAGAAGTACAAAAGTTTTTATTCAGTAGCTGTATAATATGAGATTAGTATAATATGATGTAGTTATATGAATGCGAGATTTTGTATTTTGATATAATTTTATTTAAAAATAAAATTTATTTTTTAAATAGTAATTTGTATATATATATACACAGTGTGATTCATTTAGGCTTCTACATGTATATAATTTTATTTAATTTTTAAATAGTAATTTATATTTATATGTATATAAAGAGAGAGAAACTGATTCAATTTAGGCTTCCACATGGAAGTATTAAAAGGAGGCGCAGGAGTTAAGAAAAGTCATTTTTATTTCTAGTCATTTTAGTTATTTTTTATTTCATATTTTAATTCAAGTCAATACTAAAATACAATTTAACTAAAATACTAAATGGGGGATAAATTTTTTTTAATACTTTCGTATAGAAGCCTAATTTGAATCAGCCTATATATATATATATATATATATATGTATATATATATATATATATGTATATATATATATATATATATATATATATGTATCTATATATATAAAAGTACATAAATTTAGTTTTAAAAGTTCACAAATCCCTATTTTGAAACTGATATTTAATTGAATTCATCTTAACTGGACACATGAATTCATCTCACTGGAATCAGTGTTTTGATTTTAATTAAAATACAGTTTTAAAATTAAACAATGTAATAAGTACATTCTATCTAAAAAATTTCATTGAAGAAAAATCCCAGTTGTCATTATTGGACTGGTACATTTTTAAATTGACAGATTTAATTTTTATGTTTAAGGAATATTTTTTTTTTAAAAATATCAAAATATAAATAAATGATACTTGAATAATAGATTAGAATAAATTAGAAAAAAATATATAAAACACAAATTTATTAATAAAAGAAGAATATGTTAAACGAATTATTTTATGTTAATGAAATATTATGTAAAGTCATTCACACATATTATGCTCCACTCACGTTAGAACTTAACACTCGACAAAAAAAGCCGTTGCAGACAACACACGTATGTTGAGTTAATATTGCATCTGTTGCACTGCACTGCACTTGTATGCATCTGGTCTTATCCACTGCTGCACGTGAATGCATCAAGCGTTGTAAAAAAGCTGTTTGGTGGGGTTCAACAAGTCTTTACCTCCCCACTATATCAAATAACAATCAAATATCATTTTGATGATGTCGAAATACTTTGACACATTGTTGTGTCTTATGAATAACAATTTAGATTTTCATTTTTAATTTTTCGACTGTTTCTTTTGAATTTATTCAAAAAAATATGTTCAGAATTGTCTTAAGATATGATGCTAAACACATTTTTTTATTACTGTTATTTAACTTTATTTGTTTCTTTTAAAAAATGGAATCTATTACTGACATTTGCAAGCTCACTCTCATTAAATACAACTCGTGCTGTAATTACAATTTCGATTTTAAACAAATAAAGTAATTATATTAATACCCATTATTTATTTTTTTATTTTAAATATTATCTTTAATACTACTTGTACATTTACACATATTCAGTGTTTATATTTAAATCAATATATAAACAGATAATAGACATATATTCTAAATATTTAATTATGCTATTTTTGTACGTATTTTGTTCATTATTCAAAAATATGTCCTTTTTTAACCTTAAAACGCATTTTCGTTATTAAATCTGAAAAAGAGGAAAATTGTAACTAAACAATCTTTTATTTTCCTATCCAGAAATGATTTATAATAAAATAAGTAGTATTTAAAATTATAATGTTCATATTTATACCTGTGATTTTGTACAATTTTTATTCTACTGGTCTTCGTCCTTTTGGATTATCTGAATATCTGTTCTCCAGTACTAATTTTGATACATGTGCTATCTTAAGTTTGATGTAAAAAAATCTTTAAAATCTGTTTCAATATACCACAACTTATATTTATTCTATTGATTTTATTTAAATTCACTTCATTGTGTAATTTTTCTGTAGATTTAGGATACGTTTCTAATAAATTATTAAGAAAATAAATAATGACTGATACGTTATGACAAGAGAGTACAAAATGTGTTCTAGAGAGAAAAAAATACATTTACCGAGAATCATTTGTTTGATTTATTAAAAAAACTATTTAGAAGACGTTAAAAATTGAATCTAGAAAATAAATGTTTTTATCAATGAGATAACGATTCAAAAGATACAGAGTGGATAATCAAGGAATAAAATTTTTGTAATGTATTAAATATTTTAAACTAACTGACATGAATTCTTTAGAAAGTCTATAATCATTTTAATGATTTTAAAAATACTTACCATAAGACTAAGTAAGTATTTTTGCTGAAGTTTCAGAAAATTTATGGAGTATTAATTGATTTCCTGCATATTGCAGGTAGTGCTAGATGTTAATTATCTACCGAAGAGTGATATTTATATATTTTTTCGTATATATATATATATATTTAAGAGTATACAAGCAGTTCATTAACTTTAAAAATATGAAGTTTTTTTATATTAAAAAAATTATTACTTTCACAATTAATTTTTCGTTTCCCCACAAACCATAAAAAAGTCTAATGAAAATTTTAATAATTAATTATTGATAATGTTTTGTTGTTGATCAGACACATTTTTATAGCAATGGTATCATCTTCAAACACTTAGATATAAAAAATCTTATTTTCTTCATTGATTTTTAGTCAAAAGTTAAGAGTATAGACACTGAGCAATTCTTTATAAGAATGAGTAGCACATTTTTAATTGTTGTTATATAACAGAGTTTATAGTCATTGCAATATTAAAAAAATATTAGTATCTATTTAAACGATGTATAAATAATAACTGTGACAGTTATATATTGACAAAACGATGAGTCAACTTCCAACGTACATTCAATTAAATATGAGCTCGAATGTATTTAATTGTTCTGTTCCAGTGATGATACGTGAATAAGATATACTAATCAACTACTAATTAGCTTATTGTATTTCATGATGATGGATCAAAATAATTATTAAAATGAAGATTTGCTTATTCAGAGTCAGAAGTAATTATGAAAATCACTTTCTTCATTCGGGCCAACTTTTGGAAGTATGTTAATTTAAGACACTATTAAATCAATCTATTATTTATGTAGTAACTTTCATGCTTTGAACCCAAATCTTGAAACGATTTTTCTTAAAAAAATAATTCATACATCAATTTTTTTAATATGTTTCAATTTAAACCGATAAAATATTTTTTATATAACAATAATTATATTATATTAAAAAAAATACTTGTAATTCAATTAGATTTTTCATAACTTCTTCGAAAGATTAATTCTGGAAAAATGCAAACATTTCCTAAGAGTTAAAAAATTTTAAATGCATAGAAAAATGAATTGTCCTATTTTTATTATAAAGTAAATATGCACATATAAGATTATTATTATATATGTACATATAAGAAATATTTTCAATTGAGAGAGAAGAAATAACATTATTTGTAAGAAAATTTCGAAATTATATATTTTTTTCTGTGAAAAAAACTATAATCGACTTTTGTAAATTAGTTTTTGCTACCTAAAAACCATTTTTTAAGGTACAAAAATTCTTTTTTTAGCTTATTTGTCTAATATGATTGTATTTCCAACTGAAGGTACATAAATAATTATTAAAATGATTATTTATTAGTTATTGAATATTTATTTGAATATTAGATATTGATCGGAAAGAAAATTTAGAATTTTTAAGATAGTGAAAATTTATTTGTGAAAGTAAACAAATATATTATGCGTAGAATTCAAATTAACAAAGAGATAAAATGATTAATAGTTTTATGTTCTTTCCTTTAAGATACAAGTGTACTGAAGACAAATATCATACTGCAAAGAATTTAGGTTTAAAAATATTAGTCAGTAAGGTGACCTAATATCCAGTAAATTTTATAATTTAGTTTTTTATTAATTAATATTAAATGATATTAAGTGATAATATAAGTGAAATTGAATAGGTTATCTTAAAGGTTGTATCTATCTACATATAAGAAAATATTCCTTAAAATTTAAAAAAATGGACAAAAAATTTTAAAAAAACATGAAATTTTGTATTTAATTATTATTAAACGATGACATGCGAAGTTACACGAAATTTTCACGAAAAAGTATGATATTGGTATCATAAGAGCTGCAATTAAATGTGTGAAACTTTATAAAACAAGTACGTTATAATATAACTGCGAGAGTGCTAACATATACAGTTATTAAGTATGAAATATCCAATTTTCTTAAATACTAAGTCTGATAACTGCCATATCTGACATTTCACTTTGATTGAAAATTCCTGTTTTTTTTTTTGTTTTATTGTGGAGGTATACAAATTCATTCTTTCAAACTCACGTTTTGACTTGTGTTTAATAATAATGTTCAATTAATTATTAGGGCAAATTTTGTGAAACCATAAATGTCAAAAAAATGTGTTATTTTCGAATAAGAATTCCGTCATAGAAAGAATGCAGTGCAGACAGCTCGAATATAAACAAAATGTTTGGGAAGGATGAGGCTAATGAACGTACAGTACGTTGAGGTTAGATCTGGCGATTTTAACCTTGAAAATGAGCTATGAATGCGACCTTAGACCAAAGTGGATAATGATGAACTGAAAGCTGTATTGCAAATGAATGTATGTCAAACTATACATGAAATAGCAGTAAGACTTGAAGGTTACTATTCCAACAATATTGCACCATTTGAAACAAATTGCCAAAGTTAATAAGATGGACTACGCATGAATTAAACGAGCGTCTAAAGAAAAATCGTTTCAAAGCTTGCCTTTCTTTGCCGTCACGACATAAAGGAGAACCATTTCTACAATGTATTGTTACGTTTGATTGAAAAATGATGTTTTTTTGACAATCGCAAGCGTTCGGCATAATGGTTGGATAAAAATGAAGCGCCTAAACACAATCCAAATCTGAATATTCATCAATAAAAGCTAAATGTGTTTGTTTTGTGGTCCACCGCTTGTATTATCCACTACAGTTTCATGAAACCTGGTCAATTGATTACAACGAATGTTTACTGAACAACTGGACGAAATGATGAGAATGCTTGGGATTAAGCAGCCGAGATTGGTCAAGAGAGATAGGCCAATCCTCTTGCAAGACAACACTCGACGACATATCGCAGGAACAACGCTGCTCAAACTATAGGAGATTGACTTGAAAAATCTGTATTACCTGTCGTAATCACCAGACTTTGCACCAACTGACTACCACTTCTTCCAGGTTTTGGACCACTTCTTGCAAGGAAAAATATTCAATTCTCAACAAGCTGTGGAAAACGATTTTCGCGATTTCATCGCCACTCGCTCACCAGACTTCTTCGCTGCTGACATAAATAAGCTACCTTTAAGATGGCAAAATTGTGTCGATTGTTTATCTCTATGCTTTGACTAATTGACTACTGATTCTTGTTTGACTTATAATAAACTAAACTTTTGATTCGAAATCGGATATTTCATATTTAATGATACACACAAACACACACACACATATATATATATATATATATATATATATATATATATATACATGTATATATATATGTGTATATATATATATATGTATATATATATGTATATATATATATATATATTACGATATTGAAAGATATATGCGATACCAACGAAGCAAGCGGGGGCGAAGCCCCCGACGGTTGGCGAACGTGACAAGTAGGGGGTAGAGTCTCCTGCTTTTTTTAAAAAATAATTTACGTCAATCTCATTTTAGATACAATTCTCATCAAAAATTTAATTACTTTAATTATTTTATCTTCAATTTTCAAATTAAAAGTAGTGTCAAAAAAGAGTACAATATTTAATTGTTTTGAAATAAAAAACATATAATATTATTCAAACGTGATATTAGTATTGACTTTTAATCAATGACTCATTTTTAAATAAAAGAAGAAAATAATTGTAAGTACATCGACATACACCAAAATCGATAATGTTCAATACAAAATATATTATTTTGCAATAATTTATATGCGTTGTCCGTTATAAGATAATCATTCGAGTCATCGGCTTAAACATATTAGTCACAAAATCAATTTGTAATACAAACTCGCCTGTCAAGTCACCGCAATGCCTTCGAAAATCCTTTGTTCTGTAACAGAGATGTTTTCAAGAAAGTCACGTTCTGACTGTTCAACAAAATAAATATTACAGTTGCAACGTTTCGAAAATAGTCGATATCCTTTGTTAATTTATATTTTTTCCCCTTGTAATTTAGATTTTCATAAAAATGTATCCTCATTATTAAGAAAAAATTATAAATATTTATTAGAATCAAGTCTGAAGGTTAATTTTCTATATTTAAATATCTAAACATATTAATTTCTATGTCGATTCATTGAACTCAAAAACAGTCTTATTAAAAATGAAGTAGTCATTATTATTTGGAGTTAATTTACTCATCGTACTAATGGACAGTTAACAACATAAGGGCTCTTGAACGTAAGCGCATTTTGGATTAGCAACAGAAAAAATTAAATCCCAATAAAAAAAAGTCGCTTACATAATACATTACGACTTAAAACTCGTTTTTCTCAAACAAATAAATATGTGCATGTGTTAACAACAAATGATAAAGGATCTAGCTTAGCATAAAAACAATTAATAATAAACTCACATAAATTTTATTAAGACCTTGTATGGGAATAAGAAAATTAAAAGTTTAATATGAATTTAAACATTAATAACAGACTCAGAATAAAACAATTAATAATATACTAACATAAATTTAATAATTTCTATTAGTATATTATGAAATAATAATAAAATAAAGAGAGAGAGATCCTTAACGAGGCCCCGGGTGTCCGCTCAGTTCGTCTTCCCCTTAATCATCCACTGCATCAGACTATATATGAAGAATTAATACATGATCTGTGTAAATTATTCTATTTTTTATCTATCAACCATCAGAAAATCATACGAATTTTAAAGAATGAACACTATTTTATTTATGAATAAAGTTTACTTTTCACTAGTGTTATAGAGTTAAGTAAATAAATATAAAAATTAATATTTTTAGAAAATTATTATGTTATTTTATATTACGGTATTATTATTATTCAAAGGAAACATTTATAGCTTTTATAATGTTAGAAGAAGATTATAAATTTAATTATTAATAAAATGAAATATTATTTAATGAAGTTAGGTTTCTATTGACAATATAGTTTTCAGTAATATTCACTTTCACCAATGAATTCTCTCCCCCACAGACTACAAAAAGATTTTCTAATCAATGTTTAAAAATCCTGTTATGTTAATTTCTTAATTTAAATATTCGATAATTTATTTTTCTTTTATATATATATATATACGTATTTATATATACATTCATTTATATATATATATATATATATATATATATATATATATATTATAAAAATGAGTGAAATGCTGAAGATATATTCAAGGAAAATATCTGTATATAAGCATTAAAGAAACTTTAAAAAAATATATTTTTCTTGACTTATAAGGATAATAGCGCCATATCTAAATTAGTATAAAAAATCAGAAATGAAGGATAATTAACTACTGAATACTTTAATCAGAAAAAAATGTTTCTTATTATTGGATTGTCCAATAAGTTCATGCTCATACACAGAGTTTTTGGATTTTTTCGCATTGTATTGAGATTATTGTGCACTGTTTGTGGCACACAGACGAGTTGCTCAGCCAATTCTGGCGTTGTTTAGTGATTGTCCTCTTGAAGAAGAGCTTCCAAACGCTCTTTAGGTTTGAGATTATTATGCACTGTTCGTGGCACAGAGTCGAGTTACTCAACCAATTATCGCGTTGTTTAGTGATTTTCCTCTTGAGAAAGAGCTTTCAAACGCTCTTTGGACTCAAAATCGCTGTCTTTGAAACAGAAAACCCAATAAAACGTTCTCTGTAAATAACATTAATGTTTCTAACAGCTTGCGTAGCTCTACACAACCACAATTAAATTAGTAGACAAAGAATTTTTCGTTTTTGTCGACCTGAAGCTTCATAAACCTGTGTATGAAAATCGGTTTTAATTAAACGAAAATAACAAACTGCATAGTGATTCTAACAGGAGAAAACAATAGCTATAAAATGGTATATAACACTCTATGACAGGTAATTCCTGTTGAGACAAAGATGTCTCAATAAACAACAGCATGAATTTATTGAACAAACCAATCGAATTGTAATGCTTTACTATTTTTTATTCTATAAAACCAACGTGGCATCCATGTTTCCAAAAAACGCCTTTTTTGAAAAAAATAATATTCTACGTAGACGAATTATTGTTCTTATTATTGAAAATTAAAAACAATTTGTAAGAATTCAATAAACCATTTTTTTAATTATAAAATTCGACGTATCAATTTTACATAATTAAATTATTTATGGTAATAAACATACTTTTTAGAAAATGACAATTTTTTTACTTTTTGATATTCTTTTCCATTTAATGTACTCAATTTGTAACACAAAATAATTCTTTGAATTATAACAAAAATGAAATGAATTTTTAATATATTTTATTGTTTATTTAACAATTTCACAATAAAATATAATCCTTTTTCTAAAAAAACATTTGATTTGAAAATACATTTTTATACATCATAGGTCAAATAAAATTCTTTATATATCAACTCAACATGTGAATAGCTTTTCTGTTGATTTATTTTTTCCAAAAATAGTTAAATACTCGTAATATGTGGAATGTGTTTAAATCTACAACTTTTCAAAACAGTATCTTGTTCTGGAACTACAATAAAAAACTAAATAATAACGTGAATAACTTATGGTTTGATTGATTTATTAACAAAATAAAAGTTTAACGAGAGTTAACACATTATGTTTCTTCAATATATTTATAGCAGTAAGTTCACGAATAAACGTGTTATCTTCTTAATATTTTCACTTAATGATTCACTGTTTGACCTTACAAGATGAACTCAATGTTAACATTTTTAGAATATAACAAAATTATTCAATGTTGTCTTTCGTTTGTTAAATGTTTTCAACACTAATTTGATTAATTATTATGGAACGTTTGTGAGACTTGAATACCGTCAAATATAAATCAAATTTTGTATAATTATTAATACTCTTATATGGAAATGCAACTACTTGAATTAATAATAATAAAAAATATTATTATCAGAAATGATTTTTTTCATTTAAAAAATAATTTTATTAGTTGTTGAGCAGAATAGTTTATTTTTTAATTAGTGTTTAATCATTTTTAAAAAAGGATAACTATACATAATTTATTTTTTTATTATAAACTGAAAACATTTATTAAACTATTATTTTATTTATTCCTTCCGCTAGATCCTTTATAATTAATGGATATATATATATATATATATAACGATTACGTTGCTATATATCTGATAATAATTATATAGACATAATGAGTTTTAAAAAATATGTTAATTGTTTCATTCGGTTATATGTACAGGCTAATAATTGAGAAGTGGGCGAGCGCAGCGAGCCCGGGATTGAGCAGTGAGCAGGGGGCGAAGCTCCCTAGTATATATACATGTGTTTATATATAAATTATTTTTAGTGAATATTGCATGAAGTAGATAACTTTTTTTAGTGCATATGATTTTTACAGAATTTTTTTCAGTAATAATATTCATATGTATTTTTTTATTCACATTTTTTTCCACAAATATGAAAATGTTCTCTTATTTTTCTTGATCAAAGAGACACTATTCACGTCTGATGCTTGTTATTTTTATGATGGATGGTAAAATTTTCGTCACAGCTTTTCTCAACATAAAGGTTATTCAACTAAAATTCTAAGCTTATGTAAAATATTTTTAATACAAATGATTTTCAACATGCAAATCATTGTACAAAATGTAGGCATTGATATCAGCTGTATTTAGTATAATGTAAAAGAAATTTCTTCATTAGTTTCAACACAGAAAAGAATTAAATTTTTCATGTTAAATTTTTTCAACTCAAGTTTCATTAACTATTGTGAAACACTTTTGTAAGACTTGAATACTGTCAAAAATAAATTAAATTTGGTATAATTAATAACACTGTAAGTAAATGTAACTACTTGAATTAATAATGGATAAAATATTATTATCAGGATTATTTTTTTGCGTTTATATAAATAATTTTATTAGTTGTAGAGAAGAATAATTTGTTCCCTGATCAGTATTTAATTATTTCCAGAAAAGGATAACTCTACTTATTTTTTTTGTGAATTGAAGACTTATAAAAAGATCATTTTATTTATTGCTTCCACTAGGTCTTTTATAAGAAGTGGAAGTATATATATATATATACATATATATATATACATATATATATATATATATACATATATATATATACATATATATATATACATATATATATATATATATACATATATATATATATACATACATATATATATATACATATATATATATACACATATATATATATCTATATTTATATATCTATATATATATATACATATATATATATATATAAATATACATATATATATATCTATATATATATATATATATGGTGATTGAAATAAGGCTTCCACATGAAAATATTAAAGAAATTGCAAAAATTAAAAAAATCATGTTATTTTTTATTTAGTATTTTAGTTCAATTGTATTGGGTTGTCCCGAAAGTTCATACTGATTTTTAAGGAAAATTCAAAAGCAACATTTTGATATGTCGATATATATTTATTCAGTTATGTATACACCGGTTTGTTCCACAACATTTGTCCATCATTCACCCAACTGGAAGATTCCATCCTCTCAGAACTTCTCAGGTTTTTCGACGAATAACTTCTCAAGGTAATTTTTTATGTCGTCCAAAAAGTTATAATTCTTACCATTAAGAGAATTTTACAAAGAGCTGAATAAGTGAAAATCAGAATGTGCAATGTCTGGTGAGTACGGCAGATAGGGTAGCCAAATTTATATTTTTCGGGTAGTCAGAGACATGAGATCTAGCAATGTCCTGATGGAACTCAACTCCGTTCCTATTAGCTAATTCTAGACATTTTTCCTGAATCTCAGTCTTTAATTCGTTCAGTTGCAAGTAATGCTTATCATTTATTGAACATTTACTGAAAATCTACACAAATTTTCCGGACAACCTAGTATTTTAGTATTAAATTAAAGTACTAAATAAAAAAAGCATGATTGTTTTAATTTTGCAATTTTTTTAATACTTTCATACAGAAGCCTAAATTGAATAATCATATATATATATATATATATATATATATATATATATATATATATATATATATATATATATGTATGTATATATGTATGTATGTATGTATGTATATGTATAGAGAGAGAGATAAATCTTTACCAAATTTGAAAAATTCCAAATTATTATTTCAAATATATAATTACTATTTCAAAAACGACATTCTTGGATACACGTTAATGACCAAAAACATTTTTATGAAGCAAGCTATAATATCTTCATTTAATTAAAGTACATTATAGTCCATCCGTTTTGGTATAATGTGATCATTAAAAGTTAAACAAATAATCAGTATGAAAATAGAACGACAAATGAGCTTCACTAGAATAAACTTTCTCTGTTTTATATTTGAATCAATTTTATTAAATACAGACAAGCTGAGTTATACATAAAATTGAATGATACACATAATTCAAATAATACTTACTAATATAAGGTAAAAATATTCAGTTTTTCCTTGATTGTAAATATATTTTAACCCTTTTCACTCAGAATGGCAGCACCACTGGCATGAGCATTTATTCCGGAAACTTGGAATGCCAACACTTCTGGCATAAACAGTTATTGAAAGAAAGCCCGGGCTTCTTTGGGAAATTGTTTCAAACGGTATCGCACTTTAAAAAACTATAAGGTGTAAAATTTTATAAAATTTGTCAATAAGTTTATCTACAAATGATAAATTTGTTTCCTTTTTGCAGATAAAAAGTAATTTAAAATTTTTCATGATGATAAATTCTATTTATAATTATCGACTTGGTGGCAGGAAAAATGAAATATTCCCCGAGTGCAAAGGGTTAAACTTTGAAAAAGTACTATTCAGTATTTTTAATTAAGGACATCTGAAAATCAAAAATAAATTTCATTTAGCAAGATAAATTAAAAATTTTGAAAAAAATTAAAAAAAATTATTATATAAATAATTCATTTCATAGAAATAATTATGTAATAGAGTAATAATTATAGAATTTATTACTATGTCTATATATTTACTTTCACAAATAAATTTATCTCTCTACAATTATAAAAATTTCTAATAATGTATTCAATAGACAATACTTTAAATAATGGTTTATAAAGATTTCAATGGTAATACTGTCATCATCAGAGCGATGAAGTATTGAAGAAAATTTCTAAATTTTAAATTTAGAAAAGTTATATATGAAATTTTGAAATATTAATACTACATTTCTTCGTAAACTGAATTTAGTAAATAATTTTTAAAACAAAATTAATCATTTTTTGGATATTTATTATTTTCTTTTCACAGAACAAAATTTAATTTATAGTATCTGTTTTACATCGAGCAGTCTTTTTATCAAACTTGATTTTTTTGAAATTTAAGGTTTAGTTAGAAAAGTACTGAACATCATAATATTAATAACAAACATCATAATTAAATAACAGGAGTGAATTAAGAAATACATACACAGGATACCATATGTCCCATTTTTCTCTCCGGGGGTTGTTAGGTTTTGGCATTTTTATACGGTCCCAATCGAATTTGAAACGTCGATTTTCCAATGGAGAATTCAGAGAGAATTCTTTTTTTTCTTCTGAAAATATGTTTCCAATATTTATTTCTACTATTCACAAATATGTTCATTGAAAATTTAGATTTTTATTCTTATGCTACTAAAAGTACAATCAAATAGTATTGCAAAAAACTCACAAACAAGTTTCCTAATTTTATAATTATCCGTCTCAAAACTACACTCTTTATATAAAAAAAAGAAAAATATCTCTCAGAATAAATAAATATTAATCTTCTTTAAAAAGAAAACTACAAGACAAATATAAATTCAGTCGAATAAATAGGAAAAAAATTAGAAAAAATAAATATATATTTCAACAAATATTAACTAAAATTATTAATAATTATTATCTATTTAAAAATACCTTCAAACATTCCATAGATAAGTGAAATATTAATAATTAAGAAACAAATAAAAGTACTGTATGTTATTTTAAAACACATAGTTTTGAAAAATTAAGTTTTATTATTTGTGCAGTTTCACTCGTACAAAAATATTGATTCGCTGTTGTATTTCATAAATGAAATGTTATTAATTTTAATATACGTTCAGAAAATTTCAATAAGTAAATTTCATTTTATCTTAATCACTTTTTGTTATTTTATATTTTGTGAAATCAATTTTAAAACAATTATT
Organism: Acanthacorydalis orientalis; assembly: GCA_034766995.1. Lineage (NCBI taxonomy): Eukaryota > Metazoa > Arthropoda > Insecta > Megaloptera > Corydalidae > Acanthacorydalis > Acanthacorydalis orientalis. Next base: position 40,725,344 of record CM068316.1, read on the forward strand.
TTTCCCACACACGATGTTTTATATATATATATATATATATATATATATATATATATATATGTGTGTGTGTGAGTGTGTGTATATGTGTGGATATGAATAATATGCATTAGAATATCCCGGATTTGTATATTTATGTACAATAATTTTCAAAATTCTTACCACACGTAATTGATAATGTAAATTGAAAAAATGAAAGAGCATATTAAATTTCTGCTGGATAGATCAGCATAAGATAACTAACGAAGTAGCTGTAAGTTATTTTATAAAAAAAAACCTAAAACACAAAATAGTAATTATTTTTTGTACTAAAAAAAATAAATCTCAATAAAATCAAACCAACTATTTTTTTCTGTATATTTTTCTCCACAGCAACTACTAAATTCCAATCATATAAAACTACAAAATATTCTAAAACTATCATATTTATTTTGCTGAGGAAAAAATTAGTCTAAAATATCTCATGTGAAGGATATTTGCTTGTGATAATTACTCAAGAAAACATTTGTACTGAGTGACAAAAAATTGCAGAAAAGATCAAACTTTCGAGATCAAATGTCAGTATTGTGGCATTATCATCAAAATTGCCATAAGGAACGATCCAAATAATCAATAATCACTTTTTGTACAATTTAAATTTTGCTATTTAACAAGTGTACTGGTAAATTTCACCAAAATAATTATATTAGATCGGGTTCATTTTTTAATACATTTTTTTAAAGTAGTACAGCATTAGGAAAACTATATATATATATATATATATATATATATATATATATATATAAACAGTACATATACTACAGAAAGAAGTTAAATATTTTCACAATTTATTTTGCCATATTCAATGCCAGAGATTCATATCACCTGCTGTACGATACTATTCCTCTACTATGAAGAGCAACATATGACACGTGCTCGTTTCTTTAAGGTGATTCAATTTAGTCGTCCACATAGACGTATTAAAAGGGGGTGCAGGGGTTAGAAAAAGTTGTTATTTTTTGTTTAGTATTTTAATTCAATTCAGTATTGAAATATTGGGTTGGTATAAAAATAATTATGGTTTATGACCTTCAAATTCATATATATTTTATTTCTTAGTTGTTTTAAGTGATCCAGAACTGTTGAATGACAAACACCTAACTTTTGTGCAAGATCTAGTATTGTGCGTGGTTCTGATTCAACACCTTCAGTTGGTTGTTATGATCTGACGAAAGATTCCTGCGACCTTCTTTAACGTCAAGGTTCTTGTCCCCAGTACGAAATTTTTGAAATCAACATTACACCGTATATTCCTTAACAGTACCCACACCAAAAGCATCGTTTAGTTTACGAGCCGTTTCTGTTGCTTTATCGCCCGTTCAAAACTCGCTCATGCAAAAAATTGCTCTTATTTGCTTCTATTTCATCTTTAATTCGATAGCCCAATTTGAAGCAAAATTAATATTGAAATTAAAGTTACTTGTTAAAATCATGCGATAAAATAACGACTGACAGAAACTACGCTCATATTATCAGTGTTACTAACTGACAGTTTCAATGTATATGATAGTCCATATTCAAAATTTTTGAATTGCTTCAGTCGGACTGACAGTCAGTCATTTCGACGTATACATTACCATTTTGACTGTCATTTACCCTCTGGCTGTCAGCTTTAACTGATGATGTGTACTCTACTTAAAGTAGGATGAGGATGAGGGTACCGTATAATGTGTACCCTACTTAGAGTAAAAAATTGTTACACATTATAACATTATATTTTGTTGTTAATTTTTATAACTTTTCCAATAAAAATGTTACGACTTACATTTTACACCGATTGTTTGTGTGTATAATTTGTTAATTTATATTATTTGTTAGAGGAAAGCGAACGTCACCGAGTCGAGGGCGGCAAGTGTAGCGAGTAGGAGGCAGAGCCCGGTGGTAATTTAAAAAATAGTTTTATTCAACAGTTATTTTTTATTAAACAAACTGAATATTTTATTTAAAATAGATTTTAAATCGTAATAACCCATTTTAAGAAGACTAAACTGATATTAAAATGATTTATCTTTTTTAAATAAAAATATTTAAATTTTATTGACTAGCTGTCTAAGCTTCATTTTTACATTAATTTAAAAAAATAAATTTAATATTCAGCAATTGTCCAATTAAAATATAAAAAATAAATAAGATTTTTCTGTACCTTACCGCTCTGAGTTTTGGGATTGTGATCTAAATACACATAAAAAATGATCAATAATAATTTATTATACATTTTTGATCTGAAACATTTGTTGTGGTTTATGAAACGAGAAATAATTCATTTGTGGAAGAAAATAAATCCTTATCGGTTTGTTTTTACAGAAAATTCTGCTAGGTCTTAGTTTTTTTAATAATTTAACAATTTTTTAACATTTATTACTATTATTATAAATTTCAATAAAAAAACAATTCATTTTTACATAAATACTTATAAATTATTTATTGGATATTTGCTTCGTTATTTTTTTAATCTGATAATCTCTGATATCGTGAAAAACATTCTCCAACATGTAAGTCTGGGTGGTCATCATAAATTTGACAAAAAAATCTATTAGTTTTCTTCCAACCTGAACAGATATTTTGGAGCAAAATCCTTTTTTCTATAGGATAATTGGTTCCGTTTATGAAATTGTTATTAAGGAGTAGAAGTTGTAGGTTGACGTCCAATAGTTGTAGGTGAGTGAAATCACCAACAAGTTGTTTTACCAATTTTTTGACAAACTGCAAATGATTCATTGATTTTCTTACCTTTTCTTCCCTCACAGAGTTTAAATAAAATGTACACTTTTACAGCACTGGCTTTCAGACTCCAGAAAATGGCACAAAAAATCCATACAATAAAATTATTAATACTTATATACTTATTAATTAAAAAAAGATATCTCGTGTTAGCGGACATGGTTTCTGTGTGGTGACATATGACTAAAAACACTGCTACTATTGGTTCCTGTATGACAACACCCGACCGATAGGGTTAATATAGAGCATGATTTGAAAATTAAAATGAAAAAAACGACAATAATTTAATTAGTCTTATTATAAAGAACTTGAAAGAATATTATAAATATTATTATATTAGAATTAATTAAAAACACTGAAAAAATAAATTATAAAAATAATAATTTATCAATAGTTTACAAGTTATAAATAAGAACTCCTGTTTATATAGGAAATTTAAAGAAATTTTCATAGTTATATTTGTTGATTTATAAAAGTGACTTGTAAATGTTTATTCATAATTAAATACGATTAACTACTGACTGATAGATTCGAATTCTATTATAAGGATATATATATATATATATATATATATATATATATATTATAAAGAAATTATATAGCATTCACTTTTGTCCTTTATATCATTTAAATAAGATCTAGAATCCTTATTTAATACATTCACGAAATAAATCTGTAACAAAATATTGGCTGTTTAAAAATAAATAAGAAAGTAAAATATATTTCATGCTATTTACTTTAATAATAATTGAAACTTCATATATTCTGACATATTTGTTGTTTACAATGATAATATTTAACAAAGATTTTAATTTCGACCATTAATATTGTAAAAAGTAATTTAAACATGTTTTTGGATAAATTATACAACAAAAAAAATGTATTTAATTAAAAGTAGACATACTAAGCCAGTATTATCCTTGGCAATGATCTAGATTCTGGTGTCAATTCCGCCGTGACTGAATCATCCTTCAAACTGTAAAAGAAAACGAAATGTTAATTTAAATAAAGCAAATTTAAAGATATATTTTGACATAGGTATATATAATTGTTCAATAAGTACGACATTTTTTATCTCAATTTTAATTTCATCTACACAAACATAAAAAATGAAATTATTTTTTTCATTTTTTACTTTTCAAATTTCATACCAAAATAATTAATTGCGATTCTATTACAATTATATAATTTTATAAATTAATTAATATCTCAAAGATCATAGCATCTTACAATTTTCAGGGAGAAAAGCCTCTAAGTGTATATATATATATATATATATTATAAAGAAATTATATAGCATTTTCACTTTTGTCCTTTATATCATTTAAATAAGATCTAGAATCCTTATTTAATACATTCACGAAATAAATCTGTAACAAAATATGGGCTGTTTAAAAATAAATAAGAAAGTAAAATATATTTCATGCTATTTATTTTAATAATAATTGAAACTTCATATATTCTGACATATTTGTGGTTTACAATGATAATATTTAACAAAGATTTTAATTTCGGCCATTAATATTGTAAAAAGTAATTTAAACATGTTTTTGGATAAATTAAAAAAAAAAATTTATTTAATTAAAAGTCGACATACTAAGCCATTGGTGTTATCCTTGGCAATAATCTAGATTCTGGTGTCAATTCAGCCGTGACTGAATCACCCTTCAAACTTTAAAAGAAAACGAAATGTTAATTTAAATAAAGCAAATTTAAAGATATATTTTGATATAGGTATATATAATTGTTCAATAAGTACGACATTTTTTATCTCAATTTTAATTTCATCTACACAAACATAAAAAATGAAATTATTTTTTCATTTTTTACTTTTCAAATTTCATACCAAAATAATTAATTACGATTCTATTACAATTATATAATTTTATAAATTAATTAATATCTCAAAGATCATAGCATCTTACAATTTTCAGGGAGAAAAGCCTCTGAGTGTGTATATATATATACACTTACGAAGTCTAATCATACTGGAGTTATTATTAACAGATGTTACTCTCTTTATAGTTTAACAGCAAAATTAAAAGGAAAAGTATTCCAGTTTTCAGATTTTTTACTTTAAAAATACTTGCGTTAAAATTAAAATTATTTTATAATTATATCTGAATCATCTATGATTTTTATTTAAAAAATGTAAGCAGGATATAAAATTACGACTAATCAAAAAAAAAATAAAATAAAAAAGACAGTTAATTTTGTTAAAAGTATACTAAATATTTTATAAAGAAAACTGTTTTCTTTTTAATAAACAAATATTGATCTTTATTGTATTGTATAAATTATTAATAATATTTTTTTAAAATATACGAACCCTGTTACATTCAGTACTTTATCGATTATAGTTAAACAAAAATTATATAAAAAATATCTTATTTTAAAAAAAAAATAATTTTATCAAATCACATACTTATCAGTTTTCTCGACTTTTGGTGTTTCGGTAGTGGAAACGCTGTCTGTATGTGTATCGCTTGCTACTGTTACTGCTGGTGGTGCACTGGCATCTTTTTCTTCAACTGTGGCTAAAAATAAAAAGGAACTTATAACATTATTACGTAAAGAAAAAAATTATATACATATATATATATATATATATATACGTATATATATATATATATATATATATATAAACAACGTTTTTTTACCATATAATTATTAACACTGTGACTAAATATATTTTTCCATAAATAATTTTTCACTTATTAGAGACCACACAATTTTTTCTGATCAAAAACATTTAATATTTGATTCATTTTTATCATTCTCTGTACCTTAGCTTTATAAAAATGATCGTAATGTTCATACACAACATCCAAAAACGATCAATAAATACTTAGTAAACATTTTTGAAGAGAAATAAAAATTTTGTATAGGGAACAGTAAAAAATTAATTTGTCTTAAAGGCTTTTGTAAATAACTGAAGTTTTTCTGTTATACATAATATTCAACAATAATAAATAATAGAAAATAAACATATATATGTACATATATATATATATATATATATATTAAAGTAAGTATATATTAAGTCTAAATTTATTTAATATCTGATGACTCATGTGTTATTTTAAATCAGATCCATGAAAAATATTATTTATCTCTTATAGAAATAAGACAAGTTTAATTTTAGGTAACTGTATTATTGAACTGTAAATATATTCTACTTGACAGCACAAATTTAATTCATGTTAAGTGTTCCATATATCACGATCTTCTACGCCACTGGCATATATATATATATATATATATATATATATATATATATATATATATATATATATATATATATATATATATAAAGAATTTGAACCAAATTAATGAAAAAAATTTTAATCTTAGGATACATAATATTTCCTTATATCTACATTTTTTACAACAATTAACAAAAAAATATATAAAATGTCTCAAAATTAAATTAAATCAAACATAAAGTACTTACCGACTGGAGTTCCATCTGCGTATATAGAACTCAAAACGAATACAAGTAAGACAGCGAAAATAGAAAGAGTGGTTGTGGATGCCATGATTTCAATTCAAGTTCAAAACTGGAATACTAAGGAATTAAAAATTACACGAATTTATATGAAAATTTTAAAAAACAAACATGTCATTTTAATATAAACTTGACTATAAAATTAAATTAATATTTATGTTTTATTCTATTTTTAATTAAGTTCTGTGAAACAAACATTTTCTTGTTTTCTTAATACTTATCTTAAATAAATATTTTGCTGAAAAATTAGTATCAATAAGTATAAATCAAATTTTAATTATTTGTAAATCATATCGATAAGAAAAGTATGAGTATAAAATTTTATTTTTTTTTGTCGTAGATTGAATGTTACATAAATAAAAATAATTCTTATTAAAAACAACCATTATAAGATTGCTACTTATAAAAATTGAGTATAAAAAATTAGATAGTCCGAGTATAAATCGATTAAAAAATAAATTTTTTAATCGATTTTATAGTATTTTTTTAAAAAAAAATAAAATAAAGCTGTACAAAACTGAATATTTTTTTATAAATTTTATTTATATCATATAATTTGTTTTGAATTTTTATAATAAAAATTCTTACAGCATATATTAAGAACATGTTTTCGACAAAATTGAAATCAATATATAAGTACTGATACTATGATTTTGAAAAAAACATTTGTAAATTCAATTTTAGAGCATCGGTTATCTTATGAGTAAGAATGTAGTTTGAAGAGTGACTTAGTTTCATATTAGAGACAACAGCTTCAGTTTCAAAATGTACTTTCTTTTTCGAGATAATCGTTCCTCAACTCACTTGTCTCAACGTTTTTCCAACTTTGAGATTCCCTTCCAGAAGTTAGTTTTTTCAAGGTCCTTAAAATAGCCTTCGACGAGCTCTTTCGCCTCTTCATTTGCCGCAAATCGCTTTTCAGCCGCAAAATTTTGAGTTTAGGGAACAGATTGAAGTCCAAAGGAGCCAAATCAGGCGAATACAGTGGATACAGGAGGATTTCAAACTTCAATTCAGCTAATTTTTGCTCAACGACAACGCTTGAATGAATCAGGGCATTATCATGATGAAACAATACTTTTTTCTTGGCTATTTCGGGACGTTTTTCCGTGATCGCTGCGTTTAACTTCTTTAAAAGTGCTGCATGGTATTGACCAATAACTGTTTTTCTCTTCTGAAGATAGTCAATCAAGGTAATTCCTTTCGCTTCGCAGAAAACTGACGCCATCACCTTTTCAGTCGAGTGAATTGTATTCGCCTTCTTTGGAACCGTTTCACCGCGTTCAGTCCAATATTTTGATTGCGTTTTCGATTCTGATGTGTTATAGTGAATTAAAGTTTCATCCATGGTTACAAAAGACCGCATTAAATCAGTTAGATTCTTATCTGTTAGAAACAGTTCCAAGAAGTCAGCTGATGTTGGCATACAAAATCGTTTTTTGCTCTACAGCGACCAAACACGACACCCATATTGTGGAAATTTTCTTCATACGCATTTTATTATACAAAATGAAATGCGTTCACTCAGTTGTGATACCTACTATCTTTGCTATCTTGCTTATTTTCACTACCCAGTCAGATAAAACCATATCGTGGACTTTATGGATGATTTCTGGCGTGACAGCTTTTCTGAGGGCTCCTGAGTGTGGTACATTTTCGATACTTATTCTGCCACGTTAAATTCATTCACTAAAAGTCGAAATGTTTTGTTGAAAAAAACAAGATTCACCCAATGTTAGAAATATTTTCTCTTTCCTTCTTAAAAAAAGAACTTAATTACATATCGAATTTCTATTTGATCCATTTTGCACTTTCGCACGAAACGCTTGTGCTGGAATAACTATCAAACGAAAAATTAATAGTGAAATTATTTGCAACTTCACATGCATTACTAAAAGGATGGAACTATACAAAAAGTAAACAGCTGCCATCCTTTCCCTCAACGAGTACACGAACCAAGTTACTCTTCAAACCACCCTCATATATATTACAAGGTCTCATATTATTTACAAACTGCATAATTTAGTGTATTCGTGAATTAAATTGAACATTATAGATACTTTTGTCTGTAATTGTATCTCGAAAAAAAAGTATAAATGATGAGAAAAAAAATTGTTTTAATATCTTATACAAAAAGACGGTTTATTATTTAAAATGGGATTATAAAATTCATTAATAGGCATTTGGTTACGGTTTCCTTATATTTGTTTTAAAAAAATAATAAGAGACATTTAGAAAACATTATTATTGCTTGAAGATGAAAAAATGTCTTATTTAAAAATATATTTTATTTATGAAAAACACATTTCAATTCTTATATTAATTCAGTATCGATAGTAGAAATCAAATAAAATTTTACATTGAAACGAAAATATTATGCAGCGTTTTATGTAAACAATAACTGCAATTTAATTTATAAATAAATTTGATAAGAAAAATTATATCCGCAATGATTACTTTATCATTATTTTTAATCAAGAATTTTTCAGAAACAAATTCTCTTTGTCGGTTCAAATGGAAATTTATTAAATGATGACCTTTCTGTTTCTTATATTATTATTATTTTGTTTTTAATAGAATAAAGTTCATATTATTAAAAATGTCAAATTTGTCCTAAAATTAATTAAATCAATGATTCAAATATTGTCTTTATAAGCAGAGTAACCAAATTTGAAGCAATATGTTATTTTGATATTGTAAACTACTCATTACAAAATTTAATAAATATTAAAAACATTTAAATAAATCTGATTTTGTTGAATAATAATTACAGCATTTCAGGTTTATTATAGACATTTTTAATCACCGATAAATGGTAGAACTGTTAGATAGGCAAGCACAGCACCCAGATCCGAATCCGATAGAGCACTTGTGGGGAATACTTAAGCAGAGATAACAAGAATACTCAATAACACCAAAAAACTAATTGAAAACTTTTATTGTGGAAGAATGTTACTAGTGACGAGTATCGCAGACTAGTCGCAACAATAACAAAAAGAATCTCTGCCGTAATTAAAACTGGGGAGGAAACGAAATAAATAAATAAATTTGATTACCCTTAAACATATGTAATTTCATTTTTACCTAATAGGACCATATTTGAAAATAAATGCATTATTATGGGGTGCTAAATACTTTTGGCCAAGTCTATATATATACACACACAAACACACACACACACACATATATGTATATATATATATATATACATAAATATATATATATATATATATATATATATATATACATATATACATAAATATAAATATATATATATATATATATATATATATATATATATATATATATGTATAAATGTTTATTGTTGAAGTTTGATTCATGAATATGATCAATTTTTTTTGATATTATTTACTTGAGAAAATAGCTGAACATTAAATAAAAAAAGTTAAACTTAATTTTTCTGTCCACAGCAAATGAATGTATATAGAACGTAGAAAATTCCAAAATTCTAGTCCCATAAAATATATTTCAAAATCAACTTTTAATATAGAGATCAGAATAATGTAGTAGAAACGAAATAAACTCAAAATTTTCATTTTTTTCTCGTATTTCTTTGTTCTTTTACCTGAAAGTGTTCTTGGCGTTAACAACTTAACTGTGTTAATAATAATACATTAATTTGACTTTTACAAAACATACAGTATGTAGTATAGTGGATAGGAGAGTTATCAAATAGTACAAGTAACTTATCAAGATGCAGCGTATTTTATTTTATTAGAATAAACATACTGAACAAAAATCAATTAATGATCAATCCCTATATATATATATACATATATAAATACATATATATATATATATATATTATAATAATAATAATAGTAAATTTAAATGTAAATATTTCTTATCTAAAAAATAATATTTCTCTTATATCAGTTCATCTTCCATAACCTTAACAATTCAGAAATTCATTACAATTTCCAATATTTGTGAAATCTGAAGAATATTTGAATCTAGAATAATCCGGTGAATTAACCAAGTGTTCATGTTCTGCGTGACATGGTGGATGGTCGTGCTTATGATAAGTTGGATTCTGATGATATTTTATATAATCTAAAAGTAGCTTATCTTCATTTTGAAGTAAAGGTTGATTATTTTCGAACCCATTTGGATAGTGACTACATTTTTCTTTATTATGTTGTTTGATACATCCTAAACAAAGCAAAAGTTCAAAATAATGAAACTGATTATTATTAATTATATTTAATTTAAAAAATATTATAACTAATTATATTTAAATAACAATTTGTTTGTAGAAAATACTTTCATTATAGACATCTAAAAACAAATAAAATGTTTACTTTATGTAATTTTACATCTAAAATAAAAAAATATTTAATTCTACACAAAATCAAAGTTTTAATTATCTTTGTATACATGTGATCCAGTTGATATACTATCATGTTGATATTGATCAGTTAATACTTATCTGATCAACTCTTTTTGACTCTTCAACTCTCTTTAAATAAATTGTAGATGTACTTTAATTATTATACTATATCAGCAAACTGAGTCATCTTTAAGTTCAGTGTTAATATATTTAGACTCTAATACATCAACAAGCTATCTGAAGATATCTCATGAACAGAAATCAGTCCTAGTGACCCAACGACAATCAAAGGCGATGATAATACAACAGATGCACAAATATAAAAACAATTATAACTTTATATGTATGTATGTATGTATATATATATATAAATATATATATATATATATAAATATATATATATATATATATATATATATTCAAATTCAAAATAGTGCAATAACTCAAATAAAAAAGGATTGAAATTAAAAATTGTACAAATACTTACGAGAATTAACACCATTTGCTGAAATGTATATTAACACAACTATGATTAACATGCCAAAAAGATGATAAAAACCTTTCTGAGTCATTTTTTAAAACCGTTTGTAATAATTACTACAAATAATATATTTTGTTCATACTTCCCTTTTTTGATACATATTTATATATTTGATAAAAGATACGCTTTTTAATGGTATATAATGGATTTTAATAATACAATATAGTATTGCTTTATTTCAATTTCATACAATTACAAATGATTACATACATACATACAATTACAAAACTCTATCAAAAAATCAATTGAAATATAATTTAAGACCATTTTGAAAAATAGATTTAAAGAACTTATTTATTTTGTTAATAAAAATAATAATTGAAATTCTTATAGGAACATCTGTTCCATTTGTGGAAATAGCTAGACATTAAAAAAAGTAAAATGTTTAAATATATTTTATTAACTTAAACTTAAATATAGTTTACCACATCAATATTAATAAAAAATATATAGAAAGTGATATAGAAAAATTAAGTTAATGGTATTTTTTTTCAATACACCAAATTATCGATGTCTTAGCTCATACATTTATTGTGTTTATTTTTTAATTTATAATATTTTCTCTTATTTTTCTTAGAGTCATTATGTTTATAATGACAAAAACATTTTCATTACTAAACAAATACTGTAATTGTTTAAATTAAAATCTTCACAAATGTAATTAATACAATAAATCATCGATTTGAGAAACTAATTGATAAAATATTATCCATAAAAAAGGAAATTCAAAAGATCTAAATGAAAAATAATTGTATTGAAACAGGCAAAAAAAAAACAGTTTTAATATTCATATTAAAGTTTATTCATGGGTTACTTGTATTACTTTCAGTAAAAGTACCATTTTTTATTACATCTCCAGTAAAAATTTTGAAAACTATCCTGTCTCCTGGTAAATATCTCGTTAATTTTTTTTAAAAAAATCATTAAATCGTAAATATAAGAGGTTTGTTGAACCTGAAATAAGTAATTTTGAGTATTTATTGTACAAATATAAAAAAACTTATACGGTAAATAGTCTAACTACTGAAAAGCAAATAAATTTAAAAATATACTTCATAATGACCTGTATTTATAAAAGCTACTAGAATAAATACTAGGCTTAATAACTTTAGCACTCTTCCTTATTTACATGTCCACACTTTTCATTATATTGCAGAAACATACAAAAATATAGCTGATAAAAGAATTTTATGTTACATAAAATGGGTGCAGTTCCCAATGTATATTCTTTTCAAGATAAAATTATCGAAATGCTGATCGTTTCATGTAAAAATATGTATACAACTTGTTTATAGAATATGTAAACAAGACGTTCAAATTACTAAAAATAATTTAGACATTCTTCTTCTGTAATAACGCCAAATACCTATCTGGAATTTTATTAAGTCATATAGTTATATAAACCTACAATTTAATTCTATTTATAAGTACTTAATGAATAGTAAATTAATTGTCCAGCTTGACACGTGTGATTGTTGATGTATTGCTATTTTTATCTTCGACCAGTTGACCATACTTGTAATACTATTAAACAAGGGTTCTTAACCTTTTTAGTTTCACACCTCCCCCGAGAGTAAACTTAAAATTCACACCTTCCCTCCTTTCCAATAACAATTAATAATGGATAAATTAAATAATCGACATTGAACTTTTATTTTAACATCCTCAGATACACAGAAATAATAGAGAAAATGTTGTTCTTCAGGAACATCTTTTTGTTTTTTAGTATAATTATGAAGTCATTTAAAGTCTTCAGTGTCATTTAATAAGATAATTGTTGCTGCATCTGATCAATGGATCAGAAATACGGGATATAATCTAAACTAAATTCTAAAAAAAGCAATTACAAAAATATTACAAAGGATATTCACACTTGCCCACTAACACCTTTGCATCTCACCACGGGAGGAACACCTCACAGGTTAAGAACTCCTGTATTGAAGTCTACTTCTATTGTTGAAACACCTTCTGATAAAATATAAAGATAATAGAGTAAATTGTATAGATAATTACATTCGTAATAATTTTCTTTATATATATATATATATATACAACTAAACCAAAAAATCATTTTTATTAAATCTGTAAATATTATAAAACAGTTCAACAAACTATAACAAAACTATGAAGAAATATTTTTTAAAAAAAAACAATACCGACACCACTTGAAAATATCAAATCACTGCAATTATTTGGAGAAATATTTTGTAGTAAATCATATTCAGTCATATTTAGTTAGTTTTGAAGTTAATAAATTTCTTTGACTTTTAATACATAATAAAAGAAGACAATTTAAAAATGGCTTAATACTAAATTATACAAACTTCGAGTAAAACATTTGTTTATTAATAATAAAATAACTAAATTTACAATACGCAAAAGCGTTTTCATCCAATAGGAAAATGTTTTGTGAACTTGTCGTTTTGTAACATTGATTTAAAACGATAGCGGCGGGCGTCGAGACGCACCCGGTCGATAAAGGTACCCTATACGTGGGGTTGGTCCATAGCAGCCTCTCTACATTTTCACTGTTGAGTTAGGTTGCGACTTTCCTAAAGCAGAGCTGAATAAAACAAAATGTTATATTAAGTCGCTCGCTCTATTTACATACACGTGTACAGTTCTATATATATATATATATATATATATATATATATAGTTTTGTTATTTAAATTAAAAAAGAATAATTTTTATTGAACTGAAAAAAAAATATAAATTATTTTTGCTCGATCTTTTTTGTGGAAAAAGAGTATATCTGTCTTAATCGGTCATTTATTATCAAACAATATTTAATCCATCTTTCGTTGTAGTAAACGAATAGGAATTAAATAAGCTCAATCACTCTTAGCAATCACTACTTTAATTTTTAATAGATACTTTCTATTTCCTAATATAAATTACTGTTGAAAGAATAATTGTTTCATAATAAAAATGAACTCAAAAAAGCATACTTTTCGATCTAGCTTGACTCGAAAAACAAAGAACTATTCATCAGTAGAAGAATTTCTAAGAACAACGTGTGTATAATTTTGTGGAAATTACATTAAATATTAAAAATACAATTTTTTCTTGTCTTCTATTTTTGACTCCTTATACATTGCTCCTTGATCGTATAATTTTGTATCAAAACAAGTCAAAATACGAAATAATACTATTTGCAAAGCAGAAGTGTACTAATAATTGCATATATATATATATATATATATATATATATATATATATATATATATATGTATATATATATATATATATATATATATATGTGTGTGTGTGTGTGTATATATATATATATATATAATTATATACACAGGGGTCGTTTAATAAATATTATAAAAAAAGCAATTTAAACATATTTTTTTGAAAAAATCGATTTTATTTCTCAACATAGTCTCCATAGAAGGCTACGTACTAAGTCCAGTTAGTCTGCAAAATACTCATTAACAGCGGCGATAACATCCTCGTTCTACGAGTATTTCTTCCTACCTTGCCTAATTTTCAAGTTTGGGAAGAGAAAGAATTGACACGAGGCCAAGACCCGAAAATAGGGTGAATGAGAAATCAATTCAAAGGCTAATTCATGCAATTTTGCCATCGCGACGGTCGATTTGTGGGATGGCGCTATGTTCTGGTGAAAAAGCACTTTTTTATGCGCCAATCTTATCCGTTTTTGTTTTTTTCTTCTTGAACTTGTCAAATGACCCGCATAGATTAAAAAAACTACATTAATGTTTTTTTTGCATTTTAATTTATAGTTTGCAATAATACGACCAACTGGCACTTTGGCCCTATAAAGGAAGTATTTGTTACTGTTTTAAAAAATCTTTTATTTAATAAAAGAAAAATAACAATTTTTTTTAGCAAACTTTAAGCCATTGTACTTAATAGCTTATTTTTTAAATTGTAAAATGAATATCTTTTACACAATTTTCAAGTAATTTGTTTCATTTTCGCAAATGAATTTTTCCAATCCACATATCAGAAACATTTTTTTCTTGCCAAAAATGTCCAATATCTTTATTGATTATTTTTGATTGTTACTTATGCACATTTCAACGGTGATACCATTATCTTCAAAACATCGACATAAAGAGAAAAAAATGTTTTTCTTGACATTTTTCTCTACTTTGGTGATAGTGACATCGCTATTTAACTGCATATAATCGTCAAGTAAAAATGACCAGTAATGATTAAATAAACATTTTTTTACTAGAAAAATGTCTGTGGAGTGAAGAAACGATTTCATTCGTGAAAGTGAATTTAATCAGTGTTAGGTTTGCATTACTACTTTTTTATTTTTATCACAATATAATAAATGAATTCTAATTTATAGTATAGTACATAGTATATTATGTATTTAAAGAACTAATTGAAGATATATTGTTTCATTAAATCCAACGTCTGTAAAATATCATTTATATGAAACTCAATTTCTATACATAACAAATTCAGTATTTTGATGCACAATTTAATGAGTATTTGCCTTTTTATAATTTAGTTATATATATATATATTTATATATATATATTATATATATATATATATATATATATATTTATATATATATATATATATATATATATATATATATGCATGTATGAAAGTATATACTACATATTATACATTAGAAAATGATTAATTACTCAATATTTTTTAACAAGAATGAAAACGGATCATTAAGCAATTGAAAAATGGCAAACTTTACTTTTTTTCTAATCTGCTTTTTATTATTAGCTGTGGTGGTAGACTGGTATTGTTTTTTGAGTAGGGAGTGATTTAGATTTTAATCGACTATTTAACTTAAAAAAGGTGTTTTTTTTTTGTTTTCAACTTTGATACTTGACTTATTACCTATTTAAAAGCTCGTAAATGAGATGATATGTTTGAATTTTGGAATCAGATGATGTATTGATCAGGTGATTAATTCTTTCAGCTGAGAACTTAGTTCAAACAACTTGATAAATTGATGACCGTTTTTCATCATAGTTTTCTTTAAGTTTTATTATGATTCATACATTTTACAGGCATATTTTTTTTTGTCATCACTTAATATTCATATTTACCCTCATGGTCTGTAACTAACTGAATATAAAATTGATTTGCATGCTAGTTAGATTATTCACTGCAATATTTTTATCTAGTTCAAATAATTTTTTTTTCAAACTTTCACAAATTATTCCATCAATCCACAAAACAAAAAAATCTATTAAAAATGTTTAATAAATAGTAACTGATAATTTTAATGCTGTCGTCATCAACGCACGAAGATACAGAACATTTTTTAGGTAAAAAAGTTGCTTTTCTGTTCCTTGACGCTTTGAGACATCATCATCAAAACGTGCATAAGTAGCACTCAAAAATGAACAATAATCATTTATTCGCCATTTTTGTTCAGAGAGATTATTATGATTGCAACAGTGCTAGACCTTTCAACTTATTTTTATATTTTAGAACAACACATACGATACACAACTTAAAGTATTAGGAATAAAAATACACATTTCCTCATTAAAGCACATTTATTTTGATTTTACATTTATAATAAAATTTAGTACACTCTTTCATTATTTATAAACTTACATAGTAACATTGATAACAATTAATTTTCGTTTACAAACAATCATTACTTAAATACCAAGAATATTAATAAAAAAGATGAATATTTACTGATTATTTTTTTAATAACAAGTATTTAAATTATAGTTAAAACAATTACATTTTTTAATTTAAGAAATCATAGAACTTAAAATTATTTGAAAATTTTATTCCTTATTTCTATTAAAACACGGTTTCAATAAATATAAATTCGAACGATTAAATTTATAAACAAATATGCTAAAGAAACAGCAAATTTTCATTCCAAAATATATAGCTTACTCGATTAGTATTATTACAAAATCCTAATAAAAAATCAGTTTTTTCAATTTCTTCTTCTTTTATAATTTCATAAACTTTAAAAAAATATATTGATTAATCAATGTTTTTATTTTTGTAAATCCATTACATGTACTTCAATTATTGCTATCCTTTAACTATACTTGTCAATAACGAATTTTGGTAAATATACTATCTTTAGATAGTTCAAACTCCTTTCACACTTCTTGGAAAAAGTGAACAAAAGAACAGACTTGCATACAACCATTAAATTACTAACTACTACGAAATTGAACTAGCTGAAGATGGCAACAAACAGCAGTCCAAAGGATAACAATGTCTATGTTTATATGTAATTGGATCATGGTAGAAAAAATAACGAGGCAACACTTTATTATCTTCATTTTATTTAAATACAAAAATAGGTAAATTTCATATTTTTTACGTACTTGTAATTATTGTAATTTCAAATAATTACTAATTGGTATTTTTATAAAGTACTTTTTTTATCATTTTATTTCGAATAACTATTATTAATTAATAGTACAATGTTCATACTCAAAAATATTTCCAGTACATTTTAATTCCAGTACATTCTATTTAATATATTGTAATTACATTTCTTTTACTCCAATTTACGACTTCAGTACTACAATTATCATATTTAAGTGCTTTTTTAAATTTTAAATTAAAAATATAAACAAAGTAATAAAATAACAACTATATAAAAAATAACACAAATTCGATAACTGCAACTATTATAAATCAAAACTGAACAGTGCTGCAATTGTTGTATCTGGTGAAATTATTAAATAGTATTCAACACTAACCAATTTCTTCAGTTTGGCTGCAAATACAGATACTTTAAGAAAACAGACAGGCAACGAGTTCTTTTGTTTCAATTTAAACACATACAAAGAGCGTTTATATTTATATATATATACGTATATATATATATATATATATATATATATATATATTACATAGGCATTAGACCACGGTCGTATATTGTCGTATCTCTCGGGCGTCGGTTGCCAGACGGTTCCCTTTGGTGCCTGGTGTTCGATCTAGATGATTGATTTGAAGCCGCTGTCACCAGGGTACATTTATACTTTGTCTAAAAGTATCACTATTCGAATTAAAACCGGCTGGGCTTAATTCGTAAGTCAATGTTGTCAAAATTATTTCAATAAAGATGAATTTATTAATGCTTTTGATATAATGGCTTGTACAATAAAAGTTATTTGCACGAAGCTACCGCGGAGCGAATTGATACAACAGAGTTGATACGAAATTCAACTATATCGATTAATTCTCTATGTGAATGATCTCTAATACTTGTTAGTAACAAAATGCTGTCGATAATTGTTCAAGCATCCGTTTTTAGGTTATGTTTGATGAGTAATTGCTCTTCTAGATTATTCGAGAACAATCTATTTGTCGTGTGATGTAGGTTATGTAGACATTTATGACTTAATTGTTTGTATGACGTGTACGACAATATACAGGTCTGGCAACGAATAGTAATTTCATGACGAAAACGGTTTTGTTCGTTGGTCGAACTTTTAATAGCCATTTTCACCGTTCCGCGGCACCGCCCGTACAGGGATACACTTCAATCCACGGTCGTATATAGATGTCTGGCAACGAATAGCAATTTCAATGACGAAAACGGTATCGCTTGTTGGTCGAACTTTTAATAACGATTTCCACCATTACGCGGCACCACCCGTAGAGAGATACACTTCTATCCACGGTCGTATAATACAGGTCTGGCAACGAATAGCAATTTCAATGACGAAAACGGTATCGCTTGTTGGTAGATTTTTTTTAATTACGATTTCCGCTACTACGCGGCGTCACCCCTAGAGGGATACACTTTTATCGCTTCTATCTAACCAATCCTTACTTGTCACAGCTCTCGTAATAATAGCGTAATTCTAATAATAGCGTTTTCTAGTAATCGAATTTTCATAGAAGCTGAGTATTAAAAGGTAATAAAATGGCATAGAGTATTAAAATATGATAAAAGTCGCGCACTTGCACACATTTAACAATTGTTTGTTAATATATATTTAAAATTCGCGGTATACTGTGAAAGATAAAGGAGGGAATGTATCCTTTTATGAGTGGCGACGCATGATGGCGGAAATTGTTATTAAAAAGTTTGACCAATAAGCGGTACCGTTTTCAATACAGTCGTTGCCAGACCTGTGTGTTAGACCGTGCTTCTATCTAGTCACACCTTATTTGTCATCGTTCTCATAATAATAGCATTTTCTACTAATCGAATTTTCAAGGAAGTTAAGTATTAAAAGACAATAAAATGTCATAAAATATAATAAGTATCGTACACTTACACATGTTCAACAATTTTTGTCTTTGTTTATATATATATATATATATATATATTTAAAATTTAGGCAGAAAGATTTGTGAAAGATAAAGGAGAGAGTGTGTCCCTTTACGGGTGGAGTCCAGTCTTTTCGGGGTCTCCCGTGTTGGTGGGTTCTCCCTTGTTGGCAGGGTCTCCCGTGTTGGCGGGGTATCCCGTATTGGCGGGGTATCCCGTGTTAACGGGATATCCCTGGTTGGCGGGATATCCCTGGTTGGCGGGGTATCCCTGGTTGACAGGATATCCCTGGTTGACGGGGTATCCCGGGTTGACGGGGTATCCCGGGTTGGCGGGGCATCCCGGGTTGTATCCTGGGTTGGCGGGGTATCTCGTATTGGCGGGGTTTCTTGATACCAAGTTCGACCACCAGCCAGCGTTACGGTTGTTTTGAATACCGGCGTTGGTAGGCTGAACGTAAGTCCGTCCATTTAACTGACGAGTACCAGATGATCTAAATCTCTTAATGTATATAATATATGTTGCTACTATGATAATTATCACGAATATCACAAACAACACTATTCCAACAATCAAAATGCGTATGACGTTAGTTTCTACAGAATTAACCATATCTCTATGTTTCTCGTGTTCTTTTTCAAAATTGATGTGGAAATCATCTTTTTGATTTATCGTCGGCAATTGAGTGTCAAAGAATTTTGACGTATCAATTCGTGGAAATTTCTTATCATCGAACTCTTTCCAAAAATCATCATCTGTATTTCCTCCAGACTGAAACAGAGAGTTCTCATCAGATTTCGTCTTAAATGAATTGCTATTTAAATTCTTTAATTTGTCCAGTAGTTTCAATTGAGAATATAAATTATCAATATTTATTTCTTGATCAGAGTTAATCTATAAATTAAAAAAGAAGAATAAAAGAGTGAAATAACAATTTCTTGTTTGATATTATTAAATGATCCACACTTAAGATAAATATTACTATAGAAATTTCAATAATTTATTGACTATATAAATAACTTATATTCTCGATAAAACTGTGACTTCAACTGATAAAAAACAGAAGGACCATTACGTTATATAAGCATTTTATTGAGTTATAGCAGTTTTCGATCAGTACGAATTTATTGGTATTCACTCAGACAATTGTGCATTGTGCATGGCATGACAAGCGATATTTTCAATATGTATGCAATTTAATTAAAACTATAAATGATGGATGTGTTTTATTATCAAAAGAACAGCAATTGGATTTTTTTGGAAACTTACAAAATGTGTCTCTATTGTGTGATATAATTTATAAGAATTAAATACAAATGATAAATATTTAATAAACAAATATTGAAAAATAATCAAATTATAATCATGTTGAAGTAAATTGGACTGTATTATGTTATAATACGACAAATGGTGAATAAATTATTATAAATTAAAAGGACGTATAATGAATTGAAATAAATTCCACTAATCATAATAATATGTTTGACAAATAAAATCAACTTTAGTTAAAAAGCCTGTTCTTAAAAAAACACTATTAGTTTTTATTTTTCACTTAAGCTTTTTTGTTAAAACAATATCCACATGTTAAAGAGAGAATAATTTGTTGAGTGAAACTTTATGGTAAAGAGTTTCTTTCATAATCATTCAATAGTCAGTAGTTCAACGAAATAATACATTATTTCATGTCTTTATTCTTAAATACTACTTCAATTATTAATAAATGTTAATGTTCAATATTCTAAGCAAGACCAATAATTTAGAATTTGTTAGTTTAAAATTTTTCTCATGTGTGTGTGTGTGTGTGTATAATATATATATATATATATATATATATATGTATATATATATATATATATACATATTTTAAATACATACCTTACTTAGTAAGCAACAGACAACTAAACATAAAACGCAGCTAAATTTCCTCATTTTGAATCTGGAATTATAAAAAAATTATTTACATTTTCGCTTATTTAAAATTCACTATCTGTTGTGTGTGTGTGTATGTCTATATATTAGGTAACCAAGAGGGTTCTGTCGCTGTTATTACGTACAATAATTCCAAGAATTGTTAACACTTGTTATTGGACAAAATTCCAAAAATCGTTTATCAGTAATATTAGCATGTATTTTAAATGATTCTCGAACTGTTCACTTTAATTTAAAAAATAATTTTAACCTTTAAAAATATTTGTGAAAAATAGTGTAGTACGTGCGTGTTTGCTTTATGAATTTAAGCTTAGGACTAACACCAGAAACTGCAAAAAAATTGTCCTGCATTCGGAGAAAAGACAGTTACATCAAGAACGACCCAGAGATGGTTTAAAAAATTTTCTGCCGGGGATGAATCCATTAAAGACGAGACCAGATCAGGCAGACCATCAAATTTAAAAATCGACGAATCGGAGACGACGATTGAAACAAATTCCAGTTTAACGTGTCAACAGCTTGCAGAATTGTTCAAAATAAGTGACGAAACAATACGGGAGCATTTACACAAAATAGGAAAGAGGCGGAAATTAAGTAAATGGGTACTATACGAATTAACTCCCAATAACAAATGACAGCGTCTTACAATCTGTACATCTCTTATTTCAAACTAAAATCAGAGAACTTTTTGGATCAAATTTTGACCATTGATGAAATGGATTATTTATTCCAAATACAAACGTACTCACCACTGGCTTTCATTAGGTGATCCTGTCCCACAAAGTCCTAAATTAAAGTTAACACAACGAAAACTTCTCTGTATTTGGTGGAGTTCGAAGGAATTATTCACTATGAATATCTACGAATGAGTCAAACCCTCACGGAAAACATTTATAGTGAACAACTCCAACGAGTACACGATGCATTAAAACAAAAACAGACAGTACTTGTAAATCGTAAAAAGAAGTATTATTTTTGCGAGATAACGCACGACCACACGTTGCAGTAGAGACCAGAACAAAAATTATGAATTTAGGGTGGGAGATCCTTCTCCACGCCCCGTACTCGCCAGTCATATCGCCATCAGATTATCGCTGATTTTTATCTTTGAACAATCGTATGCGTGGTAAACAGTTTAATAATAAGAAAAAATTAAAAATACAGGTGTCTACATTTTTTGAAAATAAATATAATCAGTTTTATAAAAATCGAATTAAAAATCGAGTAGAGTAAAAACGTGTAAAAAAATAATTATGAAACAATACATGACAAAACAACGCGTTAAAATTATCGTAGCCTATTATGAAAATGGGCGTCCGACGAAAAGTGCACATCTATGTAAATATTTTGGCATACAAAGTTGACCATCTGAGTGCACAGTCTGAAATTTGATCAAGAAATTCGAACAAAATGGGTTAGTAGCAAACATTAAAACACCTCAGCATGCTCGTGCAGGTCGCTCGGATGATAATATTATCATGGTACGTGAAAGTGTAGCCGAGGAACCGGGCGCATCGATGCATCGTCGTTCGCAGCAATTGGGTCTTTCGTATTCTACTATGCAGTGAATTCTGACAAAATATTTGCATTTTCACGCTTACAAGATCCAAATAACACAAGATTTAAACCCCGGAGATCATCAACAGCGTTATTTTGTGAGTTTGCCAAATGGATACGTGAACAAGGAGTGCATTTTTCAAAGAAAATTGTTTTTAGTAATGAGGCGCATTTTTACCCCAATGGATTTGTAAACAAATAAATTTGCCGCTTGGAAATTGGAAAATCTAACGAATTTACGAGAAGCAAATGCATCCTCGAAAAGTGACAGTTTGGTGTGGCTTGTGGTCTGAAGGCGTAACTGGTCCGTATTTTTTTGAAGATGATAAAAAAAACGCTGTTATAGCCAATGCTGTTCGTGAGTCAAGCATGATAATTCACTTGTTGTGAACCGATTGGAAGATATGGACATCTAAGATTTCTGGTTTCAACAAGACGGTGCCACCAATCACACAGGATCAGAAACAATCGCGTTACTGCGCACAAAATTTCCAGCCCGCGTGATCCACGAAACGACGACATCAATTGGCCGCCAAGATAATGCGATTTAACTTCTCTAGATTTCTCTATTTGGGGTTATTTGAAGAGTTGAGTCTTCGAGAACAAATCGAACACGATTACAGAGTTGAAACAGGGAATATGAATGCGTTGTGCCGCGATGTAATCGAAAATTATAATAAGTGCGTTGCATCATATCAAAGGAGCCGCTGTGAACATTTTAACGATATAATCTTTCATACATACTTTTATTGGTTTAAACTAAAATATTAAATAAAAATGAACATGATTTTTTAATTTTTACGTTATTTTTTAATACTCTGTTTAGGCGGAAGCCTAAATTGAATCTGAAACCCTAAATTGAATCACCTTTATATATATATATATATATATATATATATATATATATATATATAGATATATATATATATATATATATATATATATATATGAGATATTTTACAAAACTACAACCATATTTGTAAAATAGAAATTAACGTTTTTGTTAATTTACATAAAATCTACACTTCATTTAAAGAAACGACCCGTGAAACACATTCAAGTCACACAATTTTTATATCCGTATAATAATATTACTATATTTGTGAATAAACCATGTGGAATTGTCATACACGTGTTAAATGTACATTGCTAATATCGTATATAAGTCTGTATAAATTTTTCGTCATAGACGATGAAGTGGGAGAAACATATATTGATTTATCAATTCTATTTAGTTTGTATGGTGTGTAAGCTGTGTATATACATAATACATATATGTATATATATATATATAAAAAAAATGTAGATATACACACAAATACAACAATTCATTGTAAAGGATAGTTCTATAGCGTTTCATTCCATGTATTTTATCCTTTCTTAATGTGATCTGTACATAAGTATATTTACAAGCTAAAAATAGAAGTTGCGTAAGCACAAATTGTTTACTAGAGTTAGAAAGAAAAATTTAACTTTAAAAGAAGAACAACTCTCCATCTCGCTCATCAGCATAAAATATATTCTTCCACTAGCCTCGTTATACTTTATAACTACTTTAACACATTAAAAATATTTAGTTTGCTTTATCTATCGTACACATGTGCCAACTAAACTATTTAACAAACTTTTGATACAATATTCGTACATAAAAATATCTGAAGGTTATTTTTATTTAGAATTTTTATGGTTATCAGTACCTCACCGAAACTCACGGTCAGTCAGTAAGTCTCTCTCTCTCTCTCTCTCTCTCTCTATATATATATATATATATATATATATATATATATACATGTATATATATTTATATATATATATATATATATATATGTATATATGTATATATGTATGTATATATATATATATCATTTTTTTTTTTTTATATATATATTTTATATATATATATATATATATATATATATATATATATATATATATATATATATATATATAATCTCGTAGAACAACAATCCTGTCTTATCAACATTATAATGTAAAGTACAAAACACATATCTGTATATATTATTTAATTAGTGTACGAATACAGCAGAATAAACACACTGTTTCTAAATTGAATTCGGTGAATGACATCAATAACTTGTTAAAGTTTGACAAAATAAATTATTGTATTTACAAATGTACATAACTAACATCTTTATTTACGCTTATACATCAAAATAACACTAAATTGTTTATATTTAACAGTAAACAATTAATTAAAAGTTCGTACCTTTTTCAGTAAAATTCGCACAGTTCTTTTTTTCACTTCAGTCAAACACTCCTAGTATCTAACATAAAATTTGTGCGTTATACTTCCCCTCTTAATTTCGTGGAACTTTATGTGTAGATTCGGTACAGAGTTAAAATTAAGTTACTAGATTGATTTAATCAAACTTGTGGTTACAAAAATAGTACTGATTTTTTTAAAATGTATTATAATAATTTCCATGATATATCTCTTTTTGTGTACGCTTTTGTATAATAATTAATAAAAATGTGAATCAGTTAAAAGTAATATAAAACACGCTCTTTATTTTTAACTTATAAAATGTATCCACATTAAGTTACAAAATTGGTTGAAAAATATATTAAAACACAAAAAAAAATGAATTTCTATTTACATAAAAAATAATAAACATGTTCATTTTCATTATCATTTGTTTTTTCATCCCACAAACAATAAAAAATAATTCTGGTCAATAAATCATAATTGATGGTCTTTGATTGTTGCTTATAAGTATTTAGATAATGATGTCATTATCTTCAACGCACTATGGTATAGAAAAATCAATATTAATCAGAATCTACAAGAGATTTTTTTTTATACCTTATCACTATAAACATTATGTCATCGTTATCTAAATACAAATATGCAGCAAAAACCATCGCTAATGATTTATTGAACATTGTTAGCCGGAAACGTGTTCGTGTTTAGTGAGTTGTGTGTGGTAAACATTCATTAGATAATAATAATTTTTCAAAAATAATCAATTATTGATAACTTTTGAAAAATAATTAGTCGTTTGTCAAGAAATGTATATTAAAATTATATATATATATATATATATATATATATATATATATATATATATATATATATATATATATATATATATATATATATATATATATATATATGTACTGATTAATGATTAGCGAATTTAATAATTCATTCTAACTGATTGTTTTAAAGATATATTAGAATGTCAGAGAAAAATCCCATCAATTCGAAAATAACGAATATATCCATTTTATAAACAGTAGAAATTTTTAAAGAACGATATGTGATAGTCGACGGCCTAAACTCACATTTATAAACGTTTTTTCTAACTAATGTTCATTTCATCCAAATTTATTACAAATATTACTTATACAGACGGTGCAGTCGAATGTGATAACTCTTTAATTTCAGCTTGACATTTTTTTTAACTTAAATGAAATTATTTATTAATTTAATCAACACGGGATTTTTTTAAAAAATAAATTTACTATTATATGAATATTTAGTCTTATTAATTAAGTTTTTCAAAATGCATATTTTTACTGCGTTATTTCTTTTTTTCGTGTTGTTAAACGTGTCAATTCTATAACAATATTCACTGAAATCATTCATAAGTTAACAGCTTTTCTCACTGTAAGAAAAATGAATTAGAAGGCAAAAAAATATGAACTAGAAACAGTTAAGCTACACGCTTCATAAAAGTTCGCATATGTTTGTTTTAATGTAAATATTTGTAATACTTTTGTTATCAGATAAAGTTGATGTTGACATTTTTACAGCCTATTTATTCAACAAAAAGTTAAATTGACCTGATTTTGAAGAATTATAATTAATTTCTTTAAAAACAGTACAAAGGAACCTAATGGAATTTTACACAAATTTCCCTTATGTTATTAATTTATACACAAATATTTTTTTTTGAATAATACTATTTTTTAATATTTTTTTTGTTATTTGACAGTGTATCTTTTTTTCACAAGATCACGTGTAAAAATTCTTGTAAAAATGTCTTAAATATACAAAGAATCCATTTCGAACTTTACACATACACCCTTAAAATAAAAAAAGAATAATTATAAAAGTGTCCATTAACAATTTTTATTTTCACAACCGTCCCACATACATCACTAGATTTTTTGGTGTAAATTATTTGATTTGTCTTTCAATTTATTACGATATTAGCATCCAATACATGTAAAAAATTAAATAAAGTAATTAAATTATTTTCAATATCAAAGTAATTTGATATTGAAAATAAGAAATAGAGATTGTTCAGATGTAGACAATCTTAAAAATAAATCTTGAATAGGAATATAATTCAATATATCAGACCATGGAATATTAATGATTTTCTATCGAACTGAAGCTATTTAGGAGCAGTGGACGAAAAACGATTTCTGAATTATTCAATCTATTGATTTAGATGGTCGTATCCTCAATACTGAATGAAATATCTATACTGTATAAAAAAAGTGGAGCCAATTAATGCGAGGTAGCTGATCGATATGTATTAAAGAATTTGTATTTAAGACGAATATGCTTCCGTTAGAGGAGGAGGATACGCTTTCGGAAATTGAATTTGGTACCAATCTTCATGTTGTGGTATGGTAGCCCAAAAGTATTAATATAGTAACGTACTAGCTCGTACTATTCAGCCATTTTTAAGAAAGGCTCCAAAGTTTTCGCAGCGGCTTATGAGAAAGATTTTCGCCCGTTGATTGATAGCTAGGCCGTAGAGCGCCGGCTTCAAGTGTCTGAGGTTTCAGGCTCGATTCTCGCTAGAGACATGCAGTTTTTTCTCTCCACCTGAATAATTATTTAATTCATTTAAATCATTTTATTAAAAAAACATATTTAAATAAAGATGAAATGACATTTCTTTGCATTTTTTTTTCGAAGAATGCTCTTTTTTTAACATTTACAATTTTATTTCAGAAAATGATTTTTTCACGAATTTTTTTTAATATTTTGCATTGTTTTGCAAACATATTCGTATATTAAAGTATTCGTTTGGTATATTCAACCGGACATTGTGTAAAGAGAAAGGTATAAAAATTCTTTCATGGATATAATACGTGGTCACTTTAACGAGGTCGTATACCACATGAAATACTTTAATATCAGAATATGTTTGCAGAATAACGTTAAAATTTAAAAAAAATCGTGAAAAAATCATTTTCTGAAATAAAATTGATCTATAACTGACTGAAGATAAAATTAACTGATTTGGTTGCTTAAAATATTTTTATCTGGTTCAAAAAATTTTTCAAACTTTCACAAATTATTCTCTCAGTCCACAAATCACAAAAAAATCTATTAAAACTAATAAATAGTAATTATATGTGCATTATGATAGCAATTCTATTGTTATCAGCGTACGAAGATACAGAAAAACTTCTTAGGTAAAAAAGTTGATTTTCTGTTCGTTGACGCTTTAAGGATGGCATTATCATCAAAATGTGCATAAGTAGCACTCAAAAATGATCAATAATCATTTATTCACCATTTTTATTCAGAGAGATTATTATGATTTGTGGCTAAAGAGAATGATTCACTTTTTCAAGCGAATTTAGCAAGTGCTAGATCTTTCAAACTTATTTTTATATTTTAGAGTAACACATACGATATACAACTTAAAAAATTAGGAATAAAAATACACAATTTCACATAAAATAGTATCATTAACCAATTTATTGAAAAATGGCATAATTTACTTTTTTTCTAATCTCCTTTTTATTATTAGCTGTGGTGGTAGACTGATATTGTTTTTTGAGTAGGGAGTGATCTAGATTTTAATCGACTATTTAACTTAAAAAAAGTGTTTTTTTTTTGTTTTCAACTTTGATACTTGACTTATTACCTATTTAAAAGCTCGTAAATGAGATGATATACTTGAACTTTGGAATCAGATGATGTATTGAACAGGTGATTAATACTTTCAGCTGAGAACTTAGTTCAAACAACTTGATAAATTGATGACCTTTTTTCATCAGTTTTCTTTAAATTTTATTATGATTCATACATTTTACAGGCATATTTTTTTGTCATCACTTAATATTCATATTTACCCTCATGGTCTGTAACTAACTGAATATAAAATTGATTTGCATGCTAGTTAGATTATTCACTGAAATATTTTTATCTAGTTCAAATAAATTTTTTTTTCAAACTTTCACAAATTATTCCCTCAATCCACAAAACAAAAAAAATCTATTAAAAATGTTTAATAAATAGTAACTGATAATTTTAATGGTGTAGTTATCAATGCACGATGATACAGAAAACTTCTTAGGTAAAAAAGTTGATTTTCTGTTCGTTGACGCGCATCATTATGAAACGTAGCACTCAAAAATGAACAATAATCATTTATTCGCCATTTTTGTTCGAAGAGATTATTATGATTGCAAAAGTGCTTGATTTTTCAAACTTTATATTTTAGAACAACACATACGATACACAACTTAACGTATTAGGAATAAAAATACACATTTCCTCATTAAATAGCATATTTATTTTGATTTCACATTTCTAACAATATCTAGTACATTCTTTTATTATTTATAAACTTATATAGTAACATCGATAATAATTAATTTTCGTTTACAAACAATCATTACTTAATTACCAAGAATATTAATAAAAAAGATAAATATTTATTAATTATTTTTTTAAATAAAAAATACTTCAATTATACTTTAAATTACTTTTTTATATTTAAAAAATCACATAACTTAAGATCACATAATACATTTGAAATTTTTTTTTCTTCTTTCTATTAAAACGCGATTTCAATAAATATAAATTCGAACGATTAAATTTATAAACAAATATTGTAAAGAAATAGCAAATTTTCAGTCTAAAATACATACCTTACTTATTTAGTAATTACAAAATTCTAATAAAAAATCAGTTCGTTTTCAATTTCTTCTTCTTTTATAATTTCATAAACTTTAAAAAATATATTGATTAATCAAAGTTTTTACTTTTGCAAATTCGTTACATGTATTTTAATTATTGCTATCCTTTAACTATTATACTTGTCAATAACGAATTTTCGTAAATGTACTATCTTTAGATAGTTCGAGCTCCTTTCACACTCCTTTTAAAAAGTGAACAAAAGAACAGACTTGCATACAACCATTAAATTACTAACTACTACGAAATTGAACTATCTGAAGATGGCAACAAACAGTAGTCTAAAGGATAACAATGCCTATGTTTATATGTAATTGGATGATAAGAAAAATAACGAGACAACACTTTATCTTCATTTTATTTAAATACAAGAATAAGTAAATTTCATATTTTTTAGGACTTGTAATTATTGTAATATCAATGTTACATAATTTCAAATAATTACTAATTGGTATTTTTATAAAGTACTTAATTTATCATTTTATTTCGAATATCGTTTATTAATTAATAATACAATGTTCATATTCAAAAATATTTCCGTTTTAATTCCAATACATTCTATTTAATATATTGTAATTACATTTCTTTTATTCCAATTTATGACTCCAGTACTACTATTATCATATTTAAGTGCTTTTTAAATTTTAAATGAAAAATATAAATAAAGTAATAAAATAATTAATATATAAAAAATAATACAAATTCGATAATTGCAACTATTATAAATCAAAACTGACCTGTGCTGCAATTGTTGTATCTGGTGAAATTATTATATAGTATTCAACACTAACCAATTTGTTGTTTTACTGCAAATACAAATAGCTTAAGGAAACAGACACAGACAACGAGTTCTTTTATTTCAATTAAAGAGTATTGTAACACATATACTCCTACAAATAATGAATACTAATACATATACATATATATATTTTAAAAAATACAATACATATTCTATGAAAATGATTTATTCATCTGTTTCATAAAAATTACTTGACAAAAATATTTCCCAACTAACAAAATGTTATTGTCTTGTTATAGAAAGGATAATTCGTTTACAGAAGTACTTTTATTAAAAAAATCAAAAAAAAAATACTTAGTGTTATAAAAAATCATTTCTGTTCATTGCTTTCTAATTCTACAATCAGTCACGATATACGTTTGTAAATATTTTAATAAATATTTTGTATAAACTAAACACTTTACATTTTTTCATATTTTGGTGTAGAACTAGGAAACAATATTTTGAATGTGTTTGAATCACTTTGATCGCTGAATGCAACATTAGACTGACCAGTACTAGGTGATGTATTTTTTGAATTGGATCTAACAGATCTTACTATTATAATTATTATGGATACAAAAGCCAACACTAATCCAATAATCACACTATGTATTAAGCTTCTTTCTAAAAATTTTATATTCTGTTTGTTATCTTGTTCTGGTTGTTCAAAAGTGATTGCTTTGAAATCAATTTTTGGTATGTTCGACAGATTTAGAGGTTTAATGAAACTTGAATCGAATTGTGGAATTTGATATGTTTTAGGCGTATTGCCTATTTCATCAAACTGTTGACTTTGAAATAATGTATTAGGCGGCATTTTCGTATCATCAATATGTTTCCAAAAATCATTATCTGTGTTTCCTACAAGCTGTAACATCGGGTTATCATCAGGTTTCGGTTCAACTGAATTGCTATTTAAATTCTTTAGTATTTCCAGTAGTTTCGTTTGAGAATTTAAATTATCTATATTCATATCTTGATCGGAGTGTACCTACAAATTAAAAAAAAAAAACAATAAAATAGTCAAATAATAATTTCTTCTTATATATTATTAAATGATCCAGACAAGATAAATATTATTGTAGAAATTTCAACAATTTATTGACTCTATAAATAACTTGTTGATATGACACAAAGAAGTACATTTATATTTCATTAAACTAACATTTAAAAAATATTGAATTTAATCAAGTAATTTATTTTATATTCTCGATAAAACTATGACGAACTGATAAAAAAAAACTGAAGAACCATTATGTTATATACGCATTTTACTGAGTTATTAGTAGTTTTTCATCTAAACGAATTTGATCGTATTCACTCTGACAATTGTGCATGGCATGACATGCGATATTTTCAACATGTGTGCAATTTAAACTGTAAATGATGGATTTGTTTTATTATCAAAAGAACAGCATTTTGATTTTATGGAAACTGACAAGTGTGTCTTTATTGTATGATACAATTCATAACAATTAAATATAAATAAATAATAGACGTTTAATAAACAAATATTAAAAAATACTCAAAATATAATCATGTTGGAGTCACTTGGACTGTATTCTATTATTATACAACAAATGTTGAATTTATTATTATAAATTAAAACGATGTATATTATTAAATTAAATAAAATTCGGCTTAATCATAATAATATGTTTAAGAAATAAAATTAACTTTTATTAAAAAGCCTATTCTTGAAAAACACTATTAGTTTCTGTTTCTCACTTAAGCTTCTTCGTTAAAATAATATCCACATATTACAAAGAGAATAATCTGTTGAGTGAACTTTATGGTGAAGAGTTTCATAATCATTCAATTGTTAGTAGTTCAACGAAATAATACATTATTTCATCTTTTTATTCTTAAATACTACTTGAATTATTAATGAATATTAATGTTCAATATTTTTATCACGATTAAAAATTTAAAATTTGTTGGTTTAACAATTTTCTCATGTATATGCATATGTGTGTGTATGTATATATATATATATATATATATATACGTGTTTTAAATACATACCTTACTTAGTAAGCAACAAAAAACTAAACATAAAATGGAGTTAAATTTCTTCATTTTGAATCTGGAATTATAAAAAAAATTATTTACATTTTCGCTTACTTAAATTTCATTATCTGTATATGTGTGTGTGCATGTGTATATTATATATATATATATATATATATATATATATATATATATATATATACATATACACAAATATACAAAAAAGACGAGTAAAGAAAATAATTTCCGATCGCACATATTGACTTCACAAGTCTCGAAAAACAGAACCCCGGTTATGATTCATGGCGTACAATACATTTTTTATCCGCTGATCTCTTTGGGGATGATTGTACGGCCATTGAAATTTGAATAAACAACAATTAAAATTAGTCAGTGGTCATTTATTGAACATTTTTTTGTGTTTCTTAGTGGAAAAAAATTCATTTATGAAAATAGAGTTCTATTTTTACATTATATTCCCCTTACTAATGAAAAAATATACGTCGAATTCGTTGATGCGGCAAACATTTTTTGCTGAATTTCCTGACGGATCTACGAATAACTGACCATCTGAGTGCACACTTTGAAATTTGATCAAGAAATTTAAATAAACTGGATCAGTAGTAAACGTCAAAACACCTCATCAGCATACTCGTGCAGGTCGCTTGGATGATGATATTATCATGGGACATGAAAGTGTGGCCGAGGAACCGGACGCATCGATACGTTGACGATCGTAGCAATTGAGTCTTTCGAATTCCATTTCGAATTTTGATAAATAATTGATTTGATTGCATTTTCACGCTTATAAGATCCAAATAACACAAGATTTAAACCCCAGAGACCATCGTCAACAGCATAGTGAGTCTGTCGAATGAATGTGTGAACAAAGAGTGGACTTTTCAAAGAAAATCGTCTTTAGTAATGAGAGAGTGTATTTTTGCCTCAATAGATTTGTAAACAAGCAAACTTATCTCATTTGGAGACTGGAAAATCCAACAGATTTACGAGAAGCAAATGCATTCTCGAAAAGTGACAGTTTGGTGTGGATTGTGGTCTGAAGGCGTAGTTGGCCTGTATTTTTTTTTTAAGATGGGAAAACGCTGTTACAGTCAATGCCGATCATGCGCTAATCATGATAAGAAACTTTTTGTGGGACCAATTGGAAGATATGGGCATCAAGTTTTCTGGTTTCAACAAGACGGTGCCACCAATCACACAGAAGAAGAAACAATCGGGCTACTGCACACATAATTTCCAGTTCGTGTGATCCACGAAACGGCGACATCAATTGGCCGCCGAGATCATGCGATTTAACTCTTCTAGATTTCTTTACTTGGGGTTATTTGAAGAATTGAATCTTCAAGAACGAACCGAAACGATTGCAGTGTTGAAACAGGAAATATGACTGCGTTGTGCCGCGATGTAATCGAAAAATATGATAAGCGCATTACGTCATGTCACAGGAGCTGCGGTGGCCATTTGAACAAAATAATCTTTCATACGTACATTTATTGAACTAAAGTATTAAATAAAAAAGTACGTTTTTTTTTAATTTTTAAGTTGTTTTTTAATACTTTCATGTGGAAGCCTAATATATATATTATATATATATATATATGAAATTTTATAAAACTTCAACAATATTTTTTTTCGAAAATCAATTTCTTTAGCTTCCAGGAATTTTAACAGACCATTTATAACTTATACCAAAATTTAATACTTTAATTTTAACTAAATATTTTTGTACAAATGTATTGTACGCCGTAATAATATATTTCTATTAAAAGAAAGCATACTATAAAAATAACAGACCATCTATATTTAATGAACTCAATACGTTGTAAAATTCTTAGAAGAGAAACAGACTAAAACACATGTCACTAACATCTTTTATAAAACGTATAAATGTGTATTTTACGAATTCAATAAAACAAAAACCATATAATTTAAATAATTAAAAAATAGAATTGATACTCATATATATTTGTATATTCGACAAAAACACACATACTGATAATAGCATATTGTATTTTTAGTGGATAATTGTATAAATACATTCACTTCATAAAAATGTGTGTAATGTAATGTTGCAAGTATTATATCACTAAAATAATAACAAAAATACAATTCTAAATTGAATACACAATTGCTTAATATGAATTGTGTCGAAACAATCAAAAAAATTTAATCGTAATACATACCTCAATACCACTAATATTTATAAAATTTAATTATTTTTATAAATCAATATATTTGAATATATTTAAAGAGAAATTAACGTTTTTGTTAATTTACATAAAACCTACACTTCACTCACAGAAACGATCAGTGAGACACATTCAAATCAGACAATTTTTATATCTGACTAGATATTATTATATTTACAAATAAACAGTGTGGAATTCCCGTACACGTACAAACGTACACTGGTAATAACCGTATACAAGTTTGTATAAATTTTTCCTCGTAGACGATCGAGTGAGAGAGAAATAGATTAATTTATCAATTCTGTTTAGATTGAATGGTGTGAATGCATTGTGTATACTTGCATTCACACAACTTGTAAATAATAGTTTTACACAATTTCATTCTACGTATTTTATCCTTTTTTAATGTATGTAAGTAAATATATTTATAAGCTAAAATAAAAATTGCCTACAACACAAATTGTTCACTAAAGATAGAAAGAAAAATTTAAATTTCAAAGAATATCGCTCCATCTCGCTCATCGGCTTACAATATATTCTGTAATTAGTCTCTTTATATTTTGTAACTACTCTAACACATTAAAGAATATTTAACTTATCTTATCTATCGTGCAACTACCAACTAAACTTTTTAACAAACTTCTGATAAGAACATTTATTCATAAAAGTATTTGCAGGTTATTTTCATTCGGTATTTTTACGGTTATAACTCCTTCCTTGTCCCACCTCACACACACTCGCTCGCTCGGCGGTTGGTCTCGGTTGCACACTCACTCACTCACTCTCACTCATTCACTTACTCTCTCTCACACTCACTCACTCTCACTCATTCACTTACTCTCTCTCACACTCACTCACTCACTCACTTTCTCTCTCTCTCTCTCTCTCTCTCTATATATATATATATATATATATATATATATACACATACATTCACACACATTATATATATATACACATGCATACACATATACATATATATATATATATATATATATATATATATATATATATGTATATATATATATATATATATATATATAATTTTTCGTAAGTAACAACCCTGTCTTATCAACATTAAAATGTAAAGAACAAAACACATATCCATGTATATTTATTTAATTAGAATATAAATACAGCGGAATAAACGAACCGATTCTGGATCGAATTCAGCGAATGGACGTCATTAACTTGCTGTCAAATGTTTGACAAAAGAAATTATTGCATTTACAAATACACATAACTTAATACACTTTACTTGTACTTAAACATCAAAATAATACTAATATTGCTTATATTTTTAATGTAAAATAATTCGAACGTCGAAAAACAGTGTTACAATGAAATAAATCTTCTTACCTTTTTCAATAAAATTCGCACAGTTATTTCTTTCACTTCAATTGAACACTTGCAATGGATAATGTACTGCGTTCTACTTCCCCACTTAATTTCGAGTGACTTTATGTACTGCTCAGTACAGAGTTAAAATTAAGTTACTAGATCGATTTAATAAACCTCCTGGTTACAACAATAGTACACTGTTTTCTTTTTTTAAAAAAAATAAATGTATTATTGCAATAATTTCCATGATATATTTCTTTTTGTGTATGTTTTTGTATGATAATCAATAAAAATGTGAATCATTTAGAAAATAACAAAAAAATACGCTCTTTATTTTTAATTAATTAAATATATTCACATTAAATCACAAAATTAGTTGAAAAATATTTTAAAACTACAAAAAAATGAATTATTATTTACATAATAAATAATTAACATGTTTTCATAATCAACTGCTTTTTTATCCCACCAACGATGAAAAATATTTCTGGTCAATAAATGATAGTTAAGCTACACGCTACATAAAAATTCACATATGTTTGTTTAAATGTTAATATTTGTAATACTTTCGTTTTAAGATAAAGTTGATGTTGACATTTTTACAGCCTATTTATACAAGGAAACGTTAAATTGATCAGATTTCAAAGAATTCTAATTAATTTCTTTAAAACGTTCCAAAGAAATCTAATGAAATTTAACACAAACTTTCCTTATAATTGTAATTTATACACAAATATTTTAAATGATTCTATTTTTTAATATTTTGTTTGCTATTTGTCGTTATTCATAAGATCACGTGTAAAAATTCAAAAAATTTAAATTTTAATATGTCTTGAATACACAAAAAATCCATTTTGAACTTTACACATACAGCTTTAAAATAAAAAAAAAGAATAATCATAAAAATGTGCATTAACATCTCTTATTTTCACAACCGTTCCACATCTGTCACTAGAATTTTTGATGTAAATTATTTGATTTGTCTTTCAATTTATTGCGATATTAGCACCCAATACATGTAAAAAATTAAATAAAGTAATTAAATTATTTTCAATATCAAATTAATTTGATACTGAAAATAAGAAATAGCGATTGTTCAGATGTAGACAATCATAAATATGAATTTTGAAAAGAAATATAATTCAAGATATCAAACCATGGAATATTAACGAAACTTTATCAAATTGAAGCTAATTAGGAGGATTGGACGAAAAACGATTTCTGAATTATTCAGTTTATCGAATTAGACGGTCGTATCCTCAATACTCAATGATACATCTAAATATTATTTATTTGATGATAGTATTCTTCAAAGTACAACAAACGCACACAAGAAACCCCATCATCTTGAATTATGAAAACATAACATCCGCTTATCAGATCAACAAGAACATTGCTTATTGAAAAACTGAATTTTTGAACAAGCCATCCGCGGAACAAGTGATCTAACTTATTATCTTGACTCTGCAGTCTGCGATTTATTCCTATTTTGCACGGTAAAAGATTCAGTGCATAAATTATTCTTAATACTCATGAATTGAGAATTAAAAATTTCAAAGATCTGTTTTCTGAACTGTCTCGAAAATTGTCCCATTATTCAAAACTTGGTTTGAGCATTTAAAAAAACGAATAGAATGTCAAAACAGTACATTCTGTATTCATATATATATAAATTAGTAAAACCTTTCATTTCAAAAATTCATTAATCAGAATTCGTTACTTATTATTTCAACTTGTAAATTATCTACATTAGATGATTTACTCATAATGGCCACAAATCTACTCGTCAACTTAGTTCGATAGCCCCTCCTTGAATAGATTAGCAGTATAATACAAATCAATAAGATGAGTCCAACGCATATACAGATACTCCACACAACTATACTTTCCCAATTGTTTAAATGTTGTTTATCATCATCTTCTTTTGCTTCGGCGTCGTCTTCGCCTTCTTCTTTTTCTTCTACATAGTTTCCATTTTCGGAACATATTATATTATTCAAAGCATAAGCCTCATCTTCGTTTAACATTGATGTATAATCGACCTAAAAATATAAATAGACATTTAATAATTTGGAAAGAGATCATTTTAATGTAATTATTTGACAAACATATGCATAAATGTAAGTGCATATATCATCACCTCTTTATAGTACAGCGTGTTAATCATGTTGTATAAATACAAGCATTCCCATTTATTATCATAGATATTTAATTCAAATATTCTATTCGTTTGTAGTAATTTTTCAACATCCAGTTCTGTTAAATAATTACTGCTTATATCCAAACTAGATAGTGCTGTGTTTTTAAATATGTCAATGTCTATTTCTTTCAAATGATTTCTTGCTAAATTAAGTACAGACAAAGACTTTAAATCTTTAAAGACATTCTTCTGTAAGTTTTCAATTCTGTTATGTTTCAATTTTAATTCGAATAGTTTAGGTGTATTGCTGAAGAATCCATCAGGTATAGTTACGATTTTATTATTGTTTAAATTAATATGTAAATGACGAGTAGGTTGGACACCTCTGAAGCTGATGAAACTTAAATTTGATATTATATTATGTGATAGATCAATGTAAATAATATTATCCAAACCATCAAAAACCCCTGGATCTAAAGTTGTAATGTTGTTATGATTTAAATGTAAATTGATTAAACTGGTTAATCCTTCGAATGCACCGGGAACAATTTGTTGTATTCCTCTATTCGTCAAATATAAATTTTTTATAGAAGTTAATTCACAAAACGTACATTTTTCAATTTTTTCAAATTTAACTTCAGGCAGAATAAACTTCGTATGTTCAAAAGGCGTTAACTTAAAAAAATCCGAAGCCTCTATTGACTTAATTGGATTATTTAATAAATTTAAATATTCTAATTTTGTGTTTCTTATAAATGTGTCTTTCTCAATTGTTTCAATTGCATTATTTTGTACGTAGAGTTTCCACAAAAAATTATCCAAACTGGATAAAACTTGTGGATTTAAAACTTTAATTCGATTATGACTCAAATCCAAATACCTGATCAGACAATTATGAAACATGTTGGAGTTCAATGTTTCTATGTTATTATTTGATATATTTACTAATTCCACAACGACATGACAAAAAGCATTATTGTCAATCTTTTCAATCTGACAATGGTCTAGGGAAATGCTCGTTTCTGCTAGAGAAGATGGCACGCGCGTGTTATTAAAAGAATTCTTTGGTATATGTAAAAAGTTATTGTGAGATAATTTAATCGTTTTAAATGAAAACATTTGATGAAAAACTAATTCTGGAAATTTTTGTAGGCTGCAGTATTCCATGTTGATTTCATATTTGTGATATTTAGTGTAAAACAAATGAGAAATACAATCATATACAAAATTTTCTATTTCAATGATTTCATTATTGCTTAAATCGATATAATATTCTTGAATTAATTGATTTTTTATCGATCTATTATATGGACAGTCGCCGGGTGATGCTCTTTTAACCAAATTCAGTTTATTGTTTTGAAACTTGCATTTCATAACATCGACATCAATATGCAATATTTGAATTGTATTGTTTATAAATGTTATATTAGTTGTACGAAAATTAATCGATCTGAAAATGCGTCGTGATATCCTATTGAAATGACTTAATTTGAAGGTTAAATTAATCTTCTTCGAGTCATAATTTGCTGATATTTCCGATATTAATGTTGCTAATGAGCCATTGATACAAGTAATATTGACTTCTGAATTACTCTCTGACAGTTGACAATATTTATCATATTCATTAACGTTTCCCATTGTGAAAATGATGATAAATCCAAAGAAGAGAAAGACACGTGTTAACGATTGAAAGCCACTAATATTCATATTGTCTAAAATAAAATATATATTTAAATATAAATGACATGGGCGAGTGGGCAGTAAAAAATGAAAAACAATTCAACTAACATATTCAAGACAGTTCTAGATGTTCGAGCACCTTTTTAGAATTTATTTCGAGAAAAGACTGGAGTATTCTTTAAGACTGCCTTTAGTATATTAGCAGTCAGGTAGGCAAGTCGGACAGACTGAAAGATTTACGAGTAGGGTAGTTGACGGTGTAAAAAATTGAATGGTGATAAATAGCAAAAGGTTAGCGTAATTGTATAGAATGATTTATATTGTAATTATTTCGTGAAAAAAAAATAGTGTTTAGTTTGAATAAAAGTATAGTCTGTGTATTTCTTATTTTCTAGTTACAGGCGTGTATATATATATATATATATATATATATATATATATATATATATATATATATATATATATATATATATATATACGAGGGTCGTTTGATAAATATGGTAAAAAGCAAATTAAATACCGTTTTTTGACAAAAATCGATTTTATTTCTCAACATAGTCTCATTATACACTTGGTCCAGCGAGTCTGCATAATGCTCATTGACGGCAGCGATTACATCCTCATTCGACGAAAATTTCTTCCCATAGAGCCAAGTTTTTAAGTTTGAGAAGAGGAAGAAGTCGCACTCGGCCGAGTCCGTTGAATAGGGCGGATGAAGAACCAATTTGAAGCCTAATTCATACAATTTTATCATTGCGACGGTCGATTTGTGGGACGACGCGTTGTCCTGGCGAAAAAGCACTTTTTTCCCTTTTTCCGGGCCTGTTCGTTTTGTTTTTTTCATTTTTGCGTCACCTGCCATAATGCTCACTTCAGACATATGTAGAATGTGAACAACGCGTCGCTTCTGACTGAAATTTCACCTATGCTAATTTGAATAGTGACAATTTATAGCCGTGACGTTACCAAATGAATGGTAGCACCACATCATACAATTTTACCAAACTTATCAAATAACCCACATGTATATAAATATATATATATATATATATACGATGCTTTAATTTTGGGTTCCACATGAAAGTATTAAAAAAATCGCAAAAATTAAAAATAAATCAATCGTGACTATTTTGAGAAATAAAATCATTTCTTAAATAGTGTATAATTTGCTTTTTACCGTACTTATCAAATGACCCACGTATATATATATATATATATAATATATATATATATATATATATAATATATATATATATAT
Source organism: Acanthacorydalis orientalis (assembly GCA_034766995.1). Classification (NCBI taxonomy): domain Eukaryota; kingdom Metazoa; phylum Arthropoda; class Insecta; order Megaloptera; family Corydalidae; genus Acanthacorydalis; species Acanthacorydalis orientalis. The sequence continues at coordinate 40,766,544 of CM068316.1, forward strand.
ATATATATATATATATATATTAAACAAAGAATAATTACTTGATCATCTCTTATTACAAAGTACAGTGACAATCATTATAGAAAATATTACATGGATGGCGAGAAAATTAAAAAAAATACATGATTTTTAATACTAATCAAAATGGATAAAGCGCAATAAATATATTAATTTTTATGCAACAATTTCAAGTTTGTTTATTTTTAATGAATAATTTACGTTAAATTATTATAATAAAACTGTATTTTCAACCACTGAAATCACTGTGAAATACATATATACATTGAAAAAAATATTGAAAAGTTGATGAATAGGAATACGTTTTTAAAACAGCCGACAACAAAGTACTTTTTATTATTATTATATTATTAAATCTTGTGTTAATAACTAAAAACGTTCTATTAGCCATTATATAATTTTGTTTACTTACTGATGAAATAAAAATTATAATTTTACAGTACACACAGTTTTATTTATATTATTTCCACTATATTTATTCTGATCACTCTGGTTACTTTTATAAATATCAAATATATTTTATATGAATATTATGTTTTTTAATATATATATTTTTAAAAAAATAAATACCAATTGTAAAATATTTTGTACTATACAATTACAGTTTATGTATAATATAAAACTAATTATATTAACTGTCTAATTGAATTCGAGAACTTAATCTTTTTTGCATTTATTTACTGTATGTTTTCATTAATCAATTTGAAATATACAGCCAGTCTCAAAAGTGTTCATCCACTATTTTTCATATTTTATTCAAAGTAGTAAGACAATTTTATGAAAAAGTATCGAATATTATGAAAAAGATTGATTTTAACAACCAATCGCATTACTTCTCAAATTTATATATTTATCTCTTTATTTTATCAAAATCATGTTTTATTTTACATTGTTTCGTACAAGTTCTCGTTCACTTGACAAACTACACATCCATTTAAGAGATCTGCTCATTGAAATATTTAAATCGTAATTACATTTTAACTGACTAATATTGTTGTATATTTCAATGTCAGGTATGAAATTCGTGAAATGTATCTCAAAAACGAAAAATGTCCAGAAAAAAAGAAATCGGTTCAATATTTGTAACACGCAATTAAAAGAAAACGTTACCAAAACCGCGAACTGTGATTAAATAACGGTTGAACAAGAAAAATGAACAAACATGAATCGTTCTTGTTAGAGAATGCTTGAAGAAAGCATTACATTTCTAAAAGAATTAAATAAATTTGTGATTTTAGATCCTTGTATTGATAATACAGCGTGTAAAAAAATTTAATGAAGAGTTAAACAAGTTAAATATCATTTTAATAATTAATCATGAAAGAGAGGTCTTAAATTAACCTTAAATTCGTGAAGTATTATTCAAATCTTTGATAAAGAAAGATGCTACTTTGTTTTTTATATACACTGTTAATCTAAAAATAGTTCAATAAGTTAAGATTTTAAAAATAATATTATTTTTAAATAGCTCAAGACAAAAAACATGCAGCTATTCTGAAAGAGTGAATTGTATGTAACATAACTCAAACTCTATACAAATTCTATCAATCTTCTAATCTTTACCCAAGAGAATATCTGCGACCAAACATAAATTCAACGAAACTTTAATTGTAAACTGTTAACTAAATTTAAATTAAAACAGTTTATGAAATGAGTCAGACAATAATTACATTCCATTCCGAGAAAAGTTCAAGGTAGCAGCACTAATTGACTCATATTGTCAAAAATTGAAATATTATGTCTGTTCGATATGTACACTGAACCTTACTCTATGAACTGACTCTTGAATTTTCTGACTTTACTCTGACTTTCTTACTCTGAACTTGTTTCTATCGAACAAAATAGACTAAGATTAGAGTAAATCATACGAATGCTGTCAAGTTTGGGTGATTTGTTTATTCGATAGCGATTATCATTGATAAAGACTGTCGAGTTTGACAAAGATGCTCGCATTACTCTAACAAAGAGCTAGAGTAAGTTCAGAGTAATAAGTCCCCTATTCTGAATTTACTCTAAACTGTTCGACGAAAATCCCGAATAAGTTCAGAGTACATATCGAACAGACCTAAAATATTGTATTCTATTATGTTGGTGTTACATATTAAAACTTTTCTTTTTCTTAAAAAAAGGTAAAATTGATAAAAACTTCTGTGATTACTAATTTAATGTGTTTAGTTTTTTAAAAATTATATCGATATTATAACAACTTTACTTTTAATTAATTCAGTATCTCGTATATTATATGACATTTTTTGAAATCATTTTAAATGTATTTATAATTATGACCCACAAATCCTCACAATCGAAAATGGTTAAAGACTTATGCGAGTAACTATAACGTATCATTGCACAGAAGTTGGTAATAAAATTTATTATTAAATACATAAATATTGTGTTTACATAAAATTTTTTTTAATTTGAAATTTATCAAAATAGATAGCAGTAACGAAAACAATTTATATCTTACACTTTACCAATAAACTGCGCTGTTTTCTTACAACTGTTAATTATATTATAGCATATATATATATATATATATATATATATATATATATATATACATATATATATATATATATATATATATATATAAATGCAAATGTATAGCTTTTTTCGAACTTTGAATATTTACGTTGTACTATTCATTATTTTGCTTCTTTTAATCTCAAAATATTTTCATTAATATTTTTACTCGATATAATAATATTTATTAAAGGCAGTGACTTGAGTCAAAATTCATAAGTAATTGAATATCCGTTTTTTTTAATAACTTTTATTAATTTATTTATTTAAAAGAATCAAACTTTATTATAAAATATTAAATGCACACAACGATCCTCTGTATTTAAGCTTATTCAACCTTTAACAATATTTTAAATAGTATTAAATATATATATATATATATATATTTATTACTGTATATTATTTAATAGTTTTAAAAGTTTTTAAAAATAGTAAACAATAAGATAATTGGTAGGAAAATAATCGCGGTTTTTGTTTTTTTGAATACTAACCTTAATTTTTTTCAATGAAAGTGTAATTTTATCGGGTTCATAGTAACATTATTTTAAAGTGCATTTTCAGTCTGTATTTTTGTAACATTGACTTTGGCTTTATTAATAATTTTGATTGAAATTGGGATATTGAATCAAAGATGGAAAAGAAGTAAACAGAATATTTTTTTGTACGAGTTCAAAGAGTTCAAAACGGGTGATAAGCAGCAGAAACTATTCTTAAAATAAACGATTCATTTGGTGTGGATACTGTTAAGGAACGTACGGTGCAATGATAGCTCCAAAATTTCGTGCTGGTGACGAGAACTTTGAAGATGAAGAAGGTCGCGCGCGTCATTTTTCAGTTTATAACGACCAACTGAAGGCGTTAGTTGAATCATAACCACGCCTTTCAATTAGAGAGCTTACCCAAAAGTTAGGCTCTAATCATCAAATACTTCTGGACCGCTTAAAAGAGCTAGAAAAATTAAAAAAGAAAAATTTATATGAACTGGAAGGTCATAAACCGTAATTATTTTTCTACCAACCTAATAATAATAATTGTATATATATATATATATATATATATATATATATATATATATATATATATAATATAGTATAGAGGAGAGTACGGGTATAGGAGTACAATGAAGATTTAAATTAAATGTTAAATAATTTTATAAAAGAATTAAAAATGTGAATCTACAATGGAAATTTAGAACTAGTGACATATAATAAAGATTCAATTTTAAAAACAAGGCAAATGAAATAAAAAATATGAAGAAACTCTGAAGACACAGGTCATATGCAACGAATGAGTGATTAATGCAGTAAAAGTGAAAGTGAGAGACATTTAAAGAACAGTAATAAGACTCACTATCCATATAGAGACTAAGATTAACAGATTATAGTTGACTAGGTTTCACTTGGTTTTAAATCATATATATATATATATATATATATATATATATATATATATATATATATATATATATATATATATATAAAGTAGAATATAAATTAGTAACGTAAGTTTAGTTTTTTTCCAATTGTTAGATCAGACTTTAAATTTTTTTCCGACATACACATGCGTAACACAACACAACACTCCACATGGACAGCGAACCATACACAAGTGATATGTGTTTGAGGATAGAAACCGCAAATAACAACCATACATGATTGTATAAAAGAAAAATGTCAAGCATCTGTTTATAATAAAATGAAGTTGAATTTTTATGTATTTAATTGTAGTTTTTATAAATAAATAGTTTTATCTATTATTCAGAACCATTTAAGTTCGGATCAGTTGTACTTAATTTCAATTTTTTTAAAAAAATAAACTTAATATAGAATTTTATTAAAAACGTTGCACATGTTCGACCCATTATCTCTTTATATTTATAATCCTCTTTATTATAAAGTAACTCTCATCTATTATTTACATAGTTTTTCTTAATGTTTTATAAAGACAGAACATGTTTGTAGACATTTTCTTTTTCTAGAATTTTTTGTATAATTCTTTTAACCAATTTTTTGTTTTTTATTTTTCTACTAAGAAAATTTTTTGAATTTTTCATAAATTAATCATAATACATTGCAACAAATTATAAACAAAAAGTATCAAAACAAAAGTTTTAATTTTCTATTTAATAATAGACATGCTGTAGTATTTTTTAATTTTACGAATAATTATGTGCAGTTCATTCATTACATCAGGATTTAAAAAAATATTTTATGATATAAAATCACTATTTCTATATCTACATTCAGTAAGAGGATAAATGAAAATTTAACAATAGATGTTTTTTTTTCTGAAGAGTATCTCTATCACTGAATCTAATTTCCCATAAGTAAATTATTGATTTAGCTCATTTATTTATATAATTAAATAACACAATAAGTATATTTTATTTATCAACCTTGGATTATGACTAAAAAACTAAATGTAAAATAAGTTAAATAAACAAATTGTTTTATTTTTTTAATATACTTACCTCGCAAATACGTAAAAAGATATTTTCTAGTAATTAATCCAATTATTTTATACTCAATTTATATTTAGTTTCAATTCATAGGTTTCACTCTTTATTATTAACATAAAATTATTATAAATGCTTATATATAAAGTAAATAGTTTATTAATAAATAAATAAATGCACATCAAAAACATTTTTTCTAAAAGTAAATAAGGGGAACTTGTTAGAAATTCTGTTACACTGCAGTTTGTTATTTCTTATTCATTTAACTGTCAGTATATAAAAATATATACATTTATTGTTGGTTAATTATAATCCGTCATTAATCAGTATCTCTGTAAAGAACAAAAACAATCAATATTTTTAACTCTATTTTAAAATTTATTATATAAAATTTTAAGTTTAAACAATTTATCTTTATATACTCTATATAGACATTTTACTATTTTAAAATAAACGTTTAATGAACAAAATATTTTAAATTAAAATCATAAAAAGTGATGTGTAAAAAATCAACGGAAAAATTATCACTCAATGTCAACAAAATGTTAAACAGAATTAAGAAAAACTTATTTAATATTTATTAGTTCAACTTGCGAACCATGATCGGATCTTCTTGATAATGACTGATTTGAAGACGAATTGAAAAGTTGATGTCTGTTGAAAAATATGTATAAGATGGCCATCAGTATGAATCCGAGCGCTATTATCCAGTTGAGTGTAAGCAATAATGTGTTTTGGTACATTTGCTCCTTTAAAAGTTCATATTGTCCATCTAGAAGATCACTTAATTGAAGAGACATATCACTCTCATCGGTATCATTATCATGAGGAAAATCTTCAATTTCTGAACATGCTATTCCATGAACATTATGGACAGTGTAATGTTCTGTAGCAGTTGATAAGAAATCAATCTAAAATGGAAAATTTTCATTTATTTACATACATGCATAAATACATTAACGCTCATATATATATATATATATATATAATTGAAACGTATGTAATAAAAATAATATATTGTTGAAAATACTATTGTTTTTACAGTTCTAAGTTTCTGAAGAAATTTATTTAACAGTACTTTGTATATTTTTTGCACCATTTGAAATTCACTGTTAAGTATTTTTAATATTTTAATTATTCATTAACACGACATTTAATTAAGTGTTCATAGAAACAATTACATTTTATGAATCTAAAATTTAAAACGTAGGTGATTATTTACAAAATTTGTATAGAACATTTAATGTAAATGTTCTTTGAAAAAATACACGACTAGTTTGTGCATTAAATATAAAACCGGTAAATGTAAATCTCAAAAACGAAGAATTAAAAGAATTTCATGTGTTGCTTAACAACAATATTTAAAACCAGATCATCGATGAAAATCCACATAGAAATTAATAGAAATTTAATTTCTTAACAATGAAAATTACTAGCGACTAAAATTGGATATTGGACAAATTTTATAAAAAGAAAATTGCGCAAGATAGGTTTGATACTGTCACGTTTATCGAATCCAAATATGTATTTTAATAACTAATATTACTTGTCAGTGGAATTATAAAGACAGTGTTTACTATGGAAGTCTTGATCAAATTGTAATAATGAATAGGATAAAATATTATAATAACTCTTAAAACTGAATAAATAATTATTAAATATAATCGGTTGTCGATAAGCTCATTTTACTGATTTTCAACTTAACAATATATTTTTTTTTATTTCTTTATTATTTTTTTAACAAAATAAAAAAATTTCAAGAAGACAATTCCTTTTATAGCATGAACTTAATGCCGTAATATTACTATTTTATTTGGTACAATGTCACTTAAAATAAAAAATATAGACATCAAAACTGTATGATTTTTTGGTTTTTTACACAAGAATCTCTATAAACATCGAATGTACTAGTTAGAGCAAATATAGCAAGCAATTAAAGATAATTATGGAATATGCAATTGACAGTGCAATTTCTTTTTTATTAAAAAAAATTCTGTTCTGTTTCTATAATTACTTATACCTAACCAACAGTTTAACTTAATATATATATATATATATATATATATATATATATATATATATATGTATGTAACTTTTAAATTATCATAAATTAAAGACTCTTAATTAATCATTTATATTCTCTTATCTATTAATCATCAGAAAAATGAAACGTTCAATTTACTTACATCCCTGTCGAGAAGATCTCTTATCATATTCTTTAAAAAGGAACACGTCCATGGATTGTTATTCAAATTGAAATATCTAAAATTCTTTAAGTGATCGAGTATATTTCTAAAATCCATTTGTGTTATTTTATTTGCTTCAATATTAAGATATTTAAGTGAAATCATTGGATACAGCACTTCTTTATAAAGATCCGTCAATTCATTATATGATAAATCGAGCGTTGACATATATTTCAATCCAGAAAATATTCCATTGTCAAGATATGATATATTATTATGATCTATTATCAATTCTGACAATTTAGGCGTACTTCCAAAAATACCTGCAGGGAAAGTTTCCATTTGGTTGTAACTTAGTTTGAGAACCAATAATCTAGTTGTTTTTTCCAATCCCACAAATGAATTCGAATCTAATTCGTAAATGTTATTATGCGACAGATCGAGAGATTTAATCGAATTTAAATCCAGAAATGTTTCTGGTTCAATTTGTTCTATATTATTGTAACTCAGATTCAAATACTCAACCGATAACAAACCACTGAATGCGTTTGGAATCACGACTTCAATTGAACGATTAGATAAATCCAAATTTACAACAGCTTCGAGACCATTAAAATTATTGGCAATAATTTGTTTCATTTCAATAGATGGAATCTTCAAACCAACAAACATTTCCAATGAAAGAAAAGACATGATTTTGATCTTTTTCAAACCCAAAAATGCGTTTCCTTCAATAGTTTTAATCGGGTTATCCGTTAAATCTAAATATTTCAACTGAATATTTGACTGAAACATTCCTCTTGGAAGGATTGAAATTTTGTTACTTCCCAAATTCACAGACTCTAAAGTATCCTTTATATTAGCAAAAATGTCCAATTTTAAATTTTCAATTTGATTATGTTGTAAATCAATATCATACACTGAACAATCTACGAATATATTTTCATTCAATGTTTTAATTTCATTGTATGAAATATTTAGTTTTCTTATTGACATTTTTTGAAAGGCTCCATCTTCGATCGTTTCTATACTACAATGGTCTAATGACAAATGCATCTTTTCTGGATAAATTTCTATAAATTCACTCGATCTACGTTTTTCCACATTTCTAAAAGTATTTTCCCGAATCACTCTGAATTTATTATAAGATAACAGTACCATTGTTATATATTGAGAAGATGTAAACAATCCTAGAGGTACTTCTGTAAGTCCACAATTCATCATTTTTATGGACATTGTAACCTCAGATAATTTATCGATGAAGTCTGGCGATATGTATTTTATAATATTGTTACTCAAATCGATACGAAACGTTCGAAAGAATAATAAAACTCTATCGGTAGAAATACTCGTCAAATTCATTATAGTATTATTTTCAAATTTTACATCAGCAATAGAACTCCTCATATTTAAATTATTTATTGTATTATTTTGAAAATCGTACGCGATTCGAAATCGATAATCATTTAAGTTAGATAATGTACTATACTTCAGTAGTGTTATATTACTGTCTTTAATAGTTACATCGACTTTGTCGTATAAGTATTGATACTGAGTTTTTATGCTTCTTAACACACTCTCGCCGTCTGTTATATTACTGCAAAAAATTTTCGTATGTCGAGAAGATACTAATTGACTTGTACAATACTTTAAATGTTCTTGTGAATTTGCAAAATTGTACTCCAATAAATAAATAATAACTGAAATAAATATCATCCACGATTTGAAATTCTTCGCCATGTTTCTGAAACAAATAAAAATACGAAAAATTATTTAAAAAAATATATGTATTTGCTCCATAAAACAAAATATTTAAAACGATCACTTCCTTAATCATTTTGCTGGAATTGTTAAAAAAATATATTAAATAGGAACTTATGCGAGGAATCCTAAAATATTTTTATCAAATCGTTTTAACTTTATATATTTTGTTATTGTAAACTTTTAATATATATATATATATATATATATATATATATATATATACATTAGATGTACAAATTAATTCGGTGCCTTTTTTATAGAAAATGAATGTTTATTTACAAAAAAATGAAACGCATTTCAATCTTCACAGTATCTCTCATTATTTTATACAATTTTCCCTTCATCTGTCTTATAACTGACGAATACTTTGGCTTTGAATTGATAAAGTCGTTATTCGGACTTCTTCCACTGTTTTAAAATAGGTATCAATCGAGTGATATTTGAATGGTCGAAACAGGTGATCATTTAACGAGATTAGGTCCGGTAAATACATCGAATGAGGGAAACATTTCCAAGTCAACGAACAAATAACGTCTTTGGTCCTTTTCGGGATGTGTGACCGAGCGTTGTGCTACAAAATGACTTATCTCGTTCCCTCGCCAGTCAATGGTCTTTTTCTCTCTACTTCGTCACTCAAACGGATGAGCTGCTCTTGATAATGCTCTGAATTTACAGTGTGACCAGGTTCGAGCAATTCATAATACACCACACCGTTAATGTTCTGCCAAATACACATTAACACTTTTTTTGCCATGAATATTTGGTTTCGGATGTCGGTGGTTCACTGGTTAACACATTGCTTTTGGCGTTTAGGATTGTCATCAAATAAAAAATATAGCAGTTTTTAATAAGATATTTTCATTCGATAATTTAAAATACATGTTCATAATTACATCCGAAAAAAAATTATTAAAATGTTTATTAATATATTCAATAATTATAAATAACTCAAACAAATTAATATAATTGTCGCGTTTTCTAAAATAGAAAACAATTACGTCTTCGAAAACATTCCTTATTAATTATATTACAAACAAGTATTAATTAAAAACTGTTATCTCTATTTATGTCGAACTGTCTGTGCCAATGCATTAAGATATATACATATATAAACATATATATATATATATATATATATATATATATATATATATATATATATATATATATATATGTGTGTGTGTGTGTGTGTGTGTGTGTATGTGTATGTTTGTGTTGATAACAATATGATATGTGTCGTTCAGTAACTTAAAGTGATTATGAGAAATAAATATAATATTTATTAACACTGTTCTCAATGTTCTTATCTGTTTTATTTCATTAAAACTATTCTATATAAATAAGTCGAAGTGGTTATTGAAAGAAAAAAAATATTATTTCTCATACGATTTTCAATACATAAAATTTAGCTTGAAAAAATAAATTTCTGTCGAGCATTCATAATTTTTGTATACATAGAAAGATAATTCCGTTGTAAAAACATTAGATAATATATAGACACTGTTAACAACAGTCAATTGATTAAAATTATTTACCGAAGTGAAATGACGGTTCGAATGAAATAAAAAAAAAAACATTACTTGAACGTCTCAATGTTTTATATTTTTCAGAAATATTTTTTAACAATAATTATTAGGTCAGAATGTCATAAACCATCCAAATAACATAGCCTGTACCTAATAAATACATATACATATATATATATATATATATATATATATATATATATATATATATATATACATATGTGCATGAATATTCAAACAATTTAAATAGCATATAAATAAAAATGTAAAAATGTGAAAACCAATTTCTATGAAAATAAAAATTAATATAGAAAGAACGGTATTAATTAAAGCAAGACAAAATATAAAAATATTAAAAATGCGATTGACTTTAATTCCTAATATTATTTTACACTAATAACGGTTCAACAATAAATAAAAAATGTATGATTATTTTTTAATGTTATTAATTATTTGAATAATGAGGACTTTTTCATTTTTAGAAATGTCCAGTGAACCAATGATCAAGTTCAATGTTTATGTGCATTTAGATACCGATTCTACCATCCTCAGAATAAGTTATAGATGATATAGATATTAAAATACATATAAGCAATAATCAATGATCAGTAACTAATTATTGAACATTTTTGATCAGCTATAAATCTGATGATTTATGGATGAAAATTCTGAAGAATTTTACTGTCGTAAATTATTGCTATAAATATTTTTCAGTCATACTAAATAATGTAATTTTTAAAATATACTGTGGTTTTACGTATATATATATATATATATATATATATATATATATATATATATATATATTAATAAAATACATTATTTAAAAAACCTTAATTTCATGCTAAAAAATCCAAAGGAATATAATATTTTTACATTAATATCATAACTTCATTAATATTCTAAAGAAAACAGCATATACTGTATATATATATATATATATATATATATATATATATATATATATATATATATTTGAAAAAAATATGTACTTCTCGAACGATTAATAACACAAGAACACACAAAATCACTTGTTCAGTACCAAAAATATAAAAAAATATTCTTACTTTCGTGTAACAAATATTTTCACAGCACCATAAACGATACTATTTTTGCAATTGTTGGTAATCAACACACTGCACTGTTTATTAAGAAGTTATCGTTCTTTTTGACTTACTGATCTCCAACTGAAGATATGTATATCTACTTCTATGAATTCATTCGTAATTAAAAATTTGTAATGTAAAGCGACAAAAACAATCATTTATATGTGTACTTTGATAAACGTCGATTAGATAATACATATTTATATATATATACAATTTTAATACATCATATATCAATAATATATATATATATATATATATATATATATATATATGTATATATATAATACAGTGGCGCACCCAGGAGAGGGGTAATGAGCCCTGGAATTTCCTAAAAGAAAAGAGATAAATTCATTAGAAAACAAAACAAAATCATTGCACGAAAGGCTCCCATATATAGAGAGACATTAATGTAACCACAAGTGCAGTAATTCAAGAGCTTTATAAAAAGGAAAGAAAAGTGAATTTAATTATTTAAATAAATTTTTATTTTCATCTAATGAATTTTGAATTATCGAATTCACATTAAAAAAATTTTTATCCGTTTAACTCGCTCTCTCCTTCCCCCAAGATTAAATCATGAGTCCACCACTGTATATATATATAGACATACATCATAAACATTCGTGAAGTATTACTTCACGGAGATTTCTGGTTTCGTTGCGGCTGTGTGATCTACTTCAACTGCCATGCATTCATGATAGAAGTATAACCGATTTGTTTTTTTTTTGGGACATAAGAGCATAGCGTTGCGTCTTTTTTGAATGTGAAATCAGTTGAATTTATGTCTCTTTCCTTAGAAGGCTGTATGTTCGGTGGAAGGAATCCTTTATTTTTTCTTAGAGTGCCAACTAAAGTCAAATTCCATAAATTCAACATTTGAGCCAGCCGGAAACTTGTAAAAAAGTGATCAATAGTTACATTCCTTCCCAAACTCTTATATGATGTAACCAAGTCTAAAAATGTATGCTCAACCAATATTTACTTGACGTTCATCCTCTTGTGGCTTTCCCGTATAAACTTGACTTTGCAGAGGATAAGCATTTGCTGCATCGGACATCCAGAACACTTTTATTCCATACTTTGCAGATTTTAAAGGAATTGATTGTGTAAATTTTGTATGTACTTTGTAAGGAAACAATTGTTCATCCATAGTTATATATTCATTCGTATTATAGTTCTTTTTTAGTTTACTATTGAGCATTGACCAAATATCGTGTATTGGGGCAACTTTATAAGCTTATTCAGCTCGTGCATTCTCATTATCAAAACAAATAAATCTCTGAAATATTTTGAACCAATCACGAGCCATAGCAGTACGAATAAGAGGTAGACTGAGGTTTCCATAATTCAGATATATATATGCTCCTGGATAGATTTATAAACACCAGCTACAAAGAGAATTCCCAAAAATGCTTCAAGTACTTCTTGTGTAAATAATTCGAAAATCTTTAGAGGAGGTCGTTTAAAAGCAGAATGTTTTTCTATCATTTTTTTATAAGTTTCTGTCACTTTTTTGACCCTTTTTATCAGTGCATTTGAGTATAATGTCGCACATTTCGTTGGAAATCATGGATTTGAACACAAATTTGGTACTCTTCTTCTTTGACGAAACAATATTAATGATGAAAATTTTTTAACTTAGGTATAGTTATTTCATATATTGTAATATATATATATATATATATATATATATATATGTGTGTGTATATATATATATATATATATATATATATATATATATGTATGTATGTATATATATATATTAAACATAGTAATGTGTATAAGAAAACAAAAAATAAACCTACTTTTGTAAGCAATCGTTAACATTAATGAAAAAGTATAGATACCCGGGTACCTACACAATCATTAGAGGGTGTTTTTCTTTTCAGTCACATAAGGGTTAAGTGGCATACTATACGAGTAGTTAAAATGCCACTACACTGCCGCTGTTACCAATTTGTAAAAATACTAATTTCATCAAAGTGGTTCACAGTATTAAATAAAAGTACATAGGTATTAAGATGGTAAACTTTAGATTAAAATGTTTGTATGATAGATTTTGTTTACCTCAGCTGTATTGTTACTTGTGTTTTGCAAATGTTTCTGCTGTGTTTAAAAAAGTACAAAGAGACAAAATGAAAATGAAAAAAAAACAGACTAGATAGTGTGTAATACATAATATGCCTAAAATACTGTAGCTACGTGCAGTTTTTCTTCTAGTCGATTTCAGAATATTCCCCATTAATTTCAAAATAGTTCACTAATTTCACATTAATATAAAAAAGTTGACAAAATGAAAAATAAACATATTTAACATTTTATTTTACATTTATAACTACCTACCAAAATACTATCGTATAATATATATATATATATATATATATATATATATATATATATATATATATATATATAATATCAGGTTTTCAAGTATTTTTGCTTTATATTGTATAACAGAGTTTATCTATATCTAGGAATAATTTAAAAATATAAGATAGAAAAAATGACTGAATAAACATGAATCTTGCATCCTTGTCTTGTTTACAAACTAATTAGAACATAGTTATCTGATCATCCTTGATAGTGAGATAAAATATAAATAGAAAGAAACGCATATCATTATGAATAAAGTTGGTTGAAAATGATCAATAAATATGAACCAGTTTTTCATTAATTCAGTAGTATTAATATGTTGTATCTTTTTTATGTGATTACATAACTCAAAATACTTGAAACATCCAATTTATATAAACATTTATATATAGTACACACACACAAACTCACACATATATATATATATATATATATATATATATATATATTTGTGTGTGTGCGTATGTTCAAAAATATTGATTAAAGTGTGCTTTAAAAATTCATAAATTATAGTTAAAATAAAATATTACAAGCGTACAAATAAGCAACAAGTAAAAATGTCTTTATTTTATCAAATATTTATATATATATATATACACACACACACAAATGTATACGTGCATCGTAATATCATCCCGGTCTTTCTCTCCTTAGTAATGCGACTGTAATGTACATTTCTTCTGCGGCCTCTATTCGTAACGAATCAATGGTTGCAGATGTACGCGTTGCTGGCTCCAGGTCACAACTTCAGCCTAAGTATGTAGGTCAAGGACATAGCGCGTTCCCGTTTCCAGGATACGCGATCTGGAACAACCACCGGGAACTTGATACGCATGTGACGCACTCAAAGGTCGCTGTTGGCGTTACATTTGTTTTCGATACAATTATATTTGTTTTCCAGTTGTTGCATGATATAAAATATTTTGTTTTCTACAAACGTAAATAATATTCAGTTAAAAAATTCCAATTTATTTATCTGAACACACAGAAGTAGCACGTATTTAACATCGATTTTTATTGAATGATGCGATGAATGTCTCAATAAAAGTAAAATGTTAATCAGTCTTTCAGATATTAATAAACGTGAAATAATTTTCATTCAGCTAATAAAACACTGCAAAAAGAAATTTTATTTAAATAGAGTTTATTAAAATATATAAACATGCACATCTAAATATGTTTTTTTAATAAATTTTAGTACAAAAAATTTTAATACTTACAAATAGCAATAAAATAAAACGATTTAATAGTAATCAGAATTCATCGACTCTATACAATATTTTTAATTTAGATTTCTCTGAGTAATTACTTTTTCAGATTTTCAGTTTGAATTTTTCAAGTGGAGAATGAAAAATGGATATTCTATCACCCTCTATCCCCATCTCTCTCTATATGTCAATGTGTATACAGTGATATGTGTTGTCGAAAATAAAATAGTTCCAATATCAACATTTTAGATGTTTTAATTTTATGACGACATATTTCGTGAAATTTCAGTTACCGCTATATTTTTATATTTTTGTTATATTTTTGTTTAGTTTTTTGGCATTTTTTCAATGTCTCACTACTCTGAGAATAATAGCATCATCGAAACGCGCATTATTAATTAAGAAATAATCAATAATCAATTATTGAACATTTTGATCAGTAAAAAAACATATTTTATGAGGAGTAAATATCCATTCGTGAAAATAAATTATAACGCTGATTTAACTATATCTTTATTTTATTGATAATGCTATGAAAAAGTTTTAAAATTTATTTATTGCACTCTCCTTTACCCTGTTTAAAATTTCATTATCTTTTTTTTTCAATCCTCTTCAGAAAATTTTATTCCAAATTATATAACAGGCTCCAAAGATTTTTTAAGTATGAACTGTGTTATAAAAGAAGGATTCTACAGTTATATGAACTCTATGCTAAAAATCATTATTTTGCTGAAAATATGTGTTTAACATGTTGATTCCCACGGTGGTCACATGAGACTGGAACTTGTCTTTTCAGTGGGGCCTTGGTAATCATCAGTGATCGGCGTTACCAAATTTTTTAGAATTATTAAAATAGCATGAATATCATCGATTAAAAAATTCCATATAAATAAATATAACAATACAACTAAACATTAAAAAACATTAAGGAGATTATGATATATATATATATATATATATATATAAATAAAATATAATAAATACAATATATTATAATTCCAAATAAAATATATTTCATAATAAATACAAAGAAATTCTGTTTAATTCAGCGCTTCTCCAAATAATCCAATGAGACAATGAGAAGAATCAAAGATTAATGATATTTTTCATAAATATTTTTATATAACCTTGAATGATTAAGCCAGTTTAAATGTATAGACATTTCTGTACTACTTGAAATGTACTAAATAATACACTTTATCATTTTTATTGCCCCGAAAGTAACATCAAGAGTTTTATAACATAAAGAATTATGTTTCTTGTAAAGGGAAACGACATCCCAGAGGTCTCTAAAAATGTCACAGTTCATTCATATGAATATATGGATACAGTGTAAACATGAACGCACAACGAGCACAAGGAGTCTCCTGGGATGTCATTTTGAATATTCGGGTAATATTCATTCGTCACAATAATATAAACTAAATAAGTAAATTAACATTCATATGTAATATCATTAATGAAACATGCAATGGACTCAAAAGTTTTTATACATGTCAGCTGCACGTATGCATGCACAAACATATCAATACAAAATCATATTAGATTACTGATTAATAAGTCAAAGTTTACATCTCAACATACAGAATGTCATCAAATAAGGTTTGTTTAGAATCGTTAATAAATTCTAAGAAAATGTTAAGAAATGAATAATCAGCGTTCATTACTATTGAATGTATATTCGTGAATATTTTTTAATAAATATTATCAAAAATCATTCATAATAATAATTTCATTTCAAATTAAAAGAATATATTTTTGTAATTTTCAAAGAATATATTTATAATAATAATTTCATTTCAAATTATTACTAACTAAATAAAAAAATAATCTACAATTATTGTATAATAATTACAGTGAAGCTATCATTTTTGAAAACATTTCCTTTTTTTTCTTAATAGAATTAATCACTTTTTAAAAATGTAATTAAACATTATAAATATAATTCAATCTTATTCTATTAGATTTAAGTTTAATTTAAGAATAAAAAAAGTGCTATGAAATGATTTTTTAGATGATTTAAAATTACAAATATTATATTTTTACTGTCAGAAATTTCGAGTTTTCATTCAGTCTTATTCTATTTGATTTAAGTTTAATTTAAGAATTAAAAAAGAGTTAAGAAATGATCTTTATAGATGATTTAAAATTACAAATATTATATTTTTACTGTCAGAAATTTCAAGGTTAAAAATATTAAATATATAAAAATTTCTTGTATATTAATTATTATCCACTACTTTTTAAAAATTTACTACAGAACTTTTCTTCCGAATAAGTTTAGTCAAAAATATATTTTTCAATTAGATGAGAATTCTAAAATATGATTTTTTTCTTTAAGTTTAAACAGTTAATCAGAATATCTTTACAGTTTTAGACAACTTAACTAGAAACAACACATCTGTTTCTGAATTATCTTATATTAAAAAATAACTGTTATGCATTTATTCGATTAAACACATTTGATATTTTAAAATGTACCAGAATTGCTTTTAAGAATAGGAATATTTTTCAGAAAATTTGAACAAAGTAAATAAACAGTTTTCTCTTAACCAATATATATATATATATATATATATATATATATATATATATATATATATATATATATATATATATATATATATATATATATTATCAGTAATTTGTTGATATATTTCCAAAAATCTTTTTATTTTACTTATTTAGTGATTAGCATTGATTTTTCGATTAAGATTCTGGTGGTTTCAATATAAATGATAATCGATCTGAACAGTGTTTGGAAAGTAAGCTATATAGAGTGTGTACTCACAATTTAAAACATTATTTTGCTGTAATGTTGGTGGCTTAAAAGTTAATAGCATATTTATGATTGAAGAATGGTTTCTTTTCAATATATTCGGATGTTGGTTAATAAATGTTAAGTTTAATTTCAAAATCCAATAGAAATCTGCATTTATCATTAAATTTGTTTGTAATACTTTGCAAGATGAACGATACTGCAAGTATCTCACTGACAGTGGCACGTTATAGCTTCATGGGGTCCAGGCAAATTTTAATTCTTGTGTCTCACAGTGTTGTACTATAGTAATGAATTTATGAAAGATTGGTTTGGGTCTCTCCTATTGGTGTGGGCCCCAGGGAATTGCTCTTTTTGCTCATAAGATAACGCACCACTATTCACTGACCAATTTTAATTTTTTTTTTCAATAAAATTCACTGTTTGTTAATTGTTAGAATTTTTTATCCTTATCTATTCCCTGTATTGATATGATCCGACTTGATTAGATCTGAACAACCCTGAACAACTTGACTTGACTTCAAGAATAAATCCAGCCAGTAAACTTAGAGTTAAGTAATGAATTTAAAAAATACACACACATTTTATTCGATATCTAGTCTTAATGAATACACAGCAGATATTTACATTTTATTGTAAATATTTCAAACAAGTGGTATTTATTAAAAATTTTAAGATATAAAAAATAAGTCAATAATATTGTTTCATAATTGTAAAAAAATAAGAGGAATAATAATTTCACTTTTCTCCTTTTGAATCCGGCGATGCTTGACGACTTTACTAGACATAACGATATTTGCTTAGACTTGAAGAGACCTGACCAAGATTACCCTGAATTAATTCCAGGCACAAAAAAATTTTCATTGAAGAAATACACTTTTGATAAAGTGTATTTTCGAAGAAATAATCTTTCGAAAAACTTCATTAGAAGAATGTTCTAATTACTGTTACGAGAAGGTTAATAAATCCTTCCTGTGAACCATGAATTAAAACAAAATTGCATAAGTTTATTCATTGTTGACGACTGGCTTTTAATTGTTCATATGGGATTTACTTTCCTTCTCTGGATATATTATCTACCTCTATAGATGAAAAATACGGTTTCTTAAAATGAATAATACTTTTTTGCAATTTAATTCGCCATTATTCTCGATAAATACTAGATAAAGCGTCGCTTCAAATTTAATGGATACCCATTTAGAATTTTCAGTAAGAAAAACAATTACACATTTACAGATTTTAATTTAATGGTCTAAATTGTATGTTTTTAAAAAATTGTTGTTTTTTAATTTACATCCATCTAAATAAAAATAGAAATTAAATTAAATTTAACCCTGAAGTACTTTATTAAATAATAATTCAATTGTATATTGCTTTCATTCATGCTGTGAATTTTTAAAACAGAATTGTTTTTGATTTTAAATGTAATTGAAATACGTATAAATGAAAAACTAATTGCAAATAATAATTTGTATGTATATATATATATAGCAAAAAGATCGTATAAATGATTGAGTCCATAAATTTAACAGACCATTAAAAGCATAACCATTACGCTTATTTTATTAAAGACCATTATATTGAGAAATATGGACACAAGTGAAAATACAAACGGTATATACATCTCACTGATAAAATATTCACCTATAAAATGCGTATTTTTCCACTGTAATAAAATAACAACAGTTGATGACATTACAATTGGTTGCTGTGTGACATTTGAGCCTTGTGTTATTTGACGTTATATGAAAAGATATAACATGTTTTTATTATTTGTTCTTTTAAAGGAAACGTAAATATAAATGGTATTTTATTTGTACATTTTCACGAAAAAGTTTCGTTCAAGAGTAATTTTTTATTTATAGATACTTTATATGTATTTTTAATTGTATCTTTTTAATTACTAAAGTTTTTAAATCGTTTACGACTGATGAAAAAACTTACATTTCTCTTTCGGTTGCATACTTGTTGATCAGAAAAGTTAAAAGTATGTTAAAAAAAATTAAATTACAAGGATCTATAAGAAAGTAGTTACAATGTTAATTTTTTACTAAATAACTTGTTAATAATTCATAAATTTGTAAACGCACAGCCACAGTAGACAGCGATCGAGCAAAAAGAAGCAATTGTCTGATATAAAAAAATATTTCTTTAAATCAAATGAGTTTATTTGAATCCCGTCACGGGATTATAAAAGTATAAATCAAATTTCTAATCTCAGTGTATACGTATTCGTGTATTAAAAAAAAAACGTTGCGAGGCAGGTAAATAACTTATAAATTTATTCAAGAATGACTAAACAGAAAAGGGAAATCAGAAAAAAAACATTAATTTTTTTTATAAATTACAGATTCGGTCGTTAACCGTCAACCTCAATATAAAATGTACGGATTGAAAGAAAAAGCAAGCGCACCAACATACCACGTACCCCTGTTCACGTGTTTGTAACATTGGCCGACATGACGTCACACCGAAAATATACCTCGTACCCCCGTACGGAAAACCACCCCCGTCGAGCGTGACGTCACACGAGAAACACCGAACATTGTCGCGTTTTATTGCGCTGGCGCATGCATCCCCGGGCCGGGGTTTCTAACGCTTGCGCCGCCCTTCCAGCTCCAACGACCGGGCTCACGATGGATCGACATACGACGCCAATTTCGACAGAGAAGCACCGCGATGCTCCAGCGTCGCGTCGCCATACATGTGTGTTAGAAACCCGGCAAAACATATACACAAACAGAAGAAAAATCAGCACTGATCTATTTCATCATCATTGAAATTAGTCAGGTCGTTCTGTCACCGTGTGTTATTCTTGTCAGATGTACTGTCGTATAGATTTCAAAACAATCAATTGTTACAAAACTATTATATCGTGAATAAACTTTATAAAAACAATAATTGACAATTGAGAAATTAATAGAAATGTGAGACGAATGCTGAAATACATACTGTTTTAGTGAAGAACATTGAAGTGAAATTATATAACTATTAAGAAAAAAAATAACGTTTATGTACAACAATGCAGTTATTTTTTAAAAAATGAACAATAAATTCATAACATAATTTTTTACAAAATGTGACAAGCTGTATATATTTCAAGTTTAAAAGTGCAAAAAAACAATAGAAACAATACAGCCGCCTGCTGAGAAGGTGTTCCAAGATTGTGAAACGGTATTTATATATTTTATTATATTTCATAATCACTAAATTTAAAAATTGTTTATTAAATTTCATTCAATAGTGCAACAAACTCATTTGCGTGTTGACAATGTACACACATAATCATAACTCATATTCATACACACAGATATATACATACACATTTCTTATATATATATATATATATATATATATGTATATATATATATATATAAGAATTCCTCGATTTAAGACACTTCATTTAAAGCCATTTCCTTAAGTCGTAAAAAAATTCCCACCTTGACTCGATATTAACGACTTTGTTTCACACTTACATCACTTAATGAAATTAAAAAAAATTCAAATTTGCCACATTTGAAAGTGCATGTACATCAGTGCCATACAATATATACATATCCTTATGTACATACATAATTTCCAATTACGTAACTTAAATTTTGCTTCGTATACCCGTATGTACAATTTGTTCCGATTTAAGTCGTTTTATGTTGAGTCACAATTTTGTGGAACGTAACCTCGTCGTAAGTCGGGGTTTCCAGTGTGTGTATATATATATATATATATATATATAAATCCATACAAATATTATACATACACTTTTAGAATTAGGCATGATAATAAATTACAGTAAATGATAAAAATGTACTTTGCTTTTCTAATGAGTGAAAACATACTTGATAAAGGTATATATTGCCATTTATATATATATATATATATATATATATATATATATATATATACATGTATTATACATACATAAACCACACTACCGAAAATCCTGTCCATGAATGAAAATAAAACGTAGTTCGTTTATTTTCGAACGTTCAAACGTTCAAAAATCAATTAAGTAATGTGTATATATATATATATATATATATATACACGTAAGTACAGAGACAGATGCAGTATATAAGAATATATATATATATATATATATATATATATATATATATATATATATATATATCGTAAAAAGACAATAGAAAAAAAATATTAATTTTGTCTGGTTATAATTATATCTCTAGATAGGACTTATAATCTGTTAAACATTAGATATATTTGCCTATCTTTTTGTCTCTCCATTTATCTCTGTCTGTCCCATATTATACATATATATATATATATATATATATATATATATATATAATTGACAATATTATATGTATATATATATATATATATATATATTTTAAAAAAGTTCTGTGTGTGTGTGTGTTCTAGAATTATATTGATAAGTAATGTATAAACCAGATGATAATCCCATCCAGCTATTTAATCATACATAAAAGTGATAATTATAAAGTGTCGTATTTTATTAGTAACTTTATAAAGAATATTATTAAAAAAATATCTTGGTAAGGGGCTTTTTCTTTTTCCAGTAATTTAATTCGTATTGTTCTTAGAAGACTACTCAATCAATGGTGAAACCTTGTAATTTTACAAATGTTGTTTTTATTTTTGTCTAATTGATACCAGCATTTATCTCTTTATATATATATATATATATAAACACACATATATATATACATATATATATATATATATATATATACATATATATATATATATATATATATATATATATATATTTAATATACATTGTGCCAATATTTTTCTAATATTCGTTTTATTGAATTTCATATTTCAAAATTCGCATGTCTTCAACATTGTTATAAAAATATTATTTACCAACATTGATATAAAAATATTATTTTTTAGATTTCATAACATTGCATATTTTTTTAGAAAATCATAAAATATTTTATAGGCATTCCGCCTTTGTTTATATATATATATTCATATATATATATATATATATATATATATATATATATATATATATATATATATATATATATGTATATGTATATATTCATTCAAGTAGAATTCATACATTCATATATAAAGGTTTTGGATGCATGAATGATATCTAAGATTAAATTAAAATAATCGATAATATTAAATTATAAAATGTAAAAAATTAAAAATTCCGTTTCAGAAATGTTATTGCATATATAATATATTGGCTTACGTTAAATACATACTTATTAGTTGATAAACTGATAAATTATAAAACACATTTCGTTAAAAAAACACTTGGAATTAAGTTTTTTGTTGAAAAAAAAAATAAATTATAACATTTATTATCATTGTAACACAATTTCTACTTCATTTAAAAGTCCTTATCGACTGTATATTTTATTCAGACAAGAATAAATTTTATCTGTTTATGTTATATACATACATATATATATATATATATATATATATATATATATATACATAATGTATATAATATATATATATATATATATATATATGTGTGTATATATATGTATAATATATGAATGATGTATATATATATATATATATATATATATATATATATGTATAAAGTAGGTAGAGAGGTCTTTAAAAATTAATCTATTATCCAATCCTTTCTAATAACTGGAACTAGTAAAATGATTTGGAAATCTTATTAAAAAATATTTACATTATTTACATACTCGTATTAAATAGAAAGACAGCAATGCTACTTATTTTGATCAAAATGTTGAATTATGTAATAACTTGAATTTGAAATAAATTAAACACAATAAAAGAATGAAATTAATTCAGTATAATTAATTATATACAAAAAATATGTGAACTCAAAATAAGACCATTTTATAAATTATTTTGGTCATAATTTTTCTATTTAAAAAATTCAGACTTTTATCAGATAAATCATTATCTGACTCTCTTCTTCACTTACATGCATATCAGAATATATCGAAAAAACTTTTCCGTTTTTGTATTTTATGTTAAAAATACTTGTGAAAATTCTTAATACACTTTAGACTAAATTTCATTTTCAGCTGGTAGATAGACTTAAATTGCTATATAACGCTCATGACTTTTAAGTAACTTGTTACAAATTATAGTAGTTGTTCATATTTTCTCTGGTTATTAAAAATGAACTGGTCGTCTGTTCTGTTTTCAACAGAACAGTACTGTTTAAGCTAATTAAGCTAATTGACATTGGCCATTTTACTCTATTGCTTTAGTAATATCGTTCTTGCATGAAACTTCATTGCACTAATTTCAACAAATAAATATATTCATTTTTAGAATGCATCTAATATAAATTTCAATAAAATTTATTCGTACATTCGTCAAATCACAAAATAAAAATAGAAATTTATTGACAAAACAAGTAAATTAATTTAAGTTCAGAATTTTATTCTGGCCTTAATATCTTTGTGATATACTGTTAAAAAATTGTAAACTATGAAGTACTGATTTCACCTTACAGTAATTTAATCACCTTGCACTGTATAAATCAACGGTGGACAAACTGCGGCTTTCAATGTTACTTTGTGCGGCTCCCGGGACAATATTTGGTTTCATTGTTAATTTTCCTAAACTATTATATTAATAATCTACAGTAGTATAGTATGCACCATTATTAAAATATTTTATATATAAACGGATAATTAATTTATATATAAAATGCTTTCGTGAGTAGGACTACTATATAGTTGTATTTTTATTATTTAAATACAATTTTAAAATAATATTTTCTGTGGCTCTTGAACATACAAAAATGTATGAAAAGTATTATATGTGGCTCTTATTGTCGATGAAATTGACCATCCCTGGTACAGATGTTGTATTGTTTGCTATATTTTTTATTAAAAGTGAATCAGTTAGTTTTAGTGTCTTGCCAAGACTTGCGTTAATGAAACAAATAATTATGCCAGGACTACATTTAAATTAAAAAAGAAACTAATATATTTTTTACATTCCAGATAAATACTTTCGAAAAGAATTATTTGTCATAAATCAACATTCTGTCATAATTGATTAATACCATTACCATCAAGTATATTTTACCATTATAAATTTAAATATACAAAAATTTATTTTAACACTTTGTATTCATTGTTTTAGAATGGAAAAAAATATTTTTAACTTGCAATGTGTTACAAACAAAAAATTTGCAAGGGCACATTTTGAAGACATAGAGAGTATATTTGAAATCTCTTCATTTCAGGTCATGTTTTGAGAAACATCATAATACAAAATAACGTTTTTATTTTTCATATTTTTATACTACATAGAGTTATGATATATGTTAAAATGTTAAAAATACATTCGTTTCTTTAATAAGTATTGAAAATGTTTGTTTATTATAATAAAAGAGAATTACAGACATTTATTTTATTACTTTAACTAGTTCTTATTATGTGATTAATTTAACAGTCATGACAATATTAATACATAAAAAGTTAGTGACGGATACAGACTAGTACAAAAACTATATCTATCTATATATAAAAATAATTCCATCATAAAATTTTCATAAAAAAATTTTTTTTCGTGTAGACCACCTCCTTGCAACGCCGCTCCCCCGCTACACTCTACAAATAGCACGTTGACTATTTCCATTCCCGATCATTTCTGATGTTTCACAAATCACCATGTTCGTCGATTCCAATGAAAGAGTATTCAGGCACGGACAGTTGTAGGTTGTTCTCTCCAGATGTATCTCTAAGCAGGGTATCAAGTTTCAGTGTACAGAAGAACACAAATCAATTACGAATATCGTGCACACTGAAGTTTTAGAATAAGTCCACAATAAGTTTTTCAGCTTCACTATTTTCACGGATTCATTTAAAATAAAAAAATAAATATCTGTACATAATATCTTTATTTCGTTTTATATTTTTCATTTAAAAATCGTTAATACTTGACGAGATCGAGAGAAGAAACTCAGCAAAATATCTTTCACTTATTTTTTAATCGAAACCGTAGATTCGAAAGCATAAGAAAAAAGTGTAACATCTATCAAGCGAATGGCATATTAAAAATTAAATTTTTATTTAATTCTTATATCACGATATCAAAATAAGTAACATCCGGTTCGGTGGGTTTCCTTATAGCCTTAGACGTTCTCTTCTTATTATTAAGCTAGAAGGATTTTCCTGTCGCTTTGCCTCTCACTAAAGTTCGGTGGATGAGAATTTCCAGCTCTATACCCATCTGTTGGGTCGTCTAGATAATTATTTCTGGAAGATCGACCATTTTTGCAAACTCAAGAAAGTCCCACTTCTCCCATTCTATCCAAATGATTGTTCCTGTTTCGAGTCTTCTTGCGATTTCTATAAGCATTCTTCTATTTTTATGGAAAATAGGGTGCTAACCTTACCTTCCAACCTTTCTTCTTCATCCAGGCTTATGACTGGCAACAATTGTATCGGACTA
The DNA here is from genome assembly GCA_034766995.1 of Acanthacorydalis orientalis. Lineage (NCBI taxonomy): Eukaryota > Metazoa > Arthropoda > Insecta > Megaloptera > Corydalidae > Acanthacorydalis > Acanthacorydalis orientalis. Next base: position 40,792,891 of record CM068316.1, read on the forward strand.
CTCAATCCATCAGACACAATTGCAGGTTAAATTCCTGAGACTTTACGATCCGTAATTTTATTTTTTATTAGAAAATCAAATACTTTTTATAGATGCGTAATGACCAGATAATCATTCTATATCATTTATAAAACATATTATAATTATATTAAACGAAACAGGGTGAGCATGAGATGTCATATCGACACGAGAAAGTAAGAAACGTATTGTAAGTAAATTACTACACAAAATTGATGCGCATAAATCTTATGTCTCTGTACATAAGTAATAAAATATTATTTATCATAAATTATCAACTTCAATTTATCATATGTATATATATATATATATATATATATATATATATATATAAATATTAACATAAAGCGTCAATAACCACATTTGACGTGTTGTAAAACATTATTTACATATTGACTCCATATTTAACATTAAATGCAATGAATGGAACTTTTATAATCAATTGACACGATACATTTTTTCTTTTACGAGTACAGTTACACTACATAGTGTATTCAAATTTATTTTCTTCGATCAAAGTTTAATGACATTAGTTTTCTTAGTAATACATTGGTTACTTATTCATATAAATATATGAGTACATGTATAAATTATACACGCATTGTTACATATATATATATATATATATATATATATATATATATATATATATATATATATATAAACTACATCAAGTTAAATTTTATTATACAAAAAAAAGCTACTTGAATTTTCAATTTGTTATCAGGGTGCAGTTAAACAAGTGCTTACCTGTTATTCAAGTTTAATCATGTTGTCATTCTTTTCATAGAGTGTTTTATACTGTTGTATCTTCGTAGTAGAGAAAAAAAATCATTAAAACGAACTTTGATCTTAAAATTAAAATCTTTACGGTTCACCGTTTATTTTATCATAATCAAATATTCATCATTGTAATATGACAATGTTAGTCTCTTAATATTTGAAAAAACACAAATTTTAAAATTATTATTCAGAAATAATCAAATCTTTTATATAAATCCCAATGGATTAAAGTTACTTAATCGTCATAAATAATAAAATATTAATAAATGTGAAAATATGAAAAAAAAATTATTTGTAAAAAATGTAAATTTAACTAATCAAATATTTTTTTCTTAATCGAGCCGATAAAAATTTAACTTTATCGAGTTGTAAACATTTT
>CM068316.1:40799070-40829070 GCA_034766995.1 Acanthacorydalis orientalis
ATATGATTTCTTTAGGGAAACATTTTTAATGGTCAACTATCCCTTACTATTATTCCCTATTGGCACTTTTAATTATAACACTAACTTTGAACGTTGTACTTTTTTTTAATTAATTAAATTATTACATTTTATAAATGATATTCATTTGGGATTTTAATCAACTGACTTTAAACAATATTGTTTTTTTTTTAAATCGTTTTTATACTTGTTCTGTAAGTAAACTTTATTATTTACTACACACTTCTTTTTGACCATCCATATCGTTAGAGATTTCGCACTTTTTGAATGATTTGATTATACTCTCTACTTTTATTTTATCCCACGTTTTGATCACGAAATCACACAGCCATACCCTTCTAGATACAATCCGTGCACGATGTTTTAATACACATTATGTCAAAACAAGGTGATTCCCCAAATTTCATTTTTGAAATTTAAAATCGAAAAATCTAATTCCTCTAATTTCGATTTTGGACACAAAATAGTATCATAACAAGTGAAAAAAGTGCTCAATTTAGAAGCGTCTTATTCGACCTGAATATGATATATGTATAAATTTTATCTTAAAATTTCGACCTCGTCTATACACCGAGATATATGGTATATATATATATATATATATATATATATATATATATATATATATATATATATATATATATATATATACATACATATGTGCGTTTATTATTTATGAATATTTTTAAATATCTGATTGAAATACAGCGTGTTAATTTAATCAAATGTACAAGTCACGGTTAAATCCCACTCCTGATCAGAACTGTATGTCTATAAAAAATGCCATTGAAACGATCTGAAGTGATGAAAATTTTAATATTTGTTTAATTCACATATACATTTACGTTCAGATATATAAAGCTGAAACGACTAGAATATATTATAAAAGGAAAAAAAACACGCACACAAATAAAATGGCGCGATCGAGATGGCTGCCATTTTGTAGCGTGACAACTGGGTTTCATATTCAAACGGCGATGACTTTGAGAAGGTACTTACAGCTTTATGCGTTCGCTTTTCGTTTTTCGTTGCTGGCAGATAAAAAATGAAACGTCAGAGGCAGACCGTCTGAATCGTAACAAGGGATGCCAACGACGTATAAAAAGTAAGAGGTTGGGGCGGTGGATTCATAAGAAAATGTGCGGTTCGCCGAGCAGAAAAACTCGACGTGGTTAGGGCTCGTTATGATTAAAAGTGTATTTATTAGTTCGTCGAAAGTTTGACAAGAGTTATTGTTAAAAAATATTCAAAGGTTCGTTGTATTCGAACAAAAGTATCATAATGCAGATATGCTGTAGTTATTCTTATAATTAGTTTTCATCAGTTGAAATATCCGTATTGTTCGTTTATGAAACATTTTGAAATTATGTAAATTTAGAACAAAGTAAAAGTATGAGATCGGATTTTTCAGAAAAAAAATACGGTTCATACGGTTTTAACAAATAATTAAAATTGAAACGAAAACACTTTGTACACCAACGATCATTACTCACGACTTTTTTGTCCTATTGTCAATTTTTAAATTTATTTTTCGACAATATCTATAAAAAAATATATTTTCACCAACTATAAACCTAATTTGTGTGTTTTTAGTTAACTGTAATATTATTTTAATTAAATTTTGAAGTGATAGATGTGGAAAAACATTCTTTTTCATGCTTTTATCTAATCTGGCTGTCCATATTTTTTCCTCGACTGTAAAAAATTAAACAATTTGTAAAACTGGCGATATATAGAATAAAAAAATAAATAAATTTGATTGATTACAAAATCACTAATTAAAAACTATCTTAATTTCAAAACAATGCTCTAAAAATATTCATTAAAAAATATGTTATTTTAATTTAATATCACTTTACGTAATTATTCATTTATTTAAAACAAACATCATACAATATCTTTATGATCCTCATTCATATTTTAAAGTTTTTATATGTATTATAAAATATTAGGTTGGTAGAAAAATAATTGCGGTTTATGACCATCAAGTTCATATACGTTAGCGCAATTATTTTTCTACCAACCTAATTTATTTAAAATAATTTTATTTCTGAACATAACTGTTGGAATATTTATATAAATTTCATTCAATAAAAAATCTTTGTTCACATATGCCCCACGCTACATATATCGACATAAGTATATATATATATATATATATATATATATATATATATATATGTACACATTTTAAGTCACTGTATAAAATACTAACCAATATTTAAAAATAGATTTTCATTTTTATATTTTCTTATTGAACAGAATCAAAATTATTCTTAGTCATTTTCAGGTAAGACACGAATATTATGTATATATATATATATATATATATATATATATATATATATATAAGTGTGTGTATCTGTGTATAGAGAATATCTATTATGTAAGGATAAAAACGTAAATACCATTAAATGAAAGTAAATGAGCAACATAAGATGTAACCTAAATGAAAATAGTAGTAACGTGCACGCGAAACACATCCTTAGAATATGTGAACACTCTCTTGGAATTTACCTACATGCTATGAATACACAATTCAGTGAATATATATACGATTTCCTACAACAGAACAAGTATATTTCCGATATTGGAAACATTGTGCAAAAAATGAAATTACATATTTGTGACTTGATTTAATACACACAAACTGTATATATATATATATATATATATATATATATATAATATTGTATATATACTATATTATATATATACTATATTATATATATATATATATATATATATATATATATATATATATATATATATATATATATGAGCATAGAAACAAAATATTTTTTGAATTTTAATTCTTTAATCCCAAATTTTTAATTAAAATTAAAAATTTAACGTATGGCAACACGAAATATAAAATCGAACACATACACACACACACATATATATATATATATATATATATATATATATATATATATATATGTAATCTCAAACGAATCACCAACTTCGTATACAGAAACTAAATAACTTAAAGGCTAACCACGAAAGTTCACAACTTTTGATGTGTGGTAAAAAATGTCATTCCTGTAATTTAAGTGACATTTAATTAATGTCAAAAGTGTGCGAAATAACTGAAATGACGGCGCAAAACCAATCATAAAAACTTTATCATTGAATCATTTCCTACAAAACTTCTAATTCAGTGCATGTAATATAGAATGTCCAAATAACATATATTTATATATATATATATATATATATATAAATTAATTCGGTGCCCTTTTTGTAGAAAATGAATGTTTACAGAAAATTGGAATATATTTCAATCCTCAAGATATCTCCCATTATTTTGTATAACTTTGGTCCATCTGTGAGGTAATTGATGAATACCTTGTCAAAAAAAAAAGATTTTAGAAAAGAAGCTTTTAGTCGATGCGGTCGAAATGCATTTTCTGACCTCTTAGCATTTTTTGAATGTTTTATGCGTCACAACATCTACCCTCAAAACTTAACTAATAATTTCCGCTGATTCGGCAGAATTTTTTTCAACTGAAATGCGAAAAGTATGCAATGCCTAATATACTATTTTTCGGACGTCATCATACGATATAACATTATCAGTAGTGTTTTTTAAGGTTATATCAACTATTTGGTCGATATATATATATATATATATATATATATATATAAATATAGTGTTACTAAATCTTAAGGTTGGCACTCCAAAATCTTAAAACGACGAAAAAATTAAATTAAAATTAATAGAATTTAATAGAATTTAATACAGTTATGATTGATTCAGTTTAAAGGCACCGGATTAATTTTTAAACATTATATATATATATATATATATATATATATATATATATATATTAAATCTGATTAACCCAATAATTGTTTTAATCTATGAATGTATTTTAGATAGTTTTAATTCATATTTCAATAGTAAAGTTTTTAATTGATTTTTTTTATTAATCAAATAGTTGTGATTTTTTAATAAATGATCAAATTTACTGAAAAATCGAAAGATATATCACACATATATAAATATCGTACACGGTTAATATGTGTACAGAATAATACCAAGATTGTTCTATAATCGACGTTGTTCATATTTTCGGGAGTGAAAAAATTTAATGGAAATTTAATGATGGCCATTACCATGAATATAATATCAACATTTAAATTGTTCTTAAAAATATCATTCTAATAGAATTACTTTTCTCTTAATATAATTAGTTGGTGGATACTGTAGCGTTTATCTAATCTCTGTGGCCATTCACCACTTGCATTAAATTCATTAGTCTACTTTTTTCAATTACTAAGAGGTTCTGGTCCCTAATCGTTATACACACCGATACCCTGGCAGGGGGGACTCCGATCCCCGTTCGATGATGCTCGCTCTTCCCTAAAATACAATCTACAATCATCGTCTAGAACAGGGGTTCTCATCTTTGGAGCCATATGGCCTGAAGGAAGCCTCAGGATATTCCAAAAGCGCCACAGATTATAGGGGGACCATGACACAAAATTGCGAGACCACAAAGAAAAGTGAGAAATTAAAAAACAGGGAAGTAACCTAGAAAAGAAAACAGAAAACAGAGAATTGAAAAAAAAATGAAAACAAAGAAGTAACCATCAATAGAATTTAAAAAGCGCTCAAAGAGCTATAGAGCAAAATATCAGCCAAAATAACTTTCAGTCAAGAAAAAGAAACATTTTTTGATCATGAATACAATATCTAAAGTTTCACAAATTTTAAATAAAGAAAAATTGTTTTCCATGGTATTTTCTACTTCGTATTTGATAGAATCAGGTTTCAGTCATGTGAATTATTTACTCATCCTAACGCGGAACCGGCTTAACATAATGGACAGTGCTGATCTTAGGTTATCCTTCACAGCAATAGAACTGGATATAAAAAAAATTATTTCTGGTAATCAACCACAAGGGTCACATTGATCGAGAAATACTGAAAATATACATTTTTATTTAATTATTTTATTTTGTATAAATTATAATAAAACATGTTCTATATACAAACATAACATTTAAGTAGCTGCCTTTATACCATTAGAACAGGGGGTCCATTTGAAGAAAACACGGTCCAAAGGGGTCGACGATCGGAAAAAGGTTGAGAAATACTGGTCTAGACTACGAAACTGTCTTATAGAACAGCGTCATTACAAAATATACTTTTTCCAGAATATATATTGTCTCCTTTCGAAAATATTTGGTTAATTATTTCGAGTTAATGATAATTTTGTTGATTGATTGAGTAGCTAATACATATACAAACAATATATTTAAATTCTTACCTATTCTACATTCTTAGTAAAGTGCATAAAATGTGTTTATATAATTAAAAAAAAAATAATAATTAAAATAATTTAATAAAAACAAAATTTAGAAAAATAAATGGAATAAATTTAATATGAATTAAATTAAGAAAACCGCAAAATCTTAATAAATAACAATTAATATTGAACATACAGCAATTACAACAACTAGAGAGAAAAATAATTAAGCCTCGCAGTATGTGTTGTTATTAAATAATCTGATATTCGTTTTTTTTTTATTATACAAATATTTTACAACCCAGAAGAGGGTAAAAATAACTAAACCAATTTTTTTTGAATTTTTATTTACAACATTTATTTATTCTTTTAACTCTATCGAGTTTAAGCTTATTACATTTTCAAGACAACTATTTTCATTTTAAAAAAATCAGATTCAGACACATTGATAAACGGCACGACTTGCTAGCTATTCGTTACAGCCACTTCGTTATATTACAACTGTTCTGCAATGCGGACAATAATTAATTTTCATAACAGGGACTAATAATCGTGTTTAATAACAGACTACAATAGTTTATCACTCAGTTAAATATCTTAATATTACCAAAATATAAGTCAGAAACAAAATAATGAAGGAGAAAAAAACATTCAATTTATAAAATAAATTTATGATATTTTTGAAGAAAAAAGTTGAAATTTATTTATCCTCGAATTATATTCTGAATGAAGAAACATCAAACAAACACTCCATTATACATAAAATCATCCCTTACATAGTCCATAACGAATTTGTCATGAATATACATGGCTCTAATCACAAGCTAGAGTTCAAGAATATACAAATTTAATTAGAAATATTTCACTATGAAAGGCAGAACGTTTAATTATTTGCGTAATATATAGAAAGTGTTGCGAAAACTTACAATAACGAGTATTTATTTAACATGCTAAGATAAAAAAAATTGTCTAGATCAAGTGTCGGAAGCACACAGAACGGAGAAGAATAATGAAGAGGGTGAAATGTCTGTAATAAAGCGAATGGATGTGCGAACGCGATAGCCATGAATGACGTCGTAATTTTTTTTCAAGTGTCACAGTCCAAGAGCTAACGTAACAGAGCAAATATTTTTTGTTTGCTTTCATATAAAAAATTGAATCCTGCTGAAAATAAATCGTTTTTTTTAATAACTGAAATGATTTCAAAACTTCTTCAATTATTTTGTTTAATATTAAGATTATATATATATATATATATATATATATATATATATATATTTAGATATGTATATATATATATATATATAAACATATATTTTGATTATAACACCATCCATTAAAAGCAAGTCAAGCAGTCATTTTCAAGGATTACAATATTATCCTATTAACCAAATTTTATTTTGAATTATAGTAAATATTTTAATTCTTCTTACTTGAATTGGAGCTCGTCCAGTTGAAGACCCATATATTATTACAGGACAAATCTTAACTATCTTATATTTTTTATATTTTATTATTAATCCTATAATTTTATCTTCTTGAGATAATGTATTAAAAATTTAATTAATGAACTTGAACAAGTTTTGAAAGCATGATATAGAAGTAAAACCTTCTATTAATTTTACTAAATTTATTTAATAAATTAAATAAAATAATATAATCACTTTTAAACCTAAAAAAGTTAAATTAAAATCTGAAAAAAATAAAGAAGAACTTGTATCGAAATAAGAAAATTGGTTAAAATTAATATTATATATTTAAAAATTATTTTAAACTATTTACTTAATTTGGTACTATTGAATCCGGCTTGAAGGATTCAAAAACGTTGCATCCGACAGACAGATAAGTGTTTTGGTATACAAAAGCGATTTGAAAAGTTCGTGAACTAACTATAAAAGAATATAATTTGTGTTTTTAAATTACTTTTCTTTTCCAATAAGGTCGCCTTGAATTTCAATGTACTTCATTCAGCGATGCTCCAGTGTTTTTGTACCATCACGAAAATCCTTTTCTTGGAGGCCCCAAAAATAACAATTCACTGTTACTATCAGTTCTTCATTTGACGAAAATCGCCTACCACCAACGATTTTTTTTTTGGAAATTTTGGAAGAGATGTAAATCTGAGGAGGGCAAATCTGGAGAATAGGCTGGATGGGGCACCAAGTCGTACTGCAATTCAGCGAGTTTTGCCATGATTGCAACACTTGTATGGGGACGTGCATTGTTCTGATGATTTTGATTTTGATGATTTGTAATGATTTTTTCTTCGTTAAACCTGATATTTTCTCACGAATTGTTCCATCTAATCGATTGAAAAGTTAGAATAATACTCTCCCATTATCATTTGACCCTTTAGAAGGAAGTTAGTTAGCAGGATCCCTTTAACATCCCAAAAAATTGAAGCCATAACATTTGCAGTGGATGAAATTGATTTTGGTCTTTTTGGCGGTGAATAATCATCATGTTTCCAGTGCTTAGATTATTGTTTCAAATCTGGAGTGTAATGGCGAATTGAAGTCTCATCTACAGTTACAAATCACCGGATAAAGTCAATCGTATACCTCTTCAAAATCGTTTTAAACAGTCTTAAGAAATTTGTACTCGAATGCATTTATGATCAATTGTCAGTTAATGTGACACCCATCCTGCCGATATCTTTTTTATACCTAACTCTTCAGTTAGGATGTGATACACGCGTTCATTTGAGAGACTCATAACTTTTGGAATTTCGGACACCTTCAATCCTGTAAGACAATATCGTGCACTTTGTGATTGATTTCTTCTATCGTTGCAGTTTTCGGACGTCCATTACGCAGGTTATCTTCTAAACTTCCAAGACCACATTTAAATTCAGCTGCCCACTTCTTTACGGTTGTACATGAAGATGTACCATCACCCAGTACATTTTTCATCTCATTAAAGACGTCTGTTGTCGTTAAGCTTTTTTTGACAAAAACTTTATCACCGCACAATGTTCAACTTTATCCATTTTAACAACGGCACAAAAAACACTTTATTTAAATTGATGTTTGCAACAAACTGCTTGGCACGTTAATTATAGACTTTGAGTTTATGTACAAGATAGATATCACTTTGTAAAGAGCCACAAATATTTAAAATATTACCGCCACTTATATGTTAGGCCGGGAACTTTTCAAATCGTAATTTAATTTGTTAATAGACTGTGTTTTCTAAAATGTTGTCAATTATCTTCGCCCACACATGTAAACCCAAATACTTCACGAGTGGATTTACTTCCGTACACTTGGGCGTTTTTAACACTTCTGTCTATCCGTACCGAATGTGAAACCACTTCAGAATGGATACGAATACTCTTAAACAGATACAGTAAAAACAAAAGAGAATAAATAACAAATAAATCAGGTAGGGCTTCTTAGTATAAATTAATTAAAAAGTTTCCAAGTCAATATAAATAATAAACTTTTACAACTTATAACAACAGTTTCTTATATTTTATATACTTATATATATATATATATATATATATATATATATATATATATATATATATATATATATATATATCACTGTATAATATAATTGTTATAATATTTTCCTAAATATATTTTTGTATTAAAGATAATTATATAATAGAATATCAAACAAAATTATACTTAATTTATTGAAAATAAAACAGGGTAACATTAGTGAAATAAATTTGAACCCTTTTGTTTGCATTATTTGAAAAAGGCTGGACTAAATTACGCCCAAAGCAAATTTATGCAACTATTAATGAACTGCAATTGACAAGCTTTAACGTCAGGTTTTTACTGTTTGTTATTTCAAACACACACAACTGTTGTTCAAATTTTATGCGTTTTATGTATGATTAAATACATGTATATATTGTAAAATATATATTTGTTTATGAATATTATTTTGTTTATACATATACGATTTTTTTATTAAAAAATATATTAAATTTTCATAATACATTTTTATAAATTAACCAAATGTTAATGTGTGAAGTCAGTGATTTCAGAGAATTTTTCAAGTAAACCAAAAGTATATACATACCAACTGAAGGTCTTAAAAAGCTCATTGAGAGTTGTAAAAATGTATTAGTGTTAAGAGGGACTATATTGAGAAATAAAAAATTAACTCAATCAGACTTTTCTTTGCCTTTTTTTCATCGAACTTTTGGATTTCCTCCTGTGTGTGAATATATATATATATATATATATATATATATATATATATTGATATATATATATATATATATATATCTGTATATATATATATATATATATATATATATTTATATATATATATATATATATATTTATATATATATATATATATATATATATATATATATATATATATATATATATGTATATACAACAGTATCGATATTTAAAAAAATTGTTAATCATTTCATCAGATTTTTTTGAGTATTAAAAAACCTTGTATTAAAATGTTATCAGTTGACATATTATCTTTTATATTTTGCTTTTTAGTATGTTGATTGTTGTGATAAAATTATACTAGGAAAAATATACATAATAACCAATCAAAAATAAGAATCGAAGTACGAATATCGTAAATTTTATGCATTTACACACCAACTTGACGAATATCGCTCATATATAATCCAATCAATACTAGATATAAAGATTTAACGAGATAAATTTTCACTTTATTTAGTAGTAATTATAATAAATATTATTTCGAGATATTTTATCGATCAAGTGATATCTTGTTTCACATTTGAACATGAAAACACTCCAACAAATAGGAGATATGGTGCATTGCTATTACAGAAGATTGAAAAAAATTAATACAAACAATAGCAGTTATGCTAATGGTCCATTTATATGATAGAAATTCAATTGTGGTAATTTATATTAGTATTTCAATGACAGGAAGTTTTACATTACGGCTGGTTTTATTATAACAACTAATTCATTTCTGGCATTTCCAAATTGATAACAAAATTAAATTTTCTATCAAAAGTAACACAAAAAATATCACGTGTATAAATAAATCTATATGAAAAAGAGTGGATAATTATAAAAAAGAATAATATCTAAATATATATATATATATATATATATAGAAATTGACAGATAACATAACTACCTATTTCGATTTAATGTATTTTGATTTTTTTGAATTTTATATCTAACGCCTTAATCCGTCAACGAATAGCAGTTGATATAAAAATCTACTCAAAATTTTAAAACGTAATGACTTTAGCAATTCGTTGGATTAGACATAGAACACTCTGCGAGTTCGGTGTCTAATATTGGATATTACCTGGGAACGTCGTGCCAATAAAATAAAATGTAACAACGAATATGTACAGTTCCTGCACCTGAGCTTTTTTCTTATCGAAATCTACTTACATGTAGACACGCCAATATTCACTGTAATAAAAGCGATTCCCCCGACGAACGTTCTAACTAAAAAAAAGTATGTCCTCGTGGGATTTCTAGTAGACCGTTCACGTCCACGACGGCCAAATTGAATTTTTAATGTACATACACAGGATCAATATATCATTATTTATGTATCGCTGTCATATCACTGTCTTATGTTTTCAATGAAATATTTCCGAATTTAATATATATATATATATATATATATATATATATATATATATATATAAAACCCTTATATAATTAATGTAGTTCACTTTCATAATATACACTTTTAAATTGATCTACTTATACAGTAAATCATTGACTCACATCGTACCCTTTACACGTTTTTATTTATATGAACGTCGCTAATGAATTAAATTAGTATTTTGAACTTATATTATTTTCATTTCGATTGAAATTCCATTTCAATTTTTTTTCTTCAATAAAGATAGATTTTTCTGAAATAAGTATAAATTAAATGATATGAATTTAATTAATTATTACAAGCAATTATGTAGTGAAAGAATGAAAAATATATGTGATCTTTTTCATTAATTTAATTTTTTATTTTCATCAAAAGGTAAAGCAGAACAATTCGTGCCTGGTAAATTCGGCACGAAGGTTATATACTTACTCGAGAAGAACAATGAGGTTTCATCGATAAAAAAATCAAATATCAATTCGATATGGTGTCTCATGATGATACAGAAAACTCATTTTTCATTCGTGGGACACTGAAACGTGCACAATGATCGCAAGAATGCCATTTATCATTCTTTTTAATTTAATATACTTTTTTTTTATTCGATCGATGACAGCAAAAACTGCTTGATTGATAAAACACTATAGTACATGAAATACGCACCTTTTTGTTCGGTCTTATTAAAATTTGATATTCATTTATCATTATACCAGTCTATAACACGATATATAGCATACATTCTAATTAGATCCATGTGTTATACTGCTATTATTTTAACCGAATATTGCTCGCTAAAATATCAGCCGCCATAGAAAAATGAAAATTATCGTTTATTATAACACTGAAAATGAACAGTCTACTTTTCTTACATACATATGGTCATATATATATATATATATATATACATATATATGTATATATATATATATGTCTCTTTTTCTCTCTCTCTCTCTCTCTCTCTCTCTCTCTCTATATATATATATATATATATATATATATATGTATATATATATATATGTACACATTTTACAAAGCAAACATTACTATTATATTTGCTTATCAGTTATTTATACAATTCTAAATAAATAAATTCGACTTCTTATATTTACAAATTGATAACTTATTACTTTTCTATACAAACATACAGCATATTCATGCTTTATAATTTTAGTTTTAAAATATATTTCATTGATATTACACAATATAATTAAAACATGTAATAAATTTAAAGAAATATTAGAATCTAAACCCGTTGATATTTTTTAAAATAGAAATTTTTGTAATTAGATTATAATTTAATATGAATATTTTTTTTCTCACTTACGGATACATCTTTTTTAAAGTTTCAGTGACAACTTTTTGATTTTTAATGACACACGAACGTATTTTAAAGGAATATACACCTAGCCCACGATTTACACGGTAGATTGGTTTCCCAAAAGTACCGTGTAAATAGAAATCGTGCAGTTCGAGTCCACATCTCATATTAAAAGTAAAGGATAGGTTTTACAAATCCGCAATGAAACAATATTATTTATTTTTAATAAAACTAGAGAATATGTTTTACACATTAATTCGGAAAACATTAAAAATAAATAAAAAAAAGTATGCATGCTATATCATCTTCACTTGTTAATTTTCTCTTCACTTTTCTCCTATTTACATGTTCACTTCTCTAATTAATTTTCCAAAGGCAGGACGGGAACTGTTCTAAAAAAATCCGTTAGCAAAGACCGTCCTTAAATCTTTATTCAACTCCCTATAAAGTTTCTGATATTGTGTTAAACAATTACACAAGTCCCTTCTAAATTTTGAACTTCTTTCCATGTTTGGATCATTCTCAATGAAGAAACCTTTCATTTCTTTAGCCAGTGCAATTTACTTACCTATAGTATTTAATGCTGTTGTTATCTCGAATTAATACCGTTACTTCAATTCAGTAGAAAAAATGTGAAGTTGAGAGTTTCTGTTATTGATAGGATACAAGGAAGCAAGAAAGTCTTTACAGAAGTGTGTGTACTTATTATTTTGTACAGCAGTGTAAATGGAGAACTTTTTCAAATGCACGCGAAAGTGTTTTAAAACATTATTTTGCAATTCTGTGACCGTGTTAAACTGAAATAGTGCTGTATAAATGAAATTTTTTCCTCATTACTTCAATCGTGTTAAACCGAAACCGTGTAATTCGAGGGCTACGTGTAAAATAAAAAATAATCTAGAAAATCATACAAAGCATGTCGATGAAAGCTTAATCATTCACTCTTGTCTGGATTTAATTGTATTCCTGTATTTTGTAATTTTACTTCTCTCTCAGCAAACTCTTAAGAATAGACTGAAGAAGAAAATCAGTTAAAATTTATATAAATTAATAAAAATTCGTGAAAAAAGTGCTTCTTATTTTAGAATTCCTGACAAAAATGATTGAATACTCCATTCATTTTTGAAAATTTACAACAATAAAATTACTCATATAATGATATAAATTTTAAAGGACTTCATAATTTGAAATCCTACAATTAAAATAATACAATATCGTTAACAGAATATATTTTCAGTTATATTTTTATAATTTACTAGTTTCATTAAAAGTAGAATTATGATCCACGTGTGAAATAAATAAGAAATAACTTGAATAATATTAGGTTGATGCAAAAATAATTTCGGTTTTTATCATTCTCGTTTGGCGCCGATTATTCTAGTTACCATTCTACTTTATTATAGTCACGTGGTACTTTATTGTAAACAATGAAAGTAGCACTACTGATTTCAGTTTATGTCTATTGTTTTCATTCTTTAGTATTGTTGGATATTACCTCTTATATTAGTCCTAGACAAAAATCAAATTCGCGCGATTTGGTCGCATGAGTTTAAATTGGGACGTAAAGCAACAGAAATTGCTCGAAATATAAATTTGTTTTTGGTGAAGAGTCAATTAGTGAAATTATAACTCTACACAGGTTCCAAAAATTTCGTAATGGAAACGAAAGCTTTGATGATAAGGAAGGTCGTTCACATCCTTCAGCTACAGACAATAATGATTTAAGAACCATTATTGAAGCGGACCCACGTCAAACAACTCGATAGATGGTAGAAGAACACAACGTTGATCATTCAACAATTATTCGACATTGGAACCTAATCGGAAAACAAAAATACTGAATAAATGGGTGCTGTATGAACTAAACGAACAGCAAGCAATTTGGTGATACGAAATATCCTCTACGCTTCTTTTGTGTAACAAAAATGATCCCTTTCTTGATTGAATTATCATATGTGATGAATAGTGGATTCTCTGCAACAATCAAAAACGTTCATCACAGTGGTTAGACCGAGAATAACCAGCAAAACAGTTTCCTAAACTGAATCTTCATGAAAAAAGATTATGGTCACTGTTTGGTGGTCGGCAAGTGGCGTCACTCACTACAACTTCTTAAATCCTGGTGAAACAATAACAGGAGAAATTTATTGTCAGGAAATTGAAAAAATGAATGAGAAGTTGTATTGTTTACGGTCAGCATTAGTCAATCGAAGGGGACCAACTCCACATGAAAATGCCATGAAAACACGTCTCGTAAATGTCTTTAAAAATATTTAATGAACTGGATTATGAATCCTTACCTCACCCACCTTATTTTCCGGACCTGTTTTCGATAGATCATCATTTTTTTTTAAATTCGATTAATTTCCTACGAGAGAAGATTTTTAAAGATCAAGCATCATTTCAAAGCGCTTTCAATGAATTCTTTAATTCCAGAACTCCAAAATTCTATCTTGCAGGAATAAACAAACTTGTTTCTCGTTGTGAGAAGTGCGTGCAGGCCAACGGTCTCTATTTTAATTAATAAATGTGATTTTTAACCGATATATCCATCTTTATATTCGATACGTAGAAACCGCAATTATTTTTGCACCAATCTAATATTGTAAACGCGATTCGTACGAAAAGCATTATGAACTTTTAAGATTGATTTAGTTGAGACGAAATCGAAGAAATATTTATTTATCGGATCGATTTTCCTTTTTCTATTTCCTTTCTTCAATGTCGAACGGCATTTGAAATAACATTACCATTATTTTCATTTCATGAAAAGACGAATCCGACAGAAGAAGTCTTTCTCTGCGAGATTCATAAGTATGAAAGTGGTGAATGCCACAGCGAATTTTCTAAATAGGAAACGACACTGAATTTTATTATATCCGATGACGTTCAGCGAGCTTCTAGCTCAATATTATACGACGGTGCTTTTTGCACAGCTTGCATTTTATGGTTTTCTATCGAATATATATATATATATATATATATATATATATATATATATATATATATATGTACGGTCGATGTGTGTGTATGAAAGGCTTTACCTCTCGTATACTACCTACTACTGCTTATCAATTCCAGTGAAGTACGTAGGTGCGATGACTACCACCTCACACCCCACAACATGAGTAGTAGTTTCCCACTATCAATTTCCTACGCCTTCGTATAGTACAGGAAAAAAATCTTCGACGTTTTCGTAATGAAATCCGTTACAATGCTGATTAATAATATATAAACACTGTGACTTTTTCGGACTGTCGCTTCTATGTTTGTTTTTGTCAATATAATAAAAAATTCAAGCGGATTTCAGTGTCGTTCTTTTTAATTTATGCTACACAATATATAAAACATTTGAACCCAAAACCAAACATTTAATAGAAAATCTATTTTCATTTTATATTGTAAATCCATAATTTCAAAAAATTGTAATTTTTAAAAAGACAATTCTTTGAAAATACAATATTTTGAAAATATACTTTCTCAATATTTTATACAATTAATTCAGATTAGTTGATCTCAGACTTGTTTAAGTCTAATCAATTCAAGACAACTCAAACAAGGTAGAGATCGATCTAGGGGCGATGTGGAGAATGATCATTTTTCAAATGATCAAACTATAAAATTAAAGCTCGATTTTTTTAATAATTTAAAACTTTTTTATATAATCGATTTAAAAATTTAAGTAAATGTTTAATACATACTTTGTTGTTACGAAGACTAGAAAGTGAACACATATTTTCCTTGAAATATTTCAGCGACAACACTAAAAAAGATTTAATTTAAAATAAATTTAATTATTTAATTAAAATGTTTCGAAAATCTTTCATGATTATTAATAATGCTTTTTGTGCATTTTCATACATTATAATATTATAAATAAAATAATTTTTGAAAGTTCCAACCCAATTATAATCTTTTTAAATAATTATATACTTTTAATATTTTATTATTATACAAATAATTTCGTACACTACTGTTTCAGGCTATGACACTCTTCTATTTATTTCTTACATTTCTTAACACGTTGAGTTCTCTTCACGATAAATATAAATAGTTTAAAAAGTCAACGTACGCTGATTCCTTCTGATAAAAACTTGAAATAGTATTCGCACAAAAAGTAAACAGCGCTTGTATAAATTGGTATATGCGCCAAAATCGCCATAAAATAAATAAAAATATCAAAAGATATTATGAAACGTGTACGAATAATCTCTATTACCTTTAGATTATTTTTATTTAGAATATGATTAATTAACTTGCGCGCATATTAAACATTTACTATTTTATTATGTGTCAGTATTAAAAAAAACATGTTGGAAGGAAGTGAATAATTTGTGATACTCGATAAACGATTTATTTATTTACTGAAAAACTCATATTTGTCTTATCACTTAATCAGTCTTATTTATTAGTCAATATTATTTAAATACGATTTCGTAAAAGTCCCGTTATTTAAACCAGAGATTCTCAAACTTATTTGGCTTACTGCTCCCTTTTTAGAACAAAATTTCTCAACGTTCCCTTGGACATCTACCTTCTTTAAGCGAACGAACAGAAATATGCAGTGACAAATTTGTGTTCTTTTATTGTATAGTAAAGAAAGATGAAATTAAGATGTTTTGATGCTTAAATTATAAAATTATTTATTAAATTCAACCACAGTAATATTCTCATTACACACAGAAAATTGAGATAACGAAGCACAATAAAAATCACACTTGCCTGTTAAGACCTGTCTGTGGATTTGACCGGACATCATACATTTTGTGTGTTTATTTGGAAAATAAAATAATCACTACGAATTTAGTTGAATGTTACACAGCATATGAAACATTACGAACGGTTTTTTAAAATTTTCTTCTTTCTTTATGCCTGCACCGCCTTTTTATTTTTATTCAACTCCCCCGAATTGCTTCCGAGATTACTAACGCCTCCCTGTATCGCTCCAGCGAGACCCAGGAGACGGTATGGCCTATTTTGAGAAACAATGATTTAAACTAGTTTCAAAATTATTTTATCAAAAATTCGAACTAAAAATGAGAATTACATGAATTATTTAATAATATACGATAAAAACTGTTGAAATTTTAAAAGAAACAAATATTTAGAACCATCATAAGACTATATACCACTTAACCGATTTAAAATGAAATAGAAAAAAAACTAGAAATAAATATATACTTTATAAAAAGAATACATGGCCTTAAACATCAATGTATCTTAAATATTGTCCTGGTGACTTTAGTCACAACGTATTACAACAAGCTATATAAAGATGACTCAAAAGCTGAAACTAATGGCAAATAAGTGCTGAAGTGATTTATTAGAACTACAAAGTACAATAACAAAGTAACGATATGAAAACGGATCATTATAACATTATTTTTATATACGTATTTCAATTAAATAATTCAATTTAATATTATTAATGTAAAGAAATTGAAAGAAAAATGTTAAATTATTTTAGATGTTTCTCGCTATCTTATAAATTATTTTATTCTTCACATAATAACTTTTTTTAAAAAATAATTTATTGCTCAATAAAATAGAAAAAAAAAATATTTCTAGCAAATATTTTAATCGATACCGAACTCCTTTTATTAATGTTACTTTCTCACAGACCTACCTATAATTTCCTACAAAAAGTTACATTATTAAATTGATTGCTATTTCGAAACACTTCAATATTTAACGGGGCCTGAACGCTTTGCAAAAAGTTTAATCAATTTCTAGTCCTTGGCGTTTTATATGAATTGAAATGAACAGGTATTGAAATAATCCAAACAAATAAGTATAAACTATTATATGGAAACGTAAACAGAGAAATGTAATAAGAATATAACACAAATTTTATAGCTGAGTTCCTTTACACTATCTGCAAACATATTTTACCAACAATCGATTGAAATATGACAATGGTGTGTTTGAAGAATGAATGTCGACTACAGTTTGTAAACATCATCGACAAATATAAAATATATACTACTTGTACTCTTCTATTATTTATCGAACTCGCTCTAATGTATTGTAGATATCTTGTATATACGTTTTAACCCTGTTATTTTCTCTATATGTACTTATACATAAATACATACATATATATATATATATATATATATATATATATATATATATATATATATATATATATATATATTATAACATAATTTATTTTATCATAAAAACTGATATATGTATGTTTGAATATAACATGAAAAGTCAAACATATTTCAGTATTGTAATAGACAATTTAATATTTTGAACTACCATTATTCCGTAATGTTCAGTAAGAAAAACAATCTTCAGAAACATATTCTCCTCTTTACATTTGGTAATATATTAATAATAAATATTTAACATCATGATTAAAAAGAAAAAAACAAATTGCCTAAAAAATTTACAACAAAGCTAAGTACCTGTGGAATGTTTTTTTTTATTCATAGTTATTTTCCTACTAAAAAACAAGGAATGAATTTTAGACTGTAAAACCTTTTGTTTATATATATATATATATATATATATATATATATATATATAATAACATAATTTATTTTATCATAAAAACTGATATATGTATGTTTGAATATAACATGAAAAGTCAAACATATTTCAGTATTGTAATAGACAATTTAATATTTTGAACTATTATTATTTCGTAATGTTCACTAAGAAAAACAATCTTCAGAAACATATTCTCCTCTCTACATTTGGTAATATATTAATAATAAATATTTAACATCATAATTAAAAAGAAAAAACAAATTGCCTAAAAAATTTACAACAAAGCTAAATACCTATGGAATGATTTTTTTATTGATAATTATTTTCCTACTAAAAAAAAACAAGGAATGAAATTTTGACTGTAAATCATTTTGTTATATATATATATATATATATATGTGTGTGTGTGTATTTGTGTGTATATGTGTGTAATGTATGTATGTATGTTTATATGCACATAAATTATTATTAAAAAACTGCTGTTATATATAAACTTTTTTATTCATTTAAAATTAAATTGATATTTAACAATAGTTTTTCTCCATCAATTTATCTATTCCAAACATTTTTTAAAACAAAAATTTTACTATAAAACAACCAGATATTTTATACAATTTAATATATCTATAGTCTAATACTGTTTTTTTATGAGAAAGAATATTTAACAAACTGAATACTATATAAAATATTTAGAGTATTTACATTATATCATGTTATCTTAACATGGTTATTATCCATTAATATTTTGACTGCTATGTCACCCGAATTCGGGTGACGCATGAAGTTGCCAATGGATTGTTCCAATGAAGTTTCCATGTCACCTGAATTTTGGTGACGGACGTATTAGCTGGACAGAAATTATCTAAGTCGGTATTTTGAAGGATAGTCGACAGGATGTAGTAAAGGAACTAATAAAATATGAAAACAATATAATAATGTATTATTATAAACAGTTTAATTAAAAAAATATACTTCATAACAAAATAATATAATAATGTTTTATTAGAAACAATAAAAATTGTTTTGTTGGCCGATAATTAACCATAGGATTTAATTTCACAAGTCTCGTCCATAGTAGTAACCCTAAGATTTTTTTTATCTCTTCATAATTAGTTGGGATCCATTGATAAAGTCTTGGATTTGTAGTTAGTTTGGACTTATTTCCTGTCTGCTCTGCATACCTGTTTGTTTCAGATACAATGAGATTATTACTTCGTCGTCAATGAAGAAGGAAAACATTTCTTAAGAAGTAATAGTACCAAATAGTTCCTTGAGTAACCTACCTGTTTCAGTACATGAAAATGATTTTTGCTTTCCTCTATATTCCTTTCATTCACAACGTTCAACTGTACTCTCTTTGGCATTAATTTTTTCGATCTTTTCAATAAGTGATTCTTGCAAAATCTCGTCAAAATCAACAACTGTGCCTAATTCTTTATCGTCATTATCACAAATTATAGCACTTAGCACCCTTTCTGTACTTACTTCTTTACCGGCTAAATATAGACTAAGCCTATTGCATCTGGATATGTGCACATTGTATTGTTTTCATTGTTCTATTTCTCATAACAGCCTTCGCCTGATGCGGTTTTTCTAAAAATTTCTTTTGACAATCAAAGTTTTAAGGACGATAACTAAAATTTTAAAAGAACAAGCCTTTCCTATTAATATTTGGTCTTATTAAGTATTGCCCTCAAATCGAACTATCATATATCAAAACTCACATTGTAAACTATTAGTTTTAACACTATAATTAAAATTTCAATTTTCCAAATAATGACATATGATTCTCTTAAAAAGGGGACTAGCATTCATATAAAAATTCAGTTTATTATTTTACAACACGGATAATGTTCATATTTATATAAATATAGAAATTTTATTCGATTTCATATCTGTGATTGTATATATATATATATAAATTTTCTGTATGCTATTTTTATTCCATATGGTATATGTTCATAGCACAAGTCTAAATTGAATAGACAAAACATATATCTATACATAACACGAAGTTATTCCATTTAATGTGCAGACATAAAACATATAGGTAAGAAACCCAAGAAAAACAAACTGTAATTCATGTGAACTATCATATTTTTCTTACGTCGAACGTTTTTATGCGAAATGCTATTGTTCGTATCCCTCTATCAAAAAATTTCCTTCCATTATAACAGCTGTACATCACTTCTGACACAATACTTTTTTCCTGTGCATTTATGAGAACAGAAACATTTGAATTTAAGACAAAGACAATATCTGTTGATTACATAGTGATGGCACGAAGCTGATGTGAGTACATAATATGGTCGATACGTAGTACAAACGAAGATGGAAAATATAATCGACTTTGTCCTTGAACATATGACGGTTCTAGTTCGTGCCGGTTTCAGGTTTATTTGGGTCGGGTTCCCCTGTTTCTATTTATTATTCATATGTTGACGATATGAACACCAATTATAGTCTATCAATCGATAATTCTGGCAAATGTACACATGTTGTACACAGTTTGTTCAATCTGAGTTTGAAAAATAATCAGCACTGCGGTAAATTTGAAATTTCACAAATGAGAGAATACATACAACATAACTCATTTACTTGCATACACACAAATTATGTACATTGCAGTGTATGTGCATGTATATGGATATATATATATATATATATATATATATATATACATATATATATATATATACAATTAATTTAGTTTATTGAATAACTATGTTTGTTTAATTATATGTTAATGTATGAAAATTAGATTTCTATGCATTAAATAGAATCATTTGTCTACAATTTCAACTACAGTGTATAAAATAAAAATTATCTGCTATTAAATTTTATTCCAATCAGTTCTGTCCGATTAAATAGGCATGTTTCACTTAATTCACCCACAAGCAATTTAATCATTTATTTTTTTTAAAAAAAAAAACAACATTTAAAATCGATCAGTTCAGTCTGAGTGTTTTCGCGAATGAGTTCTTTTTCCACCACATAAATCACAAAAAAAATCTAATGAAAATCTATAATAAATCATTATTGATCGTTTTTGATCATTGCTTATTTGATGATGATGCCTACATCTTCTTAAGTTTGTAAATCTTTGCACTCTGGAATCATTGATTTGTGAAAGTAAATTTAGCATTAATGTGACACATGTATATTACTTTTCGATATTTTATCTGTAGAAGGTTTTTAATAAAAATATAATCCTTTGATGAGATTGTTGATGTCAGTTGTTGATTAAACAACTTTTAAAACATTAACTGATACATAGATTCATATACAATTTGTCGTAATGATAAAAAACAATTGAATAAATTTGAACTAAATTTCAATGTTGATCGAAATTTCAGCCATATTCTAATTTATTTGGGACCATGTCATCGAATTTGATTTATTACAACCCGGTATACAACTCTAAAATTATGGCATAATATTTCAAAGAAATGTCTGTTGTTTTCATGTTTCGCAACGATTATTTATGGTTATATAAATATTATATATATATATATATATATATATATATATATATATATATATGTATATATATATATATATATAACAATCATTGATTTACGAGTTAAGCAGAGATATGCGACAAAATTTTGTGTTCGTTTAAATTGAACTGCCCCAGAAACGTTTGAAACAAATAAAATCAGATTCAAAAATGACAGTTTATCACGCAATGTAGTACTTTAGTACATAAAAAGAATTCCTTAACAATGCATTTTTCGTAGTAAACAGCGATATGTATAATCGAAACTGCCGCAGAATGAAACATATTCATATAATATGAAATACTATCATGTTTAATTTATCGTTTATATACAGTAAGCACCCGTATAATGCGGGTTCTTACGACGCGAGTTCCTACAACGCGCTAAGGGAACTTTTTTTATATAACGCGATTCTCGTATAACGCTCTGTGTAATGAAATGCTGGAATTCCCCGTCTACTTTAGTCGGGTATAACATAGCTTGTTATCTCTATCGTTACCGATTTCTTCTGTTTCGTAATTGTTTTTTTTGTCACGGTCGCTCTGAACATAACGGTATGAGGATCAGTGCTAAAATAACGTATCAGCGCGAAAGCATAGCCGTGTACAAAGGGTTAAACTTAAAATACGTAAGTGTAATAATACAAAATTATTTTGAAAATTAGACTTATAAAAAATGCTTTTTAAGGGCATGATGGATGAAGTTGGAAAGAAAAAATCGTTAAAGAGGAAATATATTTCTATTAAAACAAATATATATTTCTACTAAAGAAAAAATTATAATACTAACCAGTTGAAAAGAGAGGCAGTCAATCGTACAAAATGGAAAATCATGGAAGAGGTCTTGTCTCGTTTGTTTGTAGCGCGGGCCTGAAGGGCCCTTGCTTTACCTGAGTTCCGAGCGTGTGCGCTCACGACTCGAGTAGCTCATAACCCTTGGATGTTGCTTGGTAGGGTAGACATTCACAAAGTATTGTAGCATTTTCCATCACCCCCTTCAGGGGGTCGCCTCTTGGTGGTAAGTCAGCGAAGCTCCAGGTCAGCCGATGAAGGCAGACCTCTTACTGACTTTTGTGAGTGACGATCTCCGGGTCAGAGACCATCAATCGCCTCACACTACGCCATCAGCAGACTAGGCCGCTGATGGGAGCAGTGCTCGGCGACGTGGTCGTTAGTGCCTAGTTCTCGGACCAGGACGTTTTCGCTGGATCTCGCGCGCCCGTACAGACGGCTAGCTTGTCGGCGGACAAACTCGTCGATTGTAGGGAGGCGAAGATCCCGGTGAAGAGTGGTGTTCCTCATCAGGTAGTGCGTATCGGCGATGAGGCGCATCACCCGGTTTTGGAACACCTGAAGCCGATTTATGTTTTTCGAGTTGTAAGCCCAGGCTGAGCTCGTGTACGTCACGATCGACCGAATGCAGCTGAGGTAGAGCAAACGCTTATTTCTCAGCGACAATTTCGACTTCCTGTTCAGCAGCAGGTACAGCCTGCAGAGCTGGCCCTGTGCCTTCGACAGCACGTACTTGACGTGACTGTTGAAGGTCAGGCGCCTGTCGAGCATGACACCTAGGTACTTGGCCTCGCTCGACCATGCAATCCGGGAGCCACAGAACTCGAGAGAGAACTCGCAATTGAGGGGGCGAAACAAGACCGTCTTCTGCGTGTTCACCCTCACTCTCCACGTACGGTAGTATGCTTCGAGCTCAGACAGATGGACCTGCAGCTTACGGTGGATGACTTTCGATTGCCATGATTGCACGATTACCGCAGTGTCGTCCGCAAAGAGTGCCATGTGTTGATCTCGCGGCACGTCATCGACGTACAGAGAAGAGGTCTTTATCCAGCAGTGGATTAATATAGGCTGCTGGTGCTGCTACTGCTGCTGATATATATATATATATATATATATATATATATATGTGCGTGTGTAAACAATCATGGATAAAAATGTTTACACATAAAAATTCGTTTAGCATTTTTTTGGTGCTTTCCTTTATTTTAATAATTTCATGATAATTCAGCTTGATTTCTATTATGATAAAAATAACTATATATCATAAGTTGATTGTTATCAGAAAATAACTCCAGTGTTAATTTCTTATGTTATATGCACAATTAAAATTATAATATTACGCTATAACATTCTATAACGATTATTTAAATTATACATCATTATATTCGTTGTCGCATGTTTATATGTTTTTTTTTGCTAATATCATCGTCGTTCGTCTCAAAATTACGCCGTTTGAATACTTTTATTAACACAAATCGTTGTTACGTGACTGTATTTGAATTTTAATTGTCGTCATGGCTACTTATAATGTTTATAATATATTTTTTTCGGGATAATTGACTCGAAATGATTTTTCAAATATACATTTCATTGATTTAACAAGTATATGTGTCGTTAATTATGATTGTGGACTAAGTCATGTACTTTTCGTATTGAGATATTTAGACCTTTGCGTTTGTGTCTAATAAAAAATATTTTTCCATTATGTAAAAAAATATTTTCGAATGTACTTACTCTTATAATGTAAATCTTTTATGTAATTATGAATTTTTCCGAGTTTCATGAAAAAATAAGTATTTTTTGATACTTCATATGACTTAGACTATTTTTAAAATTATTCAAACATCTTAAAAACGACTTGTTACCAAAAAATAATTCAGTTTTATTCAAAAAATGAAATATGAACAACAGTACTCACATTTTGTAATTGTAATCATGTTAACTTAATTTAGAATAATACTAGAGATTCCTTTTCTCCTTCAGTAACGGTATTTTCTTTTTATAATGTTTTGAGAATACGAAAATATTTATGGAAAATGGGTGAAATTTACTGTAACAGATACATTATATCTTTGTTTTTCATTTGTAAGTGGTCGAATAATCGCATAAAGTGGAAATAATTGATTTTTTTAATATATTTTCGGTCTTTCTTTTTTGGATGAAAGATTAAAATCCGAAATTCTGCACTATCATCTAAAGATGTTTTATAAAACATCTGTTGAGGGATTTTTTTTAGATATCTGATCTATTATATTTTCAACCAATAAACAAATTGTCCGTTAGTATTTTTCGTTGTCTTTGTAATTGATTTTGTTTTCCAAAAGCAATATAATTGTTCGCTTGAGAGCTTTAAGCAAAGAATTTGATTTAACTTAAGGGTTATGTACCTTGAAAATAAATATATTTTTATGCAAAAATCGGATAAATTTATGCATTTTTCAAAAAAAAAAGTATACCGTAAAGTAAGTGATTTAGTCCACTATCAAGATAAACAAAACAAGAATTATATTTACTGACCAACTTTGCAGACATTAAACGATACATTTTTTTATTTTTTTTTCTGCATTCTTTTGAATTATTAAAATATAAATAAGTATAATAAAAAATAAATCATAAAATCAATTTTTTGACCTAGTCCGCTGTCATAATTACTGGCTCATATAAAAAAAATATCAAATTTAATTTTACTAATGAACAATTCTTTTAGTCACTATTCTTTATTCGTTATATAATATAAACCAGCGAATTTAATATTTTCCACTTTTCAACTTTTTCAAGATTTTTTTATTAATTTAATGTTTCTTAAACTCTGCGCAATTTTAAATAAAAGTTGTATAATACATTCGTTATTAACTTTTATAATAAATGACCTCGTTTTTTAAATACTACACTGAAAAGTTACTCAATTTTCTTATTTCGTACTACATTCTCCACGTTCTAAGCGTACTATTTTGATAAAGTTAAATGTTAAACTTAATTATGAAAGTTATATCGTAAGAGCTAATTAGCAACAGAAATTAATAAAGTTTCAGTGCTTATACACATTTTCATTTTTCTTCTTATTCGCTGTTTTAATACGTTCATTATTTTAGAGAAATATTCATCGTAAAACAAATTGTTGAATATGAAATAACGAATTATTTATTCAAATCTAATATATTTATTGACCGAAATTAATTCAATTCTCATTTGTAAATAAGTCTTGAAACGTTTACACAAATACATTTTTCTAATTGAATTTGAATTTCTCTATTTCTTACAGAAAAAATTTCAAACTGTATTTTTTATTAAAAAAAAATGTTTCAAAAATCTAAAACTTCACCTAATATTTTTATGAATTTTACTAGTTTTTCAATTAAGAAAATAATTAATGTGCTGTGAATGACAATTCGAAGTTTCAAAACTCTCCTCTTTTATTACATACTTTTTTTAATACTAAAATTTTCGTTTTGTATTCCATTGTGAAATATCTTTAGTAGGATAATATTTAATAATTAATTCAGATAAAATATTTATTCGTATCATTTTATATATATATATATATAATGTGTTAACCATTAAGTATAATTGGATACATTTGAAATAATAAATTAATAAAATGTTAAATAAAAAAATAAAAAGTAAGAAAAGATTTCTTTACTGTATATTTATAGAGAATAATTCTTATGAATCATTAAATATGCGAATAATAAATATGAAACCGTTCGTAAATCTTTTAGACGGATAAAATACCGATTCTAATGATAAATAATCTATTCTGTGTATCTTATCAGGCATGTTTCGATATAAACTTGTGCAATGAATTATTCATAGCAAGTCTAAAAATAAATCAGAGAAAATATATCAAGTCTTCAGTCAAACAGCGTTCTGTTATTAATCCTTAACCTTCCATAAATCGATTCGAATAAGAATGTGTAGTCTTAAGGAAAATATACAATTCGAAATCGCTTTATATTATTTTCAAATACCGCAGGCAACCGTTCAAGTACGTTTTTCAATCCAACGTCAAAAGAAAATACTCATTAAACTGAAAACATTGATACGTGATCTAATTACAGCAACATCTTCTACTTTGAAGGAAAATCGCATCAGCGATTCTTCGCTCTCCGATGAACGATTACCAGAGTCGATATTTTCGTTCGGAAGTCAATTAAGTGTCTCGCCCAATCCGCTCGAATCTCGTACAACAATCTTATAGTTTATTTGCGTACTGGAAACTGTTCCATCGCCTTCAAGGTTTATAGATGTAATCATACGTATACTTATATGTTTCAAAATCATTCTCACATATATAAATATGTTTCGTGTTTCTGTCAAATGAATTTCATAATTTTTCAAATCGATTTTCATCGCTTCGTATTTTAAATGAAAAATGTCACGAACGGCTATAAAAATAAGAAATAAATAAAACCATAGCTCATTTCGGCAACGCTTGACGGATAATTTTAGCTAGATGATGATGAAAATTGATAGAAGATATAATTAAAGAGAAGTTTTTTTTAATTACATTTTTTATATAAAGTTTTAATTATTTATTCGTTGATTCTTATCAATTTTCTTTAAATATAAAAGTAAACACAAACACACAGCCACAATCTTATATATATATATATATGAGTAAAAAGAAAAAAAATTAGAGAGAAAAAAATTTCAAAAATTACGCTTCACTGGTTTTGCAATTTTAATTTATTTTTAATATGATGACATTTAAAATTCCATTTTACAATCTATCAAAAGAATATAGGCTTCACAAAATCCAACCGAATTAATTTTATATAGCCAAAATTACACAAATTTATATTTTTAGAAGCAAAAGTTAATATTTAGGTATAATATATATATATACATAATACAGGTAACTCTCGTATAATATGATGATTATATAACGTGGTTTCAATATAAAACAGTTTTGATATAAGGCGGTTCATAAATTGTAGCAATCCTTGCAGAACACAGCACATAGAATTTATAGTCACAAAAATACGAAATGGTGAAAGTAGCAATTTGGTGTCTAGCCGCAGTATAAAATGTCAGTCTTGCATAACACAATTTTCATAACATGACATTTTTCCGGAATCTAACTCCCGCATTATACGAGAGTTACCTGTATATATATATATATATATATATACACATATATAAAATCATCATCAGCCTCTGTCAATCCACAGCTAGATAAAGGCCTCTTCCATGATTTTCCATTTTGTACGATTGTCTGTCTCTCTTTTCCACTGATTTCTAATAAAAATGTTAATTTCCTTATCCCACCTCTTCATTGGTTTCTTTCTTGCTTTTTTATATTCCTTGGTTCCCAATTAATAATTTGTGCTGT
Organism: Acanthacorydalis orientalis; assembly: GCA_034766995.1. Taxonomy (NCBI): domain Eukaryota; kingdom Metazoa; phylum Arthropoda; class Insecta; order Megaloptera; family Corydalidae; genus Acanthacorydalis; species Acanthacorydalis orientalis. Next base: position 40,827,381 of record CM068316.1, read on the forward strand.
TTATATATATATATATATATATATATATATATATATATATATATATATATATATATATGTATTAAATTTATGTTAACAAATTCAGTAGATCTTTTTTGTTCTAATAATTATTTAACATAGAAATTACTCAAAATCCAACGTTAGAAAATTAATAATTAAGAAAAGTGATGATCTGTTTTTTGAAAAATTGTATTTTTATTTGTATTAAGGCAATAACAAACATACATCGACTTACTGTATTATAAGATCTTATTGTATTATAATGTCTATAATCGTTAGGAAGTCCATCGGGCAGTTTTCCATTAGATCGTTATTAGTTTTCAGATCGTCATTTTAGAAGAAGTACTTCTACGTAGTGATAATTTGATAGCTGGTTAAGAGCCCCTAGTGGATAATTCCTTACCAATTTTGTTGAATAGCGTCATATTTCTTGAAGATAGATATTGGGGTTTTAGGAGCACATCGACAGCTAATGTTTTAGCTTCTACATTCATTGAATGAACAGACTTATGATTCCATAAATAATTGCTCATCCTTTCTTCTTCAGAATCCTTTTTTCACCTTAAGTTATTGTAAAAAACAATTTTCGTCGTTGATCGACAATTGCTTCAGGAATGCAACTTTATGGTTGAGTTTTAAGTGCATTTTAAAAAATAACGTAATTTCTTGTATCGAAAACTTTATGTTGAATTTAGATATCTTGGCCAACAGCCAGATATGTTAACATCTCGGTTTCAACCTACTCACTGATTTATTCTTTACGCACATCCACACCTATATATATATATATATATATATATATATATATATATATATATATGTATGTATGTATGTATGTATGTATATATATATATGTATGTATGTATGTATGTATATATATATATATATATATATATATATATATATATATGTATGTATATATATATATATGTATATAAATATATATACATATATAATTCATTATTAATTCATTTGTGAAAATGAATTTAACCAGAGTAACCAAATAGTAATTTGTTGCTTTCAAAGTTTATTAATAATTTTGTTTCATAATCCTATAATGTACAGTGAAATATTTACATGTTTCATAAATCACAAAAGATAAAATCAAAAACTAAAATTAGGATGGGTAACAATTCGACATCCACCTTACTCCCAGGATCTTGCGTCGACGAATTATCATCTTTTCAGGTCAATGCAACATTTTTTAGATGGTAAAATTTTAAAAGTCATGAAAAGGTTAAAAGAGGACTATCTGAGTATTTTCATTCGAAGCTTCCGCACTTTTATGAAAGAGGAATTAAAATATTGACTGAGAGACGGAGGAAAGATGTATTTAACGGGGAGAATTATATTTCAAATTAATTGTACTGATATTTGCTTGTTTCGTTTAAAAAACGACATTTTTTCCGGTACCTCTAATATTAGGCATGCCAGACGTCCCATATTTACGGAACTGCCTCTTATTTTACATCGAATTTTGCTATCCTGTATTGTACTTGTAGCGACAGCCTAATATCACGTATTTTACTGAAAAGATACAATTATAAATATTATATTACGCAATTGTAATTTTTAATATTCTTTTTGAATAATCTAACTTAAATTGATTTGTAAGCCATTGCAACTGATAATTCGAAAAAAATAATGGTGTTTACAGTTTACGGCGGCGGTAATCTCTTTCATCAGTCGA
>CM068316.1:40831570-40979070 GCA_034766995.1 Acanthacorydalis orientalis
TCAAATCAGCTCGATACTCCCTGTATATGTGTATATATATATATAGAGAGAGAGAGAGAGAAAGAAAGAGAAAGAGAGACTTTTGGTTAACTTAAAAGAGATTTATTTTAAGAAATAAATTAGAAAGCATTAAAATACCATAATTTGAATTCGTTATAAAAATTATATGGAAAATTTACAGTATTTTTATAAATATGCTCAATTTGTAGAACAAAAACACGTGTGCTTTTATTTAAGACGTCAAATACAGTTTACTTTTAATTCTTAAAGTAGTTAGATGCAATACTTATTGAATAATCATTTTTTTTTAAAATTAGTTTAACAGAGTTCAATATATTTTCATGTTTTTATTTCGAATATATTCTGAAAATGAATTAAATATTCAAATCAATGATTAATAATTAAATGAGTGCTTTAAAATATATTTTCTTATAAAACATTTTTAACAAAGAAAAATATAGTTTTTTTTAGGTATAAAATAATATTGATAACAGTTATCCAATATTCTGAACTATAATTTTATTTAGTACTATATTATTTAGTTAAGTCTTCTTTAACAAACTAACATGACTATCATTTTCAACTTACAACTAAAATAAACTTCTATCTAGTATTCCAAACGCTTAAACGCAAACTTTACTTCTTCAAATATTCATATAATAGAAACTTCCATCGAATTATTATATTCAGCATCATATACGTTCCATTAACCCTAAATTATGTATACATCAACCGCTTGAACTATTACAACACATTAGGCGTCACGCGTTATCTTATCGGCCATTTTGTGCAATAGCTGTAATTTCACATATGGCTGACAGAAGCAAACTTCACGACAATAATGACAGAGCTATTAACTATCCATAGGTACACTTCATGTCGCTCGTGTCACGTTACAAACAGATACGGCTGAATAACGATCATAATTTAACAAACATCAGACATCTGAGCTTTACACCACAATCTAATGTAATTGTCAAATAAACTATCTATGAGACACTCCCCTCGATGTAATCATCCGTCCATACGTTCACATTGATTCAATAGGGATTAATTCAATGTTTAATTATAATGCACACATTCGCATTCCCGAACTCAACTAATTTATACTGCAAAATAAGACAATATTTATACTTATTATGACGATTTTCTTGATCCGTATTAATTATATGAATAAATTATTGGCGTAGAATTCTAGAATAACTGATTATCTTAGTAAAAATAATTGGTTATTCATTTATATTGTCATTCATTTATAAAGGTACTTACTTACCGTTCAGTCGATCTTCATTCCTTATTAAAAATAGAAATATTATTCAATTATATATATATAGTATATATACATATATATATATATGTATATATATATATATATATATGTATATATATATATATATGTATATATATATCGATCATTTTTATAGCTTCTTTATGAGAATAACTTCGTTATTTATCAGTCAATTCCTTATTATTAATTTAAAACAATATAACAGGGGAATCAGTAAATTTTAATAAAATATTTAATCAATATAGTCTGTCATATTGTCTTTCACAAATTCACTTTTACGAATGAAATCTCTCTACAAACTACAACATTTTTTCTGATTAAAAGTGTTCCATAAATGATTATTGGTCATTTTTCATGAACATAACAGTAGGAAAATGTACTCTTACAATTTGTAATGATATTTTTTCATAAAAATTCGTGTAGGTGATTAAATTTAACTAAGTGTAGATTTATTGTAACTGTTTTTCTTAATTTATCATCAGAATTTACTGATTTAATTTAATAAACTCATATTAAATATTGACATATATATATATATATATATATATATATATAGAGAGAGAGAGAGAGAGAAAGAGAGAAATTCAATTATAGGGTGATATATAGGTGATTCAATTTAAGCTTCCACATGGAAGTATTAAAAGGGGGACCAGGAGTTAAGAAAAGTTATGTTATTTTTTATTTAATATTTTAGATCAATTCATTACTAAAATATAATTGAACAAAAATACTAAATGGAGAATAATATAGTTTTTTTAACGTTTACATTTTCTTAATACTTTATGTGCAAGAACGCGAAAAGCACACTTTCGTGTGCTTTTTTTAAATAGAACATGTTTTCACTTAATACTGGATATTTTAAATTTAGTAATTAACTTTTAATGAGCAGTTTTAAGTGAGTGCTATATATGTATATATATTTATATATATATATATATATATAGATGGATACATAGATAGATAGGTATTACAAACGTCCGTAGCATATAAATATCGTTCCATAACGAGTGACCATAACGGCCTGTAGTAAGGAAAGGATTAAATTTCTTTTAACTTATTTTTACTACTAATATAAATCATCAATTATACATAAAATAACACTTTCTTATAAAAAAATCTGTCTATTTAAAGAATAAATATATATATTGAAAATTAATATAAATTAAAAATGTTTAAAAATAAAAAAGCAATATTTTATTTGAATTGAATATATGTTTAAGTCCAAAGTAAAATACTGTTAATTTAAAACAATATTGTAAATAAAACCACACCAAATTCGAACAGATAATCTTTTAATCAGCAAGCAAATTCATCATGTAATTATAATCATTTAAAAATTCCTGTGTGCAAATGATGAAATACAAATGAATGAGATCCTCATACTATATATTTTATATATTTAGTAATTAATTAGTATTATATGTTTTATTCGTCAGTTTAAGCTGATTAATTCATATTTGAAAACCTTAATCCGTAAACTATTAAAAATAAAATAACTATAAATTATTAAAAAGGAAAAGGAAAAGAAAAATCTATTCCAAATTTTATATGGAAGATATCTTGAATATTATAAATAAAAAAATGCTGTATCACGATAATTTATATTCCAATTACTTACACCTAAAATAAATTGTGTCCGTACTTTCCTTTTTATAATTCCTTACAAATAATATCATAAATCGTATATAGTTAATATAATAAATTTTTGAAAAATATTATCCACTAAATCCTCGTCCATGTCTTCGATTATATCTTTCTACACGTGATACAATTTTTCGTTTGCTGAGGTACGAGTATATTCACGTATATTATCAGCATTTGAACGGAAATACAGCCAATATCTTCAGGATATATCCTTATTGAAGCGCGTAGCAGTCATTCGTTCCCGGCTGTCAGAACTATTACCTTATACCAAGAGTTATAGATACCAATAGCTATACTCAGTAATACGTTTTTTTTTTTGTCAAAATCAGATTTATACGGTACCATGATCTGCTTTTACTCTTTTATTGATTTTTACTGAAATTTCAAATTTTACATATTGACTTAATTTTAAATTACATTAACGTACCTTTACATACTAATTATATAAAATTACATACACACACGTATACATTTATATACATATATATATATATATATATATATATATATATATTATATGTATGTGTATAATATTTATACTGTTAAATCCAAGATTTGATTTGGGACATGATCTACCTTCTTATATTCATTCATCTCTGTTTTTGATTGTCACTGTTATATTTTTGGATTTCACTCTTTTTTCTAGATTTAAAATGTTCCGGATGACAATTAAACTCATTTTTATTGCATTTATTTTTTTAGTTTCTATTATCCTGGTAAGAAAATAATTGCGGTTTTGGTTTTCTGAATTCTAACCTTATTTTTTTCAATGAAAGTGTCATTTCATCGTGTTCTTGTTAATATAATTTTAGAGCGAATTTTTCGGTCTGTATTTTGGTAACATCGACTTTGGTTTTATTATTAATTTTGCTTCAAATTGGGATATTCAATTAAAGGTGGAAAAGAAGCAAATAAGAGCATTTTTTATGAGTTCAAAATGGGTGATAAAGCAGTAGAAATTGCTCGTAAATTAAACGATGCTTTTGGTTTGGGTGATGTTAAGGAACATACAGTGAAATAGTGGTTCCAAAAATTTCATACTGAGGACATGAGCCCTGAAGATGAAAAATATCGCGAGCATTCTTTTTCAGTTTTTAACAACCAACTGAAGGTGTCAGTCGAATCAGAACTACGCACAATGATAGTAGAGCTTACACAAATATTAGGCGTTAGTCATCCAACAGTTTTGAATCACTTACAATTACTTAAATTAAAAAAAAATATAAATGAATTTGAAGGTAATAAACCGCAATTATTTTTCTACCAACCTAATGTTTATAGACAGTGGATAAAAATTGGCTCAATATTTTCTCTTCTCTCAAATAATACACAAACCTTTACTCCCTTCACGCTATCTTTAGTTTCTCATTGAAACACATAAAATCTAAAAATAACTAAATATCGTTTTTTGTTTATTATATTAATTTATTACAATTACATATTTGAAAGTAATCATTTAAATTTTCAGTTTTATATATACATTATTTATGCTTCCAAATTATATATATATATATATATATATATATATATATATATATATATATATATATGTACATGTACACATATATTTAAATGTTTTTGTAGATAATCACTATTTATATTTACCTACCCTCAATTACAAATCTTCGTACGACAACATTTCTGTGTACATGAATTAAAAAACTGAACTTTGCGTAATTGAATTTGTTTCTTCGCGCAAATACAAAACGTGTGCCCGAACATAGACATATATTACAGGTTTAAAAAGCGTTCATGAATATATTATTTCTGAATGAATTGTTCGAGCGAAAATACAGCAGAGCTAATGCCTTGCAAGATATAAAACATTGATAAATGTAATGGCTCTTTCTTTACTTCGCTTAAGTTTAGGTACGCATATAATGGTACAACTTCGAATATACTTGAATTCTATGAGAATACGTCAAATTTAGAATTCATTTCGTACATTATTCCAGCGTGTGTGTTTGTATATATATATATATATATATATATATATATGCATACATATGTGTATATATATATATATGTGTATATATATATATATATATATATATATATATATATATATATATTATTATAAATTCATTATGTACATGATAAATGAACGAAGGTGTCAACATTTAAATTAAACTAAAGCTCAAACATGGGTCATTGCTCTTTACATAATGGTTCAGTATGACATTGCCGTAATTTCACGTCATGTGATACTGTAGTAAAAAGAAATACTAACGCTGGGGTAACGAAATTCGTCATTTCATATACAACCATTAGCCATATCTCATTACAATTTTGCGTATCGCATTATAAAATAAATTTAGTATGAATTTATTGATTTACAACAGTTGTAGTTCAACCTCTTGGCTCTGAAACCGGCACTGAACAAAAATTAATAATATTATAGTACACCACGACTATCCTTAATAAAGGATAAAAAAGCATCTCAATATATGGCACTGTAGTTAAAGTCACATAACTACTTTTACGGATAAAGATTTTAGGTTCTCACAAATTTGTTTCTAATCACAAATGTTCACTAAGTGATTATTGATCATTTTTTGATTATTGATTATTCGGGTTTAAATTACTATTTAATGGGAAAGAGGGAATTGTAATCCTTTAAATACTAAGGTACTTCATAACACTTTTGATTAAATAATTTATGTTGATTTATTTTTTCATACTTTACCAATCTGACGACGATGGAATCACTGTTTAAATGCATAAGAGCAACAATAAAAATAATTATTAATCAATTACTAGATGTTTGATTAAGATGAAATCATGGTTTTGTAGAGAACAAAAAATTAGTTAATAAAACTAATTTTTTTAAAAAAGTCATATTATTTATCTCATCTCTATTCTTGTTTCATGAATTTTTGTAAAAAAACTAATTCAAAAGTTTGACAAATCACTGTTGTACTTGCGAACGATGCATGGTTACATTAAATTATTTTTCTGCATTTCATTTTAAAGCAGAAATACATACAACTTATGAAATTACAAATTAAATCTACATATAAGTAAAGCAATATTTCTATTTAATGACTTAGGTTAACATTTTTTTTCCTAAAAAAACTTAAGCGGTTATAAAATGACGGGTCTTAACCTTGATTTTCCCGTATGTATAATAAAAAACAAATAAATAAAATTAGCCATTTATTATATTCATATTTATTAGACTTCATTTTACCATATTATTTATTTTAAAATAACATTTTTAGCAATTGAAGCTTTCCAATTTGTATTAAAATATTAGATTGATAGAAAAATTATTGCGGTTTATGCACCCATTTATCCAAATTTTTTGATTTTTCTAGCTGTTTAAAGTGGTCCAGAACTGTTGGATGATTAACGCCTAACTTTTGTGCAAGCTCTCGAATTGTTGTGCATGATTCTGATTCAACGAATTCAGTTGGTTGTTGGTGATGAACTTAAGAAGAACGTCCGCGACCTTCTTTATCTTTATGGCTCTCGTCCCCAGCACGAAATTTTTGGAGCCACCATTGCACCGTACATTCCTTAAGAGCACCCACACCGAACGTATCGTTTAATTTATGAGCAGTTTCTGCTGCTTTACCGCCCGTTTGGAAATCATAGGAAAAAATTCTGTTATTTACTTATTTTCCATTTTTAATTCATTAAAACAATTTGAAACAAAATTAATAATAAAACCAAAGTTGGTGTTACCAAAATACAGACCGAAAAATGTATTTTAAAATAATATTAATATGAACAAAATGAAATGACACTTTCAGTGAAAAAAATTAAATTTAGTATTCAGAAAACAAAAACAGTAATTATTTTCCTACTTATCTAATATGTATATATATATATATATATATATATATATATATATATATATATAATGTTAATTTTATAAAAAAAATTATATTAAACTATAATCGTTCTTCAAATAAATAAATAAATATTTAAAAAATAGAAATTTAAAATAAAATTCAAAAATTCTCAAACGGAAATATACTAAAGAATGCCTTAGAAAATACAATTTATGAAAATTATTCCAAATTAGTTAACTAAAGTCATTTTTCTATTAGAAAAAGTTTTTGCATAAATAAATTAAATAGCACAAATAATATATAATAAGGTCAAAGTTTTAACTGATAGTAACAAGAACTTCTAAAGACTCGTCTCTCTAAATAATCCTTTAAATTTTTATACTTGTTTTGCTGACCTCGATTCCTTAAATCCCGCCTTTTCTTCTGGAGGACAGTTGTCGTTATCTGAGGAAAATGTTAAAATATTTTTAAAAAGTCGGTCACCCGTTCTTTTATCATTGTTTTCTGTCGTTTTTCTTGAAACTTTAAACCATATTATGTGTAGATATGTCTATATACAGACATACATACATGCATACGTACATATATATATATAGAGAGAGAGAGATAGAGAGAGAAAGAGAGAGAGGGAGAGGTAGAGAGAGAGAGAGAGGTAGATAAAAAGATATACTTGTATTTATCAATGACATTATTATATAAACTACTATTTTCAGATTTCATAATATCCCTTATTTGAAATTCAATACTTTCTAGTGTACATACAAACATGATCAATACCAACATGTATACAATGTATTTTTAAAAATGTATATACATTTTAATAAAAAATAAATGCATGGTGTATAATTTACAAAAAAAATCAATATTTGATATGTGCAGAGGAAGATAAAGTTTGTGGCACACAATGAACGGCGACAGATGTTCGAAATGAGCATTGGAAACTTCTGTATTGTTATCAGTAGCGAATGACAAAGTGACAAAAGTTCACACGCTTTGTATTACTTTTGGAGAAAAAAGTTAAAAGTTTGAGAAATATGTTAGTTTCGAATTAAACGACTTTACCGAGAAGCTCGTTCTTCTTATTCTTTAATACGAATAGTTGATATTTACGCTATCCTCTAATCAGGACATGAACTTTGCGTTGAATAACATTGTATTTCGTTAAAAAGATCTTTATACAAACGTAAAAAAAATACTAGGCTTGACATAAATAAACTACTTGATATTTTTTAAGATAGAAGAAGTCTTTTAGATTGTATTTCTTCATTGTTTGTGTGCTTCTTTCTTTGATTTTTCATTATTCAAAGATACCTTTTTCATTTTCTCAAAAACATGGAAAAGTTTTTTTGTTCAAAAATATTCAGTAATTGATTATTAATCATTTTAAATACTGTTAATTTGTATTTCAATAATAAGGTTTACGAGGTGTTTTGTTTGTTTCTCTTAAAACATTATTGCGAACCTAGCTATAGATTATAATTTTTGAAAAGTATCTCTGTTAGTTATAGAAAATTTAGTACTCTTTCCAATGATTTAAAAATTTCAAATCGATTTTACAGGTGCCGAGATTTTTTCAAACAATAACCATTTTATATATATATATATATATATATATATATATATAATTAAAATGATCCACAAAAAATTTTATAAAATAACACGTTCCAAAAAATAATCTCTCTGGGAAAATATTTATATAGACATATTAACATATATATATATATATATATATATAAATCAATGACGCCTACTTATTTATTTGGAACAAGGTTTCTATGATACCCAAATATGTTTATTTTCATTAGTTTCATTCCTTACATGTACATGCTTAAAATGGACAAGTGAACAAGAGCAGCGAAAAGGGGGCGAAGCTCTCTAGCATATATATATAAAATTAAAATTATCCAATAAAAATAAAAATTCAATGACGTCGACTAATTTATTTGGATCGAGGTTTCTATAGTACCCAAATATGTTTACCTCATATATAAAACAACTACGTTGCAATCTATCTACGATAATGATTATATAGACTTACTAACGTATGTATATATATATATATATAACAACTGAGTTGCAATTTATCTGCAAGATTGACTATATAAACATAAATGAGTTTTAAAAAATATGGTAATTGTTTCATTTAAGTATATGTGTATAGTTATAATTAACAAGTGGAAAAACGCAGTGAGCCTGATGGTTGCTGAGCGCAGAGAGTAGGTGGTGAACCCCCAACTATATATATATATATATTATATATATATACATACTTATATATGTTATTGCAGGTAAAGAACGGTTAATAAATATTACTGCAGGTACACGAACGGTTATTTTTTTAAAAAAAAATATTATTGTGAATTTTTTTTATTCACATTTGTATTCACCGAGTTATTAACAAAAATTTTCAACTTGAATTTGGTCACCGATGGCAATTTAATTAGTTTTTAAGGCATTATTTTATGTATATCTGTATCTTGAAAATGTTAAAAATATCGATCTTCATCACCGATTGACCGAACATCTTCAGAGTGCTATGTACTTATGATGACCGAGATGTTATTTATACTGACAAATTTATTATTATAACAAAGTGGTTTTCCATTAAGCACAATTACTCTGAGAATGATGATATCGCCACCGAAATACATATGAGCGACACAGGAAAATGATCAATAATCAGTTATGGTACAATTTTGGTCAGAAAAAAATATGTTGTTTGTAAAGAAGACAAGATTTTGTTATGAAAATAAAAAATTTTAGCGAAAATTTTAAGTTATTGTAATTTAAGTAGCTTTCTATATATAAAAAATAATTCTATTGTAAAATTTTTATAAAACAAAATTTTTTTCCTGTAGACCACCTCCTCCTTCTACACTCTATAAGTATCACGATAGTTATTTTGATTCCCGATCATTTCCGATGTTTCACGAACCGCCGTATCATCGATTCCAATGAAACAGTATTCGGGTACGGCCAGTTGTATGTTGGTCTCTCCAGATGTAGCTCTAAGGAGTATCAAGTTTCAGTGTATAGAAGAATATAAATCAATTTCGAATAACGTGTACACAGAAGTTTTTAAATAAGTTCACAATAAGTTACAATTTGTATTCTTTTCAGTTTCACTATTTTCACGGTTTCATTTGAAATCAAAAAAATAAATTTCATTACACAATATCTTTATTTTGTTTTTCATTTTTTATTTAATAATTGTTAACACTTAATGAGAGCGAGAAAAACGATCGGGGCGGAGCACCTCGGGTGTCGGTGAGCATAGCGAGTATATATATATATATATATATTTACATTTAAAGGTATATATTTAAGATGAATGTAAATATTTTTTCTGGTGTTATTTAAATCATAGTTATTCTAGTAATAATAATTAATAAATAATAATAAAAATAAGTAGTTAATAGTTAATGTGTTAATTAGATATTTATATTGTTATTCACTTTATTTTATTATATGTATATATATATATATATATATATATATATATTTATATATATTTATATATATTTATAACTATTAACATATTGTTTTTTTCATGGATTTATAACGTGACTAAAATAAGTATACTTTCATAAAATCAAGATTCTTGTAGAACTTGTTAATACTTTTAACTGCCCCATATCTACCTTATATATATATATATATATATATATATATATATATATATATATACATATGTATTGTATATAACAAAGAATTAACAAAAAGTAAATGACAAATATAATGTTCGTGATTGTTGGTGTTATTTGTCAACCGTTGTATATGTATGAGTAATATTTTTGATATTCGTGTATTGTGTAGTTGTTATTATATACTGACTTTTTAACGAATAACACCGAATGATTTATTTAAAATCTACGTTACATATTTTAATAAGTTGAAAGTTTATTTGAATATTTAAGTGTACAAAGGAAGCGATTTATCAAAAAGGAATAATTTAACTGATTGTTGATAAACACATTTGTTAATAATGTTTTAGACATTGTGTTTGAATACAAAAGAAAATATTCGAGTATCATGTGGCTACAAAACTTGATTTTCTATTTGAATTTGATACCAAAACGTATAAATACAATATTTATAATTTTATGCTAATAATTTACATTTTTCTATAATTAGTAAATTTGTGAAAATTGTTATTACAATTATATAATTTAAAACATAGAAATAGTTTAAACTTTTATTACACTATACATGCAGTTATAAGTATTCGAAATATAATAAAATTCCTTTTTTTCAAAAAAATGTGTAGCAAATAATAAATTTTACTTATAAAACAAGTACAAAAACATTTTTTACAATGATATTTTTAAAGTCAGCTGCTCGAGAAAAAAAATGAATACCACTTCTAAAATCTAATAATTTAATTAATTAAAAAAGCACAACGTTTAAAATTAGTGTTTTAGGCATAGGGATTTGCGGGACATATCTCGTTGGCATTGAGTATTCATTTTATACCAAAAACACTTAAAAATATAATAAAAATAACAAAAACATGTTAAAAATAAGTTTTATATTTGCATGAGTTACACCACAAAATGCTAAACGTGACATATATGGCACATTCAATATTGACCTCGTGTCTCTCTCAATTTTGATAAAAATAAACATATCACACTTGAACGTCATTGGGAAAACCTTCATTTACAATATTCATGCATTAAATATAAGAACAATTAATATTTACTTACATTTCTAACAACAAATGTGAGATGATGTTGAAGAACACGATGTTACCGCCAGGGATGCTGCCGAGAAAAAGGATTTTTGATCCTTAGGAAAGAGTTTATAACGGTTTTTTAGACCCAGATAGAACCATCTGGGTTGAATTAAGAGTACTATATCGAAACTACACTTACCTGATATATGCATTATTTTTTATAGCACTTCAAAATTGTATGTCTCAAATATGGCATATGGGCTCGAGAGAGTTATTACAAGTTTTATACCTTGTTGCAAATCAATTTTTGCACGACTTTTTTATATGAATTTTGCACGGTACGCATCCACCGTGTAAAAAGAGACCTAAGTATATATATATATATATTAGGTAACCAAGAATGTCCTGTCGCTGTTATAACGTACAATAATTCCAAGAATTGTTTATACTTGTTATCGAACAAAATTTCAAGAATTGTTTATTAGTAACATTAGCATGTGTTTTAAATGAATCTCGAACTGTTCACTTTAATTTAAAAAATAATTCTAACCTTTAAAAATGTCTGTGAAAAATAGTGTAGTACGTGTGTGTTTGCTTTATGAATTTAATCTTGGGACTAACGCTACAGAAACTGCTAAAAAAAAAATTGTACTGCGTTTACAAAAAACACAGTAACATCAAGAATTGCACAGAAATGGTTTAAAAAGATTTCTGCCGGGAATGAATCCATTAAAGACAAGACCAGATCAGCCAGACTATCAGATTTAAATATCGATGAATCGAAGGCGTTGATTGAAACAAATTCCAGTTTAACGTGTCAACAGCTTGCAGAATTGTTCAAAATAAGTGACGAAACAACACGGAAGCATTTACACAAAATAGGAGAGAGGTGGAAATTAAGTAAATGGGTACTACACGAATTAATTCCCAATAACAAATTACAGCGTGTTACAATCTGTACATCTCTTATTTCACAATTAAAATCAGAGAACTTTTTGGATCAAATTTTGATCACTCATGAAAAATGGATTATTTATTCCAACTACAAACCTACTCACCACTGGCTTTTATTAGGAGATCCTGCCACACAAAGTCCTAAAGGAAAGTTAACACCACGAACACTTCTCTATATTTGGCGGACCTTAAAAGGAATTATTCACCATGAATATCTACGAGTAGGTCAAACCCTAACAGCAAACATTTATAGTGAACTACTCCAACAAGTACATAATGCATTACAACAAAAATAGCCATAAATTATAAAAAAAATATTATTTTTACAAGATAACGTACGACCACACGTTACAAGTAGAGACCAGAACAAAAATTATGAATTTCAGGTGGGAGATCCTCCCCCATACTCCTTATTCCCTAGACATATCACCATCAGATTATCACCTATTTTTATCTTTGGACAATCGTATGAGTGGTAAACAGTTTAATAATGAAGAAGAATTAAAAATGGAGGTGTCTACATTTTTTGAAAATAAAAATAATCAGTTTTATAAAAATCGAATTTACAAATTATCTTCTCGCTGGGAAAGGATTGTTCAATACGAAGGTGGATATTTGGATGAATAAAGTTATTTCATGTAAAAATACACAAGTGTTTTTTTCTCAATTCAAAAACGACCGAACTTTCTTGGTTACCTGATATATATATATACGAGGGTGGTCCCAGAAGTACCCGACCCAACAAAGAAAACTCAAAAATTTTGGAAAAAAATATATTTATTTTTCTACATAATCTCCTTTTAGCTCTATACACTTTTCCCAGCGATGTTCAATAAGTTCGATACCCTTTTTTCAGATAATATGCGATGTACCGCACTTTTTGAAATGCCTACTATGTCTGCTAGCTCGCGCACTTTCAGTCGACGATCATCCACTACCGCTTTGTGGATTTTCTTCACCATTTCTGGAGTCGTCACCTCATTTGGTCGACCACTGTGATGCTCGTCTTGGCAGCTCGTACGGCCTCGTTTAAGCTCTGCTACCCAATATTTCACTGTTGTAAACGAAGGAGCAGACTCACCCAGAGTAGAATCCAGTTCAGCTTTTATATTGGTTGGGCTGAGGCCTTTCAAATAAAAGTATTGTATCACGTAACGATGACCAATTTTCTCCATTTTCACAAATTCACTAAAAATGTTCACTATTGATGGCTGCCAAACAAATACTAAATAACGTGGCGTCCTCAAACTTGAAACATATGCTTCATAGATTGTGTACTTTCTAATACAGTGATATTTTTCAAACAACTACCGCCATCTCTAGGTCAGGCCGGGTACTTCTGGGACCACCCTCGTATGTATATATATATATATATATGTGTGTGTGTGTGTGTGTGCGTGTGTGTGTATGTAAATGTTTTTAAAATGCATTTAAAATATTTAAAACATTCCTCGATATCCTACAATGTAAGGTAAACATTTTTTGAGCTACACCTCTGTACTAGCTAGCGTGCATGATTTAAGCCCGACTATATGGCACACGTGCTGATCACGGATATAGCTCATTTGCGAAGCAGTTACTTGGTCGTACCGACGGGCATTATGTCGTTGTGCGCCGTTAAACGCGACGTTATTGCGTCGACACCTGTTAGCTAGTGTAGCGTGGCTATTAGCGGCCATTACCTAGCACGGCGGGACGCGCGTGATCATCGCTCATTACGTGCTGCATCTCACGCACGATACTCAAATGAGCAACACATGCACAATCACGACTCTCACGTACATACGACGGCTGCCAGTACATTTTATCAGACTCATCTGGAAACATACTGAACGTACTTTATCATAATTATTATCCCAGAATGTTACGCATTTGAGCGCGGCGCCGTTACTAAAATTTCTGACTCGTACATTTTATGGGTTGAGTTTTATTGATAAGTCAAATCGATTTTTTGTTCAGTTTCGTTTTTACTGCACAGTTAAACAATTTCATTTTAATAATACAATGCTTATAAAGTAGCATGTGTAAAACGTTGTATATCTATCTAGGAATCAACATATTTACATGTTGGAATTATTTATGATTTTTTTTTATTTTTAAAAATACATTCTATACTTTATTTATATAGTTCTTTAATTTGTTGTGTTATATTCTACACTTTTTAAGTAAAACAGGGTAAACGTATCAGTATCTGCCTAGATTATAATTTGGAACTTGGCCTACAATTAATATCTCTACCCTACATAGGGAAAGAAAAACTTCAACTATCTATCCATGAATATCATAATTTCAACTTAAGTCAAAAAGACAAAAACATAAATTCATTTCTGTTATTAAAAATTGATAACCTGATTTATTAACAACCTATCTTTATAAAAAAACCTGTATTTTTTAATATTTGCAATATTTCTGACATTTATGTTAAAGTTCTATCGAAATCGGTTCAGTGATTCTTGATCAGTTTCATATCGGAAGCCATTTTTATGATTTCAACACATTTCTGCCCACAGCACATAAAAAAATATAGCTTTTCTGAAAGTTAACGTTTTCAGGTTTTCCTTGCTAACTTTTTATGACATGACGCATAATTTCATCGAATATCTCAGTAAAAGTTATAAAACGAAAAAATCGATAGCTGACACGTTTACATGTCTTTATCTTAGAAATATCTTGTAAATTCTAATATTTTTTACCTCAAATCTATCTCAAAATAATAATAAATTAAATGATAAATTGGCATGAGAAGCAATTCAATACTTTTAATTTTTGGCGTTATTTATGAAGACTTATCGACTAATTATTTGCTTTTTATTTATTGTGACAGTTATATGAAATAAATCATGTTGTTACATATTTAGTACTTATCTCTATGTTTTATTTTTAGTTGTATTTTTTTGATGCTTTGTTTATATTTTTTGACCTTCGTCATGTAAATATAATAATTTTTTTTGACAACATATACTTATTTTTATATTATCATAAACAAATTATTGAGAATTATTCACACACTATATTTTTTTCGATTCGCAAAACACTTTTGAATACCTATTTGTTACATAACTGAAATTTTAACAAACAAACGTCTTATCAAAAAAAATATTCAGTTGGAATATAAAACTATTTTGATTGAAAGAAAAGAATTACCTTCACAAAATGTTTTTTTTTAAATAATACATTGGTTAGAACACAGTTCTGACATTGTTATTTAATGCTCTTTCACAAAAAACAGAACATTTCCTTATCAGAAATGTTCAATAAATGATCATTGATCATTTTTAATTATTGATTATGTGCATTTCGATAGAGATAATATAATCCTCAGAGCATTAATGAGCTGTGACGATGGTGTCATCGTCATTGAAATGAAAATAACCAACAAACAAAAATGATTGATAATCAGTTATTAATATTTTTAAGCAGAAAAGTGTTTTCGGAGTGAAAAAGGAATTCATGTGCGAAACCAATTCATTTACATTAATCCTCAGGAGTTGGAATTTTTTTCTGTTATTATTGAAAAATAAGATAAGGGTGAAATTTTGGAAGGTGATAAATGAACATTGTATACATTGTTTGTTTAAATCAAATAATGACACAAGCTGTGTATCATTTGCTTCTCAGCAGATTTGTGATACGAGGAACCGACGCCACACCATATATGTTGCTTTCAATGTGTTCAATTCATATGTTCCAAAGTTTTGCGTTCATCGTTTCCTCATTGTTTCCCTTTCTCAATTTTCTCAAAGTGCCTATACAGTCCGTTTTGGAATCAAATAGGTTTTCAATCAATGTATTGATTGTATTAAAATTGTCCATAAACACAGAATGCTCTTTTTGCAAAAAGTTCTCTATTAAATGCAAAATCACTTTATTCACATACCCTTCCCCACTAATTATGTCTCCACTTCCCGTATATACTTTGATTCGTAAAAAATCCGGAACTCTCACATAAAACATATAATTTTACTCCATATTTACTTTTTTCCAGCAAAATATTACCTGAAAGCTTATCTTCCTCTCAAGCAGCCATTGTCTCATCTATTGACAGTTCTTTGTAAGGGTAATATATTTCTTTCATTTTATTGTTAAAGTAATCAATGATCGGCAATATTTTTTGAGACAATGAAAATGTAACGATCGTAAGTTAACTTGAAATCTTTGTCTTGTCAAATACCGGAAAAAAATATATATCTTTTGCAATTCTGATGGTCCTGGTTGTGAACTACTCATATTTTTACCCTAACTTGAAACCAATAGTAATTTTAATTTTTACATAACTTTATCTGTTATTTTACTTGAGTACGATCTTATCTCGCCGACTAGTTTTTAACTACTGACTGATAATATAAATTCATCTTCAACGCACACGGTGTGTCGTTCGTTCTTTTGGATAGGTACTGCATAACATACATGGCGAGTTATTATTCTCGAATGGATTAAAATTAGTACTAAAAAGATTCACAGTTAAATTTTATTCTTGTTTATTTAACAAACAATTTTTATTCATAAAAAATTAAGAAGCACAAATCTCAGATAATTATTTAGCATAAAATTATATATAAAATTTTATTTGCATCACTAAATTAATATACAATTTAAAATTATCTTTAGGTTAAAAAAGTCTAGATAAAAAAATTAAAATACCACATAGATGACATACGATAATCCTAGTTTTCTATTATAGTACAATGTGCTTGTATAAATTTTATCCTTTTAATTAATATAAATAGGGCACTATATATGAGATTCTATCGATCCATTTTCAACGCCATGCCTTCTATAAAATATGAAATATGAATATAACTCCTCAAGAGACAGTAATCACATTAATAAAGATTATCAGTAAAACGAGTATCAAAAATTAAACTGGTTACTCATATGTAAACAGACTACTATAAAATAAATACAGAATGTCAACAAAACTAAGGTAAATGCTATAAAATATACAACCTCTGTGCGAAATTTAGTTTGTATAACAGATGTTCTAAATCTTTTAACTGTTATGAAACATATTCATGAAGAGCAGTTTTGAAATTATTCAATTAAACGTGCATTAAACATGTCTGTAATTTATCTCATATAATGGTTTCACACAATCTAGTTTTCAAAATGGGTGTTTAATATCGTTGAGTGTATTTTATAACGTGACCATGTTTTCATAACCGTGACACATTTCAATAAATGAGGTATTAAAACTAACCTATTTAATGAAATATTATTTGATATTACTGTCACATACATAGAGGCACAGTAGATAATTACTATTATATAATAATAAAATTACTATTTGCGTTTCTGTTTCGCCAAAACATATTATTTTTAATTGATTTTTTTTCTGAGTCAAAAATATTAAATTAAATTTTTACGGTTATTTTGGAAGATTTCATTTTTTCATATTTTTTTAATAATAATAAACAGTATCTTGAACCTTCAAACTATATCTGAATGCGCAGTCGTTTCGAATTGATTCGGTGCCGGAATTAATTTATAAAATTAGATTAGTACGTTCAAAATTATAATTTATATTCCCAGTGTTGTTAATACAATGCTTCGTCTGATAATTGTTTTTCCTTTTGGTAGTTTCATCATATAAATTAATTTAAATTTTTTCTTGTAAGAATAAACAAACTTGTTTCCTATTGGAAGAAATATATGCAGGTCAATGGTCTTTATTTTGATTAATAAATATAATTTCTAACTGATATATGCGTCTTTATACTCGATACATAAAAACCGCAATTATTTTTGCACCAACTTAACATATAAATTTTACAAACTCGAGCTTTTCTTTTTGAAAAAATAATTGAACAAAATACACAATTTTACAAGAAATAGGTCTGGTTCGAAAGATCAAAAAAAATCTAATTTATTCAAATTTAACATTCTAGTAAGAAGTGATTTTGTTGATATATTACGAAAGTTCAATTGATAATCAATTTTAACTCCCAGACATGGAAACATTCATTAAATATGATTTTATCGACACGGGTTTCACATAAATAACCGGTGTGCAAATGAACAATATTACAACTTGGTAACACTAGAAAGGTATCGTACGTAGACACGTATCTATTGTACAAGTGCATGAATAATAAAACTGTATTATTCTCATCCCTTTATTGCATCATGACTAGTTCGTATGAGTCAAACTCGGAACATTATTCTGTATGATTCTAATTCCCATTTGTAAACTTCATCGAAGCTCTACTATTTTATGCGAACTTCGTGTTACATAATATAACGTTTATAGAATGTAATATAATCGAACAAGCGCCGCTTGCGTCAGCAGTATATTCTGTTCAAATCGCTTCTCTCACGTCGCCTTCATCTTATATATACATATATATTGTAGCCATTTCCTATTCGCCCCGATGTGATTATGATATTCAGTTTACGGCATCGAAGGAGAAAAAACTGAGCACGGTTAGGAAAACAACATATTTCGATCGAGCATTGCATGTCGGCGCCAAACTTTCGTCGACACGAAAGCGGCCAAAAGGCGTGTCCGATGGAGGACACAAGACGTCATGATCTCAATGCGGTACTTGGAGGCACATCGTGCATTTTACGACCGATATACCGCAACAACAAACCGACGACAACTGAATTTCGAGAAATGCGCAACATCAACGACAGACACTGCGGCCATCCCACGACCTTGACATGACCTCTCTTCAATTGACCCCATAATTCAATCCTTTTTAGATGGAACACACAAGTTAGATATATGCGTTCGGTTTATTCTACCATTACACTTTTCACAGTGCCTTCGTGTTTCTCATTCTCTATTTATACATACACACACATACATACATACATACATATATATATATATATGTGTGTGTGTGTGTGTGTACGTAATCATAAATAAATAATATTTGAGTTCCTTCATACACAGTTGACAACCGGATTAATTGGATGAACAAAAATAATTGAATATTTCAAATATGCAAGAATATATTTTTGCGCATTATTTTTCTATTTTTTAATTTAAATTCATTTCTACTAATTTACAGGATAGAAACAAATAACTATAAAATATATTCAAAACATATTCCAAAATATTAGGTTGGTAGAAAAATAATACGATTTTTGTTTTTTTTTTAAAAATCCTAACCTTAATTATTTTCATTGCATCGTGTTGATGTTAATATCATTTTTAATTTAATTTTTCGGTCTGTATTTTGGTAACATCGACTTTAGTTTTATTATTAATTTTGATTCAAACTGGGCTATTGAATTAAAGATGTAAGAGAAGCAAACAAGAGCATTTTTTTGTATGAATTCATAATGGGTGAGAAGGCAGCAGAAACTAAACGATGTGGGTATTTTGTGGGTAATTTTGATGTGGGTACTGTTAATAAATGTACGGTGCAATGGTGGTTTCAAAAATTTCGTGCTGAAAACGTGTACCTTGAAGAGGAAGAAGGTCTTCAGTTCATAACGACCCACTGCAGGCGTTTGTTGAATCAGAACCACGCATAACAATTCAAGAGCTTGCACAAAAGTTAAGCGTTAGTCATCCAACAGTTCTGGATCAGTTAAAACAGCTAGTGTATGAAGCTGTATATGAATCTGAAGATCATAAACTGCAATTATTTTTCTACCAACCTAATAATATTAAAAAAAAATAACTCAAAAGTATAAATATGTCACTTGAACTCAGTTTTATATCAAATTTTAATAATCACTTGCTAACGAATTACAATTACGAATTGTAATAATTAGACAAAGAAATCTACTGAAATTTAATATTAACAGATTTATAAATTCATTTTCCATCTCCTTTTCTATTTAAGAATGTTTGAAATATAATATCTCATTATTTATAGCCAGTACAGTTCGTAAGTTCAAATTTAAACTTTCGATTTATACCATTTTTCAATAAGAAGCTTCATTGAATCTTCTTAAAACGTTAATTAAAATAAAATACTTTCATTGTCAAAAATGAATTCGATTGAAAAATAAAACTTTTATAATATTCTAATCTACCCTAATCGTCTTCGACCTGTCATTCATCAAAAATATTTACTTCTAAAACCATTCATTTTTTTTATAAAAATTCGTTATATAAACAAATCTCAGAATAAAAAGGGAATATACAGTTATAATACACTAGGAAAGAAAAAAATATTCTCAATATAAATATTTTTCAATATTAATTCTGTATAAATATTTTTTATTTACCTTCTTTGTTGTCGAAAATTTCAATTCTAATTCAAATGAATTTGTAAATAGTTATAGCTAGATAGAATATTTGATTTATGTATAATTAAAATATTTTATTTTTATGAGAGACAGTGATGGAAAATTGAAGTAAATTAAAATTTTTTCATTTTTTTATTTAAAAAAAATCTTTTTACTGTCTATTTTTTATCTAAATATAATAAAAAATATTTGAACATTTAGTTATTAAAAAAAGTATAGTATTTAATTTATTTTTTATTTTATTTATAAAATATACTTTTATGTGATTTTGTCTGCATACAAACTAAATATCAATACTACTGCGCAACGAAAACATTTTGACAAGCTAAATCAAATCTAATACTTATTTATCTACACGACCAATAATTTTGAATAAATTTAATTTTTAGAACAACTATTCTGAAAATATTCGTTTATTTTGAATGTATCATTCTTCAAATTTCCAAAATATTAATACATTTCAAAAATTCATTTGCTAAATCATTTCATGCATATTTTAAATTCTATTTACTTTCATAAACACACATTAAAAACTATAAAAATATCTTCACGATTATTTATGGGAAAACAATACTTAACCTTATTTTTTTCTACTGATATAAAAACATATAGTTTATTTCATTTATTCTACACTACTCTATGTACCAAAACTGTTAATTAAATTAAATGCATATAACTTTAAGAATTTGTTCTAAAGTATTGAGTATTTACTTTTGTACTTAATCACAATTTTTTCGTATAAATTTTGATATGAATATTAACCATTATCAAAACACTTTATTCTTTTAAAGAAAAGAAACTATTAAAACAAAAAAAAATTCATTGCATTTATTTAAAATATTAGTTAATAAAACCCAAAAATATAAAATATTGTACTTTTTCGTTTTGAATATCTTATAACGCTGTTAAGAGCAATGTTTGTTAAAAACATTCAACTCAATAACTTTTTTAAAACATGATTTTTTGATATTTTGCAAGTATTTTCTCAAAAAGCATTTAATATAATTATTAAAACAATTCTTCTCTTCAATTCGAATAAATCTTTCTTAAATATTTTGACGTGTTTAATTATTTTCTCAAATTTCAATGCGTATTTTCTTTGAGAAGTTTAATGTTTTTTCTCAATTCTGTTCTGAAATACTAATTTTTAAGTCATAAAATTGTATTCTCATTGACAGTCTAATATATCTAACAATGCCATTAACATTCCATAATGTTTGTACCGTGTCACTTTGAAGATAATGGCATTGTTATCGAAATGTGCACATGAAACAATAAAAGTTGATAAATAATGATTTATTGAACATTTTTACCATACAACATTTTTGTAACTCGTCTAGTGAAAAGTTAATTTATTGGTGGAAGTGAATTTAACCACAGTATCAGAACTTTGTAATGTTGTAACTTCCAGTTGAATTTTTTCGAGAAGAAAACTTTTAAACATTTTATATTTGAAAAAACAATTAAAGTTTCTTTTCTTTAAAATCGACAAAGATACTTTTTGCTATAATACCTGGTCTATGGACGTTATTGAAAAGCATAGCATTCATCTTTAATTATTAAATAGTCTAAAAAGTCGCAAGTATTATTTAAAATTTAAAAATATTTCCTTACTTTATCTTATGATACTGGATTTTTCGTCGAAAGCTAACAAAACTGATTCACTACAAGAGGTAGAGTTCAATCAAAACTTAATCGATTGTAAGGAAACAAAAACTGACCTTGTCCAGGAAGAAAAAAGTTATAATACGGTATGAATGTTATTTTAAAGCGTAGTTCTATGCTTTGTAAAAAACGATTTTCATTTTAACCATGTCTTGTATGAGTATATATATATATATATATATATATGTATATATATATATATATATTGTTTCTTTGTAATAAAATAATTCTTAAAATTCTATTTTAATATGTGATAGTATAATAAAACTATTTTCAAATTCAGAACACTAATCTATTCAACCAAAAAGAAATAATATTTGAATATATTTCGAACTTCCCACCATTATTTTTAAAATATGATAAAATATTTTAAATTCATAATTATCTTTTAAATAATTACGTTTATAATAAGTAACTCCTTTATTTTAAAAAAAAATGGCTTGTTATTATTGTATGCATGCATATATATATATATATATATATATATATATATATATATATATATATATATATGTATATATGTATATATGTATATATGTATATATGTATATATGTATATATGTATATATATATAAAGCTAGAGGGATATACTTATTTGTATATTACAAGTTTATATATATTTGTAATAAAAATGATAAGACGTTTCATGATCCATAAAGATTCTTTCCTACAAGAGTTTTCCCAAGAGAAGTACCGGTCGTTCAGTAATAGCTCTGTCAAAGTTTGCATGATGATCGATTTGACGGGACGAATCACCTTATATACGCTTGAAGTATATACTTGGAAGAGTTTAGGTCAGACAGGAAACGAATACTGTATCATGGGTAATAAGAGATCAGCTTCAGACGTAACCTCTGACATGGGAACGATACTGCCTGGAGATTTGGGAATTGCACTCTTCTGAAAAGTTATACTGTTCATTATAACGTACGGATACGTTACTGTGATTATATAACTAGAAGCATATATATATATATATATATATATATATATATATATATATATATATATATATATATGGATAGATATATGGATAGATATATGGATAGATATACTGTGAGTTTTATGAACTTTGTATCTTTCATTATATTTCTTGTTATTATTTTAAGTATATTATTTTATACAAAAGGCTATATGTATATATATATATATATATATATATATATATATATAAGTTAAATCATAAAAAATTGTGCAATTAAAACTTGATTTAAAGAATGTTTCTTTAAGTTAATAATGTATATATATATAATATAATTAATCTAAAAAAATTTTGTAATAAATACATTTAATAATAGATTATATCAGACACCTGTTGTGAATTATTAGCCTTTTTTAACAATACATTTAATAATTTAAAAGAATGACTTTATTTGAAAACCTAGAATAAATTATAATACGGAAAAAATTTAAATGGAATTAATAAAATTTATCAATAATATGGTGGATATTTAATTCGTTAATATTAATACAATAAATTTAAAACTTCATGACTATTTGGAATAAATGTACATTTCTCTTGCTGCTTTTTATAAAAACTAGTATGTAGTCCGTCAAAATTGACGGGAAAATAGAAGAAAAAAAAACATAGAAAAAACTGTTTACATTGGTTTCTACAACATAATATATTTAAACATAAAAAATATCTAAGAACGAAACTTAATGAATTAAGCATGAAACCTATGATCTGAAAGAGCAAACATTTCTCTTCTCCATAGATACTTCTCACTTTGTCTGCAAAACAAATAGACGAAAAATGTGAGTTTTTATATATGAGATGTAACTTTCAAGATAATATCCATTATGCAAATTTATAATAACAATTTTCAGTCTACTATTCTTTATGTAGAACATAATGAGTCTAAAAAGTTACACGACGTTAATGTGTCAGTTTGAACCAAGCTAGAGAAGACCGAGAGCTTAACGAGAAAATAGTACAGCGCTACAATATTAAATATTCGGTACGTGGCGGTGGTATTTATACACTCAAAGTACTCGTACAAACATTGCCTCCACATAATGCCACTACCGATGTCAGGACCAAATCCTCTTTCTTCACGAGCGGCGAAACAAAGCCTCTTGTCGGAAACGTGTCCACGACGACGAAACCTGTTGAAAAGGGGACGTCGGCCAGCGGCTCAATGACGAACTTCTATTGCGCGTTTTAAATAAATAATCGACAAGAGTCAGACGAACGCAGGAGAACCATAAACCCTCATCAATAGTCAGATGGTGCACGTCATCTGGCCTCCTGAACGCCCTATTTAATGTTCTTTTCAATGTCTTCATCCCACACGATTGGTAGAATCGACGGTGCGATGGCAGTTAATGGATTTTTCTTGACGGTTTTGATACCGAAATAAGATTTTCATGTCGCGATGACACTTAAATATTTGATGTACTTACGATCGTATTACTAATGCCTTTGTTGCGGTCGTTTGCCTCTCACGTATTCAAGATGGCATCTTGGATAAATGAAAATGAGATCACGTGAACGTCAAAAGATTTTAAAATCCGCATATATATATATATATATATATATATATATATTGTATCAAATAAATAAACACCATCCTAATTAAACACTACTTTTTTCACAAAAAAAACATAAATTTGATTTTTTCAAATTTCAATATTTAAATTGTTTTATATTTTTAATACAATTATCCTTGTAATCCATAATCATTATACCAGAAACATTGTTATTGATTGTATTTTTTTCATTTTTATTGAGATTTTTCTTGAATTCAGTTCTAATTTTTTTTCTAAATTATAGGAAGTTTTAATCTTTTGGCTATTTATTCCATTCGATACAATTTTGATAAATAACATCTGGTTTATATGGTGTATTGTAAATAATTTGTTTTATTATAGTTTTTTTTAAATAGTTTTCATGAAACATTATCACATGAATAATAGGTTAATCGGTATTTATTTATAAATTAAAAAATTAATAGTATAAAAGTTATTTTTTACAGGAATGTTTTCAAACAAAACATAAATAAATCTGTAATTATAACACACAAACATACGCAATTACACACGAGTCGATCAAGAAACGTAGGATACAGCAATTTGTATTCAATATTAAAATTAAAAATATTGTTATCAATATATCTTTTTAATTAAAATATTGATGATATGAATTTATATAAAATAAAATATTTTAACCTTCTTAATACAACAATAACAAAACCATAATATTCTTCCTACCGAGCAAAATTTTCAAGTTCAGGAAGAGGAAGAAGTCGCACGGGGTCAATTCCGGAGAATAGGATGAATGAGGAATCAATTCGACGCCTAATTCGTGCAATTTTGCCATTGTGACGGTCGATTTTTGGGACAACCCGTTGTGCTGGTGGAAGAACACTTTTTATGCGTCAGTCTTGACTGTTTTTGTTTCAGTTCTTCTTTCAAACGGTTCAATAGTTTTGCATAATAAACTCCTGTTATCATTTTTCCCTTCGTTAAGTAGCAGATCAGAATGATTTCTTGGGAATCCCAATATAACATTGGCCGACAAAACGGTCCTCGCTTTCTTCGGCGCACTTTTACCAGTCGTTGTCCACTGCTTTGACTGCTGCTTCGACTCAGGTATTTAGTGGTGGATCCATTTCCATCCACGGTGACGAGTCAACACGAAAAGGTTTGCTCGCTTTTTTCTATTTTTGCGGTAACTTCTACAATGCTCGCTTCAAACATCTGTAGAACGTAAACAATGCGTTGCTTCTGGTTGAAATTTCGCCTATGCTAATTTGAAAAGTGACACTCGATAGCCGTGACGTTACTAAATAAATGGTGGTGCCACATCATAGAAATTTACCAAACTTATCAAAAGACCTACGTATATATATATATATATATATATATATATATATATATATATATATATATATATATATATGTATATATGTATATATGTATATATGTATATATGTATATATGTATATATGTATATATATATATATATATCAATGACATTTCCAATTAATAATATCAACAAAAAATCTTCTCTTAACTTCTTCTGTAACTAACAAAAATTTTGAAAAATATGATGATTTCCACAATGAATTTAACTTTGCAACGAGAAAAGCTTTTTGTCGAAATAAAATGAAATATCTCACGTAAATTTTCTTTTAAGCTCGTTTATTGTATTTTATTATTTGCGGTTAACAACATTTAAGTGTATATATATATATATATAATTTTCTTTTTTTTATAAATATTTAATTATGAAAAAAGTCATTCTTTAAGTTTATTCTAAACTATGTTTAGAACAGAGATATTCAACTTATGTTATATTCAATCATGAAACAATTATTTAAAAATTAGAATAAGGATTTAAAAATATGCTAGTATTAGTTTAGTAGGAAAATAATTGTGGTTTTTATTTTCTGAATTATAATCTTTTTTTTCAATGAAAGTGTTATTTCATCGTGTTCATGTTAATATCATTTTAAAGTTCATTTTTCAATTTGTATTTTGTTAACATTCATCTTCGTTTTATTATTAATTTTACTCAAATTAGGATATTGAAGTGAGGATGGAAAAAAGCAAATAAACGGATGGTAAAGCAGCAAAAACTTCTCGTTAACTAAACGACTTTTTTAGTGTGGATACTGTTAAAGAATGTACGGTGCAATAGTGATTCCAAAAATTTCATACTGGTGACGATAGTCTTGAACATGAAGTAGGTCGCGGACGTCCTTCTTCCGTTCAATAAGACCAACTGAACGCGTTAGTTGAATCAGAACCACACACAACAGTACATAAAAGTTAGGTATTAGTCATCCATCAGTGATGAACTACTTAAAATCATTTAAATTAATAAATTTATATAAATTGGAAGATAATAAACCGCAATTATTTTTCTACCAACCAATATAATTGTTCTTTAAAAAGGAAAACAAAAGAAAATAAAGGCAAGTAATACCCGGTTGTACTTTTCATATTTTTATTATGTCCATTTCCCCAAATAATTAGCGTTATCTTTCATAAATTAATAACAGTATTTTAAAAAACAATGTACAGTACAGTAATTTAAAATTTGAATAATTAACCATGATTATACACTTTTTAAAATCATGCAAGATTATATATATATATATATATATATATATATATATATATATATATATATATAAGAACTTTGTAATTGTACAAAACATTTCCTGTACAATTTATTGAATTTATTTTGAAACAATTATGGTAATGTAGCGTAAAATAAATGAAGTTTTTTTTACATTCAGTATTTATGAAATTAAAATACAAAGCAAGCAATAAAGACTGTATAACAGTTGGCAGTCCTTTGTAATTATGACTGCCAGACGACAGTTGGAAACTTATGATTGATCGTACATTTATACAAAAGACTAACTTGTTTGTTTCAAAATTGTAACAGTTTTAAAAAATGGACAGTTAGTTTTTTTTTCCTAAGTTATTACGACTTCTGTATTAATACACAATATTTTAAATTGTCATAAAAACTAATTTAATTAATTAACTTTTATTAATAATAGCAATATATATATATATATATATATATATATATATATATATATATATATATATATATATATATATATGTATGTATATGTATATTTGTAAATGTAATTGAAAATGTTAATTAAATTTCTCAATTTATTTTTATTATCATGGGTTTGTACACGTTGTTTAGAAGCTGTTAGCGTTTCAAAAGGTGTTCAAGCTTGTTGACCTAATTATCACTAGTTCAAGCGCTGTTTGATATAGTTTTATAAAAACAGTATTTAAAAGGCACATTGTTTATTAGTTCATTATATCATATTGTAACAATGTGTTAATTATATAATTGAACGCAAATTAAAATTGAATGAAAACATAAATATATACAAAACAAACAATATATATATATATATATATATATGTGTGTGTGTGTGTGTGTGTGTAGTCTTTTTAAAGAATTTCAAACATAATGACATATTAGAATTCTATTTTTCTATATTTTTTAACTTAATTTATATATTCTTAATGAGTTTTTTTTTAAGTTGAAAAAAATGTGTTTTAAAGATTGTTCATTTTTTAAAAAATACTTTTATTTATGAAAAGTACATATGTTAGTATGGAAAAATCCGAATTTTCATTTAACATTCTTTAATGAAATTTAAATTGATAATCTTATTTTAATTATTTTTTCATGCCTAATTTATTTTTGGCACTGTAACTAAATTATCTTCCACAAATGAATTTTTCTTTCACGCCGGAAACCACAAATGTTTGTAATCAAAATCATTCAGCAAATGATGATGAATAATTTTTGATTTTTTTATGTGTTGTTTAATATTAATTCCATCATCCTTAGAGCTCGGATATTCAAAACAATCTCAAAAGTAAAATAGAAATCGATAATAAAAAAAATCAATAAATAAAATTCATGTAATAAAAATTCCTTTCTCACGATTTTTTGTACTCCAATGTTCTGAAAATAATGGTATCGCTATTGAAATTCGGACAAACAATGAACAAAAACATTAAACATGTGATCAGAAAAAAATCTGTGATTTGTGAGTGAGAAAAAATTGATCCATGGAAATAGTTTTTTCATTGTTTTAAAATTTTAATCTATTTTAGAAGCGTTACATATTTCAATACTTTTAATTTTATTAAATATTAACATGTTATTAGTTTAATTATTAGTAATAAAATAAAGTGTTGAAATATAAAAAAAATATATTTAAATATTTTTCTGTTAATTTTTCTTTCATCGTTCACCTTTTCTTAATTTTATTTCGAACAAATCAACTATTAAAAAACAAACTAATAATAATATTCATATGAAAAAAAATAAAAGATACAAATAATTACTCACGGAAATATTTTAATGAATAATTAATTATTTTAATGCATTTTGATTTTACGTTTATTAAATAAAGAACTTATATATATATATATATATGTCCCTTAACTTCAGTTAATTGTGTTCTTTTTTTATTTTTTTTTGTATATTTTCCCTCTTAATGGAATTTAATCACATCTGTGTACATTTATTTATAATTTTTATTTTAAATGAAGGTCACTAAATCACCACTGATAAATAGAAATAGGATATAAAATATCTATGAATCATGCTTAGTTTACGGAACTGTTAATATAACTTTATATTAGTGGAATAATAACATAACATAAGTATATATACGTAAAATTAATAATAATAAAGCATTTACACTCACTTTAAATATCGGTAAAATATCGATTAAAAAAAATATAATGTCCATACTTCAAAATCAATAACTTTGTAATGTACACATAACAAACTACACCTTATTAAATAAATATGTTTGTTGTATTAATAAACCAATATATTTTAAAAGAAATTGATAATGAAATGAAATATCTAAAAATCTCAATACTTTTTTCTAAAGTATTAGAAGAAAACTATATAAGTATACTTTTTATAAAATATTTAATTTCAAATTATTATATACTCAACAACTGAAAGTAAAAAAAAAACTAAAATAATTTGTGATAAATCATTCATAATGTTACAATAGTACAGAAAGTAATATAATTGCATGCTACGTGTAATAAAATGTACAAAGTGATTTGTATTATTATTTCAATATCATATTCAGTCATTAACCCCAAACAGTATCAAACCTACAGTTATTACTTACCAATCCGTGTAAACTCCATACTGTTCCTATAGACAAGTTATATAGTAAATTACTTTGTAGTAATACCTATTATTTATGTATTTTCTCATTTTTTTTAATAGTGATTTTCATTCCACTACTGTAATTTCATGTCATTGAACTCGATATTTAACTTTCAAACAAAGCAAACATTTAATACAGTTTTAATAATTAATAACCGTTTGAAATTTATTAACAAAAAAACCTAGTAGAACTTATTCATTTAGAATAAACCCAAATATTATTTAAACAAGATAGATTATCAATTTAATTTCAATTTTTAGAAAGTTGTCATTTGTATTTATACATCCTATAAGTTCAACTGCCGTTAAAAACACACAAAGTTTCAAGTGTGTTAAATATTAATAACTTGTTACATTTAAAATTATTCCAAGGTACTTTATTTAACATTTAACTTTACTAAGAATATTATATATATATATATATATATATATATATATATATATATATATATATATGTATATGTATACTATTTCTCAGAAATATATATATAATTTGATATAATTAGGTTGGTAGAAAAATAATTGTAATTTATGACTTTCAAATTTTTATACATTTTTTTTTAATTTAAGTAGTTTTTACTGGTCCATAACTGTTGTACGGCTAAAGCTTAATTTTTGTGCAAGCTTTCGAATTGTTATGCGTGGTTCTGATTCAACTAACGTATTCAATTAGCCGTTATGAACTGAAAAAGAACACCCGCAACCTTCTTTACCTTCAAAGCTCTCGTCCCCAGCACGAAATATTTGGAACCACCATTGCACCGCACTTCCTTAATAGTACTTACACCAAAAGCATCGTTTGGTATACAAGCAGTTTCTGCTGCTTTATCCACCTGTTTTCAACTCATACAAAAATTACTGTTATTTGCTTCTTTCCCATCTTTAACTAAATATCTCAATTTGAATCAAAATGAATAATAAAACCACAGTCGTTGTTACCAAAATACAGACCAAAAATGCATTTTAAAATGATATTCGCATGTACACTATGATATTACACTTTCATTGTAAAAAATAAAGTTAGAATTCAGAAAACAAAAACCGCAATTATTTTCCTACCAATCTAATATAATTAAATGAAAAATATTCTGTTCTTCTACTATTTAAAAATTAGTTTAAAAATAACCATATATTAATAATGTCCGAAAACCCTAAAAAATAAAATTAAAAAATAGGTATTATTGTAAAAAAAATTAATATATATACATACAATTTTTTTATATGTATGTATATATATATATACGGTGTTCTTTAATTAAAGAATCTACTGATTTAATATATTTTTTCAAATAATCTATATTTGTTATTCTTTATTTATTAAGTCTTATAGTACAGTTCTTACCTTATTGAAGTGCTTTTAAACCCAACATAACCAATCAACCAATGATTCATATTATGTTGTTAACAAATATTTGGCAATATGAGAACCATTGAAAAACAAACATTAAAATGTAATATATATATATATATATATATATATATATATATATATATATAAAACAGTAATATGATTGTAGAAGTCCATAGATTATGAAAATTTGAATACATTTTCTGTCAAATATAAATAGCTAAATAATTCATTAACATTCGTTGAAATACTAATGGCACGAAGCAAATTTATTTTCATGCTGTCATTTAATTTTCTTTGAATACGCCAAAAGTAACATCCCCATGATATCAAATTATAAATAAACATTTGCGTGTTTACTTATGAAAGCTGACATATTTTCTCTCAGTCTCATTGTTGATTCATGACAGTGTCTGTCACACGAATGCAAATCCAATATTTGCATCAAAATTATGTAAAGATAATCCGAACACGCCCTATGCATAGTGGAAACTATGTTATTTCCCAAAGCGTATTACGGGACTCTCGCTTAAAATTCAGACCGGCCCGACACATCAGTCGAATTTTACGAGCGTGCCAGTCAGTCAGCCAGCTCGTCTACATTTTCGAAACTGTTCCGCCGGAGTTAATCTATTCCGTTTCGATATCGCGTTCCATTCCGCCGCCATCGCCGTTGGCACAACTTGGTCACGTGATCGTGCGCGCTTTCGTTCAAGGTCGTCCGAGCTTTCGAAGATTTATCGGAAACACGAATTGGATATATCACGGTATGACGGCAAAGTAAATCTTTGCGATTCTGTTCGGGCCGCTTGAGCTCCACGTTTCATTTGCTACAAAACGTTCGATCGGTGCAGTTAGTCAATTTATTACACATATTTTTCAGTGTCTACATAGACATGTTTTCAATCGAAGCACTATTACTTTATACCATCAATTTTTCAACAGTTCTCGACTTTCCGCAATCAATATATCTGAGTCTATGTCAAAATATTATCGTTTCTAAATGGACTCGTTCAGCGATTCGAAAAGAACAAATCGTTTTAACGGCTACTTGCAATATCAATACGTGCGAATCTTTAAAAAAATACTTTCCAAATTTATACAGCTGCATTTTACAGTCTAATAGCGTACTTAAAATAATGATAACTATTACTACCTAAAAAATGATTTATTTTCAAAATGAATTAAAATTGTGTTCAAGTTTAAACCCATAATAATATTTCTTACTAATGTAAAATTGTCTTTTTAATTTTCACTTATGACATTATATATTGTGCATTTTAAAATAAATATTGCATAAAATCTCATAGTATTAAATTTTCTCAAAAATTAAAAAAAATTATTTAATTTTATTCGATATATTCCTATAACATTTTTAGCACATGCAACTAAATAATTTTTCATTCAATATTTATTTCACCTTTATTAATTAATATCATTCCTTTTTTAATATTACAGTAAAGAGAAATAAAACCTAAATCTTATTTCTGGAATTTAAATAAGGAAAAATAACATTGTAAAAAAAGTGTTTATATCCTAATACACAATCACAGTGTCTTAAATATATTATCTCTCTCTTTTCTGTCTTTATGTGAAACTTACAAACACTTTTATTTTATTTATGTGTTATCAGAACAAGATCAGTAATACTTTTAACAGTCCAGTTCCGTTACTGTTTTTATCCTTAAAATTAGATTTTATTAGACTGGTAGGAAAGTAATTGCTGTTTTTGTTTTCTGAATTCTAACCTTAATTTTTTCAATGAAAGTGTCATTTCATCGTATTCATGTTAATATCATTTAAAAGTATATTTTTAAAAGTGAGGAAAAATAAATCATTTGCCTATTTCTCTTAGATAGTTTGTATTATAACGAGGGTCGTTTGATAAGTTTGGTAAATTTATATAAAGTGGTGTTATCATTCATTTGGTAATCTCACGGCTATCAAGTGTCACATTTCAAACTAGCACAGGCGAAATTTCGACCAGAAGAGATGCGTTGTTCACGTTCTACAAATGTTTGAATCAAGCATTGTAGTATTTGCCCCAAAAATAGAAAAAACGAGCAGGTCTTTTTGCATCGATATGTCACCGTGGATGAAACATGGATCGACCACTACACACCTGAGTCGAAGCAGCAGTCAAAGCAGTGGACAACGACTGGTGAAAGTGCACCGAAGAAGGCGAAGAGCGTTTTGTCGGCTGTGAAGGTGATGGCCACTGTTTTTGAGATTCCCGAGGAATTATCCTGATCGATTACTTAACGAAGGGAAAAACGATAACTGGAACCTATTATGCAACATTATTGGACCGTTTCAAAGAAGAAAATCGGTCAAGATTGGTGCACAAAAATTATTCTTTCACCAGGACAATGCGCCGTCTCACAAATCGACCGCCGCAATGGTAAAATTGCACGAATTAGGCTTCAAATTGATTCCTCATTCATCCTATTCTCAGACTTGGACCCTTGCGCCTTCTTTCCCTTCCAAAACTTGAAAATTTCGCTCGGTGGGAAGAAATTCTCGTCCAATGAGGATGTGATCGCCACCGTCAATGTGTCTCTTGCAGATTCGCTGGACTCAGAGTATAGCCCTCAATGGAGACTATGTTGTGAAATAAAATCGATTTTTTCAAAAAAAGTGTTTAATTTATTTTTTTACCATACTTATCAAATGACCACGTATACATATATATATATATATATATATATATATATACACATACATATATATATATATATATATATATATATATATATACACATACATATATATATATATATATATATATATATATATATATATATATATATATATTTGCTTCCTTTTTTATCATCTTATCAATCGACCCTCGTATAATCTTTACTTAGTATATTGATAATATTCCCTTCCTAGGATAAAAATAACTGACATGTGGTAACATATTCACACGAATCATTACTAACTACTTCTACTCTACCGACAATGTAGTACGAAAAAGTTGAAGATTAACTTTTCACACATGCTCTTATGTTGATTCTCGTCGATGAGTTGTACTCGGTGGAAAATTATCAATAATATTTTTTTTTATTCCAGAGACTCCATTGATCATTGCAACTGATGGCAACATCCACCACGTCAATATTAACAGCGATAAATCTTCGATGATGAACATCGTATTGTCGATGAAGACAACTACGATGACAAGAGCAACGAACGACGCCGTAATACGTCGACGAGTTCGGCGGGCGTGACGGGCGTGAGTGTGCGCCAAC
Source organism: Acanthacorydalis orientalis (assembly GCA_034766995.1). Lineage (NCBI taxonomy): Eukaryota > Metazoa > Arthropoda > Insecta > Megaloptera > Corydalidae > Acanthacorydalis > Acanthacorydalis orientalis. The sequence continues at coordinate 40,866,091 of CM068316.1, forward strand.
CCCATCCAAATCACCGCTCTGCCCGGCCGGCATGTACAAAGCTCGCGCCGGCCGCGATGCGAGCACCATGATCATCCTGACCGATAGCGACACGGACGCGGACATTGTGCTCACGCTGGAGTCACTCACGCAAGCCGCCATCATTTTCATAATGGGTGTGGCGATTATCGTCTCCAACGTGCTCATAATCGCGACGTTCGTTAACTTTCGCGGTAAGTGTCTGAAACAGTCCAGAATAAATCAACTATATGACATGTTTGACCTTTGATTGTCATATAAGAAAATGGACAGTTAACCGAATAAGAGAATTCTCAAATGAATCATCACTCCTCAGACGACAACGAACATCATTCCTCAGATATATATTTTCTTTAATATTGTATACGGAGTGATTCGTTTCTAAAAGTAAATTTCGACATAGCACCAATACCATAATTGTAATGCCGATGTGGTTCGTACTATGATCTCCAAAGATTCTTTGAATGAAACAGATATAAATAATCTGTGCTTAAAATACCTATATGCTGAAACATTATAAGAATATTTAAAATAATATTTGGAAAAAATACTTCCTAATTGTTTGTTCAGAGTACATTTTTATAAATTTAACTCGTTTCAGCCTATACATCTTCACTAAAAATTCTACTAGATTTATCTAATATCACATCTTTTACTCTAATTTCTATGCTTATTTATTAACAAACGAGCGTATTAATTTGATTGAATTATAATTAACATGATTTTGGATTTTCAAATAATTTATCACAATAATACGAATAAATAAACTTTCTCGCTAGTCACAAACCAGACAAAAATGTTTTCTGATCAAAATAGAGATGTATTTGGGCGACTGGGCACTTATTCATGTTCATACGATTAGCACTTAGTTCCAGCTGAACGACTATGCTCAATGTTTGATTAGACATTGGTTTTATTTTGGTGTTCAGAATATTATTAACATTTTTTTAATATATATTCATATATTAACAAATTTTCTCATGAGTCATCTTACACGAATTTCCCGAAAGCATCTTCAATTATAACTAAAAAATAATAAAAACTGAAAAGTGTACATAAATGTCATCAAAAGAATTTTAATTATTTCAAATTAACCCATTAAACACCGCTTTTGAAAAAGGTTTGATTCTAGGTTCCTTCTAATTAATTTGGCGTTAGAAAGAAAAAAATTAAAAAATTTGGTTTTCTACAGTGAGATGTTTTGTATACATAACAGCAGCGCCTTATGTTAGCATTATCAAAAAAATATTTCAAAAATTAATGAAAACTAGTCTGTCTTAAATTTTAAATACTTTTATTTTATTAAAATTCGAATTAAATTCCTTGATAATTATTAAAACACTTCGAGTAGAGAAAAACGTTGCACTTTTTACGTATATATATATATATATGATTTAGCTCTTGCAGTCTACATCGAGTTCGCTTTTTCTCAATTTTGTAAAAACCAAAAAAATTAATAGTATAGGTCTACTGCTATTTGATCAATGTTTACTGTTATATAAAAGAGTTTTAAAAAATATATTTTGAGCAGGAAAAAATTCTAAAATTAATGTTACGTATACGCAACAACGGCGCTTAATGGTTAAAAAAAAAAACTAATTCTGTCACCAATTTTTATCATTAATTATGAAAAATTTTAAGTTGTGTTCAGTGAATCGATCATAAGCAAAAAAAAATACAATCAATGAAACAGTAATCTTCCTATATCGATTAACCGAAATTCTTACTAAGAACAAAATAAACACTCAATAAGAACTCAGCTAGCGCTCAATCATATGAAGAGAGCCAATATACAATAATTGATTATTAATGATTCTAATTATTGCTCATTTGTATTTCTAAGACAATACCGTCATAGTCAGTGCTTTGAGATACAACACAATTCAGTAAGATGATTGGATAGACATGGACACTTAGCAATAATTAGAATAATCAATAATGATTCATTGAACAGAACATTTTTGATCAGAAAACTTTTTCTATGGTTCATTGAGAGTCAAAGTGAATTTATCCCCAGTACCAAAAAAACTATATTTGTGATTAATGTATGAATTTTTTAAGAACAATAATTAATTTGACTAAAACACTATTTATTAACATACATATATATATATATATATATATATGTTAAATCTGATTCAAAAATACATTGATATCTTTATCTTTATCACGAAACCGATTATCTTCCTGGTAAACGGAAAATAAAAAACACACAAACACGTACATAATGATCTTTATTTTTGTTGGTATTTCAACCCTTTCAACATGAAGATTTTCGATTAGACATGTACGCTCTACGCGAGCTTACTACTTGATAAAGCACGTAATGAACTGAATGTTTTTTTTTACTTTCATTCTGCACAATACCGAACGCACACCGATTTAATATTGATTTTTTTAACTATTTTTTTATACTTACCAAATTAACATTTTTTATATAAACAAAAACATTATATATATATATATATATATATGTGTGTGGGTGTGTCTCAGTATAAGTTAAACAGTAAATATTTGTGTCATTCATTTTCAATTACACTTTAAATTTATATTTATGTTAAACGTTTCATTATTTTCACAGACACGTTTTACTGATTCCGCTCATAGATCCTATATGATAGATCTGAATTCTTTACAATCCACTCTGAAATTCTAATATTTTATTTTCTAACCAATTTCTAATGTCGTGACTTGAATGTATTGAATCTTTATTTTTCTGGTAGATATATTCTTTCATCTTATATGAACATTTTGTATAGGTTTTTATATGATTCACTGTTGGTTTTTGATATCAATGAAAAAATCTTATCCAACACCGTTAAGAATAAAACGATCTAAAATTATAACGAATTTCTATTGCATTTTATAATTTTTTTCCATAAATCGTATCGATAATATTTTCATTAATAAAAATACTTTTTTCTCTAAACAAAGTATTATATTTAAATCTCTATATTCAGTTCAATATTTTTTGTATAAATTCTATATATCAGTTCTGTGGAAAATTCAAATTGATGATACCAAAAAGATTTAAATGAAATGTTAAAAATAGATTTTTATTTTGTATTTTCTTCACAATGTATTAGGTTGGTAGAAAAATAATTGTGGTTTATGATCTTTAAATTCATGTACATTTTTCAATTTAAGTGGTTTTAAGTGGTCCAGAACTGTTGATGACTATCATTTAACTTTTGTCCAAGCTCTCGAATTGTTGTGTGTGGTTCTGATTCAACACTTTCAGTTGGTCGTTATGAACTGAAGGATATCCTCGACCTTCTTCATTTTCAAGCCTCTCGTCTCCGGCACGAACTTTTTGGAACCACCATTACACCGTACGTTCCTTAACAGTATCCACACCAAAACCATCGTTTGATTTATGAGCAGTTTCTGCTGCTTTAACACCTGTTTTGAACTAATACAAAAATTTGCTCTTATTTGTATCTTTTTTCCATCTTTAAGTCAATAACCCAATTTTAACTAAAGTTAATAATAAAACCAAAGTCGATATTGCCAAAATACAGACAGAAAAATGCACTTTAAAATGATATTAACATGAATACCATGAATTAACACTCATTGGAAAAAATTAAAATTAGAAATCAAAAAAATAAAATCCGCAATTGTTTTCCTACCAAACTAATAGTAATTTAAAAATAATGTTCTTTTTTCTTATAATTAATTGATTGTCCTGAAACCAACACATAAATTCCGTCCCAGAAGAAGATTAGATGTTAATTTCATTTTTATCTTTACTACTGAAACGAAAATATACTTCTTTCTTAAAAAGTACATTACTAAAAAAATTAAATCACACCTCAACCCATAAATTTATTTAAAACCAAAAAGACAAATATTCTATTTTTTTATTAAACAAATCTTTGTTAACTACTCAAAAACGTTACTCGTCTCAATATGAAAGTTATTATTAAAATATTCAAAATTTTCTGTTCCACGTTTTACAATTTTTAAATAGATATTTTCATATTATGAATAAAAAAATATATAAATTTAAAATTCCATGGAATAAAACAACATTTTTTTTGTATTTTAACATTATTTGAGTTTATTTTAAAGAATTATATATATATATATATAGGGTTATAAATCTTTACATACAATATTTTTATATTTTCTTCAGAGTAAATTGTTTTTGTGCAGATAGAATAAAGTGACTGTAAAAGTAAATCGAATTGTCTCCGAATGTTTATATTCAGTCATAAAATATCATCCACGTATCTATTCCAATAACGGTTTGGGTAGTTAATTTTTATTCGCAGACTCTTTCGTTTTAAATTATATTATAAAACCATCATCGAGTAGATAAAGCTACGACACATTTATTTTCAGTTTATTGTTTAAAAACATTAGTACATTGAAATATCTTATTGGAGATAATCTATTCCGCTTAAATTAAGAGTGTTTTTTTGTTTATATTTAAAAATACACCTCATAAGAAACCTTTAATTTCATTGAACATAAATGACCAATCTTTTTTGTAATTTAACTAGAGAAAAACACAAACACCAATTTATTTTCAAAACAGCAGAATTTTCATAAAACTCGATACAAAATTTATCAGTGTACATTTTAATATTCATATTATTTCCTCTTGAAAAGTATATAGTTCCTCATTTTATCTAGATAATAATACACTAAAATCTCTTTACAGTAGAATACTAAGAGATGCGTGAATAATTTCGTTATACTTGAGTTTCGTTCCCACGTGTACAGAATATTTTCTTGCGGAACGAATTTTTCCGTGATAACCTTCTTCCTGGTAGTAAGATTTTACTGCATTTTTATTGCGTCTTCTTTGTTTTTATACAACCTGTAATAACAGACGCTACATATATATTTCCTCTGTGCTTTGTATATTTCATGAATAACATGGAATAATTTTTGAAATATTATTTTTAAACCACCTATACAGAAAGATGTTATTATATGGCTCGTTTCTGAAACAATCTTTGAATTTATTTAGGAATAGAAACTATGAACAAATTCATTTGCCTTATAATTTATATCTTATTCGAAATATATTTATATTAAAAGTATTATCTACTGTACGAATATATATATATATATATATATATATATATATATATATATATATATATATATATATATATATATATATGTATATATATATATATGTATGTGTATATATATATGTATATATATATATATATATATATATATATATATATATATATATATATATATATGATCAAAAAGTCTATTTTCAGTAATTATAAATAAAAAACACAAAATATTCATTTTATTGATATCTATTTTACATTAGAATAATTATATTCAAAATAAATTCTAGAGATGTTCCACATATTTTCTGAGCATATCTAAAGCTTTTTCCCTTTATAGGAATAATACAAACTCATTGTTTCAACTCAAATAGGGTTCATGTAGTGTTATATTTTTCTATGTTTAATCCATTACTACTTTTTATAATATTTTTATCAGCATTTCCTTTACCAACTTTCCAAAAATAAGTCAGTTAGCTTGAGGTTAGATGAACGAGAAGATCAATTCTTTGTTAAAATTATGGTTGTACCAAAAGGATTCTTGCAATAATTTTATCAAACCACAAGTAATGTGTACTATAACATTATCTGAAAATATAAGTTATGTATGTCGCTTTTGCTTAAGTGATTAATTAAATAAGATAAAAATGTATTTACAATAATGTTCTGAATTTATAATAAAAATTAAATCGAAGATACTGTATCTCTGCAATCCAACCACCATTTTTAGGATTTAAATGCTTAGATCTATGACCACAGTTAGTGTTCTCAAAACATCACAAATATGAATTCAGTACAATGAAGTACTCTGATATTTTAAGTGATGTTTCAGCAGTGTAAAAATTTACATCCAAATTTTCTTCTTCATTTTAGAAAAACAATTTTTCCCTCAACATAATTTAACTTCTCCTTGCAATCTACAACTATCAATTCCATTATAACTATCACCTTGTGAAGATACAGTTTAGTTCTTTTCTGATAGCTTTTTAAGTTAACACATAGTCAATTCTACATTTTTTTAAATTTTTCAATTTTCTGATTAATTTCCATGCGATTCCCAACAATCGATTAAATATGTCTCAACTTTCGCCACAGTTAGGAAAAATAGTCTTCCACTTTTCAAAGCATCTCCAATAGAACAAATTTATAATATTTTTTAATTGGATCTCAAACAGCGACCTGAGGAAACTCTCTCTCTAAAAATCATTACTATAATTCTTGCTTGACGGATTCCATGTACTTATTGTCATTTTTAAATACAAATTCAATAAAATGCACTCTTTCAAACGACAATATATAAAATACTAAATTAGGTAGTTCTGACCTAGATATGTGATACTGTGATAACAGCTCTATTGCGGTTTAGGTCTACCTCCAAATTATCATATGATGTACCCATTAATTAATTTATATCTTTTCCTGTTATCGTTCTAATTATATAACGTCACTACTTTGATTTTGATATTAAAAAACACATATATGATTTAATATAAATATTGATATTTTATATAATTTTTGGTCATTTGACAATTTGTATTGATTGTAGATTCTTATGTAACTATATCAGGTGTGTTATCACATTTTAGTAAATTTACATTAAAACTATAATTTCCTATTTTTATACCTGTAATCCAGTTGATATATTTTTCTGATGGTTTTAGTTTTTACAAATCACTTGTATATTTCATCTTCCATGACAAATTTCGACTTTTGAGCCATCCCCAGATAACTTTTCGATAAACTAAGGGTTTATATTTAAATAATAACATTTCAAGTCATTTTTTACATTCAAATTTGTATATTTTCAGACACACTTATATGAAAACCAAAATTACTAGAGATAGATAGATTATGTTTGAGGGGGGAGGAAGCTATCTTTCGTCCCGGCACTTGGACTCGAAGTCCATTATGTCTTCCCTCGACTGATCAAAACTACTCGGGAAGTCTCGCTTCCTTCCAGAAGCCTATCAGCCTGCCCGAGTTTATAGACCCTAGTTTGGCCGTGATGAGGAGAAACTCCCCAAACCAACGTCGCCTTAAATTGACCCATGCCGGACATTCCGCGAGGAGGTCAATGGGGGTCTCGTTGGCCCCCCACACCATCTACACTTCCCGTCCGTCCTTCGGCATTGTATACTTTCGTGGTAGCCTAGTCTCCCGTGTCCTGTGACAATTCGCACCAGAGCCGGGAGAAGGATCTACCACTTGTATAAATTCTCTTGGTTCAGTCCTTATTTGGGGCCTGGCCTAAAAGTACCCTGGATTGACGGCAACCGTCAGTCTTTAGCCACCATTCTGAGTGTTCTGACTCAACCCACTCCCGAATGGCGCCTTTGGCCCAGCATCTCGCTAGCCCTGTGAAGGGCTCTGGCCCCTCCACTGCGGACCTGGCTCCTAATGAGGCCAATCTGTCCGCTATTTCGTTCAAAATTATTAACGATCCAAATAGAAATTAATATCAACCAAATGTCTGTTTTAAATTACAATAACTCTTTAATTGAGGACAAAAATTGTTAAAATACCTAAAACATATGATTCACATGCGTTTTATAAACATTTATTTTAATACTATAAAATCAATTGTAATTTTTAATTGGTTTAAAATGATAAATTTCACGATAATATTTTACTACATTTCTATCAAGATATTGAATCAAAACAAAGCCCTGCGTACGTGATTCGTGTCAATTGTTATTTTTGAATAAAAAAAAGCATATATTCTTGAAATATTTTCATACATTGAATATATTATTTTGATTCGGTAACAATCGCTGTTTGATATTCAAAGCAGAGTACATCTAAACACATAAGATCAATGCATAAAATCCACTGTAAATATAAAACAAAATCAAAACTGTAAAGTACGGGTCGAAACGACTCCCACAATGACATTTCGTCATTTACGTACCGTATTTTCTTTGATTGTTCCCTTTGTAAGCATCTATTTGTCCTGTCATTTGAAACAAGCCATACATATTTATTGAAAAGACAAACACAACTCGACAAATTTTACATCGTGATACGAACACGCGTTGAATACATAAAATGTACGCAGTGGATGCCTGTGCCATCGAACACAAGGGTACGTGTCGACACCAACATGTCAGAAATCGTTATCTTCTTTTTCCTGTAATGAATTTAATTTTATAGTTTGTGTTTGTATGACCTTCCATAAACAGATTTTTCACATTTTTGTCGTATTTTGTAGACAAAAACTGATTATACTGTAATGAAAATCAATTTTAATAGTCGATTCTCATGTTTGAAACATCTAAATGTGAAATTCAACGGATTTACTATATATATATATACATATATATATATATATATATATATATATATATAAGAAACTTCAATTATAATCATATAGATTATTGTAATTAATTTTTTTCGTTAAAAATTATATACTAATTTGAAAATTCAAATATTAATTATATAATAATTGATAAATCTAAGTACACAAATTACACACATATTCAAAAATTAAATTCCCCCCTCGATATATTAAGTTGATTTATTAAAATGAGATATTTTTCCTGAAAAAATGCAATTTAAAAAATATTTAATGTGTTATATGATTTTCATTCTCAATTTCAATCACCTGCTGATATTCACTGCTTTAACTTAAATATCCAAATATTTATTTTCTTATGCGAAATTTAAAAAAAAATGCACACTTCATCTAATTCCTGAAGTCATGTTTATTTATAAAGAACAAAATAAATTGAAAATAAAAGTGCTAAATCCGACTGTAAAGTACACAAAATATTATATTCCATTGGATCTTATAAAATAATTAAGTAGCCATAATGCTTATAGAAAAATATCCTGTTATTTATTTAAACAAGATATTCTTTTAAATATATTCTCTGAAACTGGCCAGTTATTTATAATGTACTCCTTAGTTAATCATTTAATTTATTTCAGAGGATTCTAATAAAATATTACCTTGCTATTTTATCATCAACGCCTCATTCACTTTTAACATAAATATTTCATTTTAGAGTCAATAAACCTCCGCAAAATTATTTCATATTTTTTATCTTCTCTGTTGTCAAAACAAATCTGTTTTTAATCACATAATAATACGTTTCAAAAGATTTTCTTCTTAAATAAACAAAGAGTAAAACGTAACAATATATTAAATTTTTCTCTGCAATACTATAAGTTTCAACTTTTCAAACTATTTGAAATTTTTAATTGTACAAGAAGCACAGCAACCAATTTTCAACTCTTTAATAATATTTTAAGATAATTTGTAAAAAATGTTTGGAATTATTTATCATTCATGCTCAATAAATATTCTCAAACAAACCAATAAAAAAATTGTTTTAAAGAAACTTCTAAAATGATAGGGTATCTTCTTTTCGCGTTGATTTCTCTAATAGTTTCCAATATTCAATTTTTAATAAAACACACCTTCAATTTGAAAATAATTAATATGCTGATCATAATTTTTTATGAAAACAAAACAGGCAATTCAAGCTAAATAAAAAAATATATAATGATTTTCAATTTCTTACTTGTATTTATCTCTATTTATATTTTCATATATTTTTGAATGTCATTTTTGTTGTTATTTCTACATAAGTGTTTAACCTTTGAATCATCTTTTAACAACTCTTGTTTTTTTATAATTCAGTTTTTAATATTGAAGAATTTAATTGTAAGAAATATTCTAGTTTTTTGTATGCATATAAAACTATATTGACTAGGTATTTAATTTTCTAAACTCGATACTTTGAACTGCACTTCATTATTTCCTTACTTAATAATTCTACAGAATAAAAAACTGTAATTGCCTTTTTTTGTTTATGTAGTTCTTAAAAGTACTATTTATTATATATCCACCCATCTATCTGTCTATCTATCTATCTATCTATATATATATATATATATATATATATATATATATATATATATATATGTACATATATATATATATATATATATCTGTTATTTTTATAATCAGTTTTAACTTCCAAATCATTTTCAAGTAGCTTTTTTCGTATAATTAAATTTTTGAGAATATAGAAGATAAGTAAAGAAAAAACAATATCAAAACTCAAATATAGTTACAATTTTAAAATATAAAAAAACTGTCTTACAGAAAGGTTCGAGTTTAAACTGATTATTAAAAATAGTAAGAATAGTATCCCATTATTTGCAAACACAAAAATTAAACTTATTCTTTTCTGAAAATTATAATTAAAATTTTCATCATATAGAAATATACAACAAACAAGTAATAACAAAAAAAAAACATTTAAAATTATTGATACGCCGGAAAAATTAAATACATGATAAATTTTAGTTCTATAATTCAAAAATATATTTTTTCTTTAACTCTTTGTTTACTGAAATAATTAAAATGAGACAATATAATTTTGTGATAAAAAAAAGAATAACATTTGAAAACACAGAAAAAGTAAAATGTTTTTCTTAAAAAAAATATATATAAATTTCATAACATTTTCTGTTTTGGACATAGTGAGGGTAGTCCTGTGAGGGTAAACGATGAATCATTGATTCTTTAATATCGATTTTTGTTTATGATACTTGGAATCCCTGACAGTATATAAAGAGTGAAACTGTTGTGAATGGAAACTAATGTCTAGATCAGTGCTCTTCAAAATTTTCCGACTCACGTAACTCTTAAGATTATACATTTTTTTACGGAATCCCTACCATTATCAGAAAACTGAAGATGCGTACCCCACAAGTTTTGACATCCAACCATCTTACATAAACAAATTTTATTATTTACATTTGATTGACCGGGGTCATAATATTCACTTATAAAAACAGTTTTACTGCATAATAATAGGTAGTTAGAAAAATAAAATACATTATTATGAATTAACTATTTTGTATTTTTAGCTTTCCGGGTTTTTTTCGAAAATTCTTTCAAATTTTGATTTTGACTCGCAGAACCTCCGAAGAGGTTGCGCAAAACCCAACGGTTCCGCGGAACACTGTTTAAAGAGCACTGGTCTAGATGGTCGATTATTTGGGGTTTAAGGGTGACTGATGCCTTTTTATTTTAACCTTCAAAAATGACCCGTTTAAAATATACGGAACAAACAATCACCGTATTTATATAAAAAATTTATGAACCGTTTTATAAACCAAAATTTCAATATTAACAGCGACATAAGTTGTATTATACTCACTGGTCTTGACTCTGATGAATCACTCCTGTTAAACGTACACGAATAATTCAACGGAGTTAAGACCAGCAGGGCAATAATACACCAACGGGATCACAAATATTATTATACCTTTAATATCAAATGACTTTAAAAATAACATCATTTCAGAATATTTTATAACATTATTTTCTAAACGGACATATTATTTTTTAATCCACCTCACTTCATAAAACAGTATTCTTTTTCAAACGTCATATTTTCTAATACTTAAATATTAGATAAAATCAGTTACTCATACTTAAAAATTATATTAACACAGTTATCAAAAGTCACTTTTTTATAAAAATATACAGAATGACTCATTATGTATTCATCGACTTGATAGGAAATAAAAATTATCATTTTTAAATCGATTGCTTTCTATTTACACATTTATTATAATACAAGTTATAAATACAAACCGAGATTTTTTTCTTTGGTAAATTCGTTTGTATTTAATTTTTTTTTAATATTTTTACTATGTATACATATATATATATATATATATATATATATATATATATATATATATATATAGTTGAAATATTGAAAAATAATACATTTTGCTGAAAAAATGTTGATTGGGTCAGCTCTTTTACAAAAAATAGCAATATATGATTATTTAATTATAATTCAAAATGTATTAAGAAAATATTTGGATCGCTTGTTATACATTAAATGTGAAAATCTCCTTACTCACGCGTATAATAAACAATTTATAATTGTTTATGTACGCTATATGTTTACAAGAAAATAAATATTCTTTTCATTACACTAGCTTTGTTAATCTAAAAATATTTATAATAAAATACATAAAAGTGTTTTATTATAATTATCTTTTATACCCATCATTATCACATTCAAACTTTTTAAATGTTATTATAACCAATTAATTTTAACAATTATAATGTTTCACTCATATACTACAATAGTTGTCTATTTCCCTTATTTACTTATATATGTATTAATAACGTTTATATTTATTATTATATTCTAAGATGTATTTTCTTAATCATCAGCTTACTATAAGGACATCCAAGATGGTTAGTTATAAAAAAATTACTGTTATGTTAACTGTCCAAACGTATTACGTAAAATTGCATATTTTGAAATGATAATTGCTTATTGCATGTTGAAGTATAGATACAAATACGTAATACAATATAGAAAAAAATGTTTAGGTATGTGTTTAGATATAAATGAGAAAATATAAATATAATAATATATGCTGGTACGTGTTTTGCTAACTGTATAAAATGCTTTTCTAAATGTTTTATTAGTCAGAGTGATACCTAGTATATTTGTCTTGTATATACGTTTATATGTTACAGAAAAATATTAAAATACTAATTGTAGTTGTATGATGCGTGCAAAATCTGCACAAGATGAAAAAAAGTACAGATACAAAAATTGAAAGGGAATCGAATAGTTTTGTTTTACAATTCTGACAAGTTTCAAAAAGAAAAAGATTATCTATCGGAACACCGTTCTCTATTTAATTACACATGTGTATTTTTCGAATAATAGATTTGCTTTGTTTAGTATGTGAAATATTAGTCGAAACAGGTATTAATTGTACAATATAAGCTTATACATTTACAAATAATAGATTAATATTAAAATGAATTGTAGATCTTTACACTGTTTACATTTGTGAGCGCATGCAAACACATACATGTATTATTGAAGTAGTACTTTTTTCTCATTCAAAACTATTGAATATACGGTTATTTGTTTATTATTATTTTCGAAAAACAAAATAACCGTTATATATATATATGTATTCTTCAATTTTAGATTGAAAAAAATGTTGTTATAAATACAATTTATTTATATTTCAACTATTAAAATGCCATTGACAATACAAAGGTTTTTTTTTTAATAAAAATATTAATAAATATTTGACAATATCTTTAAGTATTCTATCGCTAGTTAGGCACTTATATCGTTCTCAGTAGCGTTAAATAATTAGTTATAATCGAATTTTAGGCCTGTTTATGTACGTTTTACTTAAGGCGTAATTAATAATTTTAAACTATGAAATATCATGTTTATTCATAGTTGTTTGTTAATTTTAAATGTTACTTTTATTTTTATTGGGTCGGATCAAAAGTTCGTATCGTTTTTAATATGAAATTCAAACGCAGTGTTTACTTATTTGTACATATATTTATTCTAATACATGTTTCATTTTGATTTACCATCTTTCACGTAGTTACATTATTCTTTCCTCCTAGAACTTGGCATCTTTCTGGTCGATGAATTGATCCAGGTGGTTTCTGAATGCTTCCAGTGAAGTGTAGTTTTTCCATTAAGGGAATTCTGTAGCGACCAGAACAAATGGTAATCTGAAGGTGCAAGGTCAGATACATATGATGGATGAGATAGGACTTTCCAGGAGAGAAGCTCGTAATATACGTTAATAAACACAGCATTTTTAAGATGAAATTCAAAGGTAGTTTTTTTCCATAAAGGGAATTCTGTACGGATCGGAATAGATGGTAATCTGAAAGTGCAAGATCAGGTGAATATAACGGATGAGGTTGGATGTCCCAGTCAAACTTCATCAATTTCTGCCAGTTTGCAAAGAGACGTGAGGTCTAGCGTTGTCTTGATGGGAAATAATACCGATTAGATTTACCAATTTTGGACGCTTTTGATGGATTTCCGCCTTTAATTGGTCCAATTGAGTACAATAATTCTCTGCATTTATCATCTGATTATTTAGGAGAAGTTCATAATACACAACACCCTTCCAATCCTACCAGATACACAACATCATCTTCTTCGTATGAAGATTCCCTTCTGGAGTGACTAATGGAGGCTCATTTCGTTTTACTCAAGACATTTTTCAATTTATATTATTATAAATGGTCTATTTTTCTTTGCCCGTGATTAATCATTTCAGAAACAGGTCGTCTTAGTTTCTTTTAAAGAGCGAATCACTGACGAAAATGCGTTCCATTAAATTTCTTTCACTTAAATTATAAGGCATACAAAAATCATAGCGATTCACATATCCAAGTGTCTCCAAATGCCTTACAAGACTCATATGAGACACTTTAAGTATCTCTGCGATATACCTTGTCATGTAACGCTGATCACTTTCAATAAGTGTCGCAATTTTGTTATTATCAACAACTGCAGGCATGCCGAAACGCTCTCGATCCTCTAGATCGAATTTTCCATCTCTGAACCGAACGAACCACTTTAAAACAGTACTGCCAGTTACGGTACCTTCTTCATAAACGGCGGATATTTTTTTGTTGTCTCTGCAGCGCTTTTTCCTTTCCGGAATTAAAATAGCATCAAATAACGAAAATGAATCTTACATTCCTCCATATTCATTTTAAACAGACTTTAAATTCGCAAAATTGCACGAAAATAGCAGAGAAAGAAATGTTAAAATATCACCTGTCAAAGTAACACATATTAAGTCATGTTATATAATTGAGCCACGCGCGACACTGCAATTAATGGTATCTACTCGAAAACACTACGAATTTTTGTTCCAACCCAATATTAAAGATATATATTTTCTAAAACTATCAATCACGCTCTACTAATGATATATAAACGGACATAAAATTAAATTAAAATTAATTATCAATAGCTACCTGCTTCTTTCATGTTCTGATTCGTTTTCAAGTCTTTAACAACTGAGAGTTCTTTAAATATAGTACATTTATTCGTACAATTTCAGTAATATTTTTTTTAAAAAAATATCAGAAAATTAATAGATAAAAATAATGGACGTTGTTAGATATAAATATATTTAAAAACAGTGAAAAAGAGAATAGTTATTATGAAAAAATCTCTTATTCAGAATCATTAAAAAAATATATAAAAAAGTATAAATTCATAAATAAATCTACAATTAATCTAACCATGCACAAACTTTAATACATGAAAAGCTGAAATTAATTGTATGCACGTAACAACTAGATAGTTTGTGGTAAAGATTAGACGCAAAATTAATGGAATAAAGTACTGTCTTGTATTATTTAAAGATTTCCAAAATGTATTATATAAATACCTTCAAAGCTACACTAGAAAAATGAAGATTTTTAAGAGTGTAACAATGCAATCAAACTGGAATGAAGACATGTAAAAGTATATTTTTAGAAAGAAAAATCAAAGTTTTTTCTTAATAAACAAGAAATTGAACAAAACTTAACGATTTTACTAATTAATAATTTTTGAAAAAAATTTAGTGATATTCGAGGAATTGACATACATTCATATATAATTTACAATTTTCTTACTTTTATCAGTATGAAAACTTAAACAGCATCGTTTCATATATGATATTTACTTTCACCTACTTGTATAAAATTATATTTTGATTCTTGTCTCTAATCGTTGCACACTGCATGTATTGATATCTATAGCAATGAATATCAACATTATATAGTTTATATTTTGTACAGCCATTTAGCGATTATTGCTACTCATCTGCGTGAAATATGAACACGCAATAACCGATTTGAGACAAGAATCGAAACAAAACCGCATAAGTGTAACAAACGCTCTCACTTTTTATTGGACAAAAGTATGAAAATCGTATATTATATCTCCATATATTCCAAAATGTCAATAGCATTTACTTCTGCATACCTACCTAATTGTATGTTTCGATGCTTGCTTCTGATTGGTTGTTGTACATACACATTTTACCTAGATACATACTAATTGATGCTGTATAATTATACAATATACAAACTACACAATGTTGAAATGCATTGTTATGCACATCAATACAATTATTGTACAACAACCAATCTAACAGAAATCAAAATACAAAATTAACTTTAAGTAAATCAATAAAGTTACTTACATAAGTAACTTTTTAACTCGTTTTTTACCATACTTATTAAACGACCACGTGTATATATATATATATATACACAACACCCAAAAATGACACGAAATAGATAATAAATTAAACATTTTAATAATAAATGATCTACATCATAAATTAGTTCTTTTACAGGAGTTGAACGACTTTTCGTTGAATGTTTTTAACATTTTTCATCGTCCATAAGTACATATAACCGGAATTGAACCAATACCATATACACTTGTTATATTGGTTAATTGTGTTCAAAAAAGAGCATTGTACCATGAACATGTCACGTCTATACAAT
Source organism: Acanthacorydalis orientalis (assembly GCA_034766995.1). Lineage (NCBI taxonomy): Eukaryota > Metazoa > Arthropoda > Insecta > Megaloptera > Corydalidae > Acanthacorydalis > Acanthacorydalis orientalis. Next base: position 40,882,486 of record CM068316.1, read on the forward strand.
AATAGTCATCAATTTAAGTTTTACTTCAATTTGATTTTTTTGTAAATGGTACTTATTTCTCACATACAAGCATGTTTAATATTTTCGTTTGACTTTTATTACCTGTTCGTGACAATAAAATTATTTACGTGCGATAGTAAATTCATAAATAGACGAAGAGATTTCGTTTATATGACAAATAAAAAGGAAGAATAGAAAAAGTGTAAATTTTTCATTTTTATTGGAAAATGCTTTTATTGTCAAATATTACCAGTTAATTTCATATTCATATATCATTTCCCAAGTAAACCTCAACCTTAAATCTTCAGTATAACGTTCTAGATATTCCTTATACAATCCGTATAAAGATCATAATCCTTCTATGGGCACCTTATATATTTATATACCTTGTATTAATCTTATAAGGCATATAAAGTGACGTTATATAATCATTATACGGTCAAGAACACATTTTATTGTTGTAAAGATCACATTTTATTTTTTAAAATATATTTTTTATAATTTATTTCAGTTAAATACATATTGAAATTTATTTTTTCATTTTATTTAACGATCATATATGGATGATAGTGATCCTAACTCTCACTTTATACAAACGATATATGGTTTGTATAAGATTTTTATAAAGTTTGTATAAGGTTAATTTATGTTTTCTTATACGGTTCATATAAGGTTAAGGCTTACTAAGGTTAGTGTTCACAAATTATATTTATAACAAATAACAAATAACAAAACATAAAATATTATTTATAGTACTTAAATATAAAAAAAAATTATTTTTCAATTCCACTTTTAGCACATTTAACGTGTTTTATTTATTTGTATAAAATCAATGATATTTAAAAATAAATTTCGTTTTTATAATCTTTCTGTATGTAAAAAATATCGCCCGAGATTACCGATTGTAATCTCGGGCGATAAGCCAGCAGCTGCTGAGAGGGTTGACGATTGTAGCGAATAGGGGGCAGAACCCGCTGGTCTTTTAAAAAAATACTTTTAATATTATATATATATATATATATATTAGTGATTATATGAGGCCTGTTTTTCACTAGAAGACATTACAATCACTAAATTGTGGCAACACTATTCCAAACAAAAGTTACATATCGATCAAAAAATTATATTAACTAATTAAATGTTACTCCAGAACTAAATTCAAGCATCGAAATTTGATTGTTCTAAGACTTGATTGCCACAAATCAGGAACATTAAATGTACATTTATAATATTTTAAGATAAACGAAATAAATATGAACTGACGATCAATTTTTTACTATAAAAAAATTATAATCTAAGATTAAGAAAAATGCAAATATTTTATTTTATCTCTTTTACAGTTTAAATAAATGAAACAAAGATAAAAAACGAAATGTAATATTTATGATTAATTAACAATCCCTGTCAGATGTTTGTCATAAAGTCCAGTTGGGACATGCAAGGTAGATAAGTAGAAATTAAATATCTTTTAATGGGGTAAAGTAGTTACAAAATACATAAATGTACAACAGTATCATAAATGTAAACATTTTATTTTAACTAACAAGATGAAATTGTAACATTTCTTTTCGTAAACAATTTATGTATGAAACAGTGCATTTATTCTATATTTATTATTAATGAAATCCTATAAAATTGTTTATATATATATATATATATATATATATATATATATATTTACACTCTAAACAGAATCCACAAAACGTAAAGAATGTTTTTACTCTTGTTTGATTTTGGATTTCAAAACGAGCATACAAACTTGTATAAAATATTGCCAGTTTATATTTATTCCCTCTATGTATTTTAAACTATGCATACATTTCAGCTTTCTGTTGGCATATAATTATTAAACTAATTTATGACATTTAAATTATTTTTTTATCAACAAACCATTTCATACGATAGTATATCCTTTTTTTGGAAATTTTAAAATAAATAATCAGTAAAGTGATTAACAATTGCTGTTTAGGTGTGTGAAATTGATTTGTTTTAAGAAGGTTTTTATCGGATTAGAAATTATCGAAAATGAAGTGTTCAATTTAAATTTTCAGTACATTTTTTCGACTTTTAGAAATCTTATCTTCAACTAACATAATACACATTTATTTTATACTTCACTTGTTATTAGAATTTTAATAAATTATAATTATAAAAGTTATCACTTCAAATCATTAAGATAATTTAATGTAAAATGTATATAAAATTAACTTCAACTAAATAAATATAGATATATACTTAAAAAATAATTTAATAGCACATGTTTAAAAGTATTTAAAAAAAATAATTTAAATTTTTTTTATTACATTATTAAATTAACAATAAGACACTTCCATGAAAATCGAAAGTGTCAAAAGTTTATAGGAAATAATTATTTAACATTTTAAAATGATTTTTACATTAAACCTGTTTTCGTAGATGTTTTATTAATTTTCACAATAGTTTCAGCTTCTTTTATATCATCAGTCTTATAGTGAAGTGTGGAACCAGCTTCAGAAGTATTTAAGTTAAAATGACCTTTCCTAAATTTCAAAAACCACCGTTTACACTTCGCCAATTTTAAAAAATTTTCTCCGTACACTGCACATATTTTTTTTGTTGCTTGTTTAGGTGATGTTTTCTGATTAAATTCATAAAGCATACAGTGCCTTAAATGAATTTCATCAGGTACCATAATTAAAATTTTAAAACTAAGTTGAAATAAATTTAACAGTAACTTATTTTTTAATGTTCTTGTTACAAATATCGCAGTAAATTCACATAATAAATAACGATTAGGAAAAGAATATTATTACATTTATATTGATTCATTTATTTGTTCTTCTATCTTAAGAAAAATATTAGAAATAATGAACATTACAGTTATCGATAGAATGATATCTTAACTATAATATTCATTTATAGTATTATGAGCAAATTCAGAAAGTAAGGTTTTTATTTCTTAATTTTTGAAATAGGTAAATTATAAAAATAGACACACGAGTTAGATGCAAGCACATATTTAGTCTACTTTTCAATATGATCATGTCTATAGAGGAACTTACTTTAATGCTAAATTAAATAGTTAATACCTTGATGGTAAAAAAATATTTTCGAGACAAATACCTTTTGTTGTGTCTCTTATTGGACTAGTTCGTGAACTTTTATATATAACTTTATTTTTTATATTTTTCAATTACTGATATTAACATTTTTAAATGAACAATTATAGACTTTAATAAATTATAAATAAAAAAGATGATTTTATTTATATATATAAAATAAAATAATAAATGAAAGTTATATTGAAAAATATATTTGCTCTTATTATTTTAATGTGATCACTAAGTACAAAATATTAACTATTTCTTTCAAAATTATAATTGTATTTGCATCTATGATTTCGTTGATATTTTATGAACCTGAAGCACTTGTTCATTTTGAATTACGTCCTTTTTTCCTCTGTCACAAATTTCGGCACGTGCAACTCTGGTTAATTCTTTATCTTATCTACAACTACAGAGTTATATGCAGTTAATTGAAATTGGTACACATGTTGAAATTAATAGGACGTGATAAACACTTATGTGGTTTAAAAAAAAATCAAAATCAATAGAATAATATTTGTTCTGACTTCTGAATAAAATTCGATAAAATTATTTTTTATTCATACACGTTTATTTTAAACTAGTGGAAAAAGGCTGTAAAATAACTAAACTAGTTATAAAGTCGGTAATGATGTACATTAACATATAGTACTATTAATTGAGAGTAAGAAGTCATAAATGGCGACATGACTTCTTCAACAATACCTGAAAGAAAATGAGAACGTTCAGATAACCAGAGATAAGATGTGGTTTACAGAGATTACTAGAGATAAGATATTGCTTTACAGTTCTAACCTTAAATCAAAACGAATATCCTAGAAGCATATCCTTTTGATTCGTCATTACCGCCCTTTCATCTGTTACACAAAATTTAAAGAACACAGTCACCTTTTTTAAACTAATGAAGACGTGCTAGAGAATTTCAAACTAATTAATATGTGTATGAGGTATTCCTTTAATATTAAGTCTTTTATGTAACAAGTATGTCAATAAATATGGCAACTGAGTCTAAAAATCGACGATTACGTTGAATATACGTTTTAAAATTAAACTCGTGTCCAATTTACTATAAATTATTTTATTTACAATCAAAAAAAAATAACTTTACTTTCCGAATTTTCCTCGTAATATATATATATATATATATATATATATAATTATTATCTCTTCATTTGTCATTATAAATATATAACATTAATCCAAGAAATGGGAACGTATTAATAAGTAATACCAGAAAATAATATATATATATATAAAATTAAATTTATAGTAGATAAAATTTTAACAAATATTTGTTTTACAAACCAAATAAGGTATTAATTTATTTGTACGCAATATTTTACAAGAACTGCTGATTTCATTTTTTATTTACTTTAATATATTCGTTAATTCTAATTATGCTTATTTCAATTAAGGGAATATGGTAATTAAATTGGGACGAATAAACAAAGTAAACAATATATAAACAATTTAAACGAATAACTAAAATACAGTTTAAATAAATTTCACATTGCTCACATAACTCAGGAGTAAATAACTTACAATTCAAGACTTAAAATCTAGCCATTCACTATATTAGAGATATTGATTGATTTGTATATATTTTAGAAATTATGAATTCTAAAATATTAAATGTTTTTAAATATTTTAATGAATTGAATTATTATTATATTATAAAAAAATATTCTAAAGAGAATTTATTAAGAAATAGTAATTGTTATTTAGTTTTTTTCTAATATATGAAATATTAATAATGTAAATAATCTAATATTATATTAGGTAGGTAGGAAATAATAATTTTCCCATTTTAAATAAATCTTGTTTATATTTTATATTGTTACAAGTCTACTTAGATAAAATTTTATGAATTTTTTTGTTTATAGTGTACTTAAAGTAATCTTGTATAATAGGAAAAAAATGATTGATAAATATTTATCCGTACAACACTCTGAAATATTTTTCAGAAAAAAAATACATTTTCCTGTGGTTAGTTATTTTCATAAATATTTGTTCTAGAATATATACATTTTTAATAGTTAAAAATAATGATGAAAAATAAATATAATAATAATAAAACTTTTTCTCGTTTTAACGTTACTGTTTATTTCAAACCATGTTTCACAAACAGTTTGCTAAGTTTAATTAATTAATTGTGGCAATCGTGATATTGTTTAACCGTTGTTCCGTTTTAATTACAATACTTTTTCTCGGTAATCATTTAGTAAATTTAACAAAATGTGAAAGCGTTTGTTACAATCGAGCTCATTCGAACAAAGTGAATCGGAAATCTCGACAACGATACGACACCACTACTTGTAATCAATTGCGCGAAAGTCAAACAAAAGCGTTTATAAAAATATTTGCATTGGGGAGATTCGACGACAAATGGAGACCCCATTTCAACGGGAGTATCACGAGCGCGGTACAGAGTTGCGCGCGTACGGATCAATACTCGGACCGATTGCAGTCGAGCGCTTTACCACGAATTCTGCTCGGAATCACAATAGCGACGTCTCGTATCGATGCATTTGAACGCGGACGTCTTTATCTAAACGAACAACTAGATGTTCTTACGTGAAACTGTCTGGCGAAACAAAAGTAACGGACGGGTATGGTTGTGGAGGGACCGGATTGCGTTGAAAGAAACGAATCGCAAATAATGACGAAGAAATCTCTCGTTGATGAGAACTTGAGATGTTATTAATAAGAAAAAAATGGTATCTTCCGAAATTTGCCCGGAGAATAGCTGTAATACAGAAGAAAAATGTATATCGTAATCGTGGTATTCTAAAGTCGTTAGAGATGGGAATTTTTCATGGAAACTTTAAAGTTTTTAATTACACAGTTAGCTTCCTAATGAACGTCTGTATAAAAATCTAATTTAATATTTAATGAATATTTTAGTTTATATATATATATATATATATATATATTATATTCGTTTTTTGAATCAACAGTTTTTCACTTTAGTAATATATAATTCTTAGTAAACAATTAGTTTTTATAACTTTTCTATATATTTATAAAAAAATAACTTTTGGAATGGTTGCACGAGCAGTTATATTTATAGACAATAAATTATATAAAGAAAATAATAATAAGTTATTCAGAAACCTCTCTCCTTTTTAATTCGATTTGGCAACTCTCGACCACTTAAAACTGAAGTTATAAGTCCATTACAAAGCTTAAATTAAAAAAAAATAATTATTTAATAACGAATTAAAAATTAAATTTAATTCAATTTTTTTAATAATAGTTTTCATATTAAAAATAACATATATACCAATATCAAATTCATAAGACATATAAAATTCTAACTTATTATTCATATCAAATAAATTCATAACTGCTTCAAAATAAAATATTCTATAAAATAATCATATTAAATACAAACTTTGACTTGTTAAAAAAACTGAAAAATGTATAAATTTGTCTGAGAGACCAAAGCAGATCTATTATTGTAGTTATATATATTCAATGTAATAAAAATATTATTTTCGTTGATATTTTATTTGTCTGTAATCATAAAAATATAATAGTGAATTTTATTGTTTGTCAACATAAAAAAAGTAAAAAAGATTTCTTTCCAAAAAGCACACTAATATATAAAAGTAATAAGTTTAATATAAAAATGTAAATAAAGAAAAATCTCGAACAGTAGATATTATTGAAAATATTTAAAATGAAAATTAATCTATTTTAACATTGAATGATTGATAATCAATTTTATTTTTCTAAGTTTAATAGTATTAATAAATATGTTTACTTGTAAAATTAAAAATTACACTCGAATAATTGATTCAATCGTTTGAAATAAAATGTACGGTATAAATAAAATAATTATTTTTTTATATATATTTTTCTTTACCTCTTTATTAATAGTACAACATGCTAGTTAATAAGTATTAATTATAATTTATTTTCTGTACATCCTAGAAACTGGTACCTGAACGAACTAAAAGTAGCTCTTTAATGTTCAAATAAGACAACTAATTTCCTTGTTAAATTCCTAACTATTTCATATTTTCAATGAAATTTAATTCTATCTAAAAGATGTGAAACAAAATCACATTATATTTTGTAATATTTCCAAAAAATAAAATAATTAACTCGATGAAAGATAATTAAAATATCAATTTTCAATGTTTCAATTAAAATCCCCTTTTATCAGAATCTGTTTTTATTTATTTTTAATCAAAAGATAATTTGAAATAATTTTAATAAACATTGTATAGTTTCGTTATTTTTTCTTAAAAACGAAATGTGTCTTCTGAAAATACAGGTTTTTAAAAATGAAATTTTCACCTGTAAAAACCGTACAAAATAATGTGATAAAAATGACAAATAATCTATATTGAATAGTTATGTTGGATTTTTTTGTATAGTATGCGTAAATTGAAAATTCATATGTGAAAATGAACCTAGATTCATTGCAAAATACTATAAGTATCAAAATATTTACTTTCATTAAAATTGTGTTATTTTAAATTTGAATAAAAATGCTTCTCGTCGACAAGTAAAAAATTTTTCTGAATTTTTTAATTTCCTTGAATAATTTACAAGTAATATGCATGGAAATGTTTTTATCACTTTCTCATTCTTTAATTCTTGAACGTTTTTGTAAAAAATGTTGAAATTCTTAAAATTTACAAATTTGACTTTAAAGTATAGTTTCAATGATAAAAACCAATATTCATTTATTTTTATTGAGAAAATTAATATTTTTTTATTTAAATACTTTTTTCGGCCCAAAATTCACAAAAAAAATGTTCAATAATTTTTTAATTGTTTCTTAACTTTATGGACGACAATACTATCAACTCTAGAGTGACAAGATGTTAAAAAATCTATATTACAGATAAATCTATATCTCTACAAAGTACTAATATTTAATTTTTTTATACCTTGGCGCTCTGAAGATGCTGGAATTGTCATCGAAATCGCATAAGTAACAATCTAAAATGATCAATCATGATTTATTAAATATGATATATTTGTGAGTAAAATTTTCGTGGTTTGTGAAATGAAAAAGGAATTTTTTTATGAATTCCTTAATTTTGCCACAGTTTCAGAACGGCATCATATATCATTTCACTAAAAAATTCTTACTTTCTGAGAAGATGGACATATAAAAATTTTGAATATTTAATAAAAGAATTTAAATAAAAAAATACACATATATAAATATGCCTTAGATAAAAACCAAGCAAGTTGGTATCATCTCATAAATGTAATTATTATTGTTTATATATAATATTTTTATAGAACAAAAATTAGTTCTTTCAGTAATTTTCGTATATTGGATTTATCTTTTTGGGTATTGTATAAACACAGGACAGATAAACAACGTGAGTAGGTGATAAATTACTTAATAAAATGCACTTTTTCTCACCTTTATATTTTATAAATTAATTATAAAATAAAAAAAAAAACAACTTGAATACTATTGCCTCTTATAAAAGAGTGTATGTATATTATTTTATAGATGTTTGAAAATAGATGAAAAGTAATAGTAAATATATGTCTAGAAATGCACCTAGCCATAAAACAAATTATCACACCGCTTTTTCTGTGAACATAGCCCAATTTCAGTGCACTTGAACTTGACTATCGTTAACATATATGAATATTAACTATTAAGATGATCTTGATAAATCTAAAAATCATCGATAAATAATTTAACGGTAATATTGATATATACAAACTTAAAATAATTAGATTATATATATATTTATATATATATATGCACAAATGTATAAATGTATATTTTTGTGTGTAAAATAGCAAATATTTTAAACTGCTTTTATTGTTAGCTGATAGATAATATTAGATGTTAATAATATAGTTTCTTTAGCAGTATCTCTTAGATTCGTCTAGAATGAAGTTAGTAATATTTTGACGTATAAATTAAGATTCAAAAGTTATTCTTTAATAATTCAATTCGAAATAAATTACACAAATTATTGTAATCATGTTCTTTAAATCAAATTAAATATCTTATGCAAATGTCTGCTTTTATTTTGTCTTCAAATTATCAAAAAAAGTAATTTTACAATGAAATCATGTCTTTGAATTATTTATATTGACTTTTAAACACTTTATACTGATAAAATGAAATCGATTTTATTACAGTATTATACATACATTATATATATATATATATATATATATATATATATATATATATATATATGTATAATAGTATTAAATTAAATTAATATTATATTTTATTTTCAGGTCCGCAAGAAGTCATTAATCACTACCTTCTTTCACTGGCCGTAGCAGATTTACTATGCGGTCTTCTTGTTGTACCATTATCCGTCTACCCGGCCGTCGTCCAGCAGTGGGTCTACGGCGACGTGGTCTGTCGACTCGTAGGTTACCTCGAAGTCACGTTATGGTCCATCACCGTGTACACCTTCATGTGGATCAGTGTCGACAGATACCTAGCAATTCGAAAACCACTGCGATACGAAACAGTTCAAACGAAAACCCGATGTCAGTGCTGGATGGCGTTCACATGGATCTCGGCAGCGATGTTATGTTGCCCTCCACTGCTCGGATTCAATCAGGCGTTGTTCGACCGAGATGCTTACATATGCATGCTCGATTGGGGAAACATGGCCGCGTATTCAGTAACTCTCGCCATCCTCATATTAGGCCCGAGTCTCATAACAATCATTTACACGTACAGTTACATTTTCAGTATGATGAGAAAGCTTAAGAGCGGCGAACCGATACAAGATAAAGAATACGCGACTGCGTTAGCAGAAAACTTGGGTAACCCAAGCCACGTGATGTCATTTGTGCTCATCGTGGCATTCTGGGTCTCATGGACGCCATACGCAGGAATCAGACTCTACGAATACTTTACTGGTGTCAAGTTCCAAGTACCGTTCTTGCACTTCACCATCCTCTGGATGGGTATATTAAATTCCTTCTGGAAATCGTTAATTCTCGTATCGCTCAGTCCACAGTTTCGATTAGCGTTGAGAATATTCTGCATGACGATCTGTTGTCGTTATAAAGGACGGCTTCAGGCTGAACTCATCGGCATGGATGCGGATGACTGATCATCAGCCATATCTTCTTCGCGTTCTTCCTCGATACGCACGGTTACAAGCCCCGACGGCAGGGCACAATATCAAAATATTCAACTTGTCGAATCTTATTCACAACTCGATGTTCCCATGCTACAAGATATGTCGTTGCAGGTCTATAAAAGTCAGATGCGCGATTTATATGATTAAACATCGTAGAATGTCTTTATACACCAAATTTAACTAAGAGTAACGTTTTAAAAATATTAGTAATACATTTTTGTAGCTGTAAAGTATGTTGAACTATTATGACAATTAATTTGAACGCTATTACCTTATTAATACTATACTCCCTTGTACTTTACTAAAACTTGTAGTCGGAGCTTCGTCTAACGAAATTTTGTAACGAAAATTTGATGTGTGAAAGTAGAAGTCAAAAAAAAAAATACCATAGATAATTGTTAGAATATCTTGGCATTAAAATTATTAAATCGATCAACGTTTAAAATTTAGCTAAAATGATGATTATAATAGTTCGATTCGATCCTATTTGTTTTGCTAGTGATTTAACAAAAAGGCAATATACGCCATATAACTCTCTATATTACTTGGATTAATTTCAAAATATTGAAGAAATAATTTTCAACATCGTTTAGATAAAAATATCTCGACTGATATTTAACCCAATGTTGTAAAATTAAATTTCAAATTAGATACATTTTGAATACTCCAGTTAATTAACATTTATTAAAATTGTAATTATTAAAATTACTGAAAACTTTCAAAAAGATAATAATAATTTTAAATTACGGATCGTAATTTATAAAGTACGCAAATAAGGATTTAATCAAATTAAATTTCATAAATAAAAATAATATAATAATAAAAAAAATATGAAAGTAGTAAATTCAATTACGTATTTCTAGTAGATTTAGAATATGTGATGAAATACGTCAAACTTAATTATATTTTTATAATCATTTGAATAATACATTTACATTTTCAAAACTTATATATTTTTTACGAACGGTTTAGAAATAAAAAAATATATTATGGCATAAAACTTAATAATCATCATTTTACGTCTCAATATATACATATATATATATATATATATATATATATATATATATATATATATATATATATTAACTTAAAATTTGAAGCTTGTGATAGACATTTTTCAATGAAATAAAGACGTTTAAATTTAAATATAAAATATAGTAATAAATATCTCTCAACTTCCATTTCATAGATTTATAAGATATTTTATTTCAAATTTTATTACAGTATATATGTATATATATATATATATATATATATATATATATATTGTAAAGAAACGAAATATTTTGTTACGTATAACAAATTAAAAAAAAAAAGAAATCATATAGACTTAAAACTGATAACCTATCATATTTTTATATGAAATATTTTACAAGATTCTAAATACATTTGTGCGACTTGCCAGACGTTCAAAAGCAAATAAACCATTACCTGACTCATCAATTTCTAAGGATTCTAAAACTTCTGTTAAGAAACGTTCATTTAAACAAAATGTTAATGAATAGAACATTAGATTTATAAAGCGATCAAAAGTTTAGTAATTGAGAACGATCTTAATTCCTTTAGAAGCAACTTATCGAAACAATTATGTAACCTGAAACCGAATTCTTATATTATATATATATATATATATATATATATATATATATAATATATATATATAGAGAGAGAGAGAGAGAAATACATATGAGTGTATCTAAAGATTAAAAAAATATTTTCATAATGCCATAAAAATTGATAAATAGCAAAAATTGAAAAGCAGATATTCTGTCTTATATTTTATCATAAATCTTTAAATTTAACAAATAAATTAATATTTCAGACGATACAAATAAATTTGTCTATTAAAATATTCAAAAGTTATTAGTTATATTGTGTAATAAGGATATATTATATTTTTCACAATATACCTCTCACTAAAATATTCATATATGAAATATGTTTAATATAAACATTTTTATTATTTAGATTATTGTTTCAGTCAGTTGAGGAAATAAAATTAATGAGTTTTCAACTAATCGACGAGTTCAGTCTTAAGTAGATATTAGTGTACTCAGATTGTGAGCAAAAAAAAATATTTATTTTGATTTAAAATTAAAATATTTTGAAATTAATATTAATTAATATAATTGAAATAATAATTATTTATCTCTTTAATAATGTTTATTGTCATTTAAACTCAGTAAATTTATAAGTTCCTTGCAGACTTCTTAAAATCTTAAAATCTTACAAATCTCAACTGATGTCTGATTATAAAATTTGAAAAAAACAAATATATTTATTTAACAAATAAACTGTTTTCGGAGCCAAAGTAAACTTATCTACTTGTTTTTAATATATTTTGATATATATATATATATATATATATATATATATATATATATGCCGGATGTGCAAACTATTTGTGTATTACCTAAATAATGAGATAATACAGAATTACCACTCAATTAAAACGAAATTGGGCTCATACAAAATTGGAACTTTCAACACATATGTTTATTTTTAACATTCTGCATTTCTCTTTACCGTATGCTTTAAAATAGATACAGTAAACATTAAAAGATAAAATATGATTAAACATATAAAGATAAAATATGACTGTTTAACCAAAAAATTAAAATTATTCCGATTATGAACCACAAGCATACGTTTAGTCAAACAAATCTAAATATTTCTAATTTCAGCTTATTATTGTATGATCGACATATGGACTGAATATTCAAATAAAGTATTAAGAAAATAGCCAAAATTAAAAAAAATCATGTTATTTTTTATTTATTATTTTAATTTAATTGTGTTTTAGTATTGAATTGAACTAAAATACTAAATAACATGACTTTTTATTAATTTTTGCTATTTTTATAATACTTTCATGTGGAAACCTAAATTGAATAACCCCTATATAAATTCTCTGATATATATATATATAAATAATGTAAAGAAATACTCCTTATAAAGTACGAGAATATAATCAAAATGTTTGAGTAAAAGTCACTTCATTTTACTGAATAATATAAATTTGAAATTAGACATTTTTACATATAAAATTTTTTATTTCATAAACTATAAATGTTTTGAATCCGAATTATCTGATATATTTGTCTTAGATATATAAAGGAATACTTTGTTAGTATTAAATCACATATTGCTTTTATTAATTTCACCTTTAATTAACATTAAAAAACAAAAAAAAAATATTTTTAATTCTCAAAAGTTAAAAATATTAAATATAAAACCTTATTATCATTCTTTACAAGAAACATGTTTAAATGCACGTTGCTAACAGAATAAAAATTAAATACATCTTCATGCAAATTGCAGAAAAAATTACAAATATATTTTCATAAAAAAAAGTTATAGTTGTTATCAAAGGTGTTTTGAAACTCGTGTGAAAACTCTGGCAAGTCCTGTGTCATAATATATAGTTACAAAAATGTACGATATCCAATTGAGTATATCAAACTTAAAAGGTGCGTAGATATTTTACAACTGAATCAAATTCAATCTACATGTTTTAGCGTTCATAGATTACATACCAGGATGTTATTTAGACACAATTGGATTTTTCTAGGCTGGTGAACATCGCAATACGCTTACAGAATAACTATTTATAGGAATTTGCATTAAAAGTAGATTAAGCTTCAATTTCAGCATCATTAACTTCATCCACCCCTTCTCATACTAAAACTCGTTGTTGTACAAGAATTATACTAAAAAAAAAATCTATATATACATAATTCAAAATGGTTTTAGTGCGTGATGTGAAATGAGAGGTTCTTTTCTACTTGTGACAAAGACGTGTTCTTATACATTGTTTTTCATATTGCGAGTGAAACTGAAACAGATGTGTGCACCGCGGAAAATAAGAAACAAGAAAAACTAATATCTAGTCGAACGTTGTATCAAAAGTCTTGTGATCAATAGTATCGTTAATGTAACTGTTGAACGGTTGAGTTTGTCCATTCAAGTAGTATTTCTCATTTTCAATTCAAAATGTCGTTGAATGTATTTATGGTTACTGGCAAAAGAAATGATTACGTTTACTTCCCGTGCGGAAAGAACACAGTAAGAATTTTAATTTCAGACTCTATTCAGCTTGATGCAGACTGTCAAAATAAATTTTAAATTTAAATATAACAGATTCATATTTTTTTTCATTTATAAATGTTTAATTTCGAATCTTTTCCATATTTACTTTCAACACATTCTCAGACATTTTAATAATCTTTAAAATTACTCCTTAACTATAATATAAAGTGTAAGTTCAAGCAATTAGTTAAATAATTAATACTAACACTCGTATTAAATGAAAAAATATTAAATAGTTTTAAAGTCCGTTCGAATTTAATTTTCAAATTATTTTAAAATAGTATACACAGAAAATCTCAAGCAGACGAACAAATTATGTTTGGATTTTTGAAGCAAATTCAAAGATGTGTGGTTTGAAGATATAACATTTTTGCAGAATATAAAACAACACACGCAAGTAAATTTAAAGTTAATTCTATATATAATTTAAGTTCATTATATAAAATAAAATAAGAATATTTGTTAAATTAAAAAAATATTACTTTTTTGCATTTTTTTTTTGTTAAATGTCATGTTTAAACATGCGATATAAGATACATATATATACATATAAACAGATTGTAAAAAAAAAAACTGTAATCATTCCATTTGCCAGCTACTTTATATTAAAATGTGGTAAAAATTAAGCATATAGTTATATCGTAGTTAGTTTAAAGCAGTATATTGCGTGTTTGATTTGTCACAAAATCCTAAAGGAAAATTAATATTAATATATAAGGGTTTTTTTATAATATTTATTTTCGTTTTCGTACATTTTTAGTCTAACCTAAATATTCCAACTTTTTCTTTCCTCTTATCAATAAAATTTTATTTGTACATCTACAATATATATATATATATATATATATATAAGATTTAAAAGCACTTATAAGAAAACATAACTTTCATATTCTTCGGTTAGTTTTAAAAAAGTTGTTGTTGCCTATGAATGTGGATCGGTTCTGATCTGTATCATATACTCTTTTCTAAATAAAAAAAGCTAATAGCTGTAGCCATTTTAAATATTCATGCAGTAAAATAAACCTTTAACTGACATTAATAAAAATTTAAACTAAAAATATATCATTATTAGCAAAACAGTAATTACTTTTAACATTTGATAGGTTAAAATAAGTAATGTTCTAGGAATTCGTTTATTTTTACAATAAATGAAATTCTTTACTAAAGTAATTCAATTAAATAGCAAAACGTTTTTTGGTAAGGAAAGTCGATTTAACAAACACATACCAATATCAAAAAAATTAATAAATAAATAAAACAAACAAAAAAAGTTAATAACAACCAGTGAAAAAATCAAAAGTATACAATTTAAATTCGATTGAAAATAATATTTGTTTGTTATATTATGATCTTGTTTATCGGTTATTTATAGCTCTTCTATTGGAATCCTATATGTTACATTTAAATTCGGTTTTTGCACAATCAGTTTCGACTTCGTCATCTTTAGGTAGATGTTTTTACCCTCTAAAAACAAATACTCAGCTGAAAATAACGAACATCGTAATCCAGTGAGAGAAAAGACAAACTTATTGTTAGTTTCAATATTTAAAACGGAAAAACTATAATATTTCTTTATCACTGTGACGACGGGCGATAATAGACATGCGAATTAAACCATTTTTATTGGAATAGTCTTTATGCATTATTAAATATTTATACATATTTTTTTAAAAAAAAAATCTAATCAAAATATTTCTTATTTTTTTTTAAATGTATGTTTATACAATAAGTACAAAATAACGCTAACCTCGTCTCGTTACATATATTTTTTCTTTCTTGACTAATAAATGTTCCCATCGTGTATCATCTTGTCAAAAATTATAGATTATAAGCTAAAATTGTAATAAATTTTGAATATTTTCTTTTAACAAAATTAATTTACTATTGTTCAAATATTTTGTAGGATATCTTTGTTTCGATAAATGCACAATAAAACGAAGTACTAGTATAATATGGTAATATCATGATTTGTTTTACCATAAGAGACATTTTTCCGTCTATTTTTTGATGATTTTGAATCTATCAAATGAATTGAAATTCAATTGCAATTTCATTCTAGTATCTCAAAAAAGAAAGTATAAATTTTCTTTATGTAAAACAATATAATAAACAAACATATTAAAAACAAATTTAATGTGTTACAATAAAATTTACAGTCAATAAAATAATGGTATATCAATTTGATGATTTTACCGTAGAGTATGTCAATATTTATAATAATAATTTTTCAAATCTTTTCTGAAAACTATAAATTTTGACTAAATTATAATAATCAGCATCTTTTTTACTACACACATTATTCGGTTTTATTGGTTTTATAATTTGTAATTATATATATATATATATATATATATATATATATATATATATATATATATATGTTTTATTATTATCCTCCTTTTATTTAAAAGAATTAAAATATTCCAAAACATATAAACTTCCATTTATCAAAACAATGTGTCAAAACACAAAATTCGAACGCTTGTTTTACCAAACGTGACGACATTAGCAATAAATCTAAACTCGAATCTGATGTATAAAACTTCATAACATGTTAATTATTGTTTGTAGTACATATACACTGCACGAAATGTCAATTCTCTACTTCTCTTTAAAATTTCATTTTTAACTTGGTATCAATTTCTACACGTCGTATAAATAATAATAATAGCTCATAAAAATGAAATTATGTTCTTTCAAAATAATGTATTCATCTTTTGTTTGCACAGTAGCTTCCACTGAAGTTAAAATATGAATTAAAATAGTGTTGCATTTTTATTAATGTTAAATACAGTTCTCTATTTTATAATATTTTCGTACGAAAGAAAGGTAGACAATTGAAAATTCAAATGTAAAAGTGTTTGACTTAAAATAGAGTTGAATACATTTTTTTTGGTACCTGAAAATTAAGTAGACGAACAGAAATTGTTTTCTTATCTTTCACTAAAATAAAAATAATATAAACAAATTTAATAGAACATCTAACTAAATGATCCACTTTTTGAAACTACTTATTCCTTCTCGAAGAAAAAAATTGCATTGTATATTAATTTTGCAAAGTACATATTGTAGCCGATTGTTTATTAAATGAAAAAATTGATTTCTAATGGTAATGTTGTCGGCAAAGTCCGACTACCAGGCGAAGTTCGACTTTGGCTAGACAAAGTCTGATTTTGCCCTGCCGCCATCAGTCACAGTCCTTTAACTAGTCAGTATATATCTTGATTTATAAAATTAAAATTTGATCGCTTTCACCCACACCTTCTCCCTTAGCTTTATCCTCACCTCTACCCTCAGTCTCACTCGTTGTTGACCCTGCCCTACACCCACTACAGCCTTGAGTAGAGGTTCTATTTCGGACTTTGACTGACGGCGGCCGAGCAAATCACACTTTGCCTAGGCAAAGTCGGATTTTGCCTACATTAACACAAAAATAGCCGATATACTTGTTATAGATGGATATTTTTTACAAAGATTGAATACTTTTTCGAAGCATGTAACAATATTTAATAACTTATATTTAAATTATAGAAACATACATCAATAATATAAAATTTAACAATAAAGATTTGATAATAGTAAAGTATTAAAAATAAATAGCATAAGAATTGTAGAATTTTATCAATTTTATGCCAGCAATATTTTTCGAATCCTTTAAAATCTTTCATTTCTATTAAATGTTTGTTAACCCTTTAAACGCCAACTATCCACTGTTGTGCCACTGTGCTTCACACTCCAATGTGCCCCCAGCGAATCACAATGCTCGTTCCACGAAGATTAATATTTTGACAACAATTGAAATTTAATATTTCTAAGAGGATTCTAATATTAAACTAATTATTACAAATATGTCATAGGTCCAGAAAATTTCGGAGATATCTCAATAGGTTTTGGCAAGGTTGTAACGCGGTGTAAAAATTCTCAATGTTTCATCATTCAAATAATCCTGTCACCTGAGTAAAGCAGTACACTCTTCTCAAGTGATGCACAGGACTGAGTGACAAGCATGGATCCTATGACTTCTTCTTCCTATAAGGTTATTAGAGCTTTAGTATGCATTAGAAATGTGAGAGCCCTGCGGTTTCGTGTCGATCTGGCTGGATAAATCAAAAATGCTATGTTTGACAAACACTATTTAATATTTCATACGGTAATTCATAAAATTAAAATCCATTAGATCAATCACTTGAATTTTTAAATATTTATATATATATAAGATAGAACGAAACCATCGTTTCATTTAAATAAGCAACAACAACTTTAATTAACATTAATTTGAAATAT
Organism: Acanthacorydalis orientalis; assembly: GCA_034766995.1. Classification (NCBI taxonomy): domain Eukaryota; kingdom Metazoa; phylum Arthropoda; class Insecta; order Megaloptera; family Corydalidae; genus Acanthacorydalis; species Acanthacorydalis orientalis. Next base: position 40,901,048 of record CM068316.1, read on the forward strand.
AAATGTCGATATTGATATAATAATAATAATATAAAAACAAACGATTATTTTTCCTTAATTTATACAAAAACGAGACAAAATACTTTTTCTTCAGTAATTATTATGACAAATCATACTGCATCCAACTGTATTAAAATTAATAATAGTTGTACATTTTACTAAATCGCGCATTTTGGTCAATTAAATAAACACATAATATGGTAATTTATTATAACGTACATAACCTCTTGCGTCGCTACACAAAATGACGTTCGTAGGTTGCCTTATGATATTAAGAATCAGCTTCGCTCAATGCTGTAATAATGCGTGTTAAAATATTATATTGTTACCTTAGGTCATGTGAGTAGTAGTTTAAGTCAATATTATATGTTGTCGGAATAATTACTGCCCACTTTTATTATAATCGTTACGAATTGATGTTTATTTCAAAAAGCGGAAGTTTGGTGATAAAAGTTTAATAGAATTGATATCGAGTATTTTATTTATTATAAGCTGTTATTTGTAAAAAAAAATAAATTGTATATCTTTGTTAAACTGTTTTAGAAATTTTAAAACGATTTAAACGTTCCGTTGATTTTATAAGAATTGATATAACAAATTATATAATTTAAAACAGTATAAATTCTATAAGCAGGAGTTATTAACACAAATAAATTATTTTTTTATTGAATGCGTAGAAAGCCGATAATATTCAAAACTTGCACGATAGAGGTGTTCATAAAAATGCTGCATACATGTGTATTATCTACGATTTCGTACTTTTAATAAATGCTATGGTAAGATATATGAAAATTGCTTTTCCCACTTCTGCAGTTTTTGTACTCTGATCGATAATGAAAGTACCCTGCATTTTAAACGGATACATAGAAGTGAACGCTATGTAATTTTACAACGTATAAACTACACAATAATGATATCTGTAATAATTAATATCAAACAGGCCCAATATAACGACCAATCATAAACAAGAATCTAGGTACAAAACTACACACCTGTGTAAAAGCAAAATTCATGTTCTATCCTACAATAGATGTTAAAATTAGCAAAACCGTAAATGTTTTATACGCATATATGTAAATGTCATGTATACACTTAATGCTTTTTGTTTTATTGTGATTAGTACAGGATTTATTTCAAATAAAAGTCAGTGATGTAAAAATCATTTTAATAATTAATTAATGATGTTGATTATAGAAATATATATATATATAAACTACATTTTTATGAATAACAAAAGTAAGTGAATGGAATGCTGCATATAAATTTAAATACTAGTATACATGTTTACTTCATTGACAGTATTCGACACTTCATCAAATATCATATTTATCAACATCTATTATGAAATTAAAAATAAGGTGTGTGAATAAAGATAAAAAAACCTGTTCTAACACATTATTAATTTGGTTTTCCACGACTGATGGAGGATACTAAATAAAATTGCAATTTCCAACGAACAATGTTAAGAAATTCAAAACAGATTATCTATCTATCTATCTATCTATATATATATATATATATATATATATATATATGTATATATGTATATATATATATATATATATATAATCAAAAATAAACTACAGTTGTGATAATTTAATTCGTGCAGAGAATTTAATTAATATTCATTTATGAAAAATAAAAATGTATTTAGAATTCTTTTAAATACAACTTGTTCTGAAACAAAAAATCGTTAAATTATTTTTATGATTTTATCTAATGAAAAACATTTCTTACTGTAACTTTCTGTACATAAAATATATACACATATTATCCTCTATGCAAGTAAATATTTTTTCCATAGAACATAAAGACTTAAAATAGTAAAACCAACTATTGCGATTTTATTTTAAAAATATATGAAAATTTTAACATAACTCATAAACATTACTGAAAAAGAAATTGTAAGAAAATTATTTTCTTATATATTAAAATATTTACGGAACAAATAATCAATACAAATATTGTTTTTGAAATAATATTTTAACAAATATGTATGATGTGTGAAGAACCTTGGTCATTATTTATTCATTAGTTTCTCATAAATAAATATATTGTTCGTTTTATTTCGAATTCATAAAGATTGAGTTTTAATGGTAAAATATAAATTATTACCAAAATATATAAGATTAAATAAAGAATGTATTATTCTTTAATTACTTCTTTGCATGTATTTAATGGCACTGAATATTAAAGACACGCTGTTTTTTTAACTGATATACATATATATATATATATATATATATATATATATATATATATATATATATATTATTTAAATAATTGTTTTTAAATATTCGCATTTTTATTCTGGGTAGTACCTTCCGTAAGATTAAGTTTAAACATCGAATTATTCTGCTGGCCTAAATCAGTTTTGTTTTAACAAAAAAGCGATTTATAAATTTGTATGCAAAGTGATTATTCAAAGGGGCAGTAATTATAAACAACTAGGTTGTTAATCTTTATTAAAATAAATTATCAGACGTATTGAATATTATATGAAATCTTAAATTTTTATACTCTAAATAATTAATCACAATTAAATCAAATGACACAAACTGAAAACCATAATTTATAATGAATATATATATATATTTGAATTGAATTCTAATATATATATAAATAACATTTTAACATTTTTTTAAAAATAATGAATGAAATGAAAGTATACAGTTTTAAATAATTTGATCACAATAATGAAATGTAGTCCTAACTCATATATATTTCTTTCTGAACATGTTTCATTTTTATACCGTCAGCATTTATTTTTCTACTTGACAAATCTTTCATAAAAGATTTGACTTATTTTGAATATTCAGCCCAAAACGTTTCTAACTGATTTAAACTGTTTACAAGTCGTTCTTACTATATCAAATATTTATTATATCAAACATTTAACACGGATAATTTTAATGAAATAAAAAAGAAATTATAAAAACTCATACACAATTATACCAGTTAATCTACATATTTTATTATATTTATGTAAAGACAGGTTTTTTTTTATTAAACATGTATATGTTTCATACAATTTTATATAACAGAAATTTATTTGTTTATTAAAATGAAAATTTGGATTATTAAAGTTAAAGTTAATGTTCTATTTGATTATCTATTAATTAAAACTCGATGAGAAATATAGAAAAGATAATAAAATAAAATAAACCGTCTGAACTCCAATATAATTTGCTTGAACTTGCCTGATAATTTTCAACTAATTTGAATATTATTTCTTTTTAATTTTAAAATAAAAAAAATCTTACAAAATAACTTCCGAAATATTATAACGCATTGTTGAACAGTACTAAGCAATGAATTTCTTATTCACTATACTTCTCATTAATTATTTATTTCTCAGTTACCGACTCGTCGGTCAATGTTGACCGGAAACAGCCGGTCTTTCGGGTAAATACAGTTTTCTATTAAGTCAGTTTCCGTCTTGTAGAGTTCAAGAGATTAATTTTACATAACACTGCAAAAAAGTAGTGATTGTACGATTTATTCATATAGAAATAATTCTTATTTCTTCTAATATACTTTTTAACTAATTCGCATAAATAGACAGTATTGATAAAAAATAATTTATTTAATTATATTTGTGTTCAAACTGTGTACATTTTTTGCGAGTCTAACAAATATTGAAAGAAAGTATTTTAATCATTTTTATATTTCGAGAACGTGACACTTTATTGAAACTCAAAAGTTAAGAAAAATAACCGTAATAAAATTTACAAAACATATAAAAATTACATGTTTCGTTTCTAATTATCTATTTAAATAATGCTCTTAGAATTATTCTCATCTTTGAAAATTCCTTTTATTTTTCAGAAAATTAAACATTCTGTATTTTGATAATCCGAATACTATATATATATATATATATATATATATATATATATATATATATATTTATATATTTTAATTAACAATAATACCAATAATTACTGCACGAATTTGAGTTTTTGAAAGATTTTCAATGAACATTTTATTTGGAATAAAATGTTATACAAATATGCTTTTTATTTTATTCTGTAGAAAGTGTTTTATCAAGTACTTTATCAAATAATTAATTAATTTATTTACAGATATATTTTCACACATACTGTCTAGTGTATATATATATATATATATATATATATATATATATAAAGATACATTAAAATTTCAGAACAAAATCAAAAATACACATCGTGATGAAAAATGTAGAAATTAATTAAAAAGGCTTGTAAACAGCGATAAATGTAGTTCTCAAAAACGTAATTTGTAACAAACATTCAACTGAAAAATGATTTTAACGTATTTCTTATTCGCTTTTAAAACATTTCATTAAAATATATTTGAAAACGTATATAACAAATCGAATATAATCAATTAATCTGTCAGTATTCGATATACCCACAATCCATTTAACTGAACTGAATTGAATATACTGATACAGATGATAAATAACGTAAATGGAAATGCAAATATACATAATTACATAAATGAGGTTATTTTAGAGTGTGCCAAATTTTTATCAATTTTAATGATTGGATGAATACATTTGGAATGATGTTTATAATGGGACATTTTATCTTAATACATAACGTTTTGTGAATACATAATTGTACAAAAGTTATGGACAAGTTTATAATATTATATAAATCAAATTGTTTTTTGACGTAGAACTAATTGAAAAAGTCATACATTAATTGGTTGTGTTTAATGAAATGTAAAATATGTGACATATACCTGTACATAGTATTACATGTTGGTGAAAACTAAAGATGCATACTTTGCTGTCGACTCATTTTTATTCTGAATTTACATATATATATATATATATATATATATATATATATATATATATATATATATATATATATATAATTGTTATTAAATATCATTGTTAAAAAATATTAAGTACTAGCGCATTTTGTTAAACGTAATTCCAAAATAATCTTTTTATTCAATGTTTATAATTATTTTAATTTATTTTACTTATTTTTTTTTGGTACAGGCTGTTTTTAAATTTCTAATATTTTTCTTTTTGAGTGACTTTAAACCTGTGCTGTAACCTAATTCATTTTCGATAATAAAATATAAAAAAAATGTGATAAATTTACAATAATAATTTTAAAAAGTACATACATAAAAAAATATGAACAATTAAACTAATCTGTATAACATATCAAATTATTCTAAACAAAAAAAAAATATCAAGCTAAAATAATGTTCAACTTTCGATGTACTTTATCATCTGTCCGGCTGGTTACATTTGTATTTATAATACAACCAGTGTATTATAAATACAAATTATATTTTAAGATATTTTATCTGTCACCAGACAAAAGATGTACATTTTAATATTGGCAATGTTTTCATAAATCGAAGTCTATAAATGTCGATAAAGAAACGAAAGTTAAATAAATGAGTAAATATTTCCTTATTACATTACGAAAATTACAGTTTATCCGCATCTTTAGTTTCAACTAACATTAAATTCAAAATTGGTAAAAGAGGCACTGTAAATGTCAAGAGCACTTAGTTTTAAACATATGTTTAGATTTACATATACATATAAATAATCAATATATAAATGCAACGAAATAAATTTTAGCATAGTAATTGTCGAGTTGAAAACATAATAAAATAATAATGTGCGGTTATGTTTAAGTAAAACAACAATTAAACAGAATATTTTACCGATGCTAAGAACTAACAACAATATTAAACGCATCGCATCTAACCGACACCTCATTCCGTACGAACAAATGCGTTGATTCGTTAATTCTAGAGAGCTTAAAAATATTATGTGCAGTATTTTTAAAAAAGCCTGATCGTACATAACGTTGCCTTGGATTTTATATTAAATGAAATATCCCACAAATACAGAAAAAAATTATAGTAACGAAGTATGTATTAACAATATTTTTTGTAGGGATTATTACTGTATTGTTAATGTAGAAAAAAAGATCCATTATTTGAACATTTCAAATATAAATATTACCATCTTCATTGAGATTGTATTATTGTTACATTATTTATATGTTTGCAAAAATCGCTGTACTTATACTTTCTTACCAACTGTATTTACAAGTTATATTTATTATTCGCACGTTCATACTATTTATTAATAACTTTTTTTACTTAAAAATATACACAGTAATGAAACAACATTAGTCTGGAAATTATTTTATAATTCAGTGAATATTTCAAACTGACACAATATTAAAAAAATATTAAATATATTTACTCAAAATGCAAAGGTATTTCCACATCAATATACCTTTTAAAAATAACATTCAATTGAATAAAACGAACTTTTTGTACTTGAATTCGTTATAATACTTTTCAATATTATGAGAGAATTTCGATTTGACGATAAAACGAAGGACAGGTACTAAAAATATTAAATTTTTGCATTGAATTACTGTTCAATATGTTTAACTTTCTGATATACAGTCAATAATAGTTTTCTAGATATAATAATTGAGCATTTTTGTAATAACTGAAACAAATTAAAAAGAATACATTCAAAAAATGTAAAATAAACATTTTCATTATGTATTTTAAACTATATACATTAATATTAGAATTTAAAGACATACATTATTGAAATTACTAATATTTGTTCTTACTATAAAATCATACAATTGTAAATTCAATACACTGACAATCAAAAAAAAAAAAAAACGTACTGAAAATATTTTCACTTTTACCGAAGACATCAATAGTAATAATATTGAGCATTCGTATGAATTTATAATTTGAAAATCAATCAATTTGAAAATAATTAATTTACAATTAACAAAAATAATAAATTGAAAATGTTTATCGTACTACGCGACGTTTACCGAATAAAACAAACAGTATAGACAGTTACGAACATTTTAAAAGAATTATTACAATAATAATAATACTTTAAAATTATGGGATTATTTTTAGTGACTGAATCAAATATACATTCATGTTTAAAGTAAACAGAGAACCGAAAGTGTCTTACGAAATACCTGTATGTTTAGCTTTGCAAACTACATTGATGTTTATTGATGTACAAACATATAAATCATTTATTTATAGATCAAGTTCAATGTCGTGCGTCTGCAGAAGTTCCAAACAAATTTGCATTATATTTCATCGTCGATTGATAAGAAATTCTCTTCATTCTGATCTACAATTACTATTTACAAATAACAGTCACAATTCAAACTATAATTTTAAAATTGGCCTCTTCCAAAAAAAGCAAAAATTAATCAGTTTTAACTGGATTGTATAATTTTAAATTATAGTACAATTGATACTCGATTACTATTTCAGAAGATTCATGAATATATAAATTGTTGTAAATCAGTACTGCATTAAGTCACGCAATATATATATATATTGAATTTATAACTGACATAAGAATGAAAAACCTGTATTTTAACATATAAAAATTTATTATAAATCAACATAACTTTAAAATAAAAATTATTATTTATTTCTGAATCAACTTTTTGAGTAAATATGTTAATGCTATAACAGTTAATTTATTAAAAAGATGAACGAAATTGTCTAATAATGAAATATATATATATATATACTATATTTATATTAAACATTAATATATTAATGGTGTTTTTTTTTATAATGTTGTCAATTGCATTGAAACAAAATGAACAAGTACCGAAATTTTCAAGAAATTGAACAAATAATGATTAAAACGTAAAAATAAATAGTATGAACTTATTTTAATATTACAATTAGAACAAAGTATCTCCTATCATTCACTATCATTGTTAAATAGTTCATGTGTTATTTTTTACCTGTAAAATAATTTAAATGTAAAAAAATGATATGAACAAAATTGTATTATAAAATCTTGAAAAGACTTCACCAATATTACATTCCTTTAATGTCAGCTGTATTTGAAATTAAATCAAACTTGATTTCATAATGCGTAAAACAATCAAAATAAGTTTGACCCCAAGACGCTTCATAACAACTACTTTTTTAATTTGAACAATGACTTTTTTTATATAAGAATGTATACAAACAATCGTGTACATTTGACATGTATCAAATATCTGATAAATCAACAAATGCTCTATTCGCCGCCGAAATAGCCTCAGTATCTCAAGTTCCGATGTTAAACGTATTTTCTATCAGTACACCTGTATAGAATTTTTTACAGCAATGTAACCAGTACGTGACGTTAGTTATTTATAATCATTTCGTTCGAGATAAGATACACATTTATTATTAAACTGCAATTAAAGACAAAATATGCATTAAAAAAATATTAGAAGTAATTATATTATCGAGTGAAATGTGTAAAGTGAAATCTTTACATATGTACAAACGGAAATACGTTTATTCGATTTCAAAAATATTCTAATTCCATAGTTAGTATTCTGTATAAATTATTAATAATACGCATTTGATGTAATCGTTACTAATTGCTCGCAGTGTCAGCGTTTAGGTTAGATATATTATTAAATAATGATAACGAATGTTACCGCATTTTGCAGCTATTTAACAAATATTATTGGTTTAATAATGTTTTTGACTTTTTTTAATTGTTGTTCGTGTTTTTGAATATTCTCAAACCAGTCCAAAAATGAATGAATAAAACATGCAGTTTTTAAAAAAAAAATAATAAACTGGCGCGGCTTGTCAAACGTTTCTTACTGTTAAACACAAAAATCATTATGTGATTTTCATTTCAGTGTAACACACACACGTTTGGGTTCATTCAAAAACACTGTTCATTATTACAGTCGCCTTTGAATAAGTATTTATGTCCATTCACAACAATGTCTTGCTTGATTCCTTTTTCAAACGATCTTCATAACAGAAACAATAGTCATACAACAAGTTATCATCAGTTTTTTTTATATAAATTCTATATGAAATTGTTAAAGATGATTTTTCTTTCACTAAAAATTGCAATGATTTCAGTGACATGAAGACGCATAAAAAATTTAAATTGATCGTAAACGACATTGTTGTGAACAGTCATTACGTCCTAAATGGCGACGCGTTTCCATAAGGCCTATCTACATGTTTTATGAATGACGAAGTTTGCGCATAACACGACTCGTCATTTAAATCAGCAGCGTGTTGAGGCATTCGCATCAACACTTCGTACTCATTTCTGTATTTAACATTTAGACATCAAAATGGTGTTCACTCTTGAGACCATGTGGTATGTATAGATTTTCAAATATTCTGTTTTTCATCTACTTTCGATCTACGTAGTTGAATATCATATAACACCAAATCGATTATCAAATGCAGACAACTCAGTAAAGAAGGATTTTGTGAGAAGAACGGAAAATTCATACATTTGATAATAAACGCGCATATATATATATATATATATGCATAGTAGACACTAAGAATTAAGTGATAGTAAAGAATTTACAAGTATATTTCTTATTGCTCAATGTATAGTCAAGTTATGATTAATAATATTGCATTTATATTGCTGTTTCTGATAATCAAAATCATCAGTCTAATTATATTTCTTTATATATATATATATATATATATATATATATATATATATATATATATATATATATATATATATAGTGCAAAAATTAAAATTAGTACTTTTCGATGGTGTCCTGTGATGACTTTTTTCACTAATTTGTCAAAACGAAGTAATTTTAAAAAAAAAACAACTTTCGTTTAAATCACATTATAGACAATTGTTTATTATTATCAGAATGTCTCAAGAGTCAACTCAGACGATGGAGAAGGATTTAGAGACAAATTTAAATCTTATGCAAATATACATATGTTTGATGATTCGGTCGTTATTTGTTTGAACTTTATGGTAAACGCTTGTCTCTGAATCCAGACAAAATGGTTCTTACAAAACTTGTTGTTAGATGTGTCGTTGGACTGGAAGTGAATTATTAGGCGCATGATGAATCATTATTAAATAAATCTATATTTGTAAAATTAGTGTAAACTTTTATAGATATCATTATTTTTGAATGTATACTTTTAGCCGTCATTTCAATAAAGTTATTGATATTGGATAAACAGTTAGTCATTATTTAATCACATTTTTTAATTTATTTTCAACATACTCGATTTTTCGACTTTAATAAATACGTATTTGTTTATGATAAACATTTTTTCCGTCAGTTGCTCCATCATTTGAACTAATTATTATTTTGAATAACTCGAAAAACAAATAGTTTTTATTCAAAATATGATAAACGAAAATATAAAAAACACATCAGAAATTATTTCAAATCATTTCAAAATATTAGGTTGGTGCAAAAATAATTGTGGTTTTTATTTTTTAAGTTTGGCGACGATTTTTCTAGTTACCGTTATCTTTTGTTATACCCATGTGATACATCATTGTAAACAATGAAATTAGCACTACTGATTTCAGCTTATGTTTATTGTTTTTATTCTTTAGTATTGTTGGATATAACCTCTTAAATTAGTCATGGAAAAAAGCAAATTCGCCCGATTTTGTTGTACAAGTTTAAATTGGGACGTAAAGCGACAGAAACTGCTCGAAATATCAAATTTGTTTTTGGCGAAGAGTCAATTATTGGACGTACAGCTCAACACTGGTTCCAAAAATTTCGTAATGGAAACGAAAGCCTTGATGATGAGGAGGGTCGTGGACGTCCTTTAGCTATAGACAATAATGATTTAAGAACCATTAGTGAAGCGGACCCACGTAAAACAACTCGAGGGAAGGCAGAAGAACTCAATATTAATCATTCACAGTTGTTCGACATTTGAGCCTAACCGTATAAACTAAACGAACATCAAGCAATGCGGCGATAGGATGTCTGCTCTGCGTTTCTTTACAAAAATTACCACTTTTTTAATCGCATTGTCACATGTAATGTAAATTAGATTCTCTACAACAATCAGAAACGTTCATCACAATGACTAGATTAAGAAGAAGCATCAAAACAGTTTCCTAAACCGAAGCTCCATGAAAAAGAGATTATGGTCACTGTTTGGTGGTCGGCAAATGGCATAATTCACTACAACTTCTTAAATCCTGGTGAAACAATAACAGGAGAAAAATATTGTCAGGAAATTGAAAACATGCATGAGAAGTTGTACCGTTTACGGCCAGCATTAGTCAATCGAAGAAGACCAATTCTTCTTCATGACAACGAACGACCCGTCACACAAATGACTTTAAAAAAAATTAAATGAACTGGGTTATGAAAGTTTACCTCACCCACCTTATTCTCCGGACCTGTCTCCGACAGATTATCATCTTTTTAACCATTTAAGTCATTTCACATATTAGAAGATTTTCAAAGATCAAACATCAATTCAAAGCGGTTTGGATAAATTCGTCAATTCCAGGACTCCAGAATTCTATCTTGTAGGAATAAACAAACTTGTTTCCCGATGAGAGAAATGTGTGCAGGACAATGGTCTTTATTTTAATTAATAAATATAAATTTTAACTTTATACTCGATGCTTAAAGACCGCAATTATTTTTGCACCAAGCTTATAATTTATTTGAGCAACCAATCGTTATTAATTCGCTAGTTGTTTATAAAATAACAAGAAGAAGAGATATAACTACAGAAATGAGAATGAGTCGATAAAAGATATGATTCATTCATATTTATTCCCTATTAAGATATTATTCATTCATATTTTTTTTCCTATTAAGATATTATTCATTGATATTTTCCAGTCCCTATAATGAATATTGTAAAACTTTATGATACGGTACGATAGTACACACAGAAATGCTCTGTTCATAATGCCATAGAATTTTCGAAGTTACTACCTTTTAGTTTTCCACTCTATAAATTACACTTGAAACTTGAATTCCTATCATATTCCCATCACCTTAAATTAAAAATCGCCTAAACTGTGTAACGGCATGCAACTTCGTCACAATTATACTCTTTTATACTGTAGTTAAATTCCATTTCAACAATGAATTTTACTGCCCTAGAATCCAAAAATGTTTTCTAATTAAAATATTTAACAATTAATTTTTGGTCATTTTAACATTGTCTTGTGCGAGTTCATATTGTAATTCCATCATTTTTACTATTAAGACATACACGAGCCATTATAAAAATAATCAGGAATAAATTATTGAACATTTTAATCAAAATATTGTTTTGTGGTCATAAATAATGGAAATTCATTTTGAACCCAACTTTGTGTTTCAAATCTTTCGAACAATATAATTAAGACTATAATATTAAATAGACTATCTGTAAGTAAAACTGTCTTCATTTTGTGTACCACTAATTCGCTCATATTTACCTTTTCAGTTTAAACAGTTGCAAGTTCCTATTAAACTATATTTATTCAAGACGATTAACAATATACAAGCTTACACATTTAAAATTTTTCATGGTCGGAGTGAAACTAATAACTATTTCTTCCATAAACAGTCATATTTACGGCTTTTCAGAATAGGAAAACGAAAAAAATCAATGAATTTTATTAACGAATAGACAATCATAACTGGATTTAATTTTCAATGCAGTCTTCAAGTATCCATAACATTCGCCTTAATTATGTTATCTAGTCTATATATATATATATATATATATATATATATATATATATATATATATATATATATATATATATTACACTTACAAATAACTTGTCATCAAATAAAACCTTGTTTGTCAGTATTTGACTTTTATCGGTTTATATCAGCGTATCAATTTTATGATAATATTTTTTTCTATCAAATTCATATATTTTAAAAATTGTGATTAATAATTTCCTACAACTTTAACTAAAGTGTGTGAATGTTATATTTTCAACAAAATAATGGAATTAAATACCGACAATTCAAATACTTTTCAATTACCATTTGGATTTAAACACAAGGTAAGAAATATAAATTTTCGTACATTTTTGTTATTAAGATTGTTAAAAAACCAATTATATATATTCCTAATCTTTGTCATTTTTTTCAATAGTAGTATGAAATATTACATTAATTTTAATTTAAATTAAGTATAAGAATGTTTCCTGTTTTATTTAAAATTATGTTTTTTTCAGTATATATATATATATATATATATATATATATATATATATATATATATATATAATCAAATTTAATCATGTCTTACTAGTAATCAATATTTTTCTGAAATAGTTCAAATTCAGTTTCACAAATAATTCATTACTTCACAAATCACATATTTTATAAAAATGAAAAATAAGCAGTTGTTTTGATAACAGAAATTTTAATTTATTGGTAATGAATGATTTATAAAATTGAATTAAGCCACAGTTATAGGGAATATAATCATGAAATATCTATTTACAACTATTATTTTCAGTTAATACTTTTCACATTTTAATTGTACAAATATTTTAAATATGTTAAAACTAATATGAATATATTATAAAACATTTAAATAATTTTCAAAAATTAAATGACATATAATGAATTTCAATTTAATATTAAACTTATAAATTGTATGCGTATCACATATTAATTTTATTTCATTAAAAAATTTTCAAAATTAAATAACATATTTAATTTAATGGATTTCAATTTAATATTAAATTTTATTTTAAATTTTATGCGTATCAATTTTATTTCATTAAGACAGAATGTATTAATTTGCTTATTTCAGAGTTTGACGTCGGCTTCTATCCAATTATTTATAACAAATACAACAAATCACAATATATGGGAAAATAAGATATACGGCACTGTTTATTTAATAAAAAATTTTGAAACTAATGAATACTGTTTTCAAGTTTATTCTTTAAATAAAAAGAAACTTGTTTGGGAATTTCAGATTTTACAAAAATTGAACTATGACAGTTCATCAAAATTTTTCCACACTTTTTCGGCAGAAGTAAGATTTTTTATATTTTCTTCGATTGTTATTTCAAAAATGTTATATATATATATATATATATATATATACATATATATATATATATATATATATATAACCTTACTATTTTTTTTCTTTTAGAATTACGTCGTTGCATTTAATTTTGATTACAAGCATGAAGCTAATGCAATGAAACTAATAATAAAAAACATGAATAGCAAATTTATTAATACAGGTAATTTTATAAAAATAATAATTTCATTTCATTTAATTAGCACATTTTTCTTTAGTAATGATATTTAGAACTGATAGTTTATTTTTCAAATATAAAAAGATACTTCAAGATATTAAAACATTTGAACAATGAACACCTGTATGAGAAAATTAGGAGTCTGATCATAAAATAATATCATCAAATAATAATAATATCATCAAATAATATCTGCCCATATAGATAAAAATGATTATAAGTATAAATTTAAAATCATATTTCTTATAATCAGACATAATTTTTGATATTCTACAAAAACGTTTTCGGAGTTTATGCCATCTTCAAGTATGTTACATACCTGAAGATGGAACTAATTTCTAAATCGACTGTAACAAAAATTAATTTAAAAATAATATAATTATAACGAATAGATTAGAAAAAATTAGTTTATCAAAAAAAAATTTATGAATTTAAAGTGAAATGATTTATGTGAAACAACAATTCTATTTCAACAGAGGAACGAGAGACTGAATGAATTGAATTTGGAATTCAGAAACCATTCATATTTTCTTTATTTATCAGAAAAAAATAAAAAAGAAAATTTAAAATTACTTATAATTTAGTTCAGAAAGGTACAAATTATAGATATATAAATATTTATAATTTATATATTTCGATTTCTTGATATATTTCAATTATCTTGATAAAACTTTTTATATTATTATTTTATAAAATATTTAAAATTTAATTTGAAATTTAAAATAGAAGGCATTTAATATTCGAGAACACCAATTTAAAAATGTTATACTTCAGATGTGTTATTTATTATTATTGATTTTCATTTAATCTAATATAGCATGTTACCTTTTCTTTATTGAAAATATTTACATATATATATATATATATATATATATATATATATATATATATAAATATACATAATAACAATTAATTATTTCTAATATTATCTACATTTTCAGTTTAAACTAATATCATTATTTCATTTCCAGATTCGAGACAAGAGCTTGAATATTCATTACAAACTAACTCGTTAAATGAAAGTGCTAAAAATACTAATGAATGCTCCTTAGAAGAAAGTTTGAATGTAATTTTTAATTTGTTTCAACTTCATTACTTAACATAATGATTAATTTAAAAAATTACAGTATCAAATATCATATGGTATAAACTGATAAATAAAATTGATTTACTATTTCACTCGCAAATCATGTAGTTTGTAAACATGCTTGAAATATCATAACAATATATTAACAAAGTAGTTTTTTAGAATTCATATACTCAAATATTATTTCATTTAAACACATAGATACATCACAAAGAAAATAGGAACCAATAAATTGAATCGAACCCATTCAATACAAAACTGTTTCATTAGATTTGCACTTCATTCTTTCAACAATCAAGTCTATACGTATTATTAAATTATTGTGATTGTCACCCTTCAATGATTTCAGAAAACCCCATATATTATTTTCATCCTGTATACAGTGTTACTCATAATGGAGTTTTCAAGAACAAAAATTGAATTCTTTAGTTAAAGCTCATCATGACTTTTGTAACATGAAAGTCCACTCTCTCTGATTGTGTATCGTATTGCTTGCGTAGGAATTCACTTCAACATTTCATGTAAAACAGCCCCATTTTCTGGACGTGAAATTGCCCTACAGATTATCTTGTCTTTCAACGAATACGTTCTTATGAATTTAAAATAACATTATGTAATGATTTTAAAATTAAAAGCCGTATTTTCTCCTTTTGTGTTAGCTCTCAGTTATCTTTCAACTTGAACTACTGATAGTCGCATATCATATCTTGATGGAATTTTTGCTCTTTCTTCTCCTACATTTATTTTATTGACAATACTCATTCATAACAGAAATGGTATTAATTTAGGTTCTTCAATGTACTTATACGTACAAAATAGTAAATACTATATATATATATATATATATATATATATATATATATATGTGTGTGTGTGTGTGTGTGTGTGTGTATGTATATGTATGTATGTGTGTATTCATGTATATATTTATATTATATCTGAGAAAAGTGAAATGAAAATTATCTTAATTTATTATAACTTAAATTGTTTTTTTTTGTTTTTGAATGAAAAGGCGAAAGAAAAAAATATTTGTGAAAACAATAATCAATTTTGTAATATAAAACTATAAATTTTATTATACTCCTTTAGTTTGATTATAACGTTTCAATGAATAGATCAAACCATCACAACTTCACTCTACTTGTGTACACATCATTTTGTACATCAAAATATTATTTACATTGTATTAGCAAGAAAGAAAGTGAATTAAAATATTTTTAACCTAATATTAGTATAATTATTTTTAAAACAGTACTAATATATTTTGATACAACATTATATATATATATATATTTGTGGGTAATTATATTTTTTTACAGACTCTGCTTATAGAAAGAAGTAATACAAAAGGCGATCTTCATGAATATATACTAAATAATACAAGAAACTATGAGTCTACAAATAAAAATGTAAATAATTTGTCAGTATGCACATCAGCACCAAATAACAAGCCTTCGTCTATTGTAAGTTAAATAATATCATATTTTTTGAAATGTCAAAATGTATTAATGTGAAAATACATCTAAAATAAGTTATGAAAAAGTAAGAGTTCGACAATAATAAGAATTAATTGGTCGAAAGTTTATTTATTAATGTAGTCAAAATTTAAGAGCACATATATTTATCATTACAAAAATAAGACACTATAGTTTTCAATACAGTTGAACTTGTGATTTATATATTTAAAAAAAAAATCGAAATTAGTATATATAAATGTATTCATTCATTCATCCATGAGTATTTTATTATTAACTATTATAAAAGCAAATAGAAAGATCAAAGAATACAGTTTCTTCACAAGAAATTTATTCCTTCAAAACCTAGAAATATTTACGACAAAATATATAATACACAATTTTTAAATTTTTTGTTCTGATAGTTGATCATTTCAGATATATACAATCGTCATAATCGTCATTTTCAGATATATACAACATGAAGAACGTTTTTCTCTAACTTAAATTGTTGAATTGCAATTTTTTATACGAATATATAGTATTTTTAAAATATTTTTGATGGTGATAAATTACTAAAAATACTTTGGAATCTTTATTTGCAATTGAACTTTTTTTGACACACACATATATACACATACACGCACAGCATATATATATACATATATATATATATATATATATATATATATATATATATATATATATATATCAACAAATAATAGAAATAAATATTTAAAGTTTTTATACCTTTATATAAACATAAAATAACTCTTTTGTAAATAAATATAGATTTAAAAAAGTTACAAATTCTATTTAAAATGACCTCTAAATTATCTACCTCCAACAATCGATCACAAAAAGAAAGTACAATTCGCCTAAATATTCCTTTTTGAAAATACAATGGTCTATTCTATCTCAAAATTTTCATTTTCGTCATTTATTTTCCTTGCCACACAGAAATTCAATTTGTTTTTCATTTTTGTAACCTTCTATTTTGTATAATCATCTGTATATAAATTACAGTGATCGATTAATTAATATTTTGAACATTTAATTAACATATTAAGCAAACATTATCTTAATTTTATTATTTAGTAATGTGTTAAACTTATTTTCAGAACAATATTATAAAAAAAATAAGATATCCAAAAAAAGTTAATATTGGATTCCCAAAAAATTTTACTCATATTTCTCATGTAGGCTTGGATATTGTAAAAGGATTGGACAAACGTAGTCCAAATTCTGTTTTAAACAACGATTTATCGATGGTAATGAAATAAAAATTTATTACTCAATAAATAAATAAAAGTTTGTTTTTTATATTGTTTTTCATTGAACATTTTAAATAATTTAATTATTTAAAATTTACAACTTTGTTTAGGCTAATGGATCAGGAAAGCAGATCAACAATTTGAACAAAGAACCAACAAGGGATTATTTATATACTTGTGTAAATAAACATAAAAAAGTAAATAAAGTAAAAGCAGAGACACAGCCCGTACTGAATATACCAGCAAACATAAATGTAAGTTATGTTTAATAAGTAAGTTATATTTAAAGTTAAATTCTAAATAAGTTATATTTAATTACCAAAATATTTATATTTTATAATATTGTATGTTATTTTAAATATAGGAATCATCGCAACAATTTCCAATATCAGTGTTACCTACGACGAAATGTAAGGAAACACTTCTCCCAATAGAAAATGATGTACTTCCAAAAACAATAAAGGTCACAAATTCTTCTACATTCACGCCGCCTTCCGCTTCTTCAATAAATAATGAAATTGTACCATCACTTCCTTCAGTAACTGAATTAAACTTGAATACTGTACACACAACTCCAGTGAAAAATCAATTAAATGATAATGTGAACACTGAATTGAAAATGAACAATTTTGGAAAAAAATTAACGAAAAGTAAACAAAAAGAAAAAACATTGAACGTATGTTACTTCTATACGCATTTACAGCAATATTTGTTGTTTTTATTATTATCAGATATTTTTTTTTAATTCACACAAAACATTTAACGATAAATAACTCACATTTCAATCATTAACATAAAAATTCATGAATACGAGTGTGAAGATAAATTAGTACAATTGATTAAATATAAATGAAATATTTAAATGACAATTATAAGAATTGAAATTAGCAGAAACAATAGATATATTTTCAATATCTTTAATATCAGAAATTACAATAAAATTAAATTAAATAATTTATAATCATGACTGTTAAATACTCTAATAAATTAAAATGTTATAAAATCTATTCTTTCAAATGTGAAAATATTCTAACTTTAAACAGTATTTTAACTTCTTCCGAGAATCTACTAATGTTTCATTTAATTTAAAGTGTTAGAACACTCGATTAGGTGTTGATATAATGACAATATAAATGTGTTCTATATATTAGAAGCAATCCAGTGATTTGTTTTTCGTAACTGCATCAGTCACGTACTAAACTCGACTGTATAGCGCTTCTAATGTAAACGCCTGAATTATTTTTTTCAATTATTTCCAATACATTTTTAATATCAATATTTTATGTATCTGTTGACATCTTCTCGGGTATTTTCATATTTCTCGACTCCCAGTCAGTAATTTCATGTGTCTTTTCGTACAACATATGTTTGCACATAAAGATCATTTCATTCTCATTCCAAAATTATTACTCTTATTATTCTTTTTACTCTTCTTTCTTACTCCTTCCTTCTCTTCTTGTTCTTTCTTAACTACATCTTTTTATACTTATGCATGTTTTCTGAGATCTTTGACTAAGATATTTTAATTTTGAAAATCTATATTCCACTTACATAGATAAATAAAAATAGTGAACATTGATTATCACTACAAATAAATAAAATCTTCAATTGAAATCTTGAGACTTTTAAAGTCTAACGACCCTCCTCTCATTTTTGTTCTTCTAATAACTTTTTCAATTATTATTCATCTTTTAAATAAGTGCGTTTTTATTATTTATTTTTTTGTCTCTTGTAATTTTTGTTTTGTTGTGTAGTATATATATATATATATATATATATATATATATATATATATATATATATATGTATATATATATATATATATATGTATATATGTATATATATATATATATATATATATATATATATATATATACAAATGATTATCACACTTTAGATTAAAAATTTATCTAATATACATTCTTTAATTATTTTTAGTATGTTGTATCAGAAAAAAACAGAAATGAAATGAGTCATTCGCCAGATAAAATAACACAACAAAAATACATGAATATTATCAACGTAAAAACCAGCAATTGTACATCGCACGCCTCATCTCAATTAAAATATTGTTTTCCTGTAGATAATATTTCAAATTTGGATAGAACACCAATTCCTTTACCAAGAAAAAAACGGTTATAACACCGAATTATAAACAGTGTTCTATAGTAAAAAATTATAAAATAACAGGACTGTTTATAAAATTCGAAAATGTTAAAAGAACACGTCTGTTTTTTTCAATTAAAATTAGAGGATAAAATAAATATACTATAAAAATGGATTGTAATTCTTATTGTAATTATTGTTTTGTAGTTTTTAATTCAGTTACTAATTATCTGTATAAAATTAATTACAAAAAAGGTATACTTATATATGTACTCATTTATTACAGATGCCTCACATGACACAGTATGCATACCCGCATATATATATATATATATATATATATATATATATATATATATATATATATATATATAAGCTTTTCTAGTGTACTGAATATGTTTAACTCTTTTTTAATTAAAAAATGTTTATTAATAAAATAAAAGCCTTTTATGAAAATATCGTTCGATAAATATTTTTTTATATTATCTCCTGCGGAATGACAACAAAACATTACAAGCAAAAAAAATACATATTTTTATATTACTTATATGTATAATACGTTAGAAAAGATTTGTTTTAAATAAAAAAAATATGCTGTATCAAGAGTTTCGGATAATATACACGGCATAGATAAAGACTCATATACGGCTTCAGGTAAAATACTACATATGCTTTTGTAATTCGTTATCTTTTTTTTTACAGTACAATAACATAGATTTAAAAAATTGACATTTTGATATTTTTTAAATTTTAAAAATATATTGCTACTTTAAAATTTTAAAAATAACACTTCTTATACTAATAAAATGTTTTAATAATTTAAATACATTTTTATAGAATATAATTACTAATTTGATGCAGTCTTTCTGTTATTATAATATTAAAAAAAAACGTTTTTTAATTAAAAATTATTATATTATAACTTTATTTTCGAACTAATAATACATTAATCATTTATTCCAAATTTAACAGTTTAAATATATTAATCTCTTTATATACTTGTATTTTTGTACAAATCTACTAAAAAAAAATGTACAAAAATTTAATAAAAACATTTTAGTTTCTTATAAAAATAAAACTATATAAAAATACTCATATTTGACTTAACGTGAAAATAAAATCTAATGACAACAATTACAGCTAATAGTGTACCGAGAAAGTTAAAAAATTAAACGGAAAAACAGATATGTACTTCAAGAGAAAGTATAGAATAGTACGTGTGAAAATTACAGAGATACATTTTTTGTTACACAAATTATCTATTTATAATTTACAGGAGTCATTTAAAAGAATAATTAGGTGTTTTATTATTGATTTTATAATATATTTTATTACGTATACACCAGCAATATATATATATATATATATATATATATATATATATATATATATGTGTGTGTGTGTGTGTGTGTATGTGTGTGTAAATATTATATATAATATATATCATTCAAAATACATCATAAATTCGTATTTATTCACTTCATGCTATTTTTTAAAAACTCGTATAACAAAAGACAACAATATATAATTACAAACATGTAAAACATTTTCATTTAATTAGAATAATTACTATTTTTTTTATTATGTCAAAATTCTTTGGGATTTTTTGATAAAATATAAACAAGGAATTTAATTTGCTTATCAGTTTAGAATTCATACAAAGCGCCAAACGATATATGTCATCAGTCGATTAAACGTGTGTGTGTGTACAATTGCGCAAAAATGTACTAGTGAAAAGTGTGTAATAGATTAATTTAATAATATGTATTTTTATTTGTAAATAGCCTTATTCTTGTATCTGTTTTTTTTATATTTATCGTTATTTCATAAACTAAATTTTAAATAACGTAAGTATACTTAATTTGATGACTCATTTAAGGTTAAGTTTATTGACAGTTTACCAGTTTTTACAATTTTTATAGATTAAATAATATAATTTAAATAGTTATATATGATTTTGTAAATAATTACCTATATGTATATAGTTTACTTGTAAATGCATAATGTATATATTATATATATATATATATATATATATATATATATATATATATATATATATATATATACATACACATATGTAAATATACTGATACACCTATATATTTTTATCATTTTAACGTCAAATAGAAATATTTGTACAGAAAAAAATGTGTAACAGTAAATTACACAATACAATAATACTACACCAACGCACAATTATGTACAATGTAACTTATCTCAATAGTCACTGATAAACCGATAATTGTATTTATCTATTTTAAAGTAAATATCTTTGATATATATGTCTGATGAATGTTGGCATATTTGTTTAATTGCATATTAATTTATTTAAAAATTAAAGTGTTTCACAAAAATATACAATTGTTATGTCATTTCGTTCATATTCCAAAAAAAGTGAATAAATAATATTTTGTCTAACAGTGAACCAATGGTGTCAGCTCCTTCTACAGTTAAAATGAAATCATCAACTCCGGTTGAAAATAGACAATCAATATTAATGTCCAAGGAAGAAAATGAGCAAATCTTCAGATTGCTTGGACACAGATGTCGGGTATGTAATTTTTGAAATTAGTTATATTTCATTCAATTGTAATTACCGTTCTAAAGAAATGAGTAAAATTTAATAAAATGTAATTTATAAAAGATAAAGTTCTTCATATGTAGACTTTGAAATTAAAATAAAATTATTACACTTATGACTATATATTTAAAACTATTTATTTTATGTTTTCGTAGATATGGTATATTATCAAAACATTGTTATTAAAAGATGTTCAATTTTAGAATAAAATGAGTTGAAAATAATGATTTATTTATGTTTTTGAATAATATTTCTTTTACATGTGTGTATACAAACAAATAAAACTACTTATAATTCTAGTCATTAGCAACAGCAGTGATTCAACTTTTTCTCACATCACCTCCAGACCACTCATCATGGCAAAAAAAAGAAACTGGAGTAGTATGTTTAGTAAAAGATAATATTAGAAAATCGTACTTCTTTAGATTATATTGTCTAAATCGAAAACTCCTCGTATGGGAACAAGAAATTTATAACAACATTGAATACAAAAATCCATGTCAGTTCTTACATACTTTTGAAGCAGAGGTAAATTTTTAGTTTAAAACCATAAGTTTATAATAGTATAAAAAATGTTTTTAATTCATTTTATATACTCTAATGTTATTTAAATTATAGGATTGTATGGCAGCATTTAACTTTGCAAATGAAGATGAAGCAAACATATTAAGAAATGCATTATTAATGAAGTTAGCAGCTCGACAAAGAAGAGGAGGTAATGGATTCATTTTTTCACATTGTTAAAAGAAAAAAGCAAGTAACACATATATGCAAAAAACTATGAAAATCATTTCAGCACTTAATAAATTTTATGTCTTTTTTCATTTCAAACATGTATTCTAATAATAATTTCAGAACGAAGATCGCGAAGTTCTATACAAGGTCGTAGTAGTATAGAAAATACAAATCAATCAGCATCTGATCAAAATACGCTTGGAAGTTCAAACACATGGACAGGGAATATTACAAATGGAGCTGTTGTACCACATCATCATCGAAGCAATAGTGCTGGTGTGTTTTAAAAGTCATATTTGTTATAATCAGTACACTCATGTACTAAAAATGAAAAACTAATATTTATAATTTACTTAAGTATAAATTTATGTAATTTAAAAATCTAGATTAGTATTTGTGTTTCACAGGAGGTCAGATTTTACCAGCAAAAAATGGCAGTGGTAAAAAAAGACGGCATTTAACGAAAGCTGATATTGGTTTACCACAAGATTTCAAACATATTTCTCATGTAGGCTGGGATCCAAATAAAGGATTAGACATAGTAAATGCAGATCCTAATCTAAAAGAATTTTTATATAAGGTAATAAAATAAATTTATTTAATTCAGATTATTTTAATGTGAATATTTTTAAGATAGAAAAATTATACATTTGTTAAAAACTTGAAATGTTGTAATAACCAAAGTTATGTATAGTAAAGTTATTGTTATGTGATGTTTGTAACTATAAATATATTTAGGCTGGTGTATCTGAAAGACAATTACAAGACAGAGAAACAAGAGAATTTATTTATGCATTTATCAATAAACATGGAGGATTAGATGCAGTAAAAGAAGATGTATTGCCTGTTGAAACTAAACAGTCTAATGAACCTCCTCCAGTACCAGCAAGAAGTAATCATGTATGTAATGTATAGTATATGTTCATATACACACGTGTGTGTATGTGTATATATATATATAATTAATTTGTCAATTATTCAATTGTATTATTAAAAATAGCAAACATCACAACAAAGAGCAGCACCACCTCCACCACCAGCAAGAGTTGGAGGACGAGCTCCACCTCCACCAATAAATAGTCGTATCCCTCCTAACAGAACTGCTATCTCAAATTCTTCTGCACCACCACCGCCACCTCCTATTCCTTCATTAAATAATAATATTCCTCCTCCACCACCTCCTCCTCCAATAACTGGATTAGATTTGTGTACTTTGGACACAGCTCCAATCAAAGATCAGTCAAATGAAAACAAGAAAATAGTATCAGAAATGAATGATCCCAAAGCAGCATTAATGGAAAGTATTCGAAGTGGAAAAACGTTAAAAGTATGTCAATGTTTTCTACATACATTTATCTTAGTATTTATTATATTTGCAGTAGTTACGTAAAGTAGTAATGAAAATGTTTAATTCATTTTATTCATACAATTTTTTATTAATTTACTGTTCAATTATTCATATATTATTTCCCAAAGCAGCATGTGGAAGTTGAACGCAAGTCATCAGTTGGTGATACAAGAGGTGATCTTTTAAGTGAAATTCGGCAAGGTATTGAATTACGCTCAGTTCAGACAAATGCTAAACCTCCAGTAACAGCATCTGAAGCTCAGAGTGGGCTTGCTGGAGCATTAGCTAGGGCATTAGCAGAAAGATCTAGAGTAATACATTCAGAATCTGATACGGATAGTTCAGGAAGTGATGATGAAGATGAGTGGGGTGATGATTGAAAATCATAATATCAGATAATTGATAATATAAACTAAAACAATTAAAGCTTTATAAAGTGTTGAATAAGGAAAAGTTCAATTTTATTCTGGCACAAAATCATTAAAAAAATATTTTTTGTATGTTTCTCATGCAATTTGATTTGATTCAGGAGAGTGTAAAGCTTGTATAAATTCAAGATAATGATGTTTTATCATATAAAAATATTCATTTATATAATTCTTAAACTGTATAATAATTTTTGTTCATATTATAAATATATATACAATGGGACTGAAAAGTGGTGAACTGTGTTCAAAAATTATTTATATAATTATCAGAATGATTGAATCAAAAATATATACACATGGATAATTTATGACGTTAATATCACAATATTCTGTTTTCTATTTCTATTAAAAATATTGACTGTTTGTTTCACAGGTGTCATTTTTCATTAAATTATAATATTTAAAAGATTATAAAATCTTAACATTTAATTTTGAAATATACCATAAATATCAAAAATGGTAGTAAAATTTTATTTCAGTTAATAAAACAAAATCTAACAAATGTCTGTTAATATATATTTAAAAGCATGGTGTCTATAAATGAAGCCATATATTCTTGTTATTAGAATTATCTTTAAGTTCTATAACAAATATATATATACATATATACAAAAATTTAATATTATTGTTAATTATTATTTTGCCAAAATGAAAAACATTTTTAACATTAAATATGTGTATTTATTAACCAGAAAAAAACATTTTTACAGCTTTTAATCACAATCGCAATTCATTGTCACGTAATAGAATTTACAATATTTTAAATTAAGTACGTAGAATAATCGAAATAAACGTACATATAGAAGGGTACAAGAGTACATTGTGCTTACGCGTGTACATTGTCGTACAATGTTGATATTCAATCTTAAATTTTAATATCTTAATATTTGTTACTTTATCGAGACTATTCCAGTTTTCACATTACTGTTATTTGTTGATTGCATGATGCATATATTTTGGTAAGCCTTTTCATTCATTTACGTACAGGTAAGTATGAAATGAGTGTATATATATATATATGTGTGTGTATGTATATAGAATTTTCTTACTAAATTTTCAATATAAAAAGTTGAAAACATTTTAAAATATCTGGAAAAATGATTTCATATCTTATTTATAAATAAAATCATTTACACAATGTTTTGTTTTCAACTATGTAATATTGAAATGAATATAAATAATTTCACAGTAGTTATAAAAATATTTCAATGCATATGTAGGTTTTATCATTTTCATCCAGCAATCAACAAACAAATCACCACCAAGGAAAAGAAAGTGAAAATTATATATATATATATATATATATATATATATATATATATATATATATTAAATATTAATTAATATTTCATTAGCGTATTTTTTAAATACTAATATTAAAATTTTATTAATAATTAAAATTTAAATTCAAACATCCATTCATGGGTACCAACTTTGTTTTTAATAAAATACGAAACATCACAGATGCAACAGCCTTTGTACACTGTAAACTTTAATTCTATTTGGTTTTATATTTTTAATTTGAAAATTGATTTTATTTTACTAACGTTGATATAAAAAAGTGAAGTGTTTGAAAAACAGTCTTTTAAATAATCTGAAAATGTGGTGAAAACGTTGTGTTGAAAGTTTCTTTGTCAAGAAGTGTTCGTTGAATATAAATTTTGACCAAAAGTAAGTCGTATTTATTTCATATTTATCTACATATGTGTATATATATATATATAATATATATATATATATATATATATATATATATATATATATATATATATATATATGTCTATATGTATTTATATGTATGTATATATATGCAGCCAAAAGTTTAATGTAATTATTTAAAAGAAATCCATCATTATGATTCTATGATTCGAAAAATAACATGCATATAATACTTATATACAAATGTTATATAACTATCTTTTCGATTACATGTCAAACCGTTCTTAGAAGATAGAAACTTATTAGTATTACATATTACTGTTGTGTAGTTTTTAAAAATGAGATCCAAATCTAATTTTATTATGTAAATGTTTCGAACATTATTGAAAAACACGGTATATACTGAATATTCAAATGAATCCTTAAATGAATTTTTTTCTGTTTCAACAAGAATTTAAATAAAAATGAAATATTCTTAAATGTAATATATATAGACTTTATCAGTTGCAATAATTTTTTATTCTTTTTAATAAAAGAAGTTAATTTAAAATATTTATAACCAGTTTACTAATTGAAGAAGCATGCATAATTATCTTTAGATGAGTTATTACTTAAAAATACATGAAAATATTTTTTTAATTACTTGTATTTACATTCTCTCTCTCTTTCACATACACACGCACGCACGTATATATATATATATATATATATATATATATATATATATATATATATATGTATATGTATATGTATATGTATATGTATATGTATATGTATATGTATATGTATATGTATATGTATATGTATATGTATATGTATATGTATATGTATATGTATATGTATATGTATATGTATATGTATATGTATATGTATATGTATATATATATATATATATATATATATATATATATATGTGTATGTATATATATATATATATATATATATATATGTGTATGTATATATATATATATATATATATATATATATATATATATATATGTGGGATAGCAAAAATACCTTAGACGCAAACCACGTGTTTATTCCACCATTTACAACACAATAATCTCTAAAATGTCGTCAGTTTGTTATTAAAATAAAACAAGCCCTTTGACGTCAATCCTTCAAATTTAATTAATTACGCTTTTGTGAAATTTTTAATGATTTTTTTTCTTATATCTAAAAACTCATTAAAATTATAAAACATTGTATCAAAGTGTGAAAAATTGTTATTTTCGTTTAATAAAAAACATTTATGTAAAAATAATAGGTTAATTGTAAAATGCCAAATCAAATTTATTAACCTATTAAAGTTGCATCCAATAAAATAAAATGGTTTGGAAAATAATTATTTTTATTTTGCAACTTGTGTAACAACAATGTAATATTTATGTTGTCTAAAAACTTTATTTTTTAAAATAAAATTAAAAAAAATAAGTGTTCATAGTGACATTGCAGTATTGCTACTTAAAAGTAATAATTAATGTTTAACAAATTAAAATAATATTATTGAATAATATACATGAAGTTATTTTAAAGTTATTAAGATGTCAGGTTATAAGCGGGTAAATTATTATGAATTGTGTCGTTTATGTACTTCTAGTGAAGGTTCTAAAATACATATATTTTGTGAAGATGGGAAACGAAGACAGTTACAAAATAAAATACAAATTTGTTTACCATTACATGTAAGTGAAATATTATATTTTATGTATAGAACTATTATTATTTATAATGAATTGTAGGTATGTGAAGATGATTCTTTACCCAAAATAGTTTGTCTGGGATGTTTAGAGAAACTTGAAAGCTTCTATGACTTTCGAGAAAGTTGTGTAACTTCGAAATCAATGTTAGAATCGTATTTTACTTCAATGCGATTTTCTGATGATCTTTTAAAAGAGGGAAAAGTAAGTTATTGGATATAAGCTATTATTTTGAAATAACTATTTTTATTTATTTTGCCTTGTCATGTTTCATTGATAACTTATCTAATTCAAGGTATATATAAAAGAACCAACAGATAAACGAAAAATCAAATCAGATCAGAATCCAATTCAGTCACCGCCTGTACAGAATACGAAACCTAATATAGAAACTATTAATACTTTTCAACCAATACAGGTAAATAATTTTATTATAAAATTTATGTATTATTTATAATTCTTAAATTTGTTGTTAGATAATTAGTACAGAGAGACCACAACAAAATAATGAAAACCAATCAAATGTTCCCCAATTAATGCTCAGTTGGGCAAATCCACAATCAACAGAAGTACTTCAGTTACAAATAAAAGATGGGAGCCTTCAAGAAAGGTGAGCAGCTATGTGGATATGTAATTGTATGAAATAGTATTTATTATGAAATTATAATCATATTATCTTTCTTATATTATATAAATGGAAATTACACATTAATAAAAATTATATGTAAATAGTAAAGGTTATTTTTGGAAAAATGAATGTCTCATTCATATTTAATACAGTTTTGGTTTAATTTGTTATCATATTAATATCTATAAAAAATAATATAATCTTATTTTATTTAGTTAACATTCTATGAATTTGCAAAAAAGACATATTGAACTCCTATTTTATATAATATATAATCTTATTTTAATACTGTTTGGACAAGTAAACTGTTAAAACAAACAGTATTAAAATAGAAGTTGTGGTGTATAAGAGTGATTAGAATATAAGTTATAGATAGTGTATATAAATTTAATAAGAAAATATGTTTCAGAATAAAAATTTTTGAAAATCTTCCTGCCCTTCTTGCCCAAAATGTGTGTTTGAAATGCAAACAGATTTTTGTAAATCAAGAAGATATAACAAATCATTTATGTGTATCAGAAGAACCAAACTATATCATTCCAGATCCAGAGATTCCGGATAAATTAAATAAACAAACAATAACATCAGTTCAAAGCTTTGATCAACCTCAGAAGTCGCCAAAAATGAAAAAGGAGCAACAAACTAATAATAATAATGCTTCAACAAGTTTACGTACCTCAGCTGCTTTAGCTGCAAATAGAACATTAACACAAAATGCAATTTCGTCATTATTAACATCAAACACAGTTTGTCCAAATACAAATAATTCAGATAATGTTCAACAAAACATACCAAATTCACAAGCAATAAGTATCAATTTAAATAACGGTAATATGAACCAGCAAAATTACAATTTAAATTTCAACCAAACAAATTTGACTAATAGTTTGATTGAAAATCATTTTAATCAGTCATTAGCTACATTTAATACTTCACAACCACAAGATAATATGAATTTGATTGGCCAAAGTAACATAATTACTACTTCTAATAGTCAGTATAACACAGTCGGAAGCATGAATCAAACCAGTCTCAATAATTTAAACATGTTAAATCAAAACACGAATATTAATCAAACAAGCAATCTAATCACTGGACCAAATTGTACTCCAAATAATACAAGTAATGTTCAAACGTCAACGCATAATAATCTTTCATTAGGTCAAACATATGTTCTTAATCAAAGTAATCAGACTCATATACCAACTTCACAAGTTAATAATATTACTGAAACTGTTTTATCGCAACTGAGTGTACCTCAAAATAATTTTACACAAAATTCATCTCAGTCGAATATGAATAAATCTGAAGACAATGGCAATTCTTCTAATGAACCTTCAAATCAGTCAAAAGTCAGTCAACAACAGGCCCAACCAAATATTGATAATTCCAGTCAAAATCAGTCAGTAAATAACCAATCAACGTCTAATCAAACTGCAGGGGCCCCTGGTAGTTTTACTTGTGAAACTTGTAATAAGTGCTTTAAACGTAAAGAACATTTACTACAACATCGTAAATTACATTCCGGAGAACGGCCGTTTACTTGTCTGAGCTGTTTAAAATCGTTTTCAAGAAAAGAACATCTTTTACGTCATTCAATTTCTCATACCGGTACAAAAAATTTTCAATGTGATTTATGCCAAAAGTCCTTTTCACGTAAAGATAATTTACATAAGCATAGAAAGACCCACGATGTTTCCGGTCCATATATTTGTGATGTATGTAATAAAAATTTTGTAATTAAGCATTATTACTTAATACATAAAATGTCACATCAAAGTGATGATAAAGATACAGTCACTAAAACATCTAAAAAAAATCAAAAAACTATTGTAAAAAATGAGAGTACAATAAATATGTCTGATTTGAAATCTGAACCAGAAACATATATGACTAATGCTGTTAATAACACTTCAGTTAATTCATCTAATGCAGCTAAAAGCGAAGAACCTTTATATATAACATCAATAGCTAATACGAATGTTCCCTTCAGTGCAGTCAAAACGACTGTACACAACTCTTCCCTTGTACAAACAGTGACGAGAAATACAAATACTAACAGTGACATTGCAAATCACATTGGAAATGTGAGAACAACAACAATTGATCAGACGCCTTCTGAACAAAGTAAAAATAATATACATTTTACTGGACAACAAAATCAACAGAATGATAAACAAACTATATCAAATATAACGCAAAATTCTTTAATACCAAATTCACAAAACTTTCAACAGATCACCCAACAAAATGCAGTTGTTAGTTTAGGTCAATCAATTAATAATAATTCATCTAATAATGGAAATATCAATAATATGCAAAACACTATAATTCAAAATTTTGTTCCAATATCTAGTGCAAATTTTACTGAATTAGCATATGCTGCACATAATACTCGAAATATTGTTCAACATGTCAGTGTTGCAAATAATATTCAATTGATTGACCACAATAAACATCTTGCACAGATCTTAACGAATCCGAAGTATCGAGAAAAATATGCTGGTGGTTTAAAAATAGAATCTGTAATATGTAAAGAACCCATGCTGAACCAAGGTATTATTGTAGTTCCAAAAAATGATCAAATAATTATGTCAGAAAGGACAGATGTTATAAATAAAATAGACTCATCCAATAAATTAAAAAAGTTAAAAACCAGTCACAATACGAAATTGTTAACGAATGTGAATGATTTAAACAATAAGGCAACAAATGTGTTGTTTTCAGGAACTATTAAAACCAATGGAGGTAATAATGTTTCTCCATTACTTACTTCAAATATAATGACTAGTATACAACAGAATAATATTTTTAATTCAAACAATGTCAGTACACAAAACACCATGCCCACAATTTCAACCTCAAACTCTGGTCAGTTTATTTGTTCTAATAATTCAGCAAACGAACTTCAGCAATTTGAATACAATAAGAGAATCAACAGTTAGGACTATATTCTTGTAATGTTAACGCCAGATTCTCATTGTAGGTAACTAATTATTTTTAGGTAGAAAAATCGTATTTACTCAAAAATAATTTGAAATTCAAACTGAAATGTATAAAATGACATTTAATGTAAAAAGACCACACGTAAAAACTTTTCTTAAGATTTAATTCTTTTGATTATAATTGTTGATTTCATGTTTTATGTGGCATTAAAATTAAAAAAATAATGAAAATATATAATGTTAATCTATATAATATTTCAGTTAAGCTTTTTAAAATTAATAACAAAAAAAGAGACCTTGCCATATCTATATATACTATTTATTGTGTGCACCTTTAAATTATTTAGATGTAATTTAACTTTGCATTTTATTAATACAAACGTACTACATCAAAAAAAGTGTTTTTGCTATATATGTATACATACATGCATATTTAATATTTGAAAAAATTGTTTGTTTAAATTATGAGAAGTTATCAATAAAACATATCATAATATTCTAATATATTTATTTTCAAAAGTTTGTACATGTATACAAAATATTTATTTCATTTGAATAAATCTATGATTTACAAGTAAACAGTACTGCACTAATACATCTTTCAACACCAATATTGCCTTTATAATATTCAGGTATATTAATTTTAGTGCAGTATTTACTGTTTGTATTAAAATGATTTTCTTATAAAATTGTAAAGATCTGTGTTTTATATATATATATATATATACATACATATATATATACAATTTTTTTTATGTTATTAAATTGAAAATATATCGATATTATGATTATAATAATAATTCAAACATATTTTAATGAAACATTGTTATTCATTTTCATCTTAATTGGTTTACAAGTAGATAAGTAGAAGTCAGTGAAACTACATTGAACTTTTTAATAACTTATGAAAATATCTCTACACCAGATCTTAAGATATATCGACAATAACACAAATTAAACAAATACATTTATGAGTTGTTAATATTAATACTTTTTTGTTGTAATCAATTTTCTAATGTAAAATAACATTTCGTGTTCTGCACTATAAATAATATACTGTTCATATAAAATGATTTTTGATACACAATATACTCATAATACATTTTCATTGTTTTAGTTTTCTTGTTCTAAAATTGAAATTCATTATATATAATGTACAAAAGTATACATTGATTAAGAAGTGTGATTAGGAAAAAATGAATCATTTTTATCATTTTTTTTATTATATAGTAGGAACATTTTGTGATAGTAATTTTAACTTAAATGTTGATGTTTAATGTTTATATAAGAAAATTTAAATGTTCAATATATAATCGTATCCTAAATTAACAAAAGATATTTTTACATATTTTTTTATATTTAGTGTTCCATAATCTAATTATATGCATTTACTTTATTTTTTATACCAATGAGTCAGTTTTTAATCTTATGTTAAATAATTTATTACTCTTGCCTGAAATTTAAGAAGTTACTCATTTTATCTTTGAGTAAATACATTATATTATTTCAAAATAATTTATTAAAATATGTACAGTGTCATAAATGGTATGTAGAAATTAAATAAAAGTTA
This sequence comes from Acanthacorydalis orientalis, assembly GCA_034766995.1. Classification (NCBI taxonomy): domain Eukaryota; kingdom Metazoa; phylum Arthropoda; class Insecta; order Megaloptera; family Corydalidae; genus Acanthacorydalis; species Acanthacorydalis orientalis. Next base: position 40,934,622 of record CM068316.1, read on the forward strand.
ACCATAATAACAATGTAAATTTTGATGTAAATATATTTATATTTTTTTCCTAGAGTTTTAATATACTTATAGCTAGAGCAGAAAACGTTAATAAAAAGTCACAGCCATTATTAATTATATATCATATTTGTAACTATTTACAATGCCATTTACGTATTTCTGCACCAGCTACGATTATTTTTTAAATGATATTTAAATGTACATAATTAATGTGTTGTGTTTTTAATTTAATTATAGTTGTAAACATATTTCATTAATATATTACATATTTTACAATATCGTTGAAATTATTTCGTGTCTCAGTTTTTAAGATAATATATTTTTACTTTAATCAATAAGTCAGCTTTTTTATAACTGGGTTAGTTATACTTTGAAATTAAAAAAGAATGAACTTATACATATTGTCCTACTTTGATTTCCCACTATTTTATTTGATTCTCTACGTACGGCTCTTATTTCTACTTGCGTATTGTTTAAATGAGTCTTATGGTATTTTACAACTACTTTTACACTCGTAATCTGGAATGGAAAAATTTTTTTATACTGTTAGTACATTTGTGCATTATATTATTAACATTCTATGAATTGTTTAATAATATATGCATTTTCTAATTCATTTCTTTGCTTATATTAAATAACTTATTGTATATATATATATATATATATGCATATACTGGTAACCAATTTATAAAAATAAAGTATGTAACGAAAATATATAACTTTTATTTCTGATATAAAATACATTATATTAAAAAATTTAATTATTTTTATAAACATTTAAAAAGGGATGTTCTTCAGTAGGCTGTAACCAGTTGTCTGCTGAATAGACTGTGTCTTTTTGTTCAATTACATGAAAAGTATACACATTCCTTGATTTCATTGATCTATTTGGCTTGCTGTAATGAACTGCTTGTCCATGAATTAACACACAGGATCCTAAAAACCTCACAATTATATTGTGAATAGTTGAAGTGTTTTGAATATATGTGTGTGTGTGTGTCTATATATATATATATATATATATATATATATATATATATATATATATATATATGTATGTATGTATGATGTATGTATATGTGTGTGTGTGTGTGCATATGTAAAGTAATTTATTTTTAAAATACAAATAGTTACAAACCTTTTGTTACTAAAACAGGAGTAAAACTATTTGTTTGATATATAGGCATTGAACCGGTATAAATTAATAATTCATCTGAATCTTTGTCAGGATTCCTTATATATCGTTGATGAATACCACTTAAATGTGAACCAGAAGCAATAAAAAGACAACCATTTTCTAATGTTACATCTTCTAACGCTATCCAGAATCCAACTAGTTTAACAGGATCTGTATATAGATATGTTGCATCTTGATGTTGTTTCACTAAAATAAACAAAAAAATCCTTAATATTATTACTCGAATAATTAGATAATTTATAATAGCTTTTATATTTTCAATATTTTCTAAAAATAGTAACACCAATAAAAAAATATCTATAGTAAAATTAATAGTTCCATACTATAATTGCGTTAATTGATAATTTGTTATTAAAGTATATATATATATATATATATATATATATATATATATATATATATATATATATATATATATATATATATATATATTAAAAATACCTTCACTTCCTAGTCCGGGATTTTTGTAAATATACATGCTCTGAACAACAACTGGTTCTTGAAAACCTAACTGCCAGCACATTTCTTTAACTCTTTCATCAAATGTATATTTTCGAAATACTGGATGAAGTTCATGAAGTGCATGACCGACTTTATTTAACGCAACGTCGGTTTCCACTAATAATTTTCCATTAGAATCAAGAGCATCAGTCTCGAAAAACACGCTAATTTTATCAGCACTGTCCATAAAATATTTACTTTTACTCTAAAATTCAAAATATATATATATATACATATATACATATATATATATATATATATATATATATATATATATAATACATGTTTATATTATAAAATATTATATTATAGTAACAAATTAAAGTCTGTATGTTTCAATTCATTATGTTAAAAAATGCATCTTGTATAAGATTATTTTGTAATCTTTTCATTTGTATACATTTTTGATAATTAATATTTGTGTACAATCAATATATTAGTCTCGTAATACTCGTTATCTTATAAAGGATCGATCAAGTATTAAAAACGTGTTGTATACATAAAACTAATAGATTATTAAACACGAATCGCCAAGAAAGCGCCTTTGAACTGCGCGTTGGCGAATTTCGTTGACCAGCTGGGAAAAATGACTCAACTGAGAGCTTTAAAAATATTCTACCTTTATGGAATTTCCACAGCCGTGAAACGTTTAAATAAATTTATACTGCATGAATCATTAACTTAGCGATCAGTATTTAAAAATATGTTAACCGAAAGACCATATGCATGCCTGATATATTTATTAAATGTCCAAAGAAATACATAAATTAACTTAAACATTTTTGAATAATTACCTGTTGCCTTTCATTTGTATTAAAAATAGATCGATTCGATTCGTCTGGTAAATTCTGTGTAAACTCTTCTCCGCATTTTTTAAGCTCATTTACTTCCTTTTCGGATAAAATTCCTTCGATTACAGCATAACCATCTCTCACAAACTTAAATTAAAAATGTTTATATTAAAATAATAGTAATGAATGTCCACTTATTTTTAATGTTAAATAACTGTTAACGAAACTTTAAAATTATTTATTTTTAGTTCAATTTATCACAATTGCAACGTTACAAACAGAAATAAATGCATATATTTTATCTCTTTTTACTTTTATTATTATCTTTTTATATGAAAATGCACAGTTTATGAAAAAATAATATATTACAGATTTTATGACACAAATACTACGAACTATTTGAAAAAAATCAGACTACTTTTCAATATAACAAGAATATAACTTATTTATTTTTACTTTCAAATTATTCAAATAGTTTTTTACTCCTACATCTTTTATTAACAATTCTAGCAGTTATGAAATAGTTTATGAAAAAAATGCTTCACATGTTGCAATACAATTTAAGACAATAAATTGTAATTCTGACACTGTGGCTAAGTTTAAGCAAATGAATTGCATAAATGATTTCTTTTTCATATCTGCACGATAATTTTTTTCTGATTAAAGTATCCAATAAATCATTATTGATTCTTTTTTGATTGTTGCTTATACGCATTTCGATAACAATGCCGTCGACTTTAAAGCGCCAACGTACAGAAAAATCGTTTTTCTATACTTGGGTTAATCGAAAAAATGGGGTAAAAATAAAATTCATTTATATAAGTAAATTTGACCAGTGTCAGAATTTCATCGTAAAAAATGTGTTTGTTTAGAATCGAAATATAAAATATTCATTTAACTGTAAACACATTTTTTTGTTCTAATACTCTATGTACTTTCATTTGCAAGTTAAGATTATTTAACAATACAGTAACATTAAATTTTTTTTCAATCAAAAGTCTAAAAAATCTAAATTATAATATATGATACAGCCAATAAAAAAATAATATAATTCAGAATAAAAACGTCTGTATTTTGATTATCATAATATATTTACAACTTAGTTCAGTCATCATTTACTTCAGTCTATTACCTTTTCATTCTAAATAGATTAGGAAAATATTTATGCGTGTATTGTTTCTATAATATTTTGTCTACACGTGCCAAATATAAATATTACAATGTCAAGTTTACAAGTTTAAATATAACAAGTTTACAAAGGCAGTCATAAATATATTTCTGGTAAAATGTTTACAATTATCTGATTATTTTACAGCGTTAATATAACTAGTAATTTGTTACAAATGTTTATGATTCTTTTTTATTAAGTATCACTTATAATTTATTACAGTACAAGAAATACATAATGTACAAATTTATTTTAAGACCATTAGAAGTATTAATCATTGCCAAGTTATGACACATATATGCTTGCATTTATTTACACATTTTCATACGTATGTATATATATATATATATATATATATATATATATATATCACATCATTGCCATCTCACACTTATGCAGTAATGCAAATAATGATTCTTTCAAATACGCATCTAATACAAGCAGGTGTAGTTCTACTGGCACACAGAAGAAAACTTAAATTGACGTTATATCTCCCACATAGATGAGTCAAGAGAGTATTTTAATAACAAACTCAATTCCAAAACAGTGTGTTATAGCTAAACAGTATGAAGATGATGTTTAAAGAAATCATAACGTCAATAAGAATTTCGAAAAACGTATTTATAGCCTTGACACATTGTTGAATAATGTCTTCCCACTGATAAAATTTGACTGCTATTCTTTCAGACAAATAAACATTTTTGAGAAAACATTTAATACCTTTATGCAATGTACATACATACATATATATATATATATATATATAGAGAGAGAGAGAGAGAGAGAGAGAGAGAGAGAGAAAGAGAGGGGGGATTCAGTGGAAAGTTTATTAAATAAATATTAAATATAGTAATGTAATTCCTATAATAAAACTTATACGAAAAAAATATTATTTTTTTCAATTTGTATTAAAAAATTATTATTATTTAAAAAAATAGATGATTTTTTTGTTATGCAGACAGTAACATGTACTTATTTAATTGATACACTTAAAATCAATGTAAAAATGTGCACAAATATTTTAAAATTTAAATAATTGATGTTTAGGAATAATTTAATCGATACAAGATTGTTTCTGAAATGTTTGATTCTTTTTCTAATTTTCTTATAATATATTTTAAGTATGCCCCAGAAAACTTCCATTCGACAAACGAAACTATTCAAAAACTGTACAGAAATAAATATTTTTTTCGTATTTATTTACTGAAACTAACACAAACATATGTATATATATATATATACATACATATATATATATATATATATATATATATATATATATATATATATATATTACAATTTAAGAAGAATAAAATTATTACCAAAATGGGGTCTCTTCTTTTTTAACGTATAACATATTTGATATAATTAATTAAAAAGGAAATTTGATCTATTAAATAAATAATTATATACTGCCAATTACTTTTTTTTGAATGTTATGAATTAAAAAAATGTATTAGTAGTTATTTGTACATAGAGATATTTTAATGTAACATTAATAACAATATAATTTTGTTGTTTTTTTTTGCAATATATATGTGTAACATTTTTTTTACCAGACTACTTTACAATTTAAACATTTTTAAAACTTATAATACGTTTAATCAAATTTTACATATATTCTACTAAAATTATATTTTTAATAATGTTTTATAAAATTCTGAACATTGATAACTTATCATTTCAAGTATTTTTTATTCACATTAACCTTTTATGAACCATTAACCTTGAATAGAAATATTTATATAATATTAAAGTGAATATATATATATATATATATATATATATACATATATATATATATATATATATATATATATTCTCTTTATTTGTTTGTACGTGATACTGAAATAATTATATTTATATGTATGTATTATATATATATATATATATATATATATATATATATATATATATATATATATATATATATATATAATACATACAATCTACAAACACAATGAAACAAATACTGCATTGCAAATATTATTTAACCCATACGTCAGAGTGACTAAAAAAAGTTACGTGCGATCCGATGATGTTTCCCATAGACCCCAGAGATTATAGTTTATAATTTTATTTTTTTTATATGTATTTTTTATATATTTAATTTTGTTCATAATTGCAGGCTCATTTTATATTTTTTTAGAAAAGATATTATAATTTTTGCTTAAAATATCCCATTAGCACTGATGTTAAATTTATTTGAATCGAAATATAAAATATCTTAATTCAAATGTATTAATTTTTGCTAAAAATGCTATGAATGGAAAATTATTTGGTTCGTTTCAGTTTAAATTGGTAGCTTTTTTTGATTGTTAATGATTGAATTAGAAATCTGATTACTTTCGTTCATACAATTGAAAAAAAAAGATTGATGTATCAGAATCAAATTAATTTTTGTACCATAATATGTTATTATAAAAAATATTTTCATAAAATTAGTTAACGATAAATTCAAAATAAAAAAATAATGTGATTAATATATGATATAATGTTTACAGATTATTAAAATAAAAAATGTACATTTGTTGATTTTTTATTCATTTTTCATTTTATTAAAAATATGAACAGTTAAAGTAGTTTCGAAAATATTGAGAAATTGCTAGTTGATAACACAATTAATAACCAAATATTATTTTTCGTTTTTATTAATAAAAAATAATAGTATCTGTTTCGAAAAATTAGTTCAGCTATTCGAAAACTAATATTTTCTTTTTTATAAAATATTTAAACAACATTCGATATATACATGTATTTCTGTCTGCACAAGAAAAAAATAACAGACATTTTTTCTTAATATAACAATTGATTTTCACATATGAGCAATGCGAATTTTAATTTACTTAATAATTCTTAATTGTACCAAAGTAATTAACAACACACACTTTTTGAATAAATTATAAAGTAAAAAAATAATATTGGATATATGTATGGAGAGAGAAATATTTTTTTTCATTTATATACACAAGAACAATTTATACAAACCTGCTCCACAATTTGTTCCATTATTAATTTTGACTTCTTGACTTAAAACACGAATTCACTACTAACAATCTATCCTACTAGTATCCTACTAACTGAACTTGACACTACAAATGTTTGTACTGGAATATATTCCCCCGTCACATACTCAAACGGTCATCCACCAAAAATATTTCAGTGTATATGTAGGCCACATATATGAGAACTGCAAGAGGTATTAAAATATACTTTGTTTCATATATATTCTGAGATTTATATCACTGAACATACTTATAAATAAAAAAGTTTTTTTTCTTATATAGATTAATTTTTGTTAATTAGTTGGTATATATATATATATATATATATATATACATATATATATATATATACATATACATACATACATATATATATATATATATATATATACATATATATATATATATATATATATATATATATATATATATATATATATACATATACATACATACATATATATATATATATATATATATATATATAATAAAAAATAATAAATCAAACTGTAAAGTATGATTTATCATTTATCTCTGTATTTATTTATTAACAGTTTCACCAAATAGCGTTTTTTATCAATCATATCGTTTTTTAAATAAAATGTGCATCTATTGAAATGAGAAAGACATATTTATACTGAAATATACCATGTAATACGATTTTTACTGAAAATCAAAGATAAGATCAAAAAAATAATTACAAATAATGGATAAGTGAAATATGTTAAAAATAAAATTAATTATGAGAAAATAAATAATTGACTAAAACCATAATATATTTTCATATTATATTTAATGATTTTATATATATATATATATATACATATACATATATATATATATATATATATATATATATATATATATATATATATATATAATAAAAGTCACGTCTCTTTCCCTAGTTATTTAAAATAGTTACTTTCTTTACAACTAATTACACTTGTAATTTCGTAATATATATATATATATATATATATATATATATATATATATATATATATATATATATATATACATATATACATATATACATATATACATATATACATATATACATATATACATATATACATATATACATATATATATATATATATATATATATATATATATATATATATATATATATATATATATATATACATACACACATATAATTGTGTACATTTTTTTTAATGACAGTATTCTTGATTTCACTTATAATTTATTATTCATTATCCTCTTTTTATATTTTAAAAAAATGAATAATACCACAATATCGAATTTAAACTCAAGCAGCGTATTTTTTTATCAAAAGTTACAAAGTAACATTTGAACAGAAGAAGTTTGTTTATTTCATGAAAAAACTATTAACTGAAGTCAAAAAATATCAAATAACTGTAAATATCATATCTGAAAAATTAAATGAATAAATGAAACACTTTCTTTCAAGAATGAATTTCATATTTATTTGTTATATATTTTTATAATAGATTACATTTGCATATATGCTCCCTGTCGCAATTTTTAACAATGGCGGAGTCTTTTCCAGCCTTACACATTATGTATTGTCGAGTTTTATATATTTTATACATACATCTAACTAGTTTATTACAACAACAAACGCCCATTTTGAACGCATACTCTAACGCCGACCATAAACGGTCGAAAATATTTAAAAATAGCCTTCGATTGTACAACAGGGAAACAATTGTATATTTTATTCTAATAACTACAAGTAATGGAAGACATATGTTACACGTAATATTATCTTTGGAAGACATTTTGTTTAGTTATCAATATAATACATGTACAAGTAATAATATAATTAATAGATTTTTTGTGTTTTAATCGACGCACATAACGAACAGACTGTGAAGTATATTCATAAATAAAAAAAGTAACTGTCTTAGGAAGTAGTCGAATTCTAAAACTAAATCGGTTTGAATGCATTTCTAAAAATCATAACTTTAATGTTATGGTTGAGTATTTCGATTTTTTTATATAGCATTCATACCTTTGTTCAGGACTGATATGGTAATACACACACATAGATACATACATATATATATATATATATATATATATATATATATATATATATATATATGTATCTATATGTATATTATATGTGTACAAGTTTTTTTTATTTATGTATATGCCTCGTAAGCCAATAAAGCAGTCGTTCGAATAACAACCGTATAAAGTAACAACAAGGAGGAAGCACAGGGACTAAAATAATTACAATCTACTATCTAAAATGGAAGACCGATTTCGAACGCTTTGACAAGCGCCGATCCAGAATCATAAACGCCGATGATTCCAAACATGACACCGAGGAAGATGATGAAATAATCGTAGGCACGTGCACCCGAATCAAGCTCACCAGCTTTCAACTTCAGATGAAAGTAGCACGGCCAAATGAAACTGAGCATTGTTCCGGTGAATGATCCGATGAAACCCATGAGTATTGAAAAGTGTGGAATCGAAATCGCCATGAGAATCGTGAATACAATGACGCCGAGTTTCCAGGCGAGCCCCCACACTTTGAGTTCGCCGTCACGTGCCCATATCGTAGGGAAGAGTGTGCGTGGGCGACCACGGAATAAGGCGCGTTCGAGAATTTCACACGCGGCATAATATGGCAACGGATAACTAAGTAACGCCTTGACAACAAGGCACACATTCACAAATCCTTTAAAACCGGCCGAATGCAAATTGTTAGTGATGACCTGCTGAGTGTCGTTCTGGAATGTTAAGAAACACACGTATCCGAATAATGCCTTAAAAATGGCCGCAGCGATGTGCGACCAATCTAACATCCATGCGAATTTTTCTGGCTGCTCCATGTTGCCCTCTAGGGTTGGCAAGAAAATTTGTGAGGTGTACGAAAACACTATAACACCGAGCGATATTGGAAAGTTTTCAAAATCAAAACTCCATTTAACTTTCGACCATCCCCAGTCGCGAATTTCTAATACGCAATAGCCGAGTATGATTGCATTGATGAACAGATGAGACATGGTGCACCAAAACGACAACTCACTGACCGATTTGAGTGAGCGTAAGAAGGATAACGGAATGAGCGTGATTCCCACCAGCATCATCCAAGAACGTGGATCGAGTCCACTAGTTCCGAATGCGCCGGCCAATAGATCGCCGCAAACGACGACGTACAATATGCACGTCATGAGCAGTTCTACGATTTGTGCAGAGGCGACAGCACGTGCCCCGACACGGGGTCCGAAACATTCTTTTGCAAGCGACACGTAACTGGAACGTACACGTACTCGCATTCCGGTCACAGCATCTATTTCATACAAACAATCGACGAGGATCTTGCCGGTATAACAACAAATATATGCAATTCCGACCATGGCGAGGATGGCCCAATAGCCGCCACGTAATACTGCAAATGGCAACGAGACAATGAACATACCCTGGATCGCATTCGTTACATTCCATGCCGCTTGCCATTCGCTGATCTTAGATGCTCCACGACCTCCTCCCTCACCGTCACCCCAACTACTTTCCGAACTCACTGATCCGTGGGTTGCACCGCGCCATCCTTCGCCTCCATCTGCTTGGTAGCCTCCGATCACTTCGCCGCTGGTGTTATTGACACCTCCTCCGAAGTCTTCTTCAGCATAATTAGGCCCTCCCGTTAGTGCAGTCGTGAACGGATTCGTTGTAATCATTTCGGTCTGATCGAACGAACCTCCGCCAACGCTGCCTCTAGTATCGTTCGCAAAACGAACGTGCTCTTGAGGAGGACGTTCTTGTGGCGGTTGTTGACCTGATCGATCGGGAATTTGCTGACGAACCGTTTGCCATGCAACATTTAGCGCTGCCTTAAAAGGCGGCACTCGAAATCCTCCTACCTGAGTCATCGATATAACTTGACGCCGTTCGAACTATTTTTTAATATTATCCCTCACCCCTCACACTGCTATTTTCATAATCGCTTTCTTATCTATAAATATTTACGTATCTAAGAATTTTATTGCTTTAATCGCACTCTTAAAATGTAATTTATTGTAAACTTTTTCTAAAATTGAACATTTTTTTAAACGATACAATACTTTTTGTACGACAAAAAATTGAAATTTTGGAAGACTTCGTTACAACTATGTATACTTAATTAAACTATTTTTTTATGTTTATATGTTATTGGAAGACCGAATAAATTTTATTCTATATACGATTCACCCGGGATGGTTCAAAGTTAAATTTTCAATAAATATTTCTACCACTCATGAACATTAGGTACACGGCATGTAAAAATCAATAACACAATACACGCTGAATAATAATCTTCTACTAGCCATTCTCGAATTCGACACATTTTTAATACTCTTCGCCGTGTAGATGAACTGATTCGTTATGCGATATTATAACATAATTTACATTATATCTCTACTTTTTACCATCCCGAGGACCGAATAAATGGCGGAAACTTGCGTCCGATGTAAAATCAACTGTTCTATACACCGTATTCACTTCGTCACGTGTTACAATCAAAGAAATGAGATGGGTTACGCGTTCGGTACGGGTAAAAGAAAGATAATCTAACGAAATTGTCTTAACAATAAAATTCATCTCGCAGAGCGCAGGACTTCTTGCGTACAGTCGTGTGAAAATCGGCAATTTTCTAAATTATTAGGAAACCATTTCAACAGGTCTTTAATTTGTATAAATTTCTTTCTGAAAATATCGTTTAAAATTTTAAAAAATATGTACATTTTTGTCCCACAAGCTTCTGTATTGTAGTGGTAGATCAACTAAAAAAAGATGTATATATTTCAAACAAGTAAATATTCACTCAATTTTGTTAAATCATAATATTTTAAAATTAAACTTCTTTATATGTTTATTAATTTTTACAAATGTCCAAGTACCTTGTATGTTATTTTATACATGTAACTGAAATTTCCAAGAACGCTTATATTATTAATAACAACAGTAAATGAACGTGATCAATATTCATACTTAAAAAAATATCTTGTATTCTTATTACATTACAGGATTATATTAAATGGAATTAAATAAACTTAAAATAAAATATTTGTCGCCATTGAAAACGATAGTGTACACTAAATAATATACTCAAATTCTTAATTAGAATTCTTAATTATTTTATTTATTTAGTCAATTGGACAATCTGATGCTCGCTGCAAATTGGTACATGAGCGAGCTTACAAGAACTCACTATAAGGGACATTTTAATTAAAAGTTATAAGGTTTTGAAACTCACTTTTTTATTTATATATTATTTATATTTAATATTACTATATTGTTTTTAACATTATATTCATTGTATCATATATATATATATATATATATATATATATATATATATATATATATATATATATATATATATATATATATATATATATATATAAAAATATTCGAATTTAATAGAAAAAAATATTGTGTTATCAAAACAGAATTTCATTTTGAGTACAAAAGTATTATCAGTGTTCTTGTTTGTATTTTTATTATTTTAACTCTGTTATAACGATAATTTGTTATTATCATTTGCCATGTTAGATATTTACTTTTAGAATTTAATCATAACGTGGACTTCGAACTAAAAATTAATATATCATTTTTAATATTTAGGTACGAAATTAACTATGCATAAAATTTATTTTTTTGTCAAGTAAAAGTATTTTATTTTTAATATAAATACACACATCATATATACAAACATACATATATACATATATATATATATATATATATATATATATATATATATATATATATATATATATATATATATACATATATAAAGTGAGTTTCAAAACCTTATAATTTTTAATTAAAATGTCCATTATAGTGACTTCTTGTAAGCTCACACATGTACCAATTTCCAGCAAGCATCAGATTGTCCAATTGACTAAATAAATAAAATAATTAATAATTCTAATTAAAAATTTAAATATATTATTTACTGTATAATATCGTTTTCAATAGTGAAAAAGTATTTTTATTTCAAATTTATTTAATTCCATTTAATATATTTCTATAATGTAATAAGAGAATGTAAGATACTTTTTTTAGTATGAATATTGATAACGTACATTTACTGATGTTATTAATATAAATGTTTTTGGAAATTTCATTATATGTATAAAATAACATACTGGGTACTTTGTAAAAATTGGGTACTTTGCAACATTTGTAAAAATTAATAAACATATAAAGAAGTTTGATAAAAAATATTATGATATATATATATATATATATATATATATATATATATATATATATATCTTTTTTATTCTATTCGTAATGAATTTAAAGTTTACACTTTTTAAAAAAACGTGTGCTCTATATAATTGTAATAAATTTTCAAATTTCTCTATTTGTGTTTATCGGCCGAGTTCTAAAATCATTAATATTTAATGAATAAGAATTATTTTGGAATGTATTAAATCCATTTACATTTTGAATTATCGCATAAATTGTCGGTTATTAGTTTTCTGTTTCATTTTATAGTAATGGATTATTAGTGTAAATTTTATTAAGTACCATAATAGTACTAAAAAGTTACCATTATAACTTAAATGAAAATTGTATTAATTTTTAATAATTTAATCTTATTAAAGTTGGGCATGTGTAATCATAAAAATAATAATTGTTTTGTTAGAAAATAACTGTTTGTTGAACATTAATAGGGGAATGTAATAATGTAAACATCGTTTTTGTATACATCGAATAAAGGATAGAAGATGTTCATTACATGCGTCTGTCAAAAATCGGTAATTTTTTAACACGCACAATATTAAAAATTCAAGACTTATGTTTAATTGTCGGTTTTTAAAATACATTTCATTTTCAAGACATTGTCTGTAAAAGGAACTAAGAATCTTGATTTCTTGTCAATTATCATATAACCTAGGAAAGAAAAAGTCAATTACCAAAATTGTTATTTTAATTGTAATTTAAATTAATTCATTCGATTTGTATCATGAGTTCAGGATTTGTTAGTGAAAAAGAATTGGCCGAAGCAAGGCAAAAAAGACAGGAAGAATGGGAAAAAGTTCGAACAAATGATCAGCCTTTAGGTAGATACATTTTTATTACTCATTATAACCACATATGTTAAGGTATTTTATTATAATTATTTATTTTTTAGAGGCCCCAGAAGAACCATATGATTCAAGAAGTCTATTTGAACGCTTAGAAGAACAACGAAAGAAACGTGATTTAGAGTATGAGGAATCAAGAAAACTAAGTAAGAAATAATCAAGATAATTTTTTTCCAAGTTATCTTTATATAATTATTTGAAATGCTTTTAGAGAATATGATTAAAGGTTTGGATGATGATGAAATAGATTTTCTCGATTTAGTCGATCAAAAAAAACTCGAGGCCGAAAAAAATAAGACATTAGATGAAGAGAGGGAATTACTTGACTATAGAAACAGGGTTGCTAATTTACAAGAAAAGTCACTTGAAGAACGACTCCATGCAGAGATTAAAAATATAGTGAAACCCAAGCAAATAGCAAATAATAGTAGTTCAAATAGGTTTTCACAGAATAAGTTACTTAAAGGAGTTGTTTTGAAAAAAAGTGACACTACGAAAGCACAAGAATCATGTAATGATTTAAAGTTAAATTCCATTCATGTACAAAAGGAACAAAAGAATAAAAATATAAAATCAGAGCACTTATCTGAAAACTCAGATTTAAAGAAAGCAATTCAGGGTGGTGAAAATGATTCCATGAACCAAAAGACAAATCAAAGTTCCTTAAAAAGAAAGTATAATGAAGATAATATTCCTACCTGTAAAACACCACCCTTAAAATGCATAGCTATATTACCCGGGCTTGGTAATTATGCAAAATCATCAAGTGACTCAGATTCTGGTAGCTCTGATACAGAACAAGCTGTTTATTCGAAATCAAAATTTGATTTATTAGGCCGAAAAATTAAAGACAATTCTAAAGATGATTAGTAGCATTTCTAAAAATACGAAAAAAGTATTTTAATTTTTTACACAAATATACTTTGTGTTAATATACAGGTGGAGATTAATACAAGTAAAATTGTTCTAAAACAATTTTAGATTATTATACACCAATTAAATGTGAAATTAGGAATGTTTTTTTTTTACAATAAATCATATAAAGTATTTTTGACCTGCAATTGTTATCGAATTTAAAACCAAAAATTTGTCATAGTGTTGTTTAAGATAATATTCCCAAAAAGAATATTTTATATTGATATATAATGAAACTTTAACTGTGAAATAGTGTAAAATTAACTATTTTCTTTTATAGTTTCATGTAATAATTTGTTATAAAGATATTTGTGAGTATTTTCAATAAATATCGATTTATATAATTTTGCTGTGATGATTCCTATCTGAAAGTAAATGATTACAAATATACTATTTAAAACATAAATTTATTTCAAACAGGTGTTTGAAATAAAATAATTTTTATTATTTATTCAGTAAATTGAAATTCTGATACAATTTATATTGCTAAAAAAATGATTCGAACCAATAAAAACAGGTTCTTATCCTTGATAGCCAAACCAAAAATTCTGCTTTAAAAGAATTGTATTAGTATAGATGGCAGAAATGCCGTTATTTTCTGCAGCTGTCACACCGTCTTTTATAAAAACAAAGAAAATTCGTTTTATTTTTGTATGGAAAGTCTACTTTTTTAATTTTTTAAGAGATAACTAAATAGTAATAATGAGTAGTATATTGAATGACGTAAAAGAAACACAAGTTGTAGACGGAAAAAATCAGCATTGCGTAGAATGTCAGTATTGTAAATCAAAAATATTATTATCAAAATCGGCGGACTACATTACACATGAGGTATGGAAATTTATAAAAGTCTATTTTGTTAAAGGAGAGATCTTTCAGTTGTCTTAGTTTTATTTATTAATTTAATTATATTGTAATATGAATATTAAGAGGTTATGATATTTAAATAAAGTAAACTTTCAGTATCAACTTCCATTAATTACACAAAAAAAACAATTAAATAATCAAACAAATAATGTTGAATTTGAAACATTGACGGAATTCTGGAAAGTAAAAGATATGTACACGTTTGAAAATGTAGGTTTTTCAAACACGGTCGATAATAAGAAGTTTTTAACTTGTGCAGATTGTGAAATGGGTCCAATAGGATTTCACGATTTAACTACCAAAGAAAGTTTTGTAGCATTGTCAAGAGTAAAACATGTTGAATTGTAATTTGTAATGAAACGTACTGAAATAAATTTACAATGTTTTCCAATAATGTTCGTAATTTTTTTACATTTTATTAATAAAAAGATATACCCAAGTTTTGAACATGATGTTTATTTTATTTAAATATATACAAAAATCTATAAAAACTTATTATTAAAATGCTTAAAATAAAATTTAAATACAAATAGATGAGTATAAAAAGCAAACATGATACTAAATGATTTTGTTATGATTATAATTGAATCTTCACTGGACGTATTCCATGCATTTGAGTATTACATAATATACACATAATCCTTTTATGCATTACAAATATATTAGCAGGAATAATGTATGGCATAAACAACAGATATTATTATCATTAAATAAATACTTGATAGTTTTAAGTTTGTAAATGTGCAATTTGGCATTTGTGGTTACATAATAACATGATTTTAAAAAATAAAAAGGTAAGAAATAATTTAATGAATTATAATACATATTAAAAATGTCTATCTTGCATATTTATGGCTTTTGTTGTTGTAAAGTTAATTGTAATGAAATGATCAGTTCTATAATATATATATATATATATATATATATATATATATATATAATTATAGAAATGTTATATTTTTTAAATCAAAAAATGTTAGAAATTAAAATGAGATTCTAAATTGATTCTTTTTCATTATATATTTATTGAATGGTGTTAGGATAAGATTAAGATATAAAAATAAAATTATAATTTGCAATGTTATGCAACTACAGTAACAATTCTGTTTAGAGTATTTGTTTTGATATAATATAATGCTTGATATTAAATAATATGTTTTATTGCAAAAATCAGTTAAAGCCTATAATTTGTTGTAATGTTCTTTCTGATAAACGACATGTTTACAGTTACTGATGGTTTTTGAATTGAAATTATGTTAAATAAATACCTTTATATAATTAATTAATATGAATTTACCATTACAAAATTGATAATTATGTTTTGTTAAGTCAATAATTAAAATGTTTATTTATTTTTTAATAATATTTTAACAAAATCGTGATATAATATTTTTTCAACCGTAGATATAAGAACATATATGCATACATACATTTTATATATACATACTCACATACATACATATATACACACAAATACACATACGTACATAAATATATACATATACATTTTCTTGAAAAATGGACGTGGTAATACTAAACATCAATAACATTGACAGTTATTTTAAATGATTGTCAAATGAATTGAAGCTTTTTGCTTTCATTATTAGAATTCTCTTAATAAAAGCATTCATAGCTTCATCATGAAAAAAAATGTTTAGAAATCTGTATATTTACTAATTATCATTTATTTTTGGTATGATTTAAGACAAAATGGTCTTTTTTATCTATAGTTTTACATCTTACTTTTGACACGTTGATATTTAAGCCAAACGATCGTCGCAAATAAACTAACTACGACGAGAAACATTGAAGATATTAAAGCTGTCGACATAAGTACAGGTACTGTGACACAAACAGCATTAATTTCATTAGATTGAATTGGAGCTACGTCATGTGGCAATTCATCAGGGGTCACGACACGTAAGGCTCCCATTACGGTCACTGGTGGTTCAAGAAGTTCATCTTCAAGAGCACGTCTTCGACGTTTTCCTGGTTCAATCTTCTGGTCAGGATTGGTGCAAACATGACATTCAGTTTTACACAATTCTACATTACATTCGAGAATCAAATCCATTACATCAGGAAATTTGAACGCATTGAAATAAGCATACGCGATCACTGCATTATCTGTGCGTGATATTTGGAAAGCACCGAATAATTTTGGTTTTAATATGCATCCATCTGCGTCCGTCAGAGCTGCGACGTTATCGCCACTCGTATCACGGGCACGGCAGTCGCGTACTCTTACTTGAAAATCAGCATCTCCAGTAACGGTTACTGCAAGAGTCATTGGTTCGCCTATACGAACTAATCCAGAAGCAGGAGGTGAATTTGGTCCCCGTCCTTGTAAAATATCGAGTCTAGCATTCGCTGTATCGCCACTAAATGTGACGACGTCTTGGCGTAACATACCAACGCTGAGAGCAACACTTAATGCCTTGTTGAGATTTCCTTCCCAAAGACACCGCACAGCCTGTATATTTTATTAAATAAAATATAAAATTATTCACACTTCATACCACATTTAAATAATGAACTATGTAAATAAAGTGATGTATGGAATTAATTTTGTTAAAAAAATCGTAATCCGATGTAAAGAACGAACATTACTGTCAGTTTACTTAAAAATTCCGAGTTTATTATCTTTCAATATGCTTATTGATATATTAATTTTAATTATATAAAATATCGATTTGAAATAAATAAAGATACTCACTTGAACACTGTCCCATACTTCTTGAATTCCGGGTTCGTTTTGTAGTACAAGTACATTCTCTAAATAACTGCGACCTTCGGGAGAATCGAACCCGTTAACAAATCGTGTACCGCAAGAGTTTAGAGAGACTTGAATTGTAAATTTGCGTTTATGAGAATTCGGTTGTACATACTGGCATGATGGATCGGAATAATGGCCACGTGAATATATGATACCGTCGTATTCACGATTAAATTCAATTTGAATACGCATCATATCCTTGGCGCATTGAACGTCTATGGCATGCACGTGAGGTGGATGATTAATGTCGTTATCACCAGGCAACGGAATCGGAGTACTCGAAGATGATATAGATGTTGTTGGTTTAGGAGATGGTAGACTAACACTCGGTCCAGGTTTAATTGATGAAGGTCCGGTATACGAGGGGCCGGTCTGTGGAGGACTAGTGTACGATGGACCAGTAGGATACGACGAACCAGTAGGATACGACGAACCAGTAGGATACGACGAACCAGTAGGATACGATGAACCTGTAGGTCCTGTATTAGTAGAACTCGGTCTGCTAGATGATGGACTAGTAAATCCTGATCCACTGCCTGGACCAATAGATACTGAACCAACAGTGCTAGGACCGAATGTCCCACTTGGACTTGGATACGTGTACGATGGACCAGTATTTTCAGGACTAACAAAGTTTGTTTCAATTCCGGGAGAAGATGTTGGAATATTGGTGCCACCGTATGAAGGACGTGTAACGACAGGTTTCCCTGTCGAACTGGGTATATTAAAAGTTGGCTGTGGCGGAGATGCGCCGGAACCTGGGTATGGACCTTCCTCGAAACCTGGTGCAAACGGACGTGGTCGTTCGGTATTTAATGGTGGTAGATATTCGCGCAGCAGGTTTTGACGTACTATAAAGAAAAAACATATATGCAGTTAAACATCATTCAAAAAAATATTATTTATAGTAATTTTATATTATATTTTATAGTAATTTAATAACTTTTATACGTACTTTTCCTATTATTTTGTGCGTAGATACCTTGAAGCCATTGTAATATATTTTGCACCATTACATCGGCGCTAGTGTCTTTTATAGCTCGATCACCTGCCAAACCATTCTGCTGACCATTGCAAATGGTTACAGACACGAAAATAATCCACGACACTAGTAACCGCATTCTGTAATAAGAAAATCTATATAAAAAGATATTTTATATAGTAACACTTTTTGCAACGCGCGTTTTAAAAGCTTAATTCAATGCCAAAAAAAACAGTATAGATATTTGTTAAATTACTAACGAGATTAAAAAAATCTCCAAAACAAATATTAAATACAATTATGCTGACTGAAATAATATTAAAAAACGAATTAATTTTTAAATTTATAAAATAACATATTTTATTTAAAAATTTGCAAAAAGTTGATTTTTGATCAAATAGAAATTTTATTATTTTTAAAATGTAAATAGATAGTAAACACGATCATCTTGGCAGTAATTTGTCAAGACATTCTTTTCTATATTGAATGGATGAATACTAAAATTCCATATATTGACATAAATCCAGTTCAGAGATGCAAGTATGTGCACCTGCATACAACTTTCATACAAGTGATATAAATGTAGTCGTTTCCAATACCGATACTAGTCAATTTGACTTGTAAAATGATTAGCTCGGTATTCAATTTTCATTAAAATGCGAATACATATAATGAAGTTTTATTATTTCAATATTTAATCTATTGTAATCATAATTATGATTTATATATTCGTTTTCTTGTCTCGTTGTTGATTCTTATTATTTAATAACAGAGATATTCGAAGTACCCTAAAACTCCAATAACCAACTAACCTTGAAGATATTTAAATATATTCATTTTTTACTCACAATTGTATTCTTGCCATTATTAAAACCTAAACTGAAAAAACTTTTAGTGTGAAAAAATCTATTTTACAATAACTTGATTTTGAATGATAATAAAGTAATATATGAAGTAAATATGCAAACAACATAATCTATAAAAAAAAGTAATGAAATGATAATGGTAATTTATGTGTGACCCATTTCTCATATCACTCTTACAGCATTAAGAATAGATTTTTATAAATTAGACAAAATGTACACCCATTTTATAATTAATTAAATTAATAGAAATTATTTAAGTATTAAATAAAATTATTACGAAACAATATGTTTTCATCATTAATTCGAGGATAAGAACAATTGCATCATCGAAATCACAAAAGTACATCTTTTTTACTCGAAAACATCAATAATTTAAAGACTAACGTTATTATTGTTGTGCAACGACGCAGCATGGGAACACGTATTGTTGTGTCCTTACGACATTATTCGGTGTAATTATAATAACGTGTAATTGTTTTACGCGTGAAAGTCATGTCAGTGTTCTTAGATTAAGTGTTTTACAAAGGGCACTTACGAAAAGAAAATATTGTGTTTAACAATGTTTGTTCTTTATTTCATGCGGAGAGGTGCTCCTGTTCTTCTCAGTTAATAAAACAACACTATAAATTAAATGTTGATGTGTATGAAAATACATGTTTGCAACGGTGTGACAACAGTTACAAAGTTCTCACAGTTTTTAAGGCTATCCTATTTTCGACGCAAGGATATACTTAACAAGTACGCAGATGCTTTATTATGTTACATTTTTAAAGTTGCACATGTGTATATGTAATTAATATATTGTACAATGCATTATTCACATTTTGAACATTGCTTTTTTCAGTTAATACATAACTGAAAATGTGGGCCAAATTCAAAGGTTTCTGTTATTTAAGTCTGGCTTTGTATAATGGCTAATTGAACTTTTGTAATATAGACAAATGTGCAGATTGTGCAGACTTCGCTAACAAAACATGTTTCATGTGCTTAATAAAAACTTTTAATTTTCCTAAAGATTAACCTAAATAATACTTAATTATTTCAAAATAGCTTAGACGGATAAAAATAAAATATATATAAAATTATTTTCGTTTAAAATGTCTGTGATCTAAACTTTCTGATACCAAAAACAACAAAATCATCTCTTGCATGTTATCTGTACCCTTGCAATGACTTAGTTATTGTTTATTTTACATTTTTGCACATCATTCTCTTTTAATACTTATTTATGACTTACTTTTTTGTTATTCTTTAAGTGTTTAAAGATATTTAAATCGAACAATTCTATATGTGTAGGAATTTTCTTGACTCGACGATTTTTATTTAGGATTGTTTTATATTTCAGTTATTTTAAACATTATATTTACAATCTTTTTTTATTCTATTTAAGTTACTTTTCACAATTTTCAGATCTTATTACATTTTTCTTATTTAATAAATAAAAGGTGATTTCTGGATAAAAAAAACAGCACATATAACAAAAGCGACATCTCAATCAATCTAAATATACTACTTAAATATATATATATATATATATATAAAATATATTTTAAATATAGATAAAATACATTATAATCTAGAAAACGTGTCACTCCACAAGCTTGATTTTTTTTAAAAACTGCATATTTTTTTTAATTGTCTTTGAATATCTCAAACTGATAAATCAAAATCTCGCGAACGAGAACCTATTTCTTAGGAATAAGTGAACATTTTCGTTAAAGAAAAAGAATCATCTCTGAAATTTTTGGATTGATTAATGAAAAAGCATTAATTAAAATAATTCTTAGTTAACAAACTGTATTTTATAAATTTTGTCAAGATGAATCGATGAATATCCTAAATATGCATTGTAATTTATAATTTAATGAATTACAGCTAACTGCAGCAAATTTACATGTAAATATGTGCATTAAGACCATAAATAGTTCGTCTCTTTTATATATATTTTTTGAAACTTGCCCATTTTGAAAACCAATGTGCTTAAATTGATTAGGCTCATTTTTCGAAATGTTACTATATTACTAAATATTTTATTATAGTTTTAATAAATTTGTAAAAATAAAATGTAGAAGATTTTATGAATTTCTGCACTATGTATTTTTTCATGCTTTATTATCAGAAACTAATGTTAAGGATTAGTTTTTATTTAGACTTGCACCAAATTCGTTTATTAATGAAAAATAGATATGTTTTTAATATACAAATTCATTAAAATTATTTGTATATTTCCGGTATTAATTAAATTCGAATAAAAACAATTATACTAATTTTCAGTGAAATTGCAAGATGTACGTAGGATAAAATAAAACGAAACAAAATTATAAAAGTATGAAAGAAAGTTGATAGTGTATATAAATGTATACATTAAATTGCCAATAAATAAATTAGCAAAAAAATCTATTAATTAAAAAATGAATTATATTCGTACAGTATATTTAACTTTAAAAACGAATGAAATAATAAAAACAATCATATAATTTCTTCTTGTGTAAAAGTACGCTGTTAAAAATACCGATAATTTATTTTCATTCTTGTTGACAAATCCAAATAGTATAAACCTCCGTTAAAAACCAAAAAAAAAATAATAAATTACACTTAACTCGATGATTATATGGTTTTCGTTGGGTCAATGACAATACAAAAAAGAGTCATCGCACACACACACACAATTATTATGTGAGAGTTGAAACATGAGACTGACAATAAGATGTCATCATAATAACTATCACTTACGATGAAAAAAGATATATCTTTGACACTGAACGCATCATCTGTGTTAGAAAGTAACGAGAAGAATGCGAATTTTGCCGTCACTGACATTTTTCATTAGGATTGAACACTTAAAATTTACCGGTTCCCGAGAAGCGGAAACGAAAACAAAATAAGACTTTTACTTTCTTCGAAATATTCGTTTCATATATTTGGATGAATTGATACGGATATAAAACCAGATTGTTATATTCGTTTTTATAGCCATGGGAACAATTTTAAATATTAGTTTTAATCAAATATGTTATACAATTAGATTTAATTGGCGAACATCTTGCACGCGTTTCAAATCATTTTAATAGAAAATTAGTTCTCATTCAACAAATCGCCAATTAGAAACACAATTTGTGTTATTCATACATGATTTTTAATATATATATATATATATATATATATATATATATATATATATGTGTGTGTGTGTGTATATATAACAAAAAAAATTAGAATCCGTGATAATTTATTAAATTTATTATTATTAAATTTTAATTGAAATCTTCAATATATTTAGTGCTTATTACTCATCCTACGATTTATCTATAATAAAATCAATGTTTTTTTAAAATTATTTTCATTAATTCTGTATCAGTATTATAATTACAATGAATAATGATTTTGGACTTGGTCCTCATAAATTTGTACATCATATAAATTATGATTTTTCAAAAAATATACTTGATTTGGAACTATAATTAAAATTGATGGACCGTTTTCATAAATTAAAAAAAATACAAATTTAACATTTTTAAACACTTTTGTGGTGATAATAGAAATATATTTGGTTGATCAATTTACAATAACAGCCGAAAGATTTAAGTGAATAAAAGCTAAAAGACCGTCATTTGCAATCAGTTTTTACATATGGTAATAAAATAAGAGAAACAGAAAAAATATTAAAACTGTACAAGAAAATATGAGATATATCAAATTTAGAGTGCTATACGTATGAAAATTAAAATAATGTACAGGTGAAAAACATATAAAAACTAATAAATTATTAGTTATATTAATTATTGGATCTGAGTCTTGATATTATAGTAGAAAATAAATAAATTGAGGCAATATTCTGAACTAGTATGAAGTCACAATTATTTCCCTTGGAGCTCTACAGTCTGGTGATTTATAATAAAAACTTCAAAATTATATACTGAAAAAAATATACTCTAAAATGTAAAGCATGTATTATAGGCTCCAAGCTCGATACTCAGTATAAATTGCACTGCATTTCTTGACAGGGGGAAGGTATATGTTTCCCATATGTCATAAAAACAAAATTTGAATATTTGAAACGAAATGAATTAATAAAAAAAATAATATCAGCCCCGAATAACAAAACTGAAAAAAAAGAATACTACATAAAAATGTATTCAGAAATATAGAAAATAACGAAACATTTTAACTATACTGTACATTATCACAAAATACAAAAGTATTAAGATATTAATGTACATTGACTAAAAAAAGTCATTAGTTTTAAATCAGGAATGTGTTTCGGATAGAAAAAGAATAAAAATGATATGGGAATATGAAAATGTTTATTTGAGTAAAATAATAAAGTTGTGAACCATATTATACTGCAGAAGTTTTTTTAAAAATACCTTGTGTTGAAAAACTTAAATAAAAGCTTGATGAAAACATTAAATAAATGGAGCATAGACTTGAAATTCATAGAAATTATGAACGAAAAAAATATAGATTATTAGATAGCGGATTATCAGTATAATCCATTGATTTTATAAGAAAAATGCAAATATAATTAATTTAAACATAATATCAAATTTCGTAAATATAAAATTAAATAATACAAAGATAACTAAACAGAAAAAATCGATAAATAAGAAAATGAAAAAAATAAAAGCTCAAAAAGCATTTGAACGCTTTGATTACTTTTAAATATGAATATTTCTATTAAGCTGTTAAAACAATAATTGCGGTTTATGACCTTCAAATTCATAAACATTTACGCAATTATTTTCCTAACAACCTAATATTTAATTTTTACAAATACAATTTACTTTTACAAAAAAATATAATTCACACTCCATTAATACAAATATTGTTACTTACAAATTAATATAAATTAACAATACAATAATGTGTGTATATATATATATATATATATATATATATATATATATATATATATATATATATATATATATATGTATATATTTGCACTAAAATATATGATATTTTCAAATTTTTATACATATGTGTGTATGCACATATGTATAAAAATTAATTAACAAGTTCGTTGCTATTAAACAAAAAACACATTTTAATAATTTTTTTATATTACATTTAACTTTTACTTTCAGATAATAACGTCCATATAAATTTTCTATATTGGTGACTGGAAACACATTTACCGCATCAGAAAAAAAAATAATTACACGAAAAGTAAAAATGAAAGGTCAGTAAATAGTAGATATTTTTAATTATTATGTAAAGGTTTTTTTTTAAAAAAAGAAAACGATATTTTATTAATTTGATAAGTAGATTGAAAAATCTAAAAATAATATATATGTTATAAAATTATTTTCTAGTACATTTTGTGTATTACAGTTATACTGCGTTAATAATCATTTTACATTCATTTTCGAATATCACTAGAATTTCAATTAATATTTTACTTTAATAGTCATTGTTTCATTTTACATAAATACATGTCAAAATTATAAATTCTCCTACTGTTATAAATCAGCGTGAGAATAAGTGTAACGAATATCTGTATACATAAAAAGGTAATTTTACACTCGATATTTTTTAGAAAATCCTTTTATATTCAAATATAGCTTAATCAGATCTAGACGAACGTCTGACCCATTAAAGAATAGAAGTGAAAATCTACTAAATATCAACACAGTGTTACATTGTCAACAATACTTATTTGCACGTGTTTGAATTTCAGCGTTCGCACGATATGCTATTTATACACTTTCGTTCGTTTTACACGAACTATTCATTATCACATCATCTTGACTTTCATTGCATCTCCTCAACATTTAATTTGTATTACACGAATGCTAATTGAGTTACTGTTATTGATAGTAGTTTTCACATTTTATGCAATGAACTTTTTTGTAGTGTAATTATTGTACTTTAACATCTTGCACCATTATTCTCAAATCGTATATATATATATATACTATGATAGGCAGAGATGAAATTGAATTAACCCATTATGCGCCACTGTTGCGTATACTCAACATTAACTTTGAAAATTTTTTTCTCTACTAAAAATAATTTTTTTAAAACTTTTTTATATAACAGTAAACACTGATTTAATAGCAATAGAACTACATTATTATTTTTTCAATTTTTGCGAAAGTGAGAAAAAAACGAAATAGATGTATACTTTGCAAGAGCCAAACCATATATATATATATATATATATATATATATATATATATATATAAGTGCCATGTTTTTCTTTACCCGAAGTGGTTTAGCAACTATCACGGCATTTGATTCGGATTTTAATAAAATAAATGAATTTAAAATTTAAAACAGACTATTTTTTAATAATTTTTGAATTTTTTTTTGTTTAATAATGCTAACATCAGTCACCGCTGTTGCTTATACAAAACATTTCACTGTGGAAAACCAAAATTTATAATTTTTTTCTTTCTAACGCCAAATTAATTAGAAGGGACCTGGAATCAAACCATGTTAAACGTTTTCGAAAATTCCTACGATT
The DNA here is from genome assembly GCA_034766995.1 of Acanthacorydalis orientalis. Lineage (NCBI taxonomy): Eukaryota > Metazoa > Arthropoda > Insecta > Megaloptera > Corydalidae > Acanthacorydalis > Acanthacorydalis orientalis. The sequence goes on from CM068316.1 coordinate 40,961,242, forward strand.
TTAAGTAGCGCCGTTTAATGAGTTATACAAATTATTATACAAATATTATACAAATTATAAATATGAAACTTCAGTTTAACTTAATGATACAAATGTATAATAATTAAATATACACATTTTTCAGCATTTATGAAAAGTCAATATATACGAAAAAATATATTACCAACTTCAACTTATTATAACATATAATGATTTTCATACGTAATTTAATAATATTTAAAACATTGTCGCAAAAAAGAAGTAAAACAATTTACAATGAATTTAAAAATTATTCTTAGACTTGCTTTTTTTATAATTCACTTTCTAATAGTTAATTAATGTATTATTCTATCTCCTTTCGATTTTATATTAAAATTGTGATCCCATGTAGTCATTTTTGAAAAATTGACAGTTTATTAAAAATCCCAAAACTGTTCGATAAAGTAATAAAAATAATTAAGCTTTAAACAAACGTTAAAAATTCTATAGATAAATTGTATTGAAATTGATAATTTGAATCATCTACATTGCACTCTTGGTGCCAGTTTAGTAATTTACCGTTTTTATTATAGTCTGACCAGCTTTTCTTCTTTGATTTAGTACAGAATATATATATATATATATATATATATATATATATATATATATATATATATATATATATATACATGAGTGTGTAGGCGATAAGATTGGATCTATTTTTTAAACTCATATTGTAAATAACTAATGTATTTATTTTTTCAGTAAAGTTTAATTTCATTAATGCGTTTCTACTCCCTAATAAATCAAAAATAAAATTCTATTCGTAAATATTTACTAATTCATTATTGATTATTTTTGATTGCGGTTTATGTGTTTTAATGGTAATTAATGTATAATAATGGTAATCATCTTTATGGCGTTAAACCGGACGAAAAAACAGGTGTTTCTGTTTATCTCAAAAAAATGTTCATAGAATTCTTACACTTGTTTATTCTTGTTCTGTTAATTATATTAATTGTTTAATTATTTAATTCTATTAATTATTTATTGTTAATTATTTTTAATGAAAAAATATTTTAATTTTATAATGAATAGAATTGTAAAAATATTTTATATCATTATATTATTTCTATATTGAGATACAATACAATGCTAATCTCAAATAGATTTTTCAGTAAACTATTTTACAGTTAGGTACGAAACATGCCATGCAATGTTATCTATTAATAAAATATATTGACTGGTGTCCTGTTAAATTGTTTAGAGCAATTGATTGATTCTATAAAATTATTCTAATGGATGTTGTGAATTAGGTGTTCTCTGGATCAGTTTAATGATTTACAGTCTGTGAGTATCCCAATAATACTTATACTTATTCTTGCTGTAAATAGTTTCTTTCTATTTTAAATATTTACATAAATTATGTAAATTAATTTCGTTATATCGCGTTTCATTAAAAATATATTTTTTAAATAATTGTTCTCTATTTAAAATCTCTCTCTCTCTCTCTCTCTCTCTCTCTATATATATATATATATATATATATATATATATATATATATATATATGTATACATAATAGTTGATAAAAATTATTAATTAATTTTTTTATTTTAATATATAATTTAATTTCACTTTAAAAAAATTGGACACGCTGTATTTTTCAATTAAATGAACCAACATCTTTTTTATTTCATCGTATTTTACAATGGAAAAGACAGCAATAGCTTAAGTGACTGTATAACTCATCGTGATAACATCTTTGTACATATTTTTGTTTTATATTTTTTTATTTTTTGTAATATTCTACAATATAGGTAAAAATATTTTAAAACTTAATACAGAAAATTTAGAAAACACTGATTAATTAAAAATTATACATATAAATAATATACATTTGTACATGTTTGTGTGTAAGTATTTTAGTGTTTATGAATATGAATTAAAGAAAATGAAAATCAAGTAAAATTGAATTTCTGACGTTTTGTTATAATAATAAAGTATAAGATTTTTATAAAGTTAGGCAATTAATAAGACTCGTTTGTAGTAAAGATGTATAAAATATATTTAGGCCACTAACAGCGATTTTCTTATGCGAATACATTATCTCTAATATTTGTCACTTCTATTAATTTTGCTATTGTTCAAATAGATGTTTCTCAAACAACTGACTGGTAATAAATTTACTTGTTTATTTTTTATTTACTTACTTATTTTCTAATAAGATTTTAATTATAAACTAATAACTGATTATTTAATTTTTTAATTTTGCTAAAACATCTCAAAGCAGAGAAAATCTTATACGATGCAAACAACATTTTTTATCGTTTATTAGCTTCGTGAGATTTTTGTACAGTTTAATGTCGTGTATCGTACATTACTATCTCCAATTGAAAATAATTACCATTTCTCTCGATCACGACAAACGACTGTTTACAATCGTATACGAAAGTATATACAGTAGATAACGACACTTGAAAGCGACAGTAAAATTACGATATGCTAACTATGAATCTCCCGCACTCATAAGTAAACGAAGATGAGCATAAAAATGAACTTGACATGGATAAGTGAAAGTCGAAGCGTACGATGCACTGCCGCGTTCAATATAACCATTCATTATACTTAGATTTACATTATGAGCAAAACCATACCGTTAATCTAGAACGATACAGAAGTATTTCAATCGATTTGTTACGATCATTGATCTATTGATAATTAGCTTGCATCCTCTGTGACCTCAATCGTACGAACACAAAAACATTCCCGTATGCGTACCGGAATAGGAAAAATAACTGGTTTCGTTTCATGGAAATGGACGAATCTACCGGAATTAGATTTTCATGTAACGATTTATACAAATCATTCATTAAAAAAACTCGATTCTTAGAATTTGTACTTTAAATTTATATTCGCTTGAAAAACACCAACAAAAAGAATGTGCAATACTTAGAGTATTAAAATATATATAACACCAGTCTCACTTACATAGATTTCTAATTGTATATATAATAAAAAAATGAATATAACAAGATATATAATTTATAAGACTTACCTAGCAAATGAAGAATTATTTTTTATACTTTAAATGCGATATATTATTTTTTTTATACATTTTATATATTTTTTTAATATATTTTGTATGCGATACATTATTTAATAATCTGTGAATTAGTGTCGTTAACTTCTCGTTACTTGTCATCAAGAAAATTTTCTTGTAAAAACTTGTATATTATACGAAAATATTATTTAATATTTTTATATTCAATACTTAAATATTAAAGTTTATATTTTTATTTTTGATACATATAATTTCATTAACCGAATTTTTTTATTGATATACTCTTCGCAATTACAATTGAATCTAAAAAAACATTTAAATTATGTTAAAACTAATTAATAGTTAAATAAATTATATTTCTTACAATTTTCTTTACTCTCCCTTATGTTCTCTGCACCCGAATTGAATATAAATTAAGTAACTTATTATTAGTATTTAAATCCAGTTCATTTTAATGAAAAGATTTATTAGAAACCCTTCGAAGACTTTTGTATAAAAAATCTTAATTATAAAAAAATACTCTTGAATACAAATCGTTATAGTAGAATATTCTTTTCAAATCAAATAAATTACGTTAATAAAAAATGTCCTTGAAAACCAAAGAACTATCTAAGTTATTTGTTAAAAATACATACATAATCAATAATGTACATATGTTAACTAATACCTGTTATGATTCATTAACCTAATTTTTTACATTTTATTATCCAGTTAGTTTCAATATTTTTTTGTTAAAATAATCATATAATATATATATATATATATATATATATATATATATATATATATATATATATATATATATATATATATATAATACTAATTGATGATAGGAGGTCAAATATATTAAACAATATTCGATATTTCATTGTACTTTATTTGAACTTAAATATTATATTCCGTTTCCAAATATCCATTGAATATGACGATCAATTTAAAAAGCTATTACTTTGTAATCAAATAGTTATTTCCTACGAAAAAAAATCATTACTTTTTAATGTATGTGTAATTTAACGGTAGTTATTTTTCTTTACATCAACATCATAATATAATACTATTATAATTAACTTAATATGTTTAAGAGAAATTATATAATCAAATTCGTTAATAATATATTTAAATAGTTAAAAAAATAACCGGTGTGTTTTGTTTTTTAATATTTAAATATCTGAATTCAATCACATATTTGTCTAAAATAGATAGAAAATTAAATTTATTCCAGGGATAGTGAATGAAATCTACATAAAAATAATATTTATTTGTAAAAATAACAGTGGTACTATTCATTAGATTAATAGAGGATAATAGTGGCTGTTGAAACTTATTGAAAGTAACAAATGATAAACCCGATATAAACAATTATTATCTAATGTATAGCAATGAATATTCTCACTGATTAAAAGTTTTTATATCTTATGGTGAATAATTTTTTATTTCAAATGATTTTAGTTTATAGACATATTTTTCGTATAAATACAATTTAGAAATATTGTATTATTAATTAATCAAAATCTCAACACTGCTATAAAAATGACACAATTGTAAAACTGCTTTTTTTCACAGGGCAGATATTCTATACTGGTTAATTTTTTTAAATTTGTGATATGTGAATTGAAAAAGAACTGCCAGTCTTCTCCTAAACTATTATTTTTCATTCAAAATAATGCAGTTTTTATATTATAAATTTTTTGAACTAAAATGTATACATTTTAGTTATAACTATTTACAACATATTACAACTATTATATTTTTTATTTAACAGTATTTTTTTAACAGTTACAACTATTATATTTTTTTATAAGAGGTACGACATTTAAATGTTTTTTTTTGTTAGAACAATGGATATTACATTTCTATTTTAAATGACTTTTGAACCTCTTCATATTGTTCAACAAATTTTTTTACCCTTATCAATAGTTAATCGATTTTTTCAGTCAATCGAACATTAAATTTTTTTTTAATTCAAATATAAATTTACATTTCAACATTTTTACATATTTATATACAATATAAATGATCAGTATCTTGCTATATTTTTTTATGATAAGAAAAATTAAAAATAAATATAAATTTAAACCAACTATATTGTTATTTGAAAAAATACGAATGTTTGAAATATTCAATGCTAAAATAAAAGAAACACAAATAATAATTCTAAATTGCTAACGTTTTTGTCACACGACATTATATACTATGATTATCTTTTAAAAATTTAATAACATTTAATGCATTTGTGAAAATGAGGGTACATGCGATTACATACCATATATGCAATCTTTTACAATTTGCGACCTTAGATATACGAATTTTTTATCTGCTTTAAACACGTATTATGTTTTCAAAATATTATGATTAGTAGGTTAGTAAATATAGTTATTTAATAGCTATCACGATTTTGATGTATTTATTATTAAATCTTAAAAATAATCATCGAATAATTAAAAATTAATACATTATTAAACTTGAACTGAAACATAATTATTTGTAAAATGTTAATTTTTTAACATTGTTATCTGTTATAATTATACATTAAATCATCAAAGCAACGATTAATAACCTAAAAAATAACAACTATTTGTTGTAGTTTTGAATACTGTAGGAAAAGTGTTTATCTAAATAGAAAATTTTAAATATTCATTCATTTTTAGTTTATAGATATAATTAATTTATTTTATAATACAGTTTTTACATTTTAAACATATAAATTGATTAAATCTTTCTTAAAAGTTTTTAAAATTGTAATTTACATAATCATTTTCTGCAATTAAAAAGTTTTTTAATTTTTTTTATCTCAATTTAAGTGTTTGTATAATTTATCCTAATTTAAATGATTGCATGATCAATAGTCTATGTTTTGATAGCATAAAAGTATTTAAAACTATTCTTCGTGGTAAAAACTTCTTTAGTCAAAAAATAACGCGTTATATTAGATAAAAAATTAGTTGATCTCGCTAACAAAATCTAAATGTCTGTACAAGTTCATAAATTATATTATTACTTTTTTAAAAGCCCTTTTTTTCTAATCAAAGTTAATCATAGGCTTAGACTCTACTAAGCGCAAGGATATAATTGTAATTTAAATATAATCTTGTAGATTTAATTTAATGACAATAATTCTTTCAAGTCTAAAACAGTTTTGTTTTCTTTATTGAAGAAAATTAATACATTACAATTTTAAAGAGTAATTAATGCAACTGTACTTTATAATTGTTGAAAAATATGAGATATTTTATTTAATTAAACTCAGTTTTAAGTCGTACAGCTTTATTTTTATTAATTTTAACAACGATTTATGGTTATAAATATAAGATTTGTTAAAAATGTATTTACAAATATTTGGTATATATATATATATATATATATATATATATATATATATATATATATATATATATGAGTGTCTACGAAATAAAGTGTAAATAAGGTTAATTAAATCCAATTTTATAAAACCGTTTGATATTTCTGTTTTTTAAAAAATAAAAGTCAATAGAAAATAAATGTTCTATTACTTATCTTAACTGGTATAAAAATAACCTAAAAATTCGGATTAAATAAGAATAATAATTATGAATGAACAAACTACTTTTTCGATTATTGAAAAATATATAATATGCCTTCTTTCTAGTATTTCCAATTGCGACATAATTTTAGAACTTTAAATAATAATATAAAAGTTGTTTCAAAATAGTCATCTTGATTTATATTACTTCTATCTATGATTTCATATTACTTTGAGCATGCATATAAGGGAAAATTAAAATATACACGTATTTTAATATATATATTAGGGTAATTCAATTTACGCTTCTACATGAAAGTATTGAAAAAATCGCAAAAGTTAAAAAAATCAGGTATTTTTTAACTTTTGCAATTTTTTTAAGGCTTTCATGTTGAATCCTAAATTGAATCATCCTATATATATATATATAATGTTTATAGATACAAGTAAAAAAAAATACCTTACTCTTTTATAGTGATGATTTATAGGCAATTCCTTTTTTAGAATGTCACCATGTAAAAGTTCATGTCATTTATCTTTGTAGAAATTCATTCAGAATTTCATTTTCTGACACTCTACTGCATTTAACGATTAATTAAAATATTTATTAGTATAAAAATGTACTTGTCAAGAGTTGAATCAAATTATACTTTTCAGTTCATTTTAAATAATTTTTATCCGATATTCATCTATTGTTTTCTTACTAATTTCATTTAATAAGATATATAAATGTATGATTTTTAAGGAAAAATATTAATAAATTTAATATTAGTACATTTACAAATTTATTTTTTCATGTATTTTAAGAAAATAATCCAAAAATGTTATGAAGGTCATATTTCAAATATACATCAATATATTTATGTTTACATTCTATCAAAAATTAAAAAGCATATATATATATTAGAAATTATCTAATGTATTTTTTATTTTTAATGTAATATATAAATGCTTAATTATCTAATTATTTATCTAACTTGTAATATCTATATGAATATACTTCAAATTATTTAATATTAACATTAAGGTAATTAACTTTTACTCATTTAATATTTAATTACTCAAATTATTATGTATTAAATATTTTAATGGTAATTAAAGAAAGTACAATTAAATAAAACCGATATCGATGTATCAATATAAATAAAGTGTTAGTTATTAAATTAACATTATAAAATATTATATATATATATATATATATATATATATATATATGTGTGTTTGTGTGTGTATATATATATATATATATATATATATATATATATATATATATATATATACATATATATATTATTTATGTGTTTACATTCATATGTATATAGATATATATACCTGTCTTGATATTTTAAAATATGAAAGAAGGTATAATTCACAATATAACTTATCGCCTTTTTCATTTTGGAAATAAAATATATTTTGTGGTAAACTTTGAACTTATATTTGATTAATTGTACTTGTATAGCATGATTATTTAGTTTCCTATACAAGTACTTAATAATGCATATATTTATATTTATGTATATATATATATATATATATATATATACATAATTATTTTCTGAAAAAATTTAAACAAATTCCCTTTATTATAAATTCCTGAATAACTTATCTCATCTTCTATTTAAAAAGAAGATTGTACTATTTGTTTACTTCAATTTGATTTATATTACATATATCACTTACCTAATGATTAATTAACGATTTCTTTTAAAGAAAGATTAACTACAACGAAAATAAAAGAAATGTTTTAACGAATTCACTCCACAATGATTATAACAATAACAATTTAATATTATCACTGTTAACAATTACAAACTTTGTTGCGAGTGTACTAGACCAGCTTCATATTTATATAGTGTACCACCATAAAATACACACGAGTGTCGAGAAGAATCCTCCATTATAATTCACCAATGAACGACGCTGTTGAATCCGTTAAACGCAATTTAACCAAACGAGAGTGAAAGAGTTCGCATTATTTAGTACATTAAGCTTACATTCCCCAACAATGTAATACTATCGAAACAAAGATATACATAACTCATACCGTGTATCACTTTTCATTTTTACAAATCGCCGTCTGTGAAGAGATGTAAGATGCACAGCATCTTGATGCAATATTCGATTACTTTTTAATTAGCGTCACAAACAGATGATAATAATAAGAAAGTTGGTGCGGTACTTGATGAACATTGCTCGAGGCGTCCGTACTTGTGTGCAGGACATTGACGCTGGAGTAAGTAAAATTTATATTGCACTTGATGATGATGTCCAGCAATTGATGTTTCATAAATGGTTTAGATGACCTTTAGAGATCGCTTTAACCTGCCGGCTTCGTTTATTATAAACATTGCCTCGGGACACGCGAATCGTATGCGTATATGGATAAATTATTCATTACTCAATGATAGATTTTCTTTTTTTATACTGCCGTCTTATGTCTTGTTAGTTATATTTGTGTCACGTATAATCAAAAAAATTAAGATGTACTGAAATTTTTTTTGGGAAATTTATTGATACTTCAAATGAATATATATATATATATATATATATATATATATATATATATATATATACATATATACCATGTGTATATTAAATAAGAATGTTTGTATTATTAGTAATTGTTTGTCTACGATTTGAAAATTTATGAAATTAATCAAATTTATTTTCGTAATTATATTCATAATCAATAACCATATCATTTTGATTAAATATTATTTTTTTTCACATATCTCAAATAAAACTTAACATACTTTATTTGATTTTATTTATTATTGGAAAATTAGATTTATTTTATTTATCTTCTTATTCAAATAGTATGATATTAAGTATTACACGCACATACGTATATATATATATATATATATATATATATATATATATATATATATATATATATATAACAAACTTCTAACTTTTTTCATCGTTTAACAAAAATTTATTGTATCAAACGTTTAATTTAATGATATTTGATTGTCAAATATTCTAAAATCCCTCAAAGTAATCATTTTAATTGAACGAAAATACGACAGTGTATTTGATTTGATATTGTGATTATCAAATTAAATTCACATCAATGGATTAATTAGAACTTGACACATTCGGGAATTCTGTTTTATCCAAATGTTCAATCATTCATTGTTGTCTATTTTGATACAATAATGCATATTTAAAGAGAAATCCACATTCATTAGTGTCCAAATAAAGAAAATTTCTATTTCTCAGATTTTTATAAATTTTGGCTGAAGACGAAGTTATTGCAGTTGACTTATGTAATAGTGTTCTGAAACAGACTGAAATCAATAATTGGACATTTTTATAAAATGAAATTTTTAGTGTGATGTGTTAGTTTATTTGTAAAATATCAATGAGCGAATTTTCATTATTTACAGTTATATATATATATATATATATATATATATATATATATATATTACATATATTACATATTTATATTCTCATTACTGTACTTTTAAATGATTAATTTTCAACGCCAATATGGTATTAAAACTGGACTAACTAGACCAATATTCATCAAACTGGGTTCTGCGGGACCCTGGGGTACCGTGCAATATTTTTAGGGTTTCCGCTAGTCAAAGTTAAAATTAGAAAGAATTTTCGGCGAAAAAAAAACCCGAAAACTTAAAAATTGGGAATAGTTAATTCGTAATAATTCTTTTATTTCTATAAATACCTATTATTATACAGTAAAACTGTATTTATACCTATTATGTAGTGAAACTGTATTTGAGTAGACATTGACCCTGTTCAATCCGATGTCAATAATAAAATTTGGTCATGTAAGATGGCTGACTTTCAAAACTTATGGGGTACATATCTTGAGTTTTCTGGAGATGGTAAGGGTTACGCAAAAAAAAATTATAATCTTAAGGATTCCGTGAGTCCACAAAGTTTGAAGGGTACTGCTCTAGACCAATACTTGCTTTTATGTTACCAAAAGAGAAAAATTAAACTGAAAAGAACTAACATATTGAGCCGTAGCATGTGCACTATGCCAATTTTCAAGTAATTTTAGAAAAAATTGGTTCATCATCATGCATTATTAAAATAAATTATTATAAAATAATATTTTTTACATATTAATTTAAAAAACTAGAAGTCGATATACGCTTCGATTTTAAAAAAATAATTTGTTTCTATCCGCCAACAACCAGTATACTATTGAAAGTATTAACGTCTAACCATTAAATCCTTATCGCAGAACAAAGAATGTACCTTTCTGTAGTCATTATCTTAAGAATTTTAAAGTAAACATATTTGGGTTATTTAAAATTCCATTAGACAAGAAAAAGTTTTAAGATGACAAGAAGGATCATCCAATTAAATACATAATTGATTATACTCTTTATTATAAACATTTTTCTTTCATGAAATCGAAAGTGGAGATTGTGTTGAATAAGAGTACGAGTAAATATAAAAATAAAATGTATTTGTGCTTTACTAGAATTAATTTTATTTCTAACCTTATTTTTGTATTTATTTGTATATTTACATATATATATATATATATATATATATGTGTGTGTGTGTGTGTGTGCGTGTGTGTGTTGTTATAAAATAGAATAAAAATATATGAATATTTTCTAGGGTAAACTATGGCAAAATGTCAAATAATATATAACTTACCAAAACTCATTTTGTTAAAGTAAATTAAAAATATTTTTTAAAAAAAACTGTATATTCTGACTTTTAAAGTAAAAGACGCTCGAATACAATAAATAATTATAAATTATTCGATAAATACAGAAGATATTGAATTTTTAAAATTACACAATATCCCACAAGTACCAACAAAAAAGTCTGTGATCTTACATAGCAAATATTTATTTTATTTAAGATATATTTGTGGGTTTTATAATACAAATCAAACATTTTCTATGTATTTTTCAAACATTTCTATTTGCTGTTTCAAAAAGAATTTTAAATGTAATATTAAAAATCTGTAAACCCAGTTCACAAGTAGAACAGATCATTCATCAACTTGGTCGTAATAACAAACTCAAAATTTATTATTATTCAACATATTACAGTAAAAACTATAAAATTATCGTGACGAAAGCGAACGTATTTTTTAAATAACAAATGTTTACAATAAAAGTACAAAAAGAAAAAGTGATCAGTTTCATGTATTACGAATCAATTGATTTTTGTATTTGTGTAGTTTTTTTTTCAAGCAACTTTCTAAAACAAAAATACTATTTTTGATTATTATTATTTATTTTTAAAATGTGACAGTGCGATGATTTGTTGCTATAACTTTGGCAGTTAATGTTATTACAGCAGTAATTTTAAAAATATTTTCTCGGCTTAATCGTAAATTAATTAAATTTCATTCCTCTTTTTTTTTGTTTCTTAAATATAATTATTTACATTCGTATAAATAATTATATTCGAGTAAAAACTATTTTTACACAAATTGAATCTTGAATGCTGACTTTAAATAATTAGATGCAAGATTATTCATATTTTTATATATAATTTGCATTTCATTTAAAGAATTTCTTTTCGTTTAAAAAATACAAGTAGATAGCTGGTTCTGAATGTATTATAAAAATAATAAGTGTATGCTTTAAATATACTTTATTTTCAATATATCAAATTCATTTATCAAATAAAGTTTTAAATAGATGCCAAATCGAAAATTTCACAGGACGTTTGTAATTAAAAAATCTATATAGTAACATAAGCTATCAATTGAAAATGATTGATATAAAACTAGAGTATATAACAAATAATAGAACTTGTACATAATATGAAATTATAATACATTCTTTGATGCTGAGAAAGTACATTTTGAATATGTTACATTTAACAATACTGCAATATTTAATTTTTCAGTAGCAATTAATCATCCAAACGAAAAATTTTACATCCGTTTCAATCGTTCTGAAAACAGAAGTGAACATGCTTCTTAATGAATTCGAATATAATTTATTTGAATAATTTTAATTGAATTTGCAATTAAATATGGATGATATGAAAATACAAATAGCATGAAACATTACATTTAAAATCAGATCTTAGCTTATACGCCTCTTTCTTTCTCTCCATATATATATATATATATATATATATATATATATATATATATATATATATATATATATATATATATATATATATTCAAGCATTTTTGTTTCAGTTCATTTCAAAACCTTCCAGTTTCAATTATTCAGTATTTCTAATTTTAAATATATTTTCTAATATCTTTATGCCATTTAATCATTGATCTCTTAGTAGATTTTTTGATATTATTAGATTTTAACCAATATTTTTTACTCATCAATTATCTTCACTTTTTTTTAATTTGTGTCGTATTACATTTCAAGTTATTGACTTTTGTATTATATTTCAATTATGTTCGTATCTATTATAATCTTCACCTATTTCTTCTTGTTACCTTTGACATACATCTTCTCACTCTTCTCTTTGTTATTCCAAATCATTGAATTATTTGATCACTTGGAACTCATGTTTCTCTTCTATAGGTAAAAATAAGTAAAAATTAATTGTTTATATCTTTCTCTCTCTCTCTCTCTCTCTCTCTCTCTATATATATATATATATATATATATATATATATATATATATATGATCCAGTGATAATGATGCCGTTCCCGTGACTTTTATTGTATGAGAGTTATGCTCTAACTGATCTGCGTACAGCAAAACAAGTTAAAATGCTCCCATCTCAGATTAAATGATTTTAATTCTGATGGGTTAAAATGGTAAACATTAGCTCCACATTCCTATGTAATTAATTGTTAAGGTTAAAAAAATGTTTATCTGTGTCATTCATAATAATTATGTAGAATAATAATTATTTCGCTACATTACAATTAAAATGGGCAGAAGAAAATTACCAATCGAAGAACAGTAAAAACGTCGGTTACGGGAAAATCAAACTAGGAGAACTGGAGGCGAAGGTCCTTACCTTTTGTTTATAAAAAAAATAAGAGAAGTAAATGTATGTCTTCTTTTTAAATTCTTTTAATTTGACTCTTGTTAAACGATTGACTCTAATCAATAAATGGAAAGTAAGTTATATTTTTCATAGTTGTGCTCATTTAATTATTATAATTTATTATCCATAATAAAAGATAGATCGCTTAAAACTATACCACTAAAAAAACTATATAAAAGAATAATTAAAAGAACTAGAAATATTTTATTACAGTTGATATTTTCAACAGATGTTTCAATTACAATCTAATTACATTAATTAATTGAATTTTCTTAGTCAAATGATTTGAACTCTAATCATTTAAACAATATTTTATTTATTAAGTAAAATTAGATCGTTTAATTCAACCCATTCTCACATATTATTTCAGTAATTTCCTTAAACAATTAACAATATAATTGTGTATTAGGTTTAATTAATAGCAATCTAATTAACAATAGATATTACACATTCGGATATTATGTTGGCATGAATTAACAAGTAGATACAATAGACGAACAAAGGTGTATTGTGAATTAAAATATTGTACTAAATGAAAATCGTAATAAATCATTCTCGATAAATATAAATGTAACGATAATTAATATATTTTATTTAGCTTTAGTTATAAAACTATCAAAATATAATCTCATTTAATAGTCAATACAATTATATATATATATATATATATATATATATATATATATACAACTGACAATTATTTACATATGTTTATACCGTTGTTCTGAATTAAATGTCATAAATTCAAAAGCGTATTCGTACACCTATTTTAATGAATAACATAATTATTAAAATCAATCCCATTTAAATCGTCATTAAATTACAACAATACATAAAAAAAGGAAATTTCATTTATAAATAAATTACTATAAGATAATAATACAAGACATTGATTTTTGTCAGAGAAAGAATTTAAAGTTATAAAAGCTGTCTCGATGCACTATACAAGCTACTTTCTATTTTCTATATAAAATTTACATAAAAGTAAAAAAAAGCAATGCTGTGAAATACTATAAAAATCATTTGAGAGAAATAACTTTTTTAGAAATATTTATTTCATACCATGAATAATATCAGTTTCATTTAAATATTAAAAAATAAAGTGATTTATAATTCCTTTTCTTGAAAATCGCATATAAAATTCAGATTGTGTTTATTTGGATTGATATTTTTGTTCCTTAGCTTCTATGGCCGATTTCAAAGTTTTTCTTATTTTTAGATATCTTTTGATGATTATAATATCACGATTTGAATTTAACTCAAAAAATAAATGTAACTGCGAGTTAAATTTCGATCATGAAATCATAATTATTAATATTTATGTAAAGATGGCGGAAATATTTTAGCACCAGTAAATAAGATGAGTAGTCTAAAAGAACATAATAATAAAATTATATAGGAATAATTTAATCTCATGCTAGAAGTCACTATTTTTTTAACAATTATGTAGAGTTTATATTTCCTGTTAATGTAATGTATTTTAGTGTAGTTTTAATTTTCATTATATTTATAGATTTTCTTCAGTGATTTAACGAAAAAGTATGGTCTAATATTATGAACAGTAGACAATTTAAAAGCTGTTGAACAGAAATAAATTTTCCTAAATACTTTTTAAGGTCATCTGTGAAATAAATTATACTTTTTTACGAATATTTTTATACCTGTGATCGTTAATACGTTATCATGGTAATCTTCGTTCATTTAAGTTTCTGTTTTCCATTACTACTTTCATAAGTGTGACATATTTAGATAACTGTAATCTAAAAGTGAGTTATCTAAAATCTACCTAAAAATGGTCCACGTGCTGAAACTAGTAGTGAAAACATAAATTAAAATGGCCAAGTATAAAAACCATGAAGACAATGTATAAAATTAATAATATATCAGGTTGGTAGAAAAATAATTGCGATTTATGGCCTTCAAATTCATATACATTTTTTTAATTTAAATGGTCCAGGACTGTTGAATGACTAACGCCTAATTTTTGTGCAAGCTCACGAACTATTGTGCGTGGTTCTGATTCAACTAACGCCTTCAGTTGGTCGTTATGAACTGAAGAAGAACGCCCGCGACCTTTTTCATCAGAGTCTTTATCTATGTTCTTCATCTTCAAGGCTCTCGTCCCCAGTACGAAAATTTTGGAACCACCATTGCATCTTAACATTGTACCTTAACAGTACCCACACCAAAAGCATCGTTTAATTCACGAGCAGTTTCTGCTGCTTTATCATCCGTTTTGAACTCATACAAAAAAAATTGTTCTAATTTGCTTCTTTTCCATCTTTAATTCAATAACCAAATTTGAAGAAAAATTAATAATAAAGCCACACTCGATCTTACGAAAATACAGACCGAAAAATGCACTTTAAAATGATATTAACATGAACACGATGAAATGAGACTTTCATTGAAAAAAATTAAGGTTAGAATTCAGAAAACAAAAACTGCAATTATTTTCCTACCAACTTAACATAACATTATTTGTGAAAAGTGTCTTTTACTATTGAAAAATGATTTTTAAAAAGAAATAGCGTTAATAAAAAAAAACCATTTATTTGAAATTGGGCATACTTATTAAATAATAAATTAAAATATATTTTTCGTTTTTATATAATTATATTATTCAAAATACATTAATTTGGTCAAGTTATAGAAATTTAATAAATATTTACTTTATATATAATGTAAATGTTATTCGTATTCAATCTTTTCAATATGCTAATTAATTACAAAAATTAGACAAATAAGAACGAACAAATAATTGCATTTCGCCGATTACAGCATCACTCACATAGAAAATTTAACTTTATTGAACAACTGTCAATATTTAAGAAAATTAAATAGATTCCAATGAACCATAATAACTTATTATCAAATAAAAGTGAATAAAACATCGCAAAAAATAAGCTTTCCCTTACACAATTTCGTTGCATAGGCAGTATTGAACTTTACTGAAAAGGTGAAACAATTTGATTTCTTCAGTACGTTTTTTTTTCTTTCTTTATTTAGTTTAGTGAACCGAAACAAAACACGTTTCTTAATTCATTCACAAACGATTTTTCGTTTAAATAACGCATGCATGTGCTGCATTTAATTATTGGTATTTGTAGGGACTGTAACTATGATTTAAGACAATGTGTTTTAAATATAATTACTTAATTTAATATTCCTAAGAATTAAAAAACATATTTTTTTTAAATAACTGAATTTTATTAAATATTATTTTATTTTAAATATTAACATATAAGAGTTTTATATATAATGTTATAACGATCTTAATTAATAACAGAATTTTACTAATAATTCTGAGTTTAAATTTAGCGTTAGTCGTGTTTTTCAATCATCTCAAACACCGAATAAAAAAATAAATAAATACTTAAAACACGTCATTTTTATTGATTTTTGATATATTATTTGTATAACAATGTTCATTTTTCAATATAATATAATGAATATTAATATAATATTATTCTACGTTCGATAGTTGATTGAATTATGTTTGAATATAATACTTAACTACAAATAAATAAAAAAAGGCTTATGATCTCGAATTTATATGTTTTAAATAAAAAATAAAAAGTATAAATTTATATTGTCTTTTTGTAAAAACGTATATAATTTTAAACATTTTATTGTTTGTCTTGGATATGTATTTATTTATTTGTTTGTTATTTCGAAAATTTTCTGATGAAGTTTTATTTTAATTAAAATTAAAAGTACTCTATTAGAAATAATAATTATCCTCTTATTTATTTAAAAAATGTTAAAATTGTGATATTGTTTCCAAAAATAATTTCATTTATATTGAAAACATCGCACGAGACATTGTTTAAATGTAAATCAATAGTCACCAAATTTTCTGATACCGTGATCCGAAAATTTTGAATGAATTTGATAACTTTTCACTCTTTCTCTCATAAATAAAATAATATAGTTAAAGTTTTAATAGAAATTTATTAAATAAATATATAAATATTTCAGAAACTGTTGACAGTTATTGTTTTGTTATAAATACACAAAATAATAAATAATTTAAAATCATTTTTCATAGATTTTTTTATTTTTTAAAAAAAATCAACCATATTCAATTGTAATCGCTCTTTACGATTCTTGTGACCTTCTTCGATATCATCATCGTTTTAATTGTTTATTTTTATACCTGTGATCTCCTTTCTATATTACTTTGGTCCTTCTAATATTTGCAAGCTATCTAAAAAAGAAAAAAAATAGTCATGGTAGTACAGTCTTGTGATTCACAAGAATCAAGATAATGAAGACAATAAAGTATAATAATTAATAATTATTATACCAGAAAATAAAA